>JAUDYJ010000002.1:10914038-11514038 GCA_030761175.1 Masticophis lateralis
CGCTGCCAAGTACGTTGTAACTTGTAAGTAACAAACTATATAATGTCACTATGTAAGACAATAAAATCACCACATACATCCTCAACCTTTGTGTGTGTGTGGTCACTCTACAACCCGGCTGTGGAATTTAGATGCTGTTCAAAACAATTTAGAACAATTGCTTTTCAACCTTGGCAACTTTGAAGATGTGTGGATTTCAACTCCCAGAATTCCCCAGGCAATGGGGAGGGTGCCAAGGGTGAAATACACTGCTTTAGAAATTATACTGAAAAAAATCATTCAAGTGCTTATTTCATGTGCTTATTTGTAAAAAGGGCTTTTAAAATATTAAACCAGACTGTATGTTCCCACTCTTTGTCCTAAATCTAGGATAAAAGGCATTTGACGCCCTTTTAAATACCATTTGAGCATTTCCTTAAGCCAATTTTGCATTCGCATGCTTTCCAAACACATTTTAAAATTTGCACAAGGAGAAGTATGAGCAGGTAGTCTGATTTTTTGCTAATTGTGTTTCTACTTTTACATGCAGGTAGGCTTCAATTTACAATAGCTTGTTTAGTGACTGTTTGAAGGCACAGGAAAAAGTGATTTATGATTGCTTTTCACACTTACAACCATTGCAACATTCCCATGGTCACATGCTTGCTAAGTGGATCTGGCTTCCACACTGAATTTGTTCATTAGGAGGTCACAAGAGTATCACATGACCCAGTGGTGAAATGTAAAATTTGTTATTACCGGTCCTGTGGGCGTGGCTTGGTGGGGAGGATAATTGTTCAGCTGTTCCAGGGAGCAGGGATTGTTGCCGCCATTCGCCGCTGCTCCAGCAAAGTCTCCAGTGTTCCCCGGCGAAGGCAACAGACACAGAGGAGGCAGCAATGATGGTGTACCTGGGGGAGGGGATTGGTGTGGCAGCGGCGACAGGCAGCAACAGCGAATGCCAATCAGCTGTTCCAAGCAGCAGGGATTGCTGCCGCCATTCGCCGCTGCTGCCTGTTGCCGCACCAACCTCCTCCCCCCAGGTATGGGAAACCGCTGCGGCCCGGTCTGTGATGCAATATTCACTCCGTAAGACGCACAGACATTTCCTCCTACTTTTTTTGGGGTGGTGGGGAAAGTGCATCTTATCATCTTATGAAGCAAAAAATATCGTAATTTTCAAGATACTGCCTTAAAAAAAGAAGCCCTTTTAGGAGTTTAACATTTCTACGGTTTGCCCCGTGTGAATTCTCTGATGAGAAATGAGATTTATCCTCTGACTGAAACCCTTCCCACAATCCAAGCACTGAAACGGCCTCTCTCCTGTGTGGATCCTTTTATGGGTTCTCAGATTGGCCTTTGTGATGAAGCCCTTGCCGCACTCCGTGCAGTGAAAGGGCCTCTCCCCCGTGTGAGTCCGCTGATGCGTGTTCAAGTTAGTCCGCGTGATGAAACCCTTGCCGCAGTCCGAGCACGTGTGCGGCTTCTCTCCCCTGTGAATCTTTTTGTGCGTAAGCAGCTCGGAGCTGTGAGCGAAACATTTCCCGCACTCCGGGCATTCGTAGGGTTTCTCCCCCGTGTGGACCCGGTAGTGAGATGTCAGGGAGCTGCTCACCGTGAACTTCCTTCCGCACTCTGAGCATTGATAAGGTCTCTCTCCCGTGTGGGTCCTCCGATGTATTCTGAGATGCGTGTTGGAACTGAAGGACTTCCCACATTCCGGGCATCTGTAGGGTTTCTCCCCCGTGTGAATCCTTTCATGGGAATTTAAGTTTGCCTTGGAGCTGAAAGACTTCCCGCATTCCAAGCATTTATAGGGCCTTTCCCCTGTGTGAGTTCTCTCATGGATGCTGAGTTCCGTGTTACAAGCAAAACACTTCCCGCACTCTAAGCATTTATGGGGTTTCTCCCTGGTGTGGCTTCTTTTGTGGATGACCAGGCCCGTGTTGCAAAGGAAGCTTTCCCCACACTCCACGCAGGCGTAGGGGGCCCCTTGGGCATGCGCCCTCTGATGCCTGCTGAGGTGCGGCTTTGAACTGAAATCCTTCCCGCATTCCAGGCATCGATGCGGTCCATCCTGCACGTGGGTTCTCCGATGCCTCGTCAGCTGCGAGTTCGAAACAAAGCTCTTGGCGCACTCCATGCATTTGTACGGTCTCTCCCCCGTGTGAGTTCGTTGATGCGTGGTCAGATGCGACTTCGAAGTGAAGCGCTTCCCGCAAGCTGTGCATTTGTACCGTCTCTCGCCCGTGTGAGTTCTCTGGTGGGTGTTCAGGTGTGTTTTGGAGCTGAAGCACTTTCCACAGTCCACGCACTCATAGGGTCTCTCCCCCGTGTGGGTCCTCTGATGTATGGCGAGGTTGCCGTTGCGACTGAAGCACTTTCCGCATGCGGAGCATTGATAGGGTCTCTTCCCTATATGAGTTACTTGATGGCTGTTTAGTTCCGCCTTCTGACGGAAGCCGTTTCCGCAGATTAAGCATTTGTAGGTTTGATCGGTCGATGGTTCCCCGTCAGCCTCGATTTCTCTTTTATCACCTTCTGAAAGGCAAAGAAACAAAATCACGGGAAGTATTACTACTGCTTTATAAAGCCTTCGTAAAGCCACATCTGGAATCCTGGCTCCTGCCTTAGGCCACCACATTACAAAAAAGATGTTTGAGATTTTGGAAAAAGTGCAGGGAGGAGCAATTAAGATGATTAAAGACCAGTGGACTAAAACACATGAAGAACGGTTGTAGGTATGGCTAGAGAAAAGAAGGACTAGTGGTGGCATGATAGCAATATTCCAATATTTAAGGGGCTGCCAAAAAGAAGAGGGGGTCAAGCTATTTTCCCAAGAAAATTATTGACTTTGGTCACTAAATGAACTGTTGTAAGTTGAGGACCACCTACAGTTTTATTGTGGGGTGTATGTATGCAGATAATATTCAACAAAAATGGTTTTCCAAGAGCTAAACGGGGCTTATGATTTGCGAGGTACAATTCCTCAAGTTATGCCCGTTTCCAAAACAGCTGGTCTGGTCTTTCAGGATATCTATATGAAAATGCTGGAGCAGGGGGGTTAAATTGCATAGGATTCTGAAGAACCTAATCCCTAGGATGACTAACCTAAACCTGAATTAGATCTTGGTACTTATGTTTCAGTATAAGAGGTGTAAGAAACCTTGTTTTTTACTTTAATTCCAGTCTTTAGAAGAGCCACTTGGTAACTATGGGGAACCCAACGTCTTTAATCAACAAGGCATTTTATAGCTATCCACACTGGATTAATTACACTGTAATACTCCATTTTGTATTGTGCTGCTTCCGATGCTGCTTGGTTTGTTACATTTGTTACATTCGAGTTTTATAATCTTGCAACCAATGGGGAACCAAAACGAATTGTTAAGAGATATTTAGTAATGAAAATAACAGAATAGAATACAAGAATGGTATCGGTGTGATGTGGAGTGGAGTAGAGAATAGAATAGAGAATAGAACAGAATTAGAATATGTCAGAATATTCATAGCTGGGAAGACACGGTAACAAGGTCAGCCAATGAATAGGCATAGCAACTAAATCAGCCATTTGGGAACTGAGACAGACTGGAGCCAGAGCAGGTCTTAGTCTGCAGCTTCTGATTCTGTGCAGAGAATTGAAACTGAAACCAGTGTGTGTGTTAAGCTCTCTTCTGTACTCTCTCTGTGTGTGAACATGGCTGCTGACCTGAGCTGAAGAATCAACTGTTGGTATTGTAAATATACTTTATGTGTTATTATGAATATAAAGAAGTTAATGAATCTTGCTGCATCAGTTTATCTGTGTGTGCTTCTGGATTTGATTTTTGCAAGAAACTCTGACAGTATAGAAATAGAATAAAAATAGAAATAGAATAGATTAAGAATTAAAAATAAGAGTAGAATTCTTTATTCTATGATTGGACACACACAGAATTTGGGTCTTTTCATGAATAGCTAAATGAGATGGAGGATCTGAAGGGGTGAAATGCTGCTCATAGGTAAACAACCAAAAAATGTCTATTGGCATCTGTTTCTGGGGAAAGAAGCTGCCTTACCAAGAGTTGCCAAAATCCCACTGATCTCCTCCATGACTTCTCTGTGCAGCGCCTTTTGGTCAGGCTCCAGCAGTGCCCACTCGTGCTCAGTGAAATGCACGGCCACGTCCTCCAAGGTGAAGAGACTCTGAAAGAAGGAGAATATGTTTCCTAACAGGGAGGAGGAGGGGGAGGGGGCGATGGAGGTGGAGGTGGAGGAGGTGGAGGGGGCGGTGGAGGTGGAGGTGGAGGAGGAGACCTTCCTCGCTCAGAGATTTCTACTCTTTAGATGCAAAGCCAACTGGGTTTTAACTTCAGGATTTTCACATACTTGAATGATCATTACAGCCTAACTTCCAGATGCTTTGGTAGAAGCAATACAGAAAAAAGATTCATTCACACTCAGCGAGGCCAACAGGATGAAGGTCGAAAATAATTGATCTGGGGGTCTTTACTCTCTCTCTCTCTCTCTCACTCACTTTCTCTCTCTCTCTCTTTCCCTCCCTCCCTCCTCCCCCCCTCTCTTTCTTTCTTTCTCAAAGAGGACTCCCCTTAACCAAAGGATTATATTTAAAGGATCTACTGGTTTTGCTAGCACCACCAACTCTTTTTCCAATTGGGAAATTCGTTTCTTTACACCTATATTAGAGCTAACATGATGGAGCGGAGATGAAATTTAGGACACTGGTGACACCGTTAACAAGGAATCAAGTTAACTTTGATTAAACAATACCAAACACATCACAAAAACAGATTTAAGTCTTTCAATCAATCCAGAGACTCTTTGCTTTCCTTAACATCCCTTAAAGCCATAATGGCGCAGTGGTTAGAATGGAGTCTTGCATGAGTCTAACTCTGCCCAGTCTGCAGTTCGATCCTGACTGGCTCAAGGATGATTCAGCCTTCCATCCTTCTGAGGTCAATAAAATGAGGGCCCAGATTGTTGGGGGCAATAGGCTGACTCTGTAAACCGCTTGGAAGGGGCTATAAAGCACTATGTAACTGTATATAAGTCTAAATGCTCTTGCTATTCAATAAATAATTATAAACCTGCCATTCTGACAAAGGGAGATTTTCCTAGCGCTTGGAGTCTGAGATTTTCCCCAGACTGTCCTCTCCTCAGTTTTCCTCTCCCTGCGAGTTATAAACTGACAATTCTAATGACAGTTTTAATTTCTAATCACCACAGTCCCCAGCGTGTTGTTCCTCTTTATCTGTCCTACCCAATCCAGTTGTACATCAGCTGTTTTCTCTCCATGGAAAAGGACAAGCGGCTGAGGAGACATTTCCAACATCGCTCGATCGCCTATGAGAGAACGAAGAGATCCAGGTTACTCATTGCCTGCCTTATCTTAGAAAATACTCGTTTCATACTTCACATGAATTAAAACACATCACTCTTTATTTGACCATGAGCCAACTTCAAGATAGGTGGACTTTAACTCCCAGAACTCCCCATGCTGGCTGGGAAATTCTGGGAGTTGAAATCCACACAAAGTTGCCAAGTTTGAAGAACATAGCCAAAAAAGGTCATTAGAATCACTTACAGACTAACAAGAGGTAGATGAAATTCCTCACTTTGTGAGCAAGCAAGTATCCTTCCCCTGGATTGAGGAGGGAATTTTCTGTGAGCTTCTGTGTATTATCTTTTTTAGGTAACTAAGCTGACCCCCTCCTCTTTGTGACAGCTCTCAAATACCGGAGTACTGCCATCATTTTACTGAATCAATCAATCAATCAATAAGAGTAGAGCTGGAAGGGACCTTGGAGGTTAGAATAGAATAACAGAGTTGGAAAAGGGACCTTGGAGGTCTTCTAGTCCAACCACCTGCTTAGGCAGGAAACCACACACCACTTCAGAGAAGTGGTTATCCAACATCTTCTTAAAAACTTCCAGTGTTGGAGCATTCACAACTTCTGGAGGCCAGTTGTTCCATTGATTAATTGTTCTGTCAGGAAATTTCTCCTTAGTTCTAGGTTGCTTCTCTCCTTGATTTGTTTCCACCCATTGCTTCTTGTCCTGCCCTCAGGGGCTTTGGAGAATAGCTTGACTCCCTCTTCTTTATGGCAACCCCTGAGATACTGGAACACTGCTATCATGTCTCCCCTAGTCCTTCTTTTCATCAAACTAGACATATCCAATTCCAGCACTGTTCTTTATATGTTTTAGTCTCCAGTCCCCTAATCATCTTATTCGGACTCCACTGTATTCTTTTTGTTTAATATATGTAGACTGTATAAAATAATATTTTTTGTAAGGGAAGCCAAGGGAGGATGGGGGGGGGGGATATGGGGTTGGGGATGGGGGGGCGTAATTGGGGGGGTGGGGGGAGAAAAATGAAAAATTTGTATTTGTAAAACTTTTCTTTTAAAAAAAAAAAAGCTTCCAGGAATGGAGCATCCATCACTTCTGTAGGCAAGCCAGTTCTACTGATTGATTGACTGATTGTCAGAAAATAGATTGGCAGCTTCTTCCTTATAAGGAGATCCTATCCTCACCCCCACCCCCAGCAAGAAATAACCATCATCCCCAAACAAGATCGGGTGCTATGCCAGCCGCAGAGCCAACTGGGATCCACACACATACATATACATACTGGGGGGGGGAGGGCTTGCACGCGTGTACCCAGGACCCTTCCCACGTGCAAAGGCACAACACGCATCTATCAGAGAGCCACAAGTGTCCCCGCTTTGCTTGCCTCCCATCAGCGCCTGGAGAAACCCCGGGGGAAAGGCTGGGGGGTACCTGAGAGCCCTCGCGGGTGGGGAAAAAGTCCGGAGACGGAGAAGGAGCCTCCCTCCGGGGCTCCCCGCCCCAGATCCGCCGCCGGGTGGAGAGCGAACCACTGGGTACCAGCAGAGGAGAGGAGAGGAGGCGACCGAAGGCAAGAGCGGCCCGTCCCGACCCCGGAAGAGCAGCGGGCAAACTGGAAGGGTCTCTAGCCGCTCTAGCGATTCACGTCCGTGGTGCCCTTAACCCTTTCCGAGCCGAGCATTCGAAGCCCTGGGAAGCTAAATCTAGTTTTAAGGCATCATCGAAGCAAAGTCTCGGATCGTATAAATTTAAAGGCGGGTCCATCATTCAATTTTTTTTTTTTTTAGGAGGCTCAGCTTTCCATGCATTTATTCTCAGATTGGATCGCTTGCTCTCATCTTGCAAATTTGATGGCTTTGATTATTTTGGAACAAATGCAGAGAAGAGCAATTAAGACGGCTAAAGGCCTGGAGAGTAAAACCAGTGGAGGTTTCAAATTTTTTTTACTACCAGTTCTGTGGGCGTGGCATAGCTTGGTGGGTGTGGCTTGGTGGGCGTGGCAGGGGAAGGATACTGTTTCCATTCCCACCCCACTCCAGGGGAAGGATACTGCAAAATCCCCATTCCCTCCCCAATCCAGGCAAAGGGTACTGTAAAATCTCCATTCCCTCCCCAATCCAGGGGAAGGGTACTGCAAAATCTCAATTCCCCCCCCCCCCCCAATGCAGGGGAATGGTACTGCAAAATCCCCATTCCCTCCCCAATCCAAGGGAAGGATACTGCAAAATCCCCATTCCCTCCTCAATCCAGAGGAAGGATACTGCAAAATCCCCATTTCCTCCCCAATCCAGGGGAAGGGTACTGTAAAATCTCCATTCCCTCCCCAATCCAGGGGAAGGGTACTGCAAAATCCCCATTTCCTCAAGATCAGTTGGGACTTGGGAGGCAGAGAATAGATGGAGGCAGGGCCAGTCAGAATTCTTACTACCGGTTCTCCGAACTACTCAAAATTTCTGCTACCGGTTCTCCAGAACTGGTCAGAACTTGCTGAAACCCACCTCTGACTAAAACCTATGAAGAATGGTTGCAGGAATTCAGTATATGGCCAGTCTAGAGAAAAGAAGGAGTAAGGGGGACATGATAGCAGTGTTCCAATATCTCAGCGACTGCCACAAAGAGGAGGAGGGAGGGGTCAACTTATTTTCCAAAGCACCAGAAGGCAAGACAAGAAACAATGGATGGAAACAAATCCACGGAGAGAAGCAACCTAGAATGAAGGAGAAGCTTCCCAACAGGGAGAACAGTTAAACAGTGGAACAGCTTGCCTTTGGAAGTTGTGAAATCTCCAACACTGGAGGTTTTTAAGAAGAGATTGGATAACTATTTGTTTGAAGTAGTATAGGGTGATCTGCTTGAGCAGAGGGCAGGATGAGAAAACCACCAAGGTCCCTTCCAGCTCTGATTGATTAAGTCGTTGTCTACTCTTAGAGGCCACACGGGTTTGCAAATTTATAGTATTAAACCAGTGGTGAAATTCAATTTTTTTTACTACTGGTTCTGTGGGCGTGGTGTGGCTTGGTGGCCATGGCAGGGGAAGGATACTGCAAAATCTCCATCTCCACCCCACTCCAGGTGAAGGATACTGTAAAATTCCCATTCCCTTCCCACTCCTGGTGGAAGCATATTGCAAAATCCCCATTCCCTCCCCACTCCTGGGGGAAGGATATTGCAAAATCCCCATTCCCTCCCCACTCCTGGGGGAAGCATATTGCAAAATTCCCATTCCCTCCCCACTCCTGGGGAAAGGATATTACAAAATCCCCATTCCCTCCCCACTCCTGGTGGAAGCATATTGCAAAATCCCCATTCCCTCCCCATTCCTGGGGGAAGGATATTGCAAAATCCCCATTCCCTTCCCACTCCTGGTGGAATCATATTGCAAAATCCCCATTCCCTCCCCACTTTTATGCCTCCCCACTGGCGGCATAAAAATAATAGATAGATAAGATAGATAGATATTGATGGATGGATACATAGAAGATAGATAATCGATGGATGAATGAATGTTAGAAATAGATATTGTGTTTTCCTGAAAATAAGACCCTGTCTTATATTTTTTTGAAGCCCGAAATAAATGCTTGGCCTTATTTTTGAGGTCTTATTATTTTGGGGCACATAGAAGAAACCAGAGGAAATGGCAGGGTCCGGCTGCCCATGCGTTTAAATATTTTTTGTGGTTTATTTTCTGAAGAACTGAAGAAGCTTCTCAGGTGAGAAATCTTCAAGGAAAAACAAAGACAGTCCAGTTTGCCTTTTGAAAAAAGCACTTTTGGGACAACTATGACCTGGAGGATTGAGAATCTCCATAGACATCTCCATAGATGTCTTCTACTAATCTTCTCAACGTTCCCACCACCCATCTCCTTCCACTTATGACTGCATGACTGTAATTTTGTGGCTTGTATCCTTACAATTTATATTGATGTTGTTTCCTGATTGCTTATTTGTACCCTACGACTAGCATTAAGTGTTGTACCTTATGATTCTTGATGAACGTATCTTTTCTTTTATGTACACTGTGTTGTGGCTCCGTTGCCTGAGCCTGTGTCATCGTCAGGAGAGGACTCCGAGAGTGAAAGGGAGGAATTGGCAAGACCTCCCTCTCCAGGACCCTCCTCTCTGGCAATGCCCCTGGAGGACACCGAAGGGCAAGAGATAGGCCCAGAGCCAAGCACATCCCGCAGCCACAGGTGGACAGCGACGAGGGAGATAAGTGCTGGCTGGATCCTCGCCAATGACGCAGGGAGAAACGTGCCTAAAAGAAGGCACGGTGTGCTCGTGATTAGCTGACTCACTGGACCCCACAGCCTATAAAAGAGAATGAGTCAGCCTACACCTTTGTGACAAACAAAAACAGATATTCTTGCATCCCAGCTTCAGATCTTCCTGCATCTCAGCTTCTATTTCTGGACATTTTGTGGTGTGTATTTTTCTGTTACATTAATAAAGGTTTTGGCACGCAGCTGCTGGGATTGCTGCCAAGCTCCTTATCAGACTACTTGGTTACCTGTCAGCTTATTTTAACCTCCGACTGTCCGTTTGGGTGTATTCCTGGGGGCGGGGACAGAACACACAGAGCGTATGCACCAAGACAAATTCCTTGTGTGTCCAATCACACTTGGCCAATAAATATTCTATTCTATTCTAGATGGAGAATCTCCATCTCCTGGGAGTTGAAGTCCACACTCTTGAATGTCTATGGAGATTGTTAAGGAATAACCCTTGAGTAGCAAGGGGGTGCACATGAAAGCAGTTGAGAGTAGTTATGAATAAGCACAGTCACCACACAGATATACTGAGTTGTGTTTACAGTTTACATTCAGGAAAAATAAAGCCAGTCCAATAAACAAAGTCTTCATTGTCACTGCGCTTTTATATTTACCAGCAGAGCTAATATTTCTGGACTATCAGACTCACCGTAGTTTGCCATATTCCTTATCAGCACCTACAGCACCTACTACGCATGTCATTGCATTCCTTTGTACTTCTTCTAGAAACTTTCCTTTGTTCTCCAGCCAGCTAAGGTCAGGCTAGGGATTCTTTGCCAACATGTAATCTAATTTAGATAGTGAGATTTTTTATTTTCTTATAATAAATATGAGTTTAATTAGAAGATGTTTCTTCGGTTTTATTGATCAAAATATGCAACAGGATAAAAGCCACGATCCAAGTCAAAATGAGGGCAATTACCCCACGCAAGGTAACGGGGCTGATTGCTGCTCTGACATTCATACCAGTCGTAGTAATCATACACAGTAAGTAGTTCTTCTGGAGTTGCAAACAGTAATAAAGTAAGTCAGATAGAGATATCAAAGAGCAAGAACAACAAAGAGAACAAACCATGTTTCTAGCTCCCTCTTAAGGAGATTGGCAACAAAGCTAACTAATCAGGACACTACTAACTAATCAGTATGATGCAATATGGCAGTCTTAAAGCTATACAATACAATAGAATACAATGCAAACATACATTGATGTTTTATATATTGCCAACCCAACAAGTTAGGTAATGGTCTTATTCCTAACAGAGATTCTCAGTCATCCAGGTCATAGTTGTCCCAAAGGTTCCTTTTTTTGTTCAAGAGGCAATTAGACTTTCTGGTTTTTCTTTGAAGACATTTCTCTTCTCATCCAAGAAGCTTTTTCAGCTCTGACTGGATGGTTCCCCCACCATCTACTAATCAGAGCTGAAGAAGCTTCTCGGATGAGAAGAGAAATGTCTTCAAAGAAAAACCAGAATGTCCAGTTGCCTCTGGAAAAAAGCACCTTTGGCCCATACTCTTGAAGTTGCCATGGCTGAGAAAATCTTTTTAGGATGTAGGGATGATTGCAATCACATTCCTTAGCAATGGGTTTTTATTCCAATTTACCTTTGTTAAGTGAGGTCTACCTGTACAATCAATATTGGTAAGTATAAGCCATACAAGTAAAAGCTTTTTTAGCTTGTCCTCCACGATCTTTCAATGTAGGAAGGGGTCCCCAGGGGAAAAAAGATATTAAGAAACACTGCGTTAAAAATAACAAGATTCACCAAAGAGCCTGCCAGCAGTGGGCTGGAAGATAGATAAAGCCTTATTCTTCTCATTTACAGTTCATTACACTGTAAATTGTATATCTGAAAGATTAAAGGTGGGCGCTCTTTGCATTTGAAGAAATATCCATCTGGTTCAGTTCCAAGCTGGGAGAAAGACACTGGAAAATATGGAGGCTGATTGGAAAGATGGTTTAATGGTGAAGCAGAACCACCAAGCACATGGTTCTGAGCAGCTGACTACATGGAGTTGAGAGTGAGGGGTTTTTATAGCTTCTGTTGGGCTTTGCACTTGAACTTCCTGTTCCTGTGCAAGAACATGTATTCTATTGGCTGTTGTCAGACTCCCATAGTACCATGTTCAAATCCTAGGAGTTTGTCTGAGCTAAGCTTGGTTGAAGTTTGGCTGATGCAATGAAAGGGCTTGTTGGGCGATTCCTATTGTGGCTGAGGGCCCACAGAGAAAGCCCGTTCCCTAGGAGTCGCCAGACGACACTGCCTGGCCAACGGCACTCTAAGGAGGCCCTCCCTTTGGAAACGCACTGGACGATGGGGAGCTGTCGCTGGCTGCAGATGATCCATCAGGTACCCCCGGCCTAAGCCATATAGGGCTTTATAGGTGATAACCAGCACCTTGAATCTTACCCGGAGGGCAACTGTTAGCCAATGCAGGTCGTGTAGGAGGGATGTAACATGACAGTGTCGGGACACGCCTATCACTACCTGTGCGGCCGCATTCTGCACCAGCTGAAGCCTCCGAGTGGTCTTCATGGGCAGCCCCATATAGAGAGTATTGCAGTAGTCGATCCAGGAGGTCACGAGCGCATGAGTGACTGTATGGAGGTCATCACAGTCCAAGTAGGGCGTACCAGACTGTAAATGGGAAATGCCCCCCTGGTCACGGTCACAACATGATCTTCCAAAGTCAACTGTGAATCCAGGAGGACGCCTAGATTGAGCACCCTTTCAACAGGGGGCAACATCTCACCCCCTATGACCAACGATGAAATATTTCCTTGGAACTGAGATGCCGGTACCCACAGCCACTCAGTCTTGGTGGGGTTGAGCTGAAGCCTGTTCCTCCCCATCCAGAGCCGCACCGCTTCCAGGCACCGAGATATCATGTCCAGGGCATCACTGGGCTGGTTCAGGGTGCATATAAAAAGTTGGGTATCATCAGTGTACTGATGATCTCACCCCGAAACCACGGATGATTTCATAGATGTTGAACAAGAGGGGAGACATGTGAGGGACCGCAAGGCCGACCTCTGTCCCCCTGCCAACACCGCTTGCACACTCCCCGAGAGGTAGGAGGTGAACCACTGAAGAACAGTGTCTCCCACTCCCACTCCCAACCCCAAGAACTATTGCTCTTGGTTAGAGAAAACAACTATTCTTTGTTTGTGAAGGTGGAATTAAACCATATAGCAAGTATTTAATATTTAAATAGGAAAGCATTATTTATTTATTTTTTTATTTACTGAATTTATTTACCACCCATCTTGTAACAAATGACTCTGAGTGGAAAGTAGCCCCTCTGCTGTTGTCTATTAGCTGCCATTTTATGTTTGCTTGTGCTTTGCTGCTATGAGGGAAATGAAGTGGGCAATGCTTGGGAAAATGAAAGTACCGTATTTTCCGGCGTATAAGACGACTGGGCGTATAAGACGACTCCCAACTTTTCCTGTAAAAATATAGGGTTTGGGCTATACTTGCTGTATAAGACGACCCCTCTTCCAAATAAAAATTAAAAAACATCAAGTGGCACACCAAATAAAAATTAAAAAACATCAACTGGCTCACCCACAATGTAAAAGCAGCTGTGCTAGACCCAAAATGGCCCCTGCAATAAGCAGGAACCTCACACAGCCACAAAAAGCCCCAAAAAACAACTTTTACATTGTGGGTTTACACACACAAAATTCCACATACAGCTTTGTGAGATTTTGTGTGTTTGTGTAGTTAGAGTGAAATACTACAGAAACTTTCTCAGAAAGTTGCACAAATTTTATTTTTATTTTTATTTTTATTTTTATTTTTATTTTTATTTTTATTTTTATTTTTATATGAAAGCTAAATTTAAAACTTCCTAGCCTAAAACTTAGACCTAGCCTTTAAATGGCTAGGTCTAAAAAAGAACAACTAAAAAATCCCCCAATTAACTATTTTTCTTAAAGCTCCCAAAGGGGGGAAAAACCTTCCCCAATAGAACAGGGGTCTCCAACCTTGGCAACTTTAAGGCTTGTAGACTTCAACTCCCAGAATTCCTCAGCCAGCTTTGCTTTGCTGGCTGAGTAATTCTGGGAGTTGAAGTCCACAACTCCCTGCCTGCTTGATTGCAAGCAGGGAGATTTAGTTGCTTGCTGATGCAATGGATTGCAGGCAAGGCAAGGCAAGCATTGCGGCTAGCAGCTAAGGTAAGCAAGCTGGAGGTGGGGGGGATTTTTGCTATGTACCAATTAGCAGGCAAAAATTAGCAGCTGGGATGGCCAGCGTTGTGTAAAAGGGAAGTTTTTCCCTTTTACACAGGGCTTGCGTGTAACTCAGCTGATTAGCGGCAACTCAGCAGGCAATTCAGCTTGGCTCCTTAGAGCCATTTAAGGCTCGTCAAAGCCTTTCGGGCTGGTCTGCCTGGTTACAGGAGACCGACACCCGGCGTATAAGACGACCCCCAACTTTTGAGAAGATTTTTTTGTGTTAGAAATTCGTCTTATACGCCAGAAAATACGGTAAGTGCTGTATCTCCTGGAGAGGCTGCCTCAAGGCCACTCAGCTGCAAGGAGGGAGCCACATACCAAACCATGCTTGAATTGACTATTATGAAAACATCATACCTGAACCTGATTGGTTACCCTGGGGTGGACAATGAGAGATAGTTAAGAGGGGAAAGTAGAACTTAGGAATTTTAGCATGCAATTCTCAGTTCTGGCTTTGCAATACTGCAAGACATCTGTCTTAATAAACTATACCTTTCTCAACAAATGGAGCCAAGGACTTAGGTTGTGGCAGGTCCAACAGTCATTTTTACCATTTAGACCAGATAGGAAAATGACTCGATAAACATTTCTACTTTATTGTAAAACTACTTTAACAATTCTGAAGGTACAATTACTGTATCTAGTCACCATAATAGCCTGAGAATTAGGGAGGGTCTCCTCTGAACTTTTTGTTCTGCTCACTATGCAGGTATAGACATGCTGCCTTTAATCTGATTGTTCCCAAATAGCATTTCTTCACCCAAGGTTTTCCCCACAGACTCTTACATCTCCTAAAATACAGGATTTATGCATCAAGGCACCACTTTAGAACAGGGGTCTCCAACCTTGGCAACTTTAAGATTTGTGGACTTCAACTCCCGGCAAAGCTGGCTGAGGAATTCTGGGAGCTGAAGTTCACAAATCTTAAAGTTGCCAAGGTTGGAGACCCCTGCTTTAGAATACAGGTTTAAGATCCAGAAAGCTCTTGACAGACCTGAACAATTGGAAGCTAAAACAGATGATGGATAGTTGCGGAACTGGGTATGTCTAGTCCCGTGATGGCGAACCTATGGCAAGGGTGCCACAGGTGGCATGTGGAGCAATATTGGTGGGTACGCGAGTATTGCCCTAGCTTAGCTCCAGCTTGTATGCGCTCACCAGCCAACTGATTTTCAGGCCTTCCGGTTCTACCGGAAGTCGGGAAACTGGCTGTTTCCGGTCTCCGGAAGGTCTCTGGGGGGGATGGGGAAGGCTGTTTTTGCCCTCCTCAGGCTCCTAGAAAGCCTCTGGAGCCTGGGGAGGGGGGAAAACGGGCCTACTGTGCCCACCATGCCATTGTGTGCCAAAAACAGGGAGAAGTATGGGGAGGTCATGTTGCGCATGCGCGGGAGGGCGGGGCGCATTGAATTATGGATGTGGGCACACCCACCCACAACCCCCCACGCGGCACGCGATGGCAAAAAGGTTAGCCATTACTGGTCTAGTCTAACAAAGAGAAGAACTAGGGTGAGATGTTGCAAGTCTTCCAATATTTGAGGGGCTTCCATAGAGAGGAGGAGGTGGGGGGGCAACCAATTTAAAATACCTGAGGGTAGAATAAGAAGAAACAGATGGAAGATTATTAAAGGTAGATCCAACATAGAATTAAGGAGAAATTTCCTGATAGTGAGAACAATTAATCAGAAGGATGACTTGCCTCCAGAAGTTGTGTGTACTCCATCACTGAAGGTTTTTAAAAAGATATTTGACAACCATTTGTCTGGATTGGTATAGGGCAGAGTTCCCTAATCTTTCCAGGTTGATGGCCTGGAGTGGGGAGGGGGGGGGGGAGGGGATGGTTTTGTGGGAGGAGCAAGCACATATGCACATATATGTGTGCAAGTGCCCATGACATTTGTGGTGACATGCTAGTGGGACTGTGAGCACCTGACGACACTTGATGAGTGGGGCTGTGCATGCGGGTGGAGGCCCGCGCACCGGTTGGCCATTCACATGGCGCACCGGCTGGCCATTCACATGGCCACGGAAAGGGCTCGCAACTTGGGTGTCCTCCTGGACTCATGGCTGTCTTTAGAAGAGCACTTGACGGCCGTGACCAGGAGGATTTTTCATCAGGTTCGCCTGATTCGCCAGTTGCGTCCCTTTCTAGATCGGGACTCTTTACACACAGTCACTCACGTCCTCGTCACCTCCTGTCTGGACTATTGTAATGCTCTCTACATGGGGCTCCCCTTGAGGAGCACTCGGAGGCTCCAACTGGCACAGAGTGCGGCCGCGCGGGTGGTTATGGGAGCGACGTGGCGCTCCCATGTAACACCCCTCCTGTGCGAGCTTCACTGGCTCCCGGTGGTCTTCCGAGTGCGCTTCAAGGTTTTGGTTATCACCTTTAAAGCGCTCCATGGCTTAGGACCTGGTTATTTACGGGACCGCCTGCTACCACCAATAACCTCCCACCAGCCTGTACGCTCCCAAAGAGAGGGGCTCCTCCGGGTGCCATCGGCCAAACAATGTCGGCTGGCGGCCTCCAGGGGGAGAGCCTTCTCTATGGGAGCACCTACCATCTGGAACGAGCTCCCCCCGGATATACGGAGGATCCCGGACCTGCGCACCTTCCGTCGCGCGCTCAAGACCTATTTATTCCAACAAGCCGGCCTGACCTAAGTTATTTTCCCCTTTTAATTATGAATTTTAATTTGTTTTAAGTTATTGGGGTTTTAATTGTCAGCCAAATTATTTAATTCGTTTTATTCTATTTTAAACTTTTGTATTTAAATGTTTTATTTATGGCTGTACACCGCCCTGAGTCCCCCAGGAGTAGGGCGGTTTATAAATCTAATAAATAAATAAATAAATAAATAAATAAATAAATAAATAAATAAATTTAATGTAATTAATTTAATATTAATTAATTTAATTAATTTTTAATTTAATTTAATTTATATGCTGCCCTTCTCCGGAGACTCAGGGCAGCTTACATTGTGACCTTCTGACAAGCAAAGTCAATGGGGAAGTCAGATTCACTTAACTGTGTAACTAACTTAACAACTTCAGGGATTCACTGAACAACAGTGACAAGAAAGAATGAAAAATGGGGGCAAAACTCACTTAACAACAGTCTCACTTAACACCATACATTTTCGGTTCGATTGTGGTCAAAAGTTGAGGGCTGCCTCCAGTAGTGAAATCCAATTTTTTTTTACTACTGGTTCTGTGGGCATGGCTTGGTGGGCGTGGTGTGGCTTGGTGGGCGTGGCAGGGGAAGGACATTGCAAAATCTCCATTCCAACCCCACTCTGGGACAGTTCTCCGAGCTACTCAAAATGTCTGCTACCGGTTATCCAGAACCTGTCAGAACCTGCTGGATTTCACCCCTGGCTGTCTCCATTTTACACTCAACCTAGCACTCGGCCATGACATGGGTTTGCGTAAAGATATTTTGGTCACTGCGTTTTTATATTTACCAGCACAACTATTATTTCTGAACTGTCAGACTTACCGTAGTTTGCCAAGTTTCTTATCAGTATCTACTGCGCAAGTCCACATTTTTTTCTCTTCTTCTAAAAACTTTCCTTTGTTCTCCTGCCAGCTAAGGGGATTCTTTGCCAAAAATGTAACTAATTTAGATTAGTAAGATGTTTTATTTTCTTTACAATAAATATGAGTTTAATTAGAAGATGTATTCCGGTTTTATTGATCAAAGTATACAGAAGGATAAAAGTCACGTTCCAACTCAAAATGAGGGCAATTACCCCATGCAAGGTACCAGGGCTGATTGCCGCTCTGACAATTTTCTTAGAGACGTTTGGAGCCAAGTTCTTCTGTCTCACTCAGTGGCTCATCTCCAAAGCTTGGGCCCCTTCTGTGACTTCTGTCCTCATTGCCATTATCCAAATTATAGTGATTTAACGGTTGCCTGGGTGCTAATCCTCTAGAGAGGTTTTTGCAACCTTTCAGAAAATTTGACACAAACACTTCAACAATAGGTTGTCCTCTTGATTTCACACTGAAGTCTTGTGGGTTGAGGTTATGGCATTGGAAATCCATAAGAGCACAAATGGATTTGGAGAAGTATTGAGGGCAGGCAGAGAAGTTATTTTTCCCCTTAACCTTTTCAGGAACCAACACTTGGCTGGAATCCATCTGAAATGAGCAGCTTACTTTCCTCTTTTCTTCACACTCTTTGTTCAAAGCACACACACAGCCTGGAGCCACCATTGGGAAAACGAGTCTTTTTACTGCTGCTGCTGCTTCTGTGGGTCAAAAGAGTATGTGGGGTGCTTGTAGCCAAATGCCCCCTGACAATGCAGAGGGATGAGGTGGACCCAATGAATCATTACAGAACAGGGGAGATTTCCATTGGTGGCATCATCTCTGCAACTCAGACTACATTCGGCAGATTAAGTTTCAAAAAAACACCTGTGACCCAAATAGTGGGGTAAGTCAGTTTTCATGTACAGCATCGGAGCAGGTCTGTTTCTTAAGAGACAAATAAGATGGTCTGGTACTCCCATCTCTTTGAGAATTTGCCACAATTTGTTGTGAGCCACACAATCAAAGGCTTTAGCATAGTCAATGAAGCAGAAGTAGGTGTTTTTCTAGAACTCCCTAGTTTTCTCCATGATCCAGGGTATGTTCGCAATTTGATCTCTAGTTCCTCTGCCTCTTCGAAATCCTGCCTGCACTTCTGGTAGTTCTCAGTCCACGTACTGCTGGAGCCTAGATTGTAGGATTTTGAGCATGTGAAATGAGTGCATGGTACAGTAGTTTGAGCATTCTTTGGCATTGTCCGTCTTTGGAATTGCAATGTAAACAAACAAACTTGTTTCACCAGTTCCAGCCAGGCATTGTGTCATTTCACCTTTGAGGGTCTATTTTAGATCCTGCAGCGGATGAGCCTCTGTTGAAAATTTCAAGTAACAACGGATGGAAACTAATCAAGGAGAGAAGCAACCTGGAATGGAGGAGAAACTTCCTAAAGGTGAGGACAATTAACCGGTGGAACAGCTTGCCTTCAGAGGTGGTGGGTGCTTCATTGCTGGAGGTTTTTAAGAAGAGACTGGACAGCCACCTCTCTGAAATAGTGGAGGGTGTCACGCTTGAGCAGTGAGTTAGATTAGAAGACCTCCAAGGTCCCTTCCAGCTCTATTCTGATTGATTGATGGAAGTACACTAATCAATCAGTGAGTTTCTGTTTTTTTCTGACTTTGAAGAACAAACTAACCTTCCTTAATGTCCTCGGAGCAGATCTGGACTATGGACAGAGAGGAAAGGGTGATTCCTCCTTTCTACCCTGTTTCCCCCCCCGCCCCCCACAAAGGGTCAACAGGGACAAATGCAATATTGGAAGAAAATGCTATATTTTTTTCCTTACATGGGAAAAGCAATAGGCTCCCTCTTTTGTTTTGATTCTTATATTCACTGATAATATTTATTTATTTATTTATTTATTTATTCATTGGTTTGATTTATATGCCACCCTTCTCCGGAGACTCAGGGCGGCTTACAATGCATTAAGCAATAACCTTCATACTTTTGTATATACCTGCTTAGTAGGGCTTTTGTCCCCCGCCCCCCAAGCCGTGTTCTTTTTTATACAAAGTCAGCTTATTGCCTCCACAATCCGGGTCCTCATTTTACCTACCTCGGAAAGATGAAAGGCTGAATCAACCTTGAGCCTGGTGAGATTCGAACTTGCAGTAATTGCAGGCAGCTGGTGTCATTTAACACCACTTTAATCTGCTGCGCCACGAAGGCTCTTGATCATATGAAAGAATCCCAAACCATCATTTACTGTACGATTTCATTGCGTTTCCGTGTCTCTGTTTCCAGCTGTGAACTAATACCAGTTACACTGCTGCTATAATGGTTTAAATATAAATTCAGTCTCAGGTCAAAGTCTTTTATTAATCAGAGCTGGTAGGGACCTCAGAGGTCTAATAGTCCAGCCCCCTGCTCAAGCAGAGGACGCTATACCATTTCAGACATGTGACTGTCCAGTCAGTTCTTAAAAATCTCCAGTGATGAAGTACCCACAACCTCTGAAGGCAAGTTATTCCATTGGTTAATTGTTCTCACTGTTAGGAAGTTAGGAAAATTTTTGACAGTTTGAGATCAAAATAGAAACCTGTGAAGAAATCAGTAAGTTATTGGCTTCATTAAGAGTCACAGGACCTGTCCGTTAACTAGACGCTATTGGAGGAAAATAAAACAGTGGCTGCTGGAAATAACAGGTGTGAGCTTTCCCCTTTATCCAGACCTCTACTTGCTTGGAATAAGACCAGACTACATTGATAACAAAGATTGGTATATATTTGTCCATGTCTCAACAGCGGCGAGAATGGCATTTGCCCAACTGTGGAAAGATGTAGATACGCCTCCCGATCATCTGATAATAAACAAGATTCTCCGATGTGCTGAGATGGATAGATTAACATATATTTTAAAAGACAAGAAAGATTCAATATATAATAGAAGTTGGGACAAATGCTTTGTCTGGCTCAAAAGAAGGTTAAACCTAGGAAAGGGGTGATAAGATCGTCTATTTAGATTAATTAGATATTTATTAGGCTATATGATTTCTTAAAATTTCGACAAAAACAGGCTAACTCTTTTGTAGATAGTTAGTAGAAATTGACTCTATTGAAATGTTTGGTTTGGATGACACTAGTTATTATTAATTGGAGAGTGAGCTTAACTCCCGGTTAGTCATGTTTGTCGTTTTGTTTTAGTCTTGTGTTTATGTGTTTCTACATTTCACCATTTATATTGTTTTTCAATGTTTATTTTGTGTTAATCTTAATGTAAATATTTAATAAATATTTAATTTTAAAAAAAAAGAGTCACAGGTTCTCATTCTCTGTGGCCTTGTGTCAGAGTGTGCACTTAATAATCCTATATTTATGATGGAAAAAAAACAGGTCAAAGACTTCCAATATTAAATATGGAGAACATAACCAGAAACAACAAAAAAAGTGAATATTTAAAGTCAGTCTGGAATATTAGACCAACTGTAAAGATACTGACAACCTGAAGAATATGTCAAAGCTAACCATAAAAACATTCTTTTAGACCTCAGTTGAACTGAGTATCTAAGAGAAAATCAAAACTGAAATAATTCCAGAGTTTCACTAAACGATGTGAGATGTCTGGGGCGATCTTAGTCTTTTAAGGATTATGAAACAATCCATGCAAATATAGTATATCTTCACTGTCGCACAGCTGTCACACAGTTAAGGCAAGTTTGTTGGTTTGTTAGTGTTACAGATATATTTTATTAATGCACTTTATTATTTCTGTGTCACATTCTTCAGATTTCTTCTTATCCATTGTATAAATGATTGGGCTAAGAGAGATTAGAAATATTTTTGAAAAAAAGAGAAATTATTTAATCTTATTTTCATTGGTTACCATGTGTTTAATATATTATCTTTACAGGACACAATTGTCAGAATATTGGAAAATGCTATCCTTCGTTCTTGCTATCCAGGAGATCAACCAGGATTCCCATATTTTACCCAACATCACCCTGGGTTACAATGTCTATGAAAATTATTTCAATCCAGAAAAGACTTCAGATGCTTTGCTGGACCTGCTTTCAGAGGGGGAGGCCAACGTTCCCAACTACAGTTGTGGGAGACGGAGAAACACAGTGGCCGTTCTTGAAGGGGCTGAAACTGGTCTCTCCATCCAGATATCATCCATGGTTGGCACCTACAAAATCCCACAGGTGACTCTTTGCTAGGAAGACCAATTTAATCATGATGTTCTCCCTTGTAAACGAAGATCAGAGTTTTATGATGCAAATGATAGGCCTTAAGGAAGATCTTTTAAATTATCCAAAGGGAGGGAAAGAGTAAAACAAAACTATCCCTTCTGTCCATGATCCCAAGCCAGATTTGGAGACCTTTTCCTGGGATAAAAGTTTTCCTTTCAAATGGGGAGAGAAGGAATGCATGAAGCAGTGGGTCAGTAGAGAAGTTGCAAAGCAAACTGTCAATGAAGTTGCGAAGCAAACTGTCTGTGTACACATAGTAACAGGATGCCATAAATCCACACCAATTGTTGGTATTGCTCCACCTAGGATTAGGAAAGAGGTAACAGCAGATGCCAAGAGAACCAAGTAAGGCAATGCTATCCTCTGAATGGATACATGCCCCGAATTTCTCAGCTTAGATCTAGAAAGAAATTTTTGACAACAAATATTGTTGTAGGCATGCAGAAGCAAAACTGAATTAGGAGATGGAAGAGAGAATTTGCAGAACAAGGAACGATCACAGGAAAGATTGTGGCTGTGGGATTTGATTTCTCCTATGTTACTTGGAGGATATTGAATAGGTTGAGGGGAGAGTGCTTGGAGGATATTGAATAGGTTGAGGGGAGAGTGTATAAGACTAATATGCTCAAGTTGGGGGGGGGGTTGCTGGTGGATAATAGCACACTGTGCAAATGTGGAGAAACTCAGAATCTGCCCCATTTGTTGGTCTATTGATTATTACAAGTAGAACGCACTGAAAGCGATTTGTTTCTGGCCAATAACAAAGCTCAAAAGTTGGCCTCATTTTGGCAGTTTAAGGTTTGATCTGGATGTGAGGTAAATAAATAAAAGTAGAGAATTCTCCACTGCAAGGAGTGGAACTAACCTTTCATTAGGAATAAAATCAGTATCTTACCTTTTGGCTCTCCTGGATCTCAGACAAGACACCACTTTTCCTTCCTTTTCAGATAAGTTACAATTTTGTTTCGCAGATTCTGAAGGATAAAACTCAGTTTCCTTTCTTCTACCCGATGCTCCCTGCTGAAGGGTTCCAGTATTTAGGGATGGTCAAGCTTCTCCTTCATTTCAGGTGGACTTTGGTTGGCCTGTTTGCTACGGACACTGACCAGGGACAGAAATTCACAATAACATTGACTTCTCTGCTGATAAGAGTTGGCATTTGTCCAGTTATATCACAGACCCTTCCATCAGGTCGCCAACAAATTGTCATAGATTTTGACCTATATCACAAATGGAGACAAGTGAACGTCTTTCTTTATGCTACAGAGATTGATTCGATCAGCATAGGAATAGCCATTCTAGAATGGTTACATCAAAAGATTAAGGAACCTGTTGCAGGAAAAGTCCTGGTAACAACCGTGCTTTGGGACTTGAACCTTTATTTCGCAGAGCAGGGATTTCCCTTTCAAGTCATTCACAGCATTCTTTCCTTTCTCTTGAAGACAAATCAAATGTCAAAGTATGGTGATTACAGGCAGTTTTATTCTTCCATGAGAGACTTTGCAGAGAAATCCTTTCTGTGCTCCTACACCGAGGATGCCTTTTCTATGAAGGTTTGGAGACGCTGCAGAGAGAGAGAAGAACTGCAGGCTCTATCCCAGGAAGAGATGGATCAGATCCTGTGTCTGAACAACTATTTCATTTACAACACCATCTGGGCTGTGGCCTGGGCCTTACATGCAGCTTATTTATCTAGATCCAGGAGGAAAAGGATGGAAAGTAGTGAGAGCTGGGAAACTCAAAGGCTGAAGGCTTGGCAGGTATTTCTTTTGTATGATATGCCTCTCTCCTGCAAGCAAGAATCCTAAAAGATGTTGAGACTCTAGAAAGTGTGCAGAGAAGAGCAACCAGGATGATTAGGGGACTGGAGGCTAAAACATACAATGAATGGTTGCAGGAACTAGGCATGGCTAGTTTAGTGAAGAGAAGGACATGGGGAGGCATGATAGCAGTCTTCCAATATTTGAGGGGCTGCCACAGAGAGGAAGGGGTCAAGCTGTTTTCCAAGGCATCCAAAGGCCAGACAAGGAAGAATGGATGGAAACTGATTAAGGAGAGATTCAACCTGGAAAGAAGGAGAAATTTTCTGACAGTGAGAACAATCAACCCATGGAATAGCTTGCCTTCAGAAGTTGTGGGAGCTTCGTCACTGGAAGCTTTCAAGAAGAGACTGGACAGTCATCTGTCAGAAATGGTGTGGGGCAATGATGGCTAACCTTTTCCGGACCGAGTGCCCAAAGTGCGCCCGCGCTCGAACCCCCACATGCATGGACCCGTGCATGTGCCCCTCCCCCGTGCATGCACATATGTTCCCTTGCATGTGCCCCATCCATGTACATGCATGTGGCCCCTGCATGCATCCTGCCCCCTGCATGGGCCCCGCCCCATGCCCTCACATGTGCACGTGGGCCCATAATACACCTCCCGCCTCCCGCGCATGTGTGACAGAGACCCAACAACCAGCTGGCCGGCAGGAGGCATGCACGAATGCACTGCAGACCTGAACTGGGGCGATGGCTCACATGCCCACAGAGAGGGCACTGCGTACCAGTGGTGGCACGGGTGCCATAGGTTGCCATCATGGGTGTAGAATCTGCTTGGGTGGGGGTTGGACTAGAATAGATGACCTACAAGGTCTCTTCCAATTCTGTTAATTTGTTAATCTGTAAATCCTCTTTGTAATTCTAAGCAATGGGGAGTTATTCTGAAAAAAAATCATCTATTCTGAATACAAGAAAAATAATTCCAACTTTTCATTACTCTCCCTGTTGTATTCCCTTCACATTTTCCCTTCATTCCCTTCCTTACCATCCACTAGGACAGAGGGAGGTGGAACTGTCCTTATCATAACCATCTCACGCAGGGGTGTGTTCTATATTTTTTTTATTACCGGTTCTGTGGGCGTGGCTTGGAGGTCATGTGACTAGGTGGGTGTGGCTAGCTAGTCATGTGACCGGGTGGCCATGGCTATGTGTATAGAGACTACTCAGAGGGCTGAAAAAAGTCATTTCTGACAGGTCCTCGCATTTTTGACTGGTCCTCATACTTATGACCATGCTCACATTTATACCCATGCAGCATTCTTAACAACCATGTCACTCATTTTACAACTGCTTCTCTTCACTATGGTGACAAGATAGAGCAAAAAACATAAAATGTGAGGACAGTCGTAAATTCGAGGACTGGTCAAAAGTGTGAGGACCAGTCAAAAATAACTTTTTCAGCCCTCTGAGTAGTCCATATGCACAAAAGGACTACCCAGAGGGCTGAAAAAAGTGATTTCTGACAGATCCTTGCACTTTTGACCGGTCTTCGCACTTATGACTGGTCATCATTTATGCCCATTGTAGCATTCTTAACACGTGACCGGGTGTCCATGGGTATGTGTATAGGGACTACTCAGAGGGCTGAAAAAAGTCATTTCTGACAGGTCCTCGCACCTTTGACTGGTCCTCACACTTGGCCATCCTCACATTTATGCCGGTGCACACTTGACCATCCTCACATTTATGCCGGTGCAGCATTCTTAACAAACATGTCACTCATTTCACAACTGCTTCTCTTCACCATGGTGACAAGATAGGGCAAAAACGTAAAATGTGAGGATGGTCGTAAGTTTGAGGACTGGTCAAAAGTGCAAGGACCAGTCAAAAATAACTTTTTCAGCCCTCTGAGTAGTCCATATGCATAAAAGGATACAGCAATAGAGAGAGATGAAGGAAGGGAAGGGAAATTAGAGTAGGAGTGAGGGTAAGAGAGGGAGGAAGAGAGGAGGAGAAGGAGAAAGGAAGAGGAAGTAAGGAGGAGAAGAAGGGGGGAAAGAGAAAGTAAGAAGGAAAGAAAAGAGAGAGGTGGTAGGTTTGAGGAGAAAGATTACTGTACAATAAAAAAGATGAAAGGGAAGAAAGCCAACCCCAAACAAATATAAAGATATTAAGATAAAGAATGAATTGTTAAACTTTAAAGAACAAATATGAATAAATAGCAATAATTAGAAACACACATACAAACATACAATGTATTTTCTTTGAACAGAGTATTTGACTGGTTCACAAATTTAAACAATGTTTAGTCATTTCAATTAAATTTACAATTTCCATATTTCCTTTTTGCCATATTTATTTCTCATCTATTTTTTTAAAAAACCAATATTACCCTTCATCTTCATCTCTAATCTTAATCAAATTCAATTTTTCTATTCTGTTCTATATTATACCCCTTCTCATTGTCATCTATTTTTATATCCATCCTCACATTGGTTAATTATGTAATATTACAGTTGTTTAATACAAATTCAACATTTTAATATAAATCAATTAGTTATATAACTATTTTTTGTATATTAACCAATATGAACATGAATATTCCAATTATTTCCATGCAATCCAATTTCTTACAAATCAATTAATTACAGTATATTTACCAATAATAATAAACCAAATAATTTTCCCCATATATTCCTCCAAACCACAACTTAATCATTTCTGCTTTCAACACAATATACAATTAATAGTATCTCAATTATTACAATTCCCTAGTTAAATAGAGCTTTTTTTCTTTTGTGTTTTAAAATCTTGAACTCTCCTCTTTTGCCCTAAATTTCCCATTACCCTTTTTGGTGAGGAAAAAGAAAAAGAAATCTCTCCCTGCCTCATTTTGTCACGTTGCAGCCTGCTTTACTTTCAGTTTCGTTTTTTCAGCATAGCTAGGGGAAAAAAAATCTGCTCCAGCACTCTTTGCAGCTAGCAAGAGAGCCCTGTGCAAAACAGCTGAGAGCAAATCAGCTGAGAGTTGGGAGGCTGATCTAATCAACTTTTGCTAATTAACCTATGCTGAATCTGAAAGGGGCTGTTTTTTCTTGCTGTTTGCTTGCAAGGAGGTAACTGCTGCGAGGCACAGGCCAAAGGGTGGGTGCCACCCTCCTTGCCACTTAGCCCCCCGTCACCCCCTTTTGCCTCTAGCGCCCCCTGCTGACCCCCTTGCCTCTTACCGCACCCCTAAGGCATCCCACTGCCCCCCAGGGGGCGGTACCACCCACTTTGGCAACCACTGGTTTAACTACTAAACTACTTAAGAACTGGTTCTACCGAAGTAGAATCCCACCACTGGGTCTCAGGCAGAGACACCATGCACCAATCCTTTGCTGTTTCCAGGGTGGCCCCATGGGCCAGATCTAAGCACCCTGTGGGCAGGATCCGGCTCCAAACCTTGAATTTGACACCCCTGTTCTAGATAGTGCAAATCAAGAAACAGATAATACAGGGATTCCAGGAAAAGAATGATATTTTTCATGAGAATAACTAAAGAAACCAGAATCTCTGTGGAATTCTCTCTCCGTCATATTTCATATTATGTATCCAGACTAATTTTAAAGACTACGTTAGTAAAGATTTCAATTCAAATGTTAACGAATTGTCTCCTGAAAAATTTGGAAAATGAATCTGAAAGCTTCCTTTCCCTTTTATCGCATAAAACAAACAGGTCATATCTCAACATTCTCATTTTCTCTTCCATACCAGCTTCATCCCTTCCTTGGAAGCTCTGAGTTTTATAATAAATCCATAGAGGGAGTGTATCTGGACGAGAAAGGAGACCTGGCAGTGGATCTGGACATTGTCAACTGGCTGCAGCACAACAGGTCAATTATCCAAGTGATGTTTGGCAACCTAGAAAAACAGGGGTCCCTGGATTTCAAGTTTACGGTCAATCCAAAGGGTGTGACAAAGATGGATGAGTTGAACAAGGTGGGGTATATTTTTATTTCAGTCTTTGGGAATTTCTACTGTGAGAAGAAATATCCATCAGGTTCAGTGGTGGGTTCCAATTTTTTTTACTACCGGTTCTGTGGGTGTGGCTTGGTGGGCACGGCAGGGGAAGAATACTGTAAAATCTCCATTCCGTCCCCAATCCAGTGGAAGGTTACTGCAAAATCCCCATTTCCTCCTGATCAGCTGGGATTTGGGAGGCAGAGAATAGATGGGGGTGGGGCCAGTCAGAATTTTTACTACTGGTTCTCCACACTACTCAAAATTTCCACTACCGGTTCTCCAGAACTGGTCAGAACCTGCTGAAACCTACCACTGATCTGGTTCAGTTCCAAGCCGGGAGAAAGACACTGGAAACATAGAGGCTGCTTGGAAAGATGGTTTAATGATGAAGCAGAACCACATGGGTTCTGCTGACCACATGAAGTTGAGAGTGGTTTTTTTTTATACCTTCTCTTGGGCTTTGCACTTGAGCTTCCTGTTCCTGTGCAAGAAGATCTATTCTATTGGCTATTGTAGGGGTTACATTGGGGTCATAATTGGCTCTATAGGTTGTCTGAGCTCCCAGGTTTGGTTGAAGTTTGCTGAGGGTGGTGCAATTGAAAGGGTGTTGGGCAATTCCTATTGTGGCTGAGGCCTAATCCTACCTTTGTTCAGACCTTGCTGCAGGGAATTTCAAAATATCCTGTTTTGAATGGATTTCTGCCTGCTCTGCCTACGAATAGAGCTATCTCTTTCAATAAGCTCTTTATCTCTTAAGTGCTGACATCTGCTGAGGGCTATTAAGAAAGGTGGGGACTACTTTCTGTCTCCAAGAACATGTTTCTCCATTTCCTCCCTTTAGGGAAATATAATATTTTGCCTTTTTAATATTTCCTAAAATATTTCATTCTTCTAGGAGAGGGGTGGGTGCTAACTTTCTACACTATCAAAGAGGTTGCTTCTTTGGGGCAGTTTTTGAGTGTCATCTACATCTTCTAATAAGAGGCATCAAATGCAATGTTTAGATATCAAGTGTTTGTGAGAAATATATCCATAACTATTTAAGGAAACTATATATTAGTCTTCTGTCAAGGTAAGTAGGTTTGAGAGAAGGATAGTATGAGTTTATTTCTTCAAAGCAAAACAAAAAAATCATTAAGCTTTACCTTGAGCAATTTAGCCTGTCAGATTTAGAACCTAAAATAAAAATTGAAGTATTGAATCTAAAATAAAAATGGAAGTATACAAAAATGAGAAAGAAGGATGAAAAGCAAGCAACAGGCAACCAAGCAGATTGTGCTTCTCTTTATATAGGCTTCAAATTTAGCAAAGCTAAACTGGGGATCACCAATCCCTCTCTCTTTAAATCATGGATATTGTTTTCTTTGGATGTCTTCCTCCTTCTGCTCAGCCGCTGCCTCCTTCAAAGTGTGTGAAAAACTGCCGCCCTGGGTTCAGAAAGATGACTCAGGAAGACAAGCCCATCTGCTGCTATGACTGTCTTCTCTGTCCTGAAGGAACCATCTCCACCGTGGAAGGTGGGTGGCACCAAAGGAAACAGGCAAACTTTTCTTTCTGGGAAGGCCACATGCCCCAACATTTTTCATGAGGGTATTTTGATAGGCCTCTTAGCAATTCATATGTTTCTGTTAGGTATGTTTTTCCCTTGATATGTTTAACCTCGGAGGTTAAACTGGGAGCAGAACTGAAAAGCTAATGGAGCAATATTACCAGGGAGATCCTTCCCATATCCTTCATTTTCATCACATCATTCCTGTTTCAAATTGCTATTCACCCCATTTCCCTAAAATGTGAGACTTCCAGGGATAGATTATTGCCTGAACATAGGGAAAGGAGTTTTTGTGATAAACAAGGAATAATAATAAGTCTCAACGAAAGAGATGTTGTCCAGGCCCCTGCTTAAGTAGGAAACCCTATACCATTTCAAATGAATGAGTGTCCAGTCTTTTCTTAAAAACCTCCAGTAATGCATCAGTCACAACATCTGAAGGCAATCTGTTCCACTGCTTAATTATCCTCACTGTTAGGATGTTTCTCCTTAATTCCAGGTTGCTTATCTCCTTGATAAGCAACTATCCATTGTTTCTTGTCCTCCATCCTTTGTTTCTTGTCCTACCCTAGTGAGTTGGAGCTGAGCCTTTGTACCCTAGTGAAGGGTTCTCCAAACTTGTCAACTTTAAGACTTGTGGACTTCAACTCCCAGAATCCCTCAGCCACACCGCCACGATAGTAGGATGTTAATCTACAAAATATTAGAAGCAATACTGTTTGAAAAAGCATGAGGTCACCTTGAAGGCCACCTCTGCCTTATTTTTCTTGGGCCATGAAATAATGTTTTCGGATTTTTGTTAAAATAATTTGTGCTAAGTGGCCCTTCATTTGCACATCATTCCATTCTTTTTTTTAAAAAAATTGATTTATATGCCGCCCTTCTCCGGAGACTCAGAGCGGCTTACAATGCGTTAAGCAATAGCCTTCATACTTTTGTATATTTATACAAAGTCAGCTTATTGCCCCCACAAACTGGGTCCTCAATTTACCCACCTTAGAAAGGATGGAAGGCTGAGTCAACCTTGAGCCTGGTGAGATTCGAACTTACAGTAACTTCAGACAGCTGGTGTTAATCATAATGCTTTTAGTCTGCTGAGCTATCAGGCTAAGCAATGTTTCCCCTCTCTTTGACTTAATTCAGTGTGACAGGAATCACTTTTCTCTCTTTAGTTCCTGTCAAGTGCCTTAATTGCCTTGTCCTGTTTTAAGGTTCAAATTCACACAGTTGCTAGGTGATAATAATCAAGGCTGACTAGATAAAATGTAGACAAGGAAAGGAAGGTAAATCAAAACAGAGTCTCTTGGAAAGAAAACTTGCCTGGAGAGTTTCAACAGAAATGGATAGAAATGACTTCTCTCAAGATGGCATGCGGAGTAGCAGGTGACTCTTTTTCTCCTGCCAATGAACAACTGATTTCACTGTCAAAGCTGGTTATTTGGGGGCTTTGCGCCCTGTTTTTTGAAGGAGAGAGTAGGAAGAACCCAAGATGATCTTTGGATAGTCATACACCTATGGAGAAGAGAGGATCATAAAGACCATAATTCTCAGTAAGGAGTGATCAGAAAATCACTTCTCCTACCATTTTTTTTTCATCTATTCATTTTTCCTAAGCACGCCTGGGTTTTATTTGCACATTTTAAAGCTTTAATATGTTTTTTTAAATTTAGGACTAGTTGATGTCTGACTTATTTAATCATGAAAACTCTCTGGAAAGTTTTTCTCATTAGTCCTCAAAATGTGTGCCAAAAGGGAAGTGATTATGCCTTGCTTTGGGCGAAGAAACAATGGAAACTACCAAAAAGATTAATCCCATTGAGACAGTAAAACTGCATTTCCAGGACTAAATATGAAAATGAATTTTTAAAAACTAGCTTCAACAATATCTTGCATATGCATCTGTGAAGAACGGTTGATTTTATACGAAAAGTAGATGCCCTTTCAGAAGAAGTAGATTTGGAAGGGACTAAAGAGGCTACCCCTTTGCTCATTTCAGGGGAAAAAATGCTTTCTGAACAGCTGGCAGCTCAGACAACATGGGATCTTATAGAAAAGCAATAAGCTTTAAATCTGCTTTTTTTCCAGATACAGAACAATGCAGCAAATGTCCTGAAGATCAATATCCAAATAACAATCGAGATATATGTATCCCTAAGATTAAGACTTTTCTATCCTACCAAGAAAAATTGGGGATCATCCTGACTACCATTAGCTTGTTCCTCTCTTTAATCACATGTCTTGTCTTGGGAACCTTCATTAAATTCCAAGAAACTCCCATAGTCAAAGCCAACAACCGGGATCTCTCTTATATCCTCCTTGTTTGTCTCCTGCTTTCCTTCTTCACCTGCTTCTTGTTCATTGGCCAGCCAAGGAGAGTCACCTGCCTTCTTCGACAAACAGCCTTCAGCATTATTTTCTCAGTTGCCATTTCTTCTCTTTTAGCCAAGACAATCACAGTGGTGCTGGCCTTCTGGGCCACTAAACCAGGGAATCAAGTGCAGAAATGGCTGGGAAAGAGTTTGACCAATACCATCATCATTTTTTGCTGTGGTCTACAAATTGTTTTCTGTAGCATCTGGTTGGGCACTTTCCCACCCTTCCCTGACTCTGATATGCACTCACAATTTGGAGAAATCATTCTACAGTGCAATGAAGGTTCTGTCACCATGTTCTATGGTGCCCTTGGTTACATGGGCTTCCTGGCTGCTATTTGCTTCACAGTGGCTTTCCTGGCCAGGAATCTCCCTGGGGCCTTCAACGAAGCCAAGTTGATCACCTTCAGCATGCTGGTCTTTTGCAGTGTCTGGATATCCTTTGTGCCTACCTACCTGAGCACCAAAGGGAAGTACATGGTGGCTGTGCAGGTCTTCTCCATCCTGGCCTCAAGTGTTGGGTTGCTTGGCTGCATCTTCATACCCAAGTGTTTCATTATTTTCCTAAAACCAGATTTAAATACAAAAGAATATGTGATGTCAATATAAAACAGAAAAGTGATTTTGGGGCAAGTGTGTTCCACAGTATGTTAATAATTCTGAAAGCCTTTTCACTTATTTATTTCTTCCTCTTCTTCTTTTTGTGTTTATTGTACCCTCCTTCCTGCATCTTTTCTCTAATTTTTAACTTTATTACCCTTTTAGTTCTGCCCCTTACTCTTTTCCCATTTCCTTCTCTTTTCTTCTTTTTTGAGAGATACTCTCCCCTATCTATTTTTATTTTATCACTGTTAATCTCAGTGTGATCATTTATATTTTTTTCCTTCAATTATTTTCTTTCCAACATTATATTCTTGCTTCTCATTTACGTTTTCTCTTTCTTTCTTTTTATATTCTACCCAATCTTCCGCTTCTTTGTTTCCTTTAAACGCTACTCACACTTTTTTGCAACATCTCCCTCAACTCCTCATACTCATGCTCCCAATTTTCCATATTTTCAATTTAAGAAGAAATAGTTTTTATTTTAATTTATTATATAGTTTGAATTCAAGTCCATTTGATGTCTTTTTTCTTTTCTTTCTTCTTTCCAAATAATATCCAATTCAGATAGTCCTTTAAGCCTTCCCAGTTCGAGATTTTATTCTTTCAACTTCTTTTTGTAATCTTACTGCAGCAGTACTTCTCATGCGGCTTCTCATACTGATTTAAGTGCAATATTTCTTTTCCATCAGCAGATAACTCTCTCCAATCCACAAATCCTCAGGCAAAAGTATCCATTGTAAATCCACAAAAGTAATGCTTCCTGTTCTTCAATTAGTTGCCTTTTTTGTTAGATAAATGCTTTCTCTCAATTTCCTTTTCTTTATATTATTCTTAATTTCTTCCAAGTCCAATTTAAAACCAGTTGGTTATTTCTCCTTTTAGGGCTTTCATTTTTAAAGTTCCTCTTTATTTTATTTTATTTTCCTTCATTTTAAATTCCTGAATGCCAATTAGCCGCTTATTTTAGGTTGGGACCTCTTTTAAAGTTTTTTAAAAATTTTCTTCTTACCTATGAGTTAGCCAATCACTCATTTGGTAACAATATTACGTTTCATTACCACTTCTGCTCAATTCTTAATCCAGTTGCCCCAGCTTGTAGCGGCTGTTTCAATGGCCGCTGTCCCCACCTCCAGGTCAAAGAGCTGCCTTTGACCTTTCAAAGAAACTTGCCTATTTCTCTTGGTCTTCCAAGGCACCTCTTTCTCTCCCCCATCTCTACAAGACGGATCCGGTCCGAAGACCCCCCGACAGCAGTTTGTCAGTTTGGGTTTTCACGAAGCTCATGGAGCTTCGCTATTCCCCAACCAATATCGTTGTGACGCTTCCGCTTTCTTTCTGGAGAAAGGGGAGAAAATATTAAGTGGAATTCAGGAGAGCTTAAAAGAAAATGGTTAAAAGGGGAAAGAAAAAAAATGCAGTAGAAAGGAATCAAAGCAGTAATGTGTTGATTTAAGGGAATGTCATTAGTAGTAATGTGTGTATTTATTTATGTGTGTATTTATTTATTTGTATTTGTAAGAAATAAACTGAAATAAATATATAGATTACTGTAAAAGGGAATACTTAATTGAAATTAAGACATAAAATTGAAATGAAAGTAAAGAAATATATGCTAAAGTTTGAAAAAACAAAGGAAATTGAAAGTAAGAAATGAAATTGAAATGTTAAATAAACGATGTAAGAAATTGTTGGAAGTAGACCAGCAGATACAGAATGGGTCATATGTAAAAATAGCTGGAAGTAATTGAAATATTAGGAAAAGAGAAAAATAACTATCGAAATGGAAATAAGAGCTGGAAAGTTAATTAAGTTGAAAGATTTTAAAATAAAGATGAAATCAGTTGAAATACAATGTTAAGAATTTTAAATATGATGGGAATTTTGAGGAATATATGCCATAAAGAGAGAGAAAAATGGGATGCCTGGACACCATAGAAAAAAAAGCACCGAATTGAAAATGAATACAGCAATAGAGAGAGACAGAAGAAGGAGTAGGGAGATTGAAGGAAGGGAGAAGGAGAGATTGGAACAGAAGAAAGGGAAGAGGAGAGGAAGAAAGGAAAGGGGAATAAGAGTAGGAGAGAAAGTTAGATACGGGGGAGGAAAGGAGGAGGGGGAGAAAGGAAGGGGAAGTAGAGAAGGAATAGGAAAGGAGGGAAGAAGAAGGTAGAAAGGATAAAAGAAGGGAGGGAAAGGAAGAGAAAGAGAAGAAAGACTGTTGTAAAACAAAAAAGATGAAATGGAAGAAAGGCATCCCTGGACATGTTTAAATATATTAAGATAAAGAATGAATTATTAAAAAATTAAAGGAGAATGTATGTGATTGAGAATGGAAAAAATAGAACCTGGGGGTGAAAGAAGATACTGTTTATAGAAATAAGAATGGAAAAATTAAGATTGGATTCAAATATGGAAAAAGAACACCTTGGCAGAAACTGTAATTAAATAAAATATACGTGGATATGATAAATTTAATATGATATGATATGGTCAATACTTCGCTTCAAAAAATATGTGGGTATGTATTGGGGAGGGACCAATAAAACTTGTCAATAGTAATAATAATTCTGAAAGCCTGTTTTGATATTTCAATATCCTTCCCCCCTCCCATTTCTCAAGTTATTATCTCTGCGATGCTGCCGAGGGTCCAGCCAAGACTCATCTTCCTCATTATTGTCCACCTGTGGCTGCGTGGATGTGCTTGGCCCTGGTCCTATCTCTTGGCCTTCGGTGTCCTCCGAAGGCATTGCCAGAGAGGAGGGTCCTGGAGAGGGAGGCCTTGCCAACTCCTCTCCTTCACTCTCGGAGTCCTCTTCTGGTGATAATCCAGGCTCAGGGAACGGAGCAACAACAGTGACTATATTTTCTACTTTGTACAAGTGGTTATTGTTTTGCTTTGCTCAATATATTATGTCAGGTTTTACTCTGTTCATGTGTTCATTGCCTGAATCTTTTCCTCACATTTGGCTGGGACAAAACAAGACTAGATTGGGAAGTTGAATATATACACATACGTGTGCGTGCGTGTATGTGTGTGATCAAAGCAAGGCCAACTCATTGCGAGCACATGTCAGTGGAGATTCTCAGTTATCCAGGTCATAGTTGCCTCAAAAGTGCTTTTTTCTTCCAAAGGCAACCGGACTTGAGGAAGAAGAAAACATTTTGTTTCTCATTTAAGAAGCTTCATCAGTTCTGATGGCGGGGAGAGGGGATGGAAGGATAGGTTCTGATAGGGTGGTGGGGGTGGGGAAATGAAGGGTTGTATTTCTTTGCAGTCATCTGGTTGTTAGCGCTCTCTCTGAGACCTGTTGAGGCTACTCGGTATCTTTGCAAGCAATAAATAAAGCCTCACCAGGAAACAAATGTTAAGGTTTTTCACACTTATGAATGTTGCTGTCAGGCCTGGAAGCCATCTTTTACAGTTGGGCTTTCAGGCCTGCCCCATTTTCTACTGTGGGAAAATGGGGGGGGGGAGTGTATAGAGTATGGGTGATATATAGTCAAAATAACATTCTTTTCTCAGAGAGTCAAGGCCACAATGCCCTGCAGCTGTGATGGAGTATCTCCAGTTTTGGATGGTGCCTGACTGGATCAGGTGATCTACATGTGGATGCTGGGCAGGGACTTGAATTTTGTTTTGGGTGGGGAAAACCTGGAAATTTTCAGATTCGGATTTTCCCAGATGTGTTAATATGACATCTTCAGTAAAACGGAGCTTTGAGGAAATTCAAGCCTCGGAGTCTTCTTTTGTTAGGGGGTGTTACTTGGAACCCTGACATTTGCAGCAAACAAAACTTCTCCAGCAGGGGTGGGTTCTAAATATTTTTACTACCGGTTCTGTGGGCGTGGCTTATTTTGTGGGTGTGGCTTGATGGTCATGTGACAATTCATTAGGATTTAGCAGAGGTACTGGTCTACCAGGCTTTTAACTGCTTGCGGAGCTTTACCGGTCTACCCATTTATTTTTGCAGGCTACTCATGTGTTTTCTTTTAACACTAATCAGCTGTAGGGCAGCACTTTGAAACCCCATGGCAAGAGTTTAAACATTTTTTCCCCCTCTAGCCATCAGCTGGGACTCAGGAGGCAGCAATAGATTGGGGTGGGGCCAAATAAAAGGTAAGAATAACACGGGTGGGGGACAGAACTGGTTCGGTGTTGTCATATTGTCACCGTTACCAGCTCTGCCGAACCGGGCCGAACCAGGAGGAACCCACCACTGCTCTCCAGGATACACCTGGCCCTTCAGGACTCCAAGTGGTGCCCTCATTGTGTCTGTAACCACTTGAGGGCCTCTGCCTTGTTTCTATTTCTCTCCTTCCTCCCATCTTTCCTAATTTTATGGGTTCTTCAATGGAGTTGGGTCTTCACATAATGTTTCCAAAATATGATGGAACCTGATCACCTCTGCCTTGAATGTGGGCTGATTTTTCTGTGATCCATTTCTTGGTTGTCATGACTGTCCTTAGCGTTTTTAAGATCTTCTCCAATACCAAAGTTGAAAACCATCGATATTCTTTCTATCCCACTTCTTCAACTTCTGTTACCATAAAGTTTCACAGAGAAAACTCTTGCCTCCCAGAGTCTGATATCCATAGCATCTGAGCACAGGTAGCTCTCGACTTACAACAGTTTGTTTAGTGATCGTTTGAAGTTACGACAGCACTGAAATAAGTGACATAAGACCATTTTTCACACTTACAAATGTTGCAGCATTCCCATGGTCATGTGATCAAAATTGAGACACTTGATAACTGACTCGTATGTATGATGGTTGCAACGTCGAGCACAGGCAGAATGATTTTCTCCTCCAAGAAATCACTTGTTTTTCCAAGAGGAAGAAAAACCTTGAGCATGTACAGAGTGACTTTTCCCAAAGAATTTTTTTTTAATAAAAATGTCAGAGTATTTCAAAAGCAAAGAGCAGGAGAATACATGCAATACACATATTTGGCTCCCATATCAACTGCCTTGCAGCTCATGAGATAAACATGGCAGCATTGTCACCTTATGCCCTTCCAGTAATATTGCTTTAATATTGGGGGGAAAGGGAAGAGACTATCAGGTAGCCTGTTAAAAGGCGATCTCAACCATGCTTTTTCAAAAGGCAGATGGACTCTCTTTATTTTCCTTGAAAACTAGATGTAAGGATCGCCTCTCCTTCCAACCTAAGAAAGTACGAACTCTTGAAACGTAATTGTTCAAAAGGATTCTTTTATTAAGCAGAAGTGAAAACCATCCAGCTAAAGCACAATCTGAATACCCTTAGGCAAAGCAGTAGGATTAAAGTGGTAGAGACCACTCCCTTTAAGTCAAAATGCAGATTTTAGCCAATACACAAGCGTGAGATGTTTTCTTTACTATTTCTTTTGCGATCCGGAACAAACATGCATTCCCACCACTACCCTTTAAAGTGAAACAACCCACATGGCTATCATATAAATTCCTGCAGGTAAAGTTCCCTTCTCAGGCCATTTGGTGCCAGGATATAGGTTGTAAAATATCTGATGACACAGGCCGTGCTAGTAAATTGAATTCAAGTCTCCCCCTTTTCCACTTGAATGGCAGTATCACTTTTAGGGATCTGACACTAGACTTCCTTATTTTTCCTTGAAGACATTTCACTTCTCATCCAAAAAGCTTCATCAGTTCTGGCAGGATGGGAGTGGGGTAATGGAAGGATTAGATTTGGCCAGAACTGATGAAGTTTTTTTTTTTTAAAAAAATTGATTTATATGCCGCCCTTCTCTGGAGACTCAGGGCGTCTTACAGTGCGTTAAGCAATAGCCTTCATACTTTTATATATTTTATACAAAGTCAGCTTATTGCCCCCACAAACTGGGTCCTCAATTTACTTAGAAAGGATGGAAGGCTGAGTCAACCTTGAGCCTGGCGAGATTCCAACATACTTTAATTGCAGACAGCTGGTGTTAAATTACAGTGCTTAGTCTGGTGAGCTATCCAGGCTCCTCAGTTTCTTGGATGTCTTCAAAATGTCTTCAGAAACAAAAAGAAAGACAAGTTGCCTTCTGAAAAAGGACCTTTGAGATAACCATGACCTGGATGACTGAGAATCTCCATAGATAATGTATAAGGCAATATGTTATACCCCCTCTAAACACTGTGGATTTATGACATTACTTCTTCTGTAGCTGTTAAGCAAATCACATAGAATTGTTGAGACATGATGAGACTATGACCCAATTTCATTGCCTGCTTCTCCATTGAATTCATTGTCAGAACCTGTTGTGAAACCTGGGTGCGTTGATCACATACCCTGGGACCATGCAGTAGTTGTAAAATTAATGGTCACTCATAAAGTTAGATTTTCAGCAACATCATAACTTGGAAACTCACTAAACAAGGAGGTTGGTAAGTGAATTCTACCTGCATTTTTAAAAAACATACTTGTCCAAACTTCATCTTTCTACTTTATTTTGACATCAAGTGTTCTTTTGTATTCAGATCTGGTCTTAGGAAAATAATGAAAAACTTGGGGATGAAGATGCAGGCCAGAAGTCCTGCACTGGAGGCCAAGATAGAGAAGATCTGCACAGCCACCATGTACTTCCCTTTAGTGCTTAAGTATGTGGGCACAAAGGGCACCCAGACACTGCAGAAGACCAGCATGCTGAAGGTGATCAACTTTGCTTCATTGAAGGCCCCAGGCAGATTCCTGGCCAGGAAAGCTACTGTGAAGCAGATGGCAGCTAGCAAGCCCATGTAGCTAAGAGCACCATAAAACATGGTGACAGAGCCTTCATTACACTGTAGAATGATTTCTCCAGATAATGAATGCATGTCAGATTCAGGAAAGGGGGTAAAAACACCCAACCAGATGCTGCAGAGGACAACTTGGGGACCAGAGCATGAAAGGATAATGGAGTTAGTCAAACTCTTTCCCAGCCATCTCTGCATTTGATTCCCTGGTTTTGCTGCCCAGAAGACCAGTACCACTGTGATCGCTTTGGCCAAGACTGAAGAAATGGCAACAGAAAAGACGAGGCTGAAGGTTGCTTGTCGAAGAAGGCAGGTTGCTCTCCTTGGAAGTCCAATGAACAAGAAGGAGGTGAGGAAGGAAAATAGGAGACAGACAAGAAGGATGTAGGAGAGATCCCGATTGTTGGCTTTGACTATGGGAGTTTCTTGGAATTTAAAGAAGATCCCCAAGACAAAGCATGTGACTAAAGAGAGGAACAAAGCAATGGAAGTTAAGATGATCCCCAATTTTTCTTGATAGGATAGGAATGTCTTAATCTTAGGGATACATTGAGTTCGGTTGTTGATTGGATGTTGATCTGCTGGACATTTGCTGCATTCTTCTGTGTCTGAAAAAGAACAAGAATAACAATTATCTTAAAGGTTGCTCTTTTGTATAATGCTAAAATCCTCTCTTCAATTGTCCTCTGGATTGCCAGGAGAAAGCTTAATTTGGCTCCCTGAAATGAACAAAGGAGCAGACCCCTGGTGTCAGTGACTCCTTCCAAGTCCAATTCTTTTGAAAGGGCATCTATTTCTCCAGGGAAACCAGCAACTTGCCACTGATGCATAGACAAGGTTCTGAAGCAAATTATATATATATAAAAAAGCATTTCCAGATTTAGTCCAGGAGATACAATTATAGTGTCTGGTCTGTGGTTATCCTAACTGGAAGCTCTCTTGTATGCCTGCATAGAAAAGTACAGTGTCTTCCCTTTAGGCATGCATTTTGAAGACAGTTTCCTAACATGATTTGATTGCTTATTTGTTCCCTATGACTATCATTAAGTGTTATACCTTATGATTCTTGACAAATGTATCTTTTCCTTTATGTACACTGAAAGCGTATCCACCAAGACAAATTCCTTGTGTGTCCAATCACACTTAGCCAATAAAGAATTCTATTCTATTCTAATTATCAAAATCTGCCAGAAATTTATGTTTCCTACTCCATGAAGAAAGGAATAAGTAAAAAAGCAAGTTGCACATTTTTATCATTCCACTATTGCCAGGATGGTGAACCTATAGCACACGTGCCCAAAGTGGCACAAATGGCCATGTTACCCAGCACACTCAGCCTCGCTCGTTGCTCTTCCAGGTTTCTGGCATGCATGTATGTGTGATGATCAGCTGGCCTTTGCGCGCACGGCAGTGCTGGAAATCAGAAGTGGAGCTGCACAGTGTACATGTGCATACTGGAAATCAGAAGTTCCTGCTTCCAGTGCGCGAATGCGCACCAAGCAGCTCCTCTTCCGGGTCATGTCTTCGATGCACACACGCATGCTCCCTTTTCAGCACTCAGTGCCGAAAACATTTTGAGTCGTTGCACCCATGTGATTCCTCTCGTGCGCGAGCTGCATTGGCTCCCAGTGATCTTCCGGGTGTGATTCAAGGTGTTGGTTACCACCTTTAAAGCACTCTATGGCTTAGGACCTGGGTACCTACGAGACCAACTTCTGCCACCAGTAGCCTCCCACTGTCCAGTTCGCTTCCACAGAGAGGGGCTCCTCAGGGTGCCATCGGTCAAGTTATGTCAGCTGGCGACACCCAGGGGGAGAGCCTTCTCTGTGGGGGCTCCTGCCCTGTGGAATGAATTGCCCCCGGAGATACGCAAGATCTCTGACCTCCGGGTGTTTCACTGTGCCCACAAGACCCTATTGTTCCACCAGGCTGGGCTATCTATGTAAATGATTTTAAATGGGGTGTTTTAAATTTTTGGGTTTTAATTCGGGCCGAAAGTGTTTAATAATTTTAATTATTTTTAAACTGATGTTTGTACACTGTGTTTTTTAACTGGCTGTACACTGCCCCAAGTCCTTTGGGAGAAGGGCGGTATAGAAATGAAATTACAATTACAATTACAATTACTACCAGATCTGATCTCCCATGTATCAGTGCAGGAAGATAGAGAAAAGAGAAGGGGTAAATATTCCTCATTTTTTTTTTATAGAACCAGAGATTCGCTGCTACAACTGTGAAATAGTCAAGCTGCTCAGAAAGAAACGGCCTGTCATGGCTCAGGACAGACTCTTGATACTGACTGAAGAAGCTTAAAAAGTGGCACGCTAGCCTCAGCAGACACCAAGCCAGAAATCCTCTGAAGGTTTACCAAACACAAGCCCCATTAAGTCAGATAATGATATATGGTTGCCAAGCTCTTCAACTGGAGGAATATAGTGGAAAGTAAAGTTGCTCAAGGGGTCTCCTTGCCAAGCAAGACAGTAACTAATTGAAGATAGATGGTTGCAATCTGATTCAATAAGTAGACTTGGCCCGTGTTTTTCCATTGGAAACTACTGATCTGGTGACTCCTGTTTGTGTAATAAAACCCTGAAATTCTGACTTGGAAAGTTGCTGACAAACTGAGCTATGCTTCCTGAACTTCAGACTGGATTTTGTCTATTAATGTTACTATCTTTAATATTACTATCTTTAATAGTAATATTAATATTACTAATAGTAATAGTACTAATTAGTAATATTACTAATAGTAATATATTACTAATAGTAATATTAGTAATATTATTAATATTATTACTAATAATATTAAAGATAGTAAAACTTTAAAAAGTACAATTAAAACTCAGGTGTGCTTAGGAAAAATGAACAGCTGAAGGGAAAAGATGGGAGGAGAAGTGATTTTCTGATCACTTCTTACTGAGAATTACAATCTTTATGATCCCATCTTTTCCTTAGGTTCATGACTGACCGAAGATTGTCTTCCTAGTATCTCCTTCGGGTTTGGGGAGGAGTTTGCTCCTCCTTTGGGGAGCAAACTCACCAAATAACCAGCTTTGGTGGTGGAATCAGCTGTTTGTCAGGGGGAGAAAAAGAGCTGCCCACCACTTAGCATGCCATCTTGGGAGAATTCACTTCTGCCCAATTTCTGTTGAAATTCTGTTGAAAGGAGCTCTGGTGGCTCAGCAGACTAAAAGCATTGTAATTAAACACCAGCTGTCTGCAATTACTGTGTTTGAATCTCACCAGACTCAAGGTTGACTCAGCCTTCCATCCTTTCTAAGGTAGGTGAATTGAGGACCCAGTTTGTGGGGGCAATAAGCTGACTCTGTATAAAATATACAAAAGTATGAAGGCTATTGCTTAACACATTGTAAGCCGCCCTGAGTCTCCGGAGAAGGGTGGCATATAAATCAAATTAAAAAAAAATTCTTCAGGCAAATTTTCTTTCCAAGAGACCCTTTTATGATTTACCTTATTTTCCTCATCTGCTGTTTCCTTACTCAATCTTCATTAAACTGTTGTTCTCACTAGCAACTACATTTGTTTGAGTTTGAATACTGAAACTGGAAAGGGCCATCAAGGAATCTTACAGGAACTGATTCCTGCCACACTGAAATAACTCAATCCAAGGGGAAACATTGCTTAGAATGGATTGATGTACAGGTAAAGGACCACTGAGCCCAGCTCATTTCAGCAGAAATAATAAATAACACTCTCTTGGCATAAGTCAATAATTATAAATTGGAGGTGGCCTTTAAACTGAGCTCAAGGTAATTTTACAAAATGTTTCTAACATTGTGTAGATTTTCATTCCACTAGAGCAAGAAGGTTCAGGCCTAACTCAGTTCTTTCTAATCACATATCTCTATTGCCTGCCCAGTGTCAGGCAATAATCCATGTCATTATGCGGTGGCTTAGTCTTTGGACAGCGCTGGCTCTTCGGCTTTGAAACGGAGATGAGCACCGCCCCCTAGAGTCGGGAACGACTAGCACGTATGTGCGAGGGGAACCTTTACCTTTATCTTTATGCCCTGCATAAATGAGAAATGGGGTGAAAAGCAATTTGAAATAACGAAAGGTGTGATGAAGTTGAAGGATATGAGAAGGCATCTCCCTGGTAATGCTAAAGCATCAATGATCCCCTATCTTTTAATATTTTGCTCCCAGTTTAACCATCAAGATCGTATCTTAACACTCAGTAGGCAAAAATATATATTTCTGAGAAAGGTATAAATTGCTAAACTGCCTATCAAAATAAAAAAAATGTTGGGGTAAGTGGTCTTCCCAGAAAGGAAAGTTTGCCCTTTCCTTTGGTGCCACCCACCTTCCATGGTGGAGATGGTTCCTTCTGCACAAGGAAGACAGTCATAGCAGCAGATGGGCTCCCCTTCCTGAGGCACCTTCATGAATCCAGAACGGCAGCTTTCCACACACCTGGAAGGAGGCAGGGGCTGAAAAAAGGAAGTCCATCCAGAAAATGAGTTACGATTTAATTCGCAGAAAGGAGGAGAAAGGAAAGAGTTGGATGATCCCGAGTTCAAGGTTTAGCTTTGCAAAATGGAAGCCTATATAAAGAGATCAACATTCTGCTTGCTGCAAGTTGTTTCCCATTTCTTCCTTCTTTCATTTTTAATTTAGGTTCTAAATTTACATATTAAATTGCTCAAGGTAAATAGAATAGAATAGAATATCAGAGTTGGAAGGGACCTTGGAGGTCTTCTAGTCCAACCCCCTGCTTAGGCAGGAAACCCTACACCACTTCAGAAAAATGATTATCTAATCTCTTCTTAAAAACTTCCAGTGTTGGAGCATTTACAACTTCTGGAGGCAAGTTGTTCCATTGATTAATTGTTCTAACTGTCAGGACATTTCTCCTTAGTTCTAGGTTGCTTCTCTCCTTGATTAGTTCCCACCCATTACTTCTTGTCCTGCCCTCAGGTGCTTTGGAGAATAGCTTGACTCCCTCTTCTCCTCTTCTTTGTGGCAGCCCCTGAGATATCGGAACACTGCTATCATGTTACTCCTCGTCCTTCTTTTCATAAGACTAGACATATCCAATTCCAGCAACCATTCTTTATGAAGTTTATAAAGTAAAGTTTAATGGATGCTATTTCCTATTTGGGGAAATGAACTCAAACCTTCTCTGTTTCAGACCTTCTTATTTTAACAGAAGGTTAAGTTCCCTTAAATCAATGGTTCCCAACTTTTCAGGCTTTGTGGACTGATGGCGGTGGCAGCAGGGGAGGGGAGAGGGGGCAAGGGGATGGTTCTGCATAAACAGCAGGCAAGTACACTCATGCATTGTTCCTAATTTTGGTCTGATCCCGTTGCTGAGACCGATGAAGGACACCAGACATGAGGTGCAAGTTTTGTCTCCTTTTATTGAAGCACTCCATGAAAAGGAGTCCTGCTCAAAATGCCAAGGAACCCTGAACAATATAATTAAGAAAGCTTTATACATATTCATTAAAGCGGAAGGCGGGATATGGTGCGTTATATGAGAAACATCACCTAATAAACATTTTAGTAATGATCTAACAATTCTTCTGTTGGTCTCTAGCCATCCCAGTTACTGGATCTTAGCTAATGAATGCTTCAGGAGATGTCTAATATCTTAAATTATTGTATTCTATTCCAGTTTCATTTTAGACTGCATTTCATTCCAATTTCATTTTAAATTGTATATTATATCAATTTCATTTTAAATTGTACTTTATCCAATTCCATTTTAAGTCGCTTTTATCAAATTTTAGTAAAAAATTGTTTCTGAAGCTTTGCATTTTGATATGGCCCAAGGGCTAATCAATCAAAAAATAAAGAAAGGTATCTAATCAAAGAATTTGATGCTTCTATTGGAGAATAACAGATGACAGAGAAATTCAAATGAAGATATTCCCCACCTTGTTCAGTTTATCCATCTCTGCCAAACCCTGTGGATTGGCCATAAACTTGAAATCCAGGGATCCCTGTTTTTCTAGGCTGCCAAACATCAGTCTGGTAAATGACCTATTGTGAAACAGCCAAGTGACAATCTCCAGGTCTGCTGTCAGGTCTCCCTTCTCATCCAGATGCATTCCGTCTATAGATTTGTTATAAAACTCAGAGTTTTCAAGAAAAGGATGAAGCTAGAAGGGAAGTTTATTTATTTATTTATTTATTTATTTATTTATTATACTTCTATACCGCCTTTCTCCCGCAGGACTCAAGGCGGTGTACAGTCAAGAAAAAATAGAAGATACATAAACATCATAAAATTGATAATTAAAATTATAACATAGTTTAGCCCAAATTAAATAAAACCCAGAATTAAATAATATTTTAATCATTCCCAGTTAACATGTTTAGCCCCTCCTGATTGAACATCAGGGTCTTGAGGGCACAGCGGAAAGGACGGAGATTAGGGATGTTTCGTATATCAGGGGGCAGTTCATTCCAAAGGGTTGGAGCCCTTACAGAGAAGGCCCTCCCCCTGGGAGTCACTAGTTGGCACAATTTGACTGACGGTACCCTGAGTAGTCCCTCCCTGTGAGAACAAACTGGTCGGTGGGAGGCTACTGGTGGCAAAAGACGGTCTCGTAAGTACCCAGGTCCTAAGCCATGGAGCGCTTTAAAGGTGATAACTAACACCTTGAAATTAAAATGGGAAAGTTTGAACATGATATTCAGACTTCTGTGGCAAGACCCTTTTGTTTGTAAGGGAGCCTGGATAGCTCAACAGGCTAAAAGCAGACTAAAGCCTGTTATTAACATCCAGCTGTCTGCAACTACACCAGTTCGAATCTCGCCAGGCTCAAGGTTGACTCAGCCTTCCATCCTTTCTAAGGTAGGTAAATTGAGGACCCAGTTTGTTGGGGCAATAAGCTGACTTTGTATAATATATACAAAAGTATGAAGGCTATTGCTTAATGCATTGTAATGCATTCGGAGAAGGGCGGCATATAAATCTAATTAAAATAATTAAATTAATTAAAGAAAAAGATGAGAAAAAAATGAAAGATTCAGAGTCATTGTCCAGGCTTTTCCAGAAATGATTTATCATAATCCTTAACAACTGCTATTATATAAATTACTATTATAGAAGAACTAGTATGGTCTAGTGCAAGGGTGTCAAACTCAAGGCCTGTGGAACCAGATCTGGCCCATGGGGTGCTTGGATCCGGCCCCACGGGGCCACCCTGGAAATAGCAAAAGACCGGCTCACAGTGCCTTTGCTAGCGAAAATGGAGCTCTCCCGAGCTCCGTTTTTGCTGGCAGAGGGTTGCAGGAGGCTGTCACAGCTGAATACAGAACTCAGGAGCCCGTTTTCTTTGGCAAAGTACTCGGGCCACCACAGGCGCCCCTGATACGAGTGTTGTTGAGCTGGCCAAACCCATCTTGCCCCTCCCCCCAAGGTCAAGCACAATCTTGATGCGGCCCTCAATGGAATTGAGTTTGACACCCCTGGTCTAGTGGTTAAGCTACCAGGCATAGAAACCAGGAGACTGTGAGTTCTAGTCCTGCCTTTGTCTGACTCTGAAAAGAAGATGGTGGGAGGTTTGTATGTTCAGGCTTGCAAGATTCTTTTAACGTAGCCTTACGATAAAATCAAAATGCCGTATTTTTCAGACTATAAGATGCACCGGAGTATAAGACACACCTTAGTTTTTGGGGAGGAAAATAAGAAAAAAGCTGATTGGCGGATGGATGGCCTCCTGGAATATCCTCAATCAGCTGTTCCCAGAGGTGAACTTTAGCAACAGGTTCGTTGGTTGTGAGCTCTGCATCTTGCATTTTTTTCAGCCTCTGAAACCTCCCTTTCAGAGGCCTTTTTCAGCTTCTGAAACCTGTGTTTCAGAGGCTGGGTGGGGCTACATTCGATGTATAAGACCTATCCAAATTTTCACCCTCTTTTAGGGAGGAAAAAGGTGAGTCTTATACTCTGAAAAATACGTTAGTTCATCTGGTTTGTTTTCTGTCCATATAGGAAGGCTGAAGAGAACAAAACTTTATTACTGCCTCTGCAAAGAGACGACTGGGCAGTTGGAATTCAATTCCTTTTATTTATTTTTATTCAGAATAAATTATTCCCCCCCCCCCCCCCCCGAATAGCTGCCAATTTCTTACAAATACAAAACAGGTTCTTGACGGCAAAAAAGAAGCATCTAACAGAAAACAAATACCTGCCAAGCCTTCAGCCATGGAGTTTCCAAGCTCTTACCGCCTCCCATCTTTGTCCTCTTGGATCTGGACAAATAGGCTGCATGTAAGGCCCGGGCCACAGCCCAGATGGTCTTGTAATTGAAAAGATTCTCTAGATACAGGATCCAATCCATCTCCTCCTGGGATGGAGCCTGCAGTTCTTGTCTCTCTCTGCACCGTCTCCAGACTTTCACAGAAAAGGCATCCTTGGTGTAGGAGCAGATAAAGGATTTCTCTGCAAAAGGTCTCATGGAAAAATAAAACTGCCTATAATCACCATCCGTGGACATTTGATTTGTCTTCAAAAGAAAGGAAAGAATGTTATGAAGGAATCGAAAATGGAATTTCTGCTCTGTGAAATAAACCTGTAGATCCCAGAGCACTGTGGTTATCAAGACTTTTCCTGCAACACCTTCCTTAATGTTTTCATGGGCCAGGTAAAGTATGGCTATTCCTACGCTGATCGAATCAACCTCTGCAGCGTACAGAAAGACATTCACTCTGCTCCAGGTGTGATATAAGTGAAAATATAGAGAGAAATGAAAAATACTTTTCGAAAACGTATGTGATATAACTGGACAAATGCCATTTTGGATCAGCATGGATGTCAGTGTTGCGATGAATTTTTGCCCCTGGTCAGAGTCCGGAGCAATGAGACCTACCAAAGTCCACTTGAAATGGAGGAGAAGCTTGACTATCCCTGAATACTGGAATCCTTCAGCAGGGAGCATCGGGTAGAAGAAAGGAAACCCAGTTTTATCCCTCAGAATCTTGCTAACAAAATTGTAACTAATCTGAAAAGTAAGGAAAAGGGGTTATTTTACCCAAGAGGGCTAAAACATAAGGGAGCGATTCTGTCTCTAATAAAGGGTTAGTTCCAGAGGTGGGCTGCTGGGGGTTCGCAGGGGTTCAGGAGAACCTCTAGCTAAGATTTTGTGCAGTTCAGAGATCCCCCAAATCCCACTCCTGGCTGGCCCCTCCCACCCCACCCCGCCCTGCCCCTCCCAGGAGTCCCTACATGGCCCATTTTGGATGCAAATAAGTGCAGGGCTCGTGCGAAGGCTCGGGGAGGGCAAAAAATGGGCCTACCGGAAGTTCAGGAAGGCCAGAAATGGGCCCGTTTTTAAATCACAGAAGATGCCAAATCTAGACTGGGACCACGGAGAGAGGGGATATGTTTGTTTTCCCCCTCCCTCCCTTTGGATAACCCAAACCATCTGTGTTTGGGCCTATCATTTCAATAATACATCTCTGATCTTCATTTATAAGAGAATTCCTCTGATTGAAAACGGTCCGATTAAAACTGCATTCATTTCTATAATAAAACTCAGATCTTCATTTATAAGAGAGAATCTCTGATTGAAAACTGTCTTCTCAGCAAAGACTCACATGTGGGATTTTGTAGGGGCCCAACATGGATGATATCTGGATGGAGAAGCCGGTTTCAGTCCCTTCGAGAACAGCCACCGTGTTTCTCTTCCTCCCACAACTGTAGTTGGGGACATTGGCCTCCCCGTCTGAAAGCAGGTCCAGCAAACCATCCGAAGTCTTCCCTGCATTGAAATAATTTTCATAAATATTGTAGCCCAGGGTGATATTGGGTAGGAGATAGTAATCTTGGTTGATCTCCTGGATGGCAAAAAGGAAGGAGAGCATTTTCCAGTATTGTGCTGCTTTTATCCTGCAAGGATAATTTATTGAACAAGTGGTAATCAATGACAAAAATATTAATTTAATCTCTCCCCCCCAAAACTACTTTTAATCTCCCTAAACCGAAGATTAACCCTCAATGCAGAAAAATGTAAGTCAGAAACAATAAAACAGTGTAAACTACATTAATAAAATATAGTTATATTTCAAAAGTACTAAACAAGTATGTGACAGCTTTGCAGGTTTGAGCATTTGATGCATATTTGGAGGGATTGAGTCATCTGTCATAAAGAAGGCTAAGATCTTCCCAGAGCCCAAACTGGGGGTTGGACTAGAAGACCTCCAATGTCCCTTCTAACTCTTGTTCTATTCTATTCTATTCTATTCTATTCTATTCTATTCTATTCTATTCTATTCTATTCTATTCTATTCTATTCTATTCTATTCTTATTTATATTTAATTTTTAGTTTAATTTATTGCCTCTCCTCCTCAGTATCCAGATATCATTTATTTAATGGAACTCTGAGATTCTTTAAATTTATGTTTGTTTTAAGATTCTCAGCAATTTAGATCTAAAGGAATCTATTTATTAACTTTGGCTTATTCTTTTTTTTTTTTAATTTGATTTATATGCCGCCCTTCTCTGGAGACTCAGGGCGGCTTACAATGTGTTAAGCAATAGCCTTCATACTTTTGTATATTTATACAAAGTCAGCTTATTGCCCCCACAAACTGGGTCCTCAATTTACCCACCTTAGAAAGGATGGAAGGTTGAGTTGACCTTGAGCCTGGCTAGGATTGAACTTGCAGTAATTGCAGGCAGCTGGATGTTAACTACTGCCTTAGTAGGAGGCATTAGCCTCCTACGCCACTCAGGCTCTTGAGATTCTTGAGATTGTCAATATCATTGTAGTTGGTCTAAGATTTCAGACAGGCTTTAAATATTCTCTCTTTTTCTCTCAACTAGATTAGAGCTGCTTGATCTAGTTTTCCATACTAAATATTGAATCATTCAGCACATACTTGGACACAAACCTACATACACACACACACACAATCAGGACCTGGGACCCTTAACCAAGCTAAAAAGTTATCAGTTTGTGCATATTTGTATTTTGATGTTCACTCTGGTCTTTAACTGGAGTATACATTTAATTTAATTTATTATAGGCTTAAGATTTTTGGTATGAGTTCAAATTGGGCATTAGGAGACATGGAAACTCAGTGAAATAATAAACACTGATCTGGAATTCTTTCATGTTATCTGTGAACCTACAAACCATAAACAGAAGAGGAAGGCTATTGCCATTTCAGTGCAGGGGGAAAAAAACCAGAGCATTCCTATGTTTTTGTGTATAAAGTGATCCTTTGTGATGGAAGGGAGGGGTAGAAAGGAATAAACTCCTTCTCCTCCCTATTGTCAGTCCACTTCTATCAAGAAAAGTGACTGTTTGTTTTTCAAAGTCAAGAAAAAAAGAAGTTCCATTCTTGTTGTACATACTTGACAATTTCAAAGGAAGCTACTCAACTGCAGGGTTTAAAATGGAGCCACAAACACGATCCATGGGCTGTCAGACTCCTGAATGAGAAATAACATCATAACTACGTAGTAAGATGGACTTGCAGGGCTGGCACAATGGGTAACATATTCACACTGGTGCAATAGGACTGGGTGTTTTATTAATATGATTTATTGGGTTAGGGATTTTCTGTCTTCACTGTGAGTTGTATTTTGTGTGTGTGCGTATGTGTGTGTGTGTGTGCGCACTGGGGGAGCTCAACCAATCTCATTGTACATATGTTGTGCACTGACAATAAAGATTTGAAATTTGAAAATTTGAAATTTGAAATATGGAAGAATATGCTTGCTGGAGTTGTTGAAATAAGGCAGAAATAGCCTTTTTCTAATGCAGTACAGGAAGCTAAACTTACTCATATATCGGAGTCACAGGAGAGTTTTTGAAACTTAAACTTTCAAACACAGCCTGAGTTGCAGAGATGATGCCACCGATGGAAAGCTCTCCTGGCCTGTAATGATTCTTTGGATCCACCTCATCCCTCTTCAAAGTCAGGGGGCATTTGAGCATCCCCCAAACTCCCTGGGCCCACAGAAGTAGCAGAAGCAACAACATGACACACTCCTTATGGAGCCTACAACCTGCTGAGTGAATTGAATAAAGAGTGGGAAGGAGAAGTGGGAAGGAAGCAGTTCTTATTTTAGACAGAATTTAGCCAAGAATCCATTTCTGAAGCAAAGAGAAGGAAAAACAATCCTGTCTCTCCTAAATACCTCCCCAGATCATTTCCCTTTTTGGTTACATTTACGCACTCACGTATTTCCAATGCCATGACATCGAGAGCCAAGGTGGCTCAATGGTTAGAGTGCGGTACTGCAGGCTACTTCAGCTGACTGCTAGCTGCAGTTCGGCAGTTCAAATCTCACCGGCTCAAGGTTGACTCAGCCTTCCATCCTTCCGAGATGGATAAAATGAGGACCCAGAATGTTGGGGGCAAGAGGCCGACTCTGTAAACCGCTTAGAGAGGGCTGTTAAAAGCACTATGAAGCAGTATATAAGTCTAAGTGCCATTGCTATCAGCCCAAGAGGTTTTTTGTGAAATCAAGGTGAAAATATAGTATTGGCATGATTGTGTCAAATTGTCTCAAAGGTTGCAGAGAAGTCTCTAGAGAGTTAGCAACAAACCTACCGTTAAATCACTATAATTTGCATAATAGTGGAGAGGAAAGAAGTCACAGACTGTGTCTAAATGTGAGTCATCCAGATCTTGTCCCAAAAATGCTTTTTCAAAAGGCAACTGGACTTTGGAAGGACCCCAAATGATGCACCAAATATATTTAAAGAACAGCGACCTCATTCTCAACTAAAGATGACAAATTCATTTTACGTGGCCCCAAAATGCAGTTGTCTTTTGAAAAATTACCTGTGGGATGGTGTTTAAAATTTGGAGATGAGCCACTGAGTGAGACAGGAGAACTTGGCTCCATACCTCTGTAAAAAACGTCTTTATGCAAACCAGTGTCGAGAGAGAATGTTAGGAGATGTATAAACAGTCACACATGGATCTGGCTATACTTGGTTTCCATTTGTGGTGGACTTTGGTTATATTGTCAAGGATCCACTGAGGTTGATAGTTGCTCATCTTTTGAATAAGAACAATAAATAAAATGTGGGAATTATGTTTCTGTTCAAAACTTCATTTATATATCTTACCAAACCACAGCAAATATCATGAGAATGAGGTCTTTAATCCATTATAATAATCAATAGTTGGTCACAGGTTCTGAGCAGCATGATCGCCTAGTGGTGAAGACTCCCCTCCCACTCAGAAGTTTTAGAATTCAATCCTAGGTAGTGGCAGGTGCTTCTCTCCTAGGATGCAAAAAAAAAAAAATCTGCTGTGAACTCTGTGTGGTGTCAGGAAGGGCATCCGTCCAGTAAATGTACTGCTGTACTGCAGTAAACACTGCAGTACAGCAGCCAAAAACAAAAGCACATTCCAGACCTATCTCTCTCAAGGCTGTCTTCCAGGGTTACCCACAACGACCGGAGGGGAGTGATCTCTACAACCTGTGAAATTGCTCCGTGCTGAATGTGACTGATGGCACACCCTGGGGGGTGGGGGGAAACATAGTCAGGTCTGGGCTGTAAATTACATGGGGTCAGAGTTGACTTCACTTGGAACGTGCCAACATGAAGCTCCTAATAAATAACTGGATTTGTTTTGAAGCTTGGCTCAAGGCTCATGATTTAATTAGGGCATCCATCAGAACCCTGACATATATATAGCAGCATAGTATTTTTAAAAAAACTTCAATGGATGTCTACATCAATCCCATCTTCTCAATGTTCACAAATATTAAATGGTGATGGCTGACTATGATTTCCATTTTTGGGGGTCAATATTGGCTTAAAACTCAGTAGGATTATACAGAGAGAGAGGATTAAATAGAAAAAAGTAATTTCTTACTGCTGTTCATGACAGATATAGTAATATGAACATTCTTTTACACCAGTTCACCTTTTGATATGTCAAGAATTGTACACTTTATTTTCAATATTCAAGTGGTCAACAAAAATACCCGGCTCCTTGACAATATGACACTTGGCTACAACATCCATGACAACTATTCAAACACACTTGGCACTTCAGATGCCTTGCTGGACATGCTTTCTACTGGAGAAGCCAATGTTCCTAACTACAGCTGTGGAAGGAAGGACAATCTTCTGGCTCTTCTTGATACAGCTGATAGGGATGTTTCCATCCAGATGTCAACATTAGCTGGCACCTACAAAGTCCCACAGGTTTGTGTCTATGCTTTCTCTTTCTGGTAAAGTGAGTGGGATGGTAGTGGGTGAACGATCCATGTTAAGGATATTCTTGTTGTGTTAGCAACTAGCAGAGTATAGTGCACAGAGGAACGTTGCTGAGAGCAATGAGATAAGAGATACGTGCAAACTGGTGTTATCAAAAGTTTTCTTTATAGTGGAAAATAAACAATCTCGTAGTCTTCTAAACAGTCCAAGTCTTTACCGGTTAAATCCAAAAAGCTTCTTACCAAACAAACAGTAGTTGGTTCACTCTGGTTCACAAACCCCGGATGGTAGCAGATCCACCCACACTCACAATGGCAGCTTATCATCAACTTACCATCATCTGAATACATTACAGTACCTTTCTTAAATACGTTTACAACTAATTATAGCATGACTCAGCATTACAGCATGATACAGCATTAAAACTTAAAGTCACAGAACACATATATTGCCTGGACAATCTGTTATGCTCAAATCATATCCTAACAACAATCCATTCAACAATTGTGGAATTCAAGAGCTGCTTTTCACTATGGCCATTGTAGGTGTCATAGTTGAAGATTGAGATACACGTTGGGGGTGGGGAGGGAGGATTAAAACAGAAATATCATCTCATGACACCATCATTATTGCTTTGTGTTTCTCTGTGTGGTGATGTGAGTGTGTTGGTAGAGGGTGACCGATATATCCAATCTTCTTTATGGGATTCAAGAGTTGCCGAATGACCATTTAAAGTGTCATGAGCATCCACAGTGGGAAGAAAGCAAGGATCAAAGCAGAGAAACTCATTCATGACACCATCTCCATTGTTTTGGGGACTTCTGCAGCATACAAGAAACAGAGAAATACAATGAAGGTACCTTTATTGGAACAAACAGTTCAGTTAACATATGTGTACATTGGTCTGATTATAGCAAATGGTAGGAGGTAGTGGCTCAGTGGCTAAGATGCTGAGCTTGTCGATCAAAAGGTTGGCAGTTCAGCGGTTCGAATCCCTGGTGCCGTGTAATGGAGTAAGCTCCAGTTACTTGTCCCAGCTTCTGCCAACCTAGCAGTTCGAAAGCATGTAAAAAATGCTAGTAGAAAAATAGGGACCACCTTTGGTGGGAAGGTAATTGTTCCATGCACCTTTGGCATTTAGTCATGCCAGCCACATGACCATGGAGATGTCTTCAGACAGTGCTGGATCTTCAGCTTTGAAACGGAGATGAGCACCGTCCCCTAGAGTTGGGAACAACTAGCACATATGTGTGAGGGGAACCTTTACCTTTGGGGGGAGGGTTAGAGAAATATGATTTGCATTTTTATTCTTATTCTTTTTACTGTATTTGTTTCTCCTATTCGATTTTTATGTACGGCCGTGTTAATATTCTGTGTTTAATGTTTTAAACAATGGCTAATCAACATGTTTATCAAAACAAAGTTGGATTTATTAAAAGCTAATATTTTGGACTTGATCTGATCCCCAAAGATATCATAACATTTTTCATTGCTTTTTTCCAGATGAGTGATAGAATTGCGTCAGAGGCTCTGAGCGATAAAAATCAATTTCCTTTTTTCCATCGGATGGTCCCCAAAGAAGGTTTCCACTACCCAGGAATTGTCCAAGTGCTCCTCCATTTCAGATGGACCTTGATTGGCCTCTTTGCTTCAGACACAGGAAATGGAGAGAATTTCATGAGGACTTTTACTCCTTTGCTTGTCAGGAACGGAATTTGTGTTGTTATATCACAACGATTCTCAACAATTAAGCCTACAGCATTGTTCAGGGATGCCATCTCCAAGTGGAGACAAGTCAATGTCTTTGCTCACTTTATAGAATACGATTCTCCTTTGGACAGAAGTCTTCCTTTCCATTTAACACTTATGTCTTTGCCAGGACTCATTGAAGGGAAAATCTGGATCACCACAACTTTGGGAATATATTCAATGAAAAAAGCACAGACTATTCAAATACATCCACAGTATTTGGAGCTTTGCTTTTCAGGTGAAAAAAATGGCCAGACATGATGCCTTTCAAACTTATTTCTTTATAGATTGACAATCTGAAGCCCAGTCTTTTCAGTGCTCTTTATCAAAATGTGACTTTTCTGTCAAAAGCCGGAGAAGATGCACCCAGAAAGTGCTGCTGGAATACCAAAGGGGAAGAAATGGGATCCAGATCCGAAATTATCACTATGTTTACAGTGTCTTTATGACTCTGGTACATGTCATGAAGGCTGCGTATACCACCAGATTGAGAAGGAGACGGAAGGAAGGCAAAAAGAGTTCAAGGGCTTCAAGGTTGCATCCATGGCAGGTATGGAGTCCTGACAAGGTTCCATCAAACTTAGTGACTTTTTAGGAGATATCCAAAGTAAAGGAAGGGGAACAATCTCAATTATTTGAAATACGAAGTGCGACACGTTTGGCATGATGGCATCATGTCCCAAAGAGTGGGCACCATGTCATATATATTTTGATATTAAAAACTGCTAATTTAAAAAAGGATGTATGCATTTTTAAAACAATTCTAGTATTTATGGTGTCAGCACTTCAAGCTGCATTCGCTCAGTGCTGACATAAGGAGAAGAGGGGGCATCTGGCAAGAGGACGTTTGACTTTTCACCTACTTATTTTCCCTGGAGATGATATCCCCTAGGAGATGGGATGGGAGGGGGGAAATTCCTTTGAGCTGGAGTAGCAGATTAGGGGCAGAGTGACTTGGAAGATGGCCAATGAGACCAGAGGAGTGGGGCCAGGAAGTCAGTATTGGCTGCGATGGAGTCGGAGATCAATTGTTGTGCTTAATAAATGAGAGATTTTCATCAAAGACTATTTGTTTGAAATGCAATTTGTTTGAGATGACATCGAAACCTGACATATGGGTTTGTGAATTGCATCATAGAAGTTTATGTTCATAAATTTGAAGGAAACCTTGAGACCAGGTAGCCTAATACCTCTTCTCTGCAGAGATCCTAATTAAAAGTTTTCTCACTGATGGCTTCTCAGTCTTCACATGATTAAAACAATCATTGAAGTCCCTTTCTGGACTGGGACGCCCTGCGCAAGGTCACTCACACCCTCGTCCCATCCCGTCTGGACTACTGTAATGTGTCACAGCTTGCGATTTCATCCTCGAAATAATTTAATTTCCAAGCCGTATATTTAGGAAATATTCTCTTTATTGAGAGATGCATCCAAGCCAGACAATGGTGCAGACAGTACTGGCCCCTCCATCCAAAACCCCTCCTATTCCTTCCCCAAAACTGCTCTCCATTGGCTGCCTTCCAGATACTCTCTCTTATCTGTCTCTTCAGTACCCAGGAATGTCACCCCTCCCAACATCTCCCAGGAGACTGAATTCACCGAAAGTTTTTCTAGGTGAAATGTCAAACTTTTCTCCTCCTTGCTTCTATGTCAGTTTTGGAACACTGACATCCGGCCCCTCTCCCTACATTCTCTCAGCGAGGCCTGTGCAGGAGAAACAACAGGGTTAGTGCTGTCACCCCATCTGATGAGGTATACCACCCCCTCCCGCCTTGCCCGGGTGATCTGCATGGAACTTAGCTATAAGCCGGTCAGCATGAATGTTGTTGCTCTTCACCCAGGAAGCTTCTGACAAAGGGTAACCCTTCCACTTAACTAAGTATTGGAGACGGCCTCTGTGCCACCTCGAATCGAGAATTCGCTGTACTTCATAGTGAGTTTGGCCTCCAATGATCAAAGGCCCTGGAGGGTCACGTGGCACTGGCCTTAAAGTTGACCCCACCACCGGCTTCAGCAGACTACTATGAAAAACGGGGTGTATCTTTCCTAGTAAGCGGGGCAATTGCAATTGTACTGTGACAGGGTTGATTATTTTTACTATAGGGAATGGTCCTATGAATTTTGGGCCCAATTTCCTAGTCGGAAGCTTGAGTCTCAAATACTTGGTGGAGAGGTAGACCTTCTCTCCTACTCGGAATGGTCTTTGAGGGGCTCGGTGCTTATCTGCTTGCTTCTTATATGCTTGTGTCGCCTTGTCTAATGCCTTCTTGACGTTCTCCCAGGATTCTCTTAACATCGCCATCCAATCGTTCAAGCTGACGGAAGAAGGGGGGTCCCTGGGATACTCTGGCATGGGAACAAAATCCATACCACTCACTACCTTGAATACGGCTAGTCCTGTGCTACTGTGGACAGCATTGTTGTACGCGACCTCAGCAAAAGATAGGAGGTCTGCCCAGTTCGACTGCTGGTAGTTTACGTAGCACCTCAAATATTGCTCTATCATAGCATTCAGTCTCTCCGCCCCCCCCCATTGGTGCTCGGGTGAAATGCTGAACTGAGACCCTGGGATGATCCTATGGATCGTAGGAATTCTCTCCAAAATTTCGCTGTGAACTGGACACCTCGGTCGGAGATGATTCTTCTGGGCACTCCATGCAGGCGGTAGATGTGTTTCACAAACAGCTTTGCCAATTGGCGGGCTGAGGGTAGTCCGCTACAGGGTATGAAATGTGCCTGTTTTGAAAATAAGTCTATTACAGTCCAGATCACCGTGTTTCCGCCGCTCCTGGGTAGTTCGACTATGAAGTCCATAGCAATCTCCTCCCATGGCCTTGACGGTTCAGCTACTGGCTGCAGCAGTCCAGGGGGTCTCCCTGGTCAGGTTTTCATCGTGGCACAGACGGTACAACTTTTTACATAACTGTCTACGTCTTTTCTCATGTGTGGCCACCAAAACTGTCTCCGTGCTAAATGCAGAGTTTTTAGGAACCCAAAATGTCCCGCTGGCTTAACATCATGGCTCCTCTTAAGGACTAAGGTGCGTAGCGTCTCTGGGATGTAAAGTTTTGTTCCTTTCCAGGCTAGGTCATCCCTTTTCATCAAGAGATGTTGATTGTCTCGGAACCAGGGGTCCGTCAATGTTTCTGCTTTGAGCTTTGTCGTTAGGTCACTCGCTGGTTGGCCCTGCTGATCACGATGCTGCTGTCTGGTAGTTATCTGGCCCGCTCCTTGGGTGGAGGGGATGATGGCATTCACCACCTGCTCTCGTTCACTGTTGTATTGAGGCATTCGGGAGAGGGCGTCGGCCAGAAAGTTTTTCCCTCCCGGGATGTGCTTTAGCTCGAAGTTGAAACGATTAAAATATTGGGCCCACCGGACCTGTCTGGGTGATAACTTCCTTGGAGTTTTGAGGGCCTCCAAATTTTTATGATCAGTCCAAACTTCAAAGGGTGTTTGGCTTCCTTCCAGTAGATGTCGCCACGTTAACAGCGCCCACCTCACTGCGAACGCTTCCTTTTCCCACGCTGCCCATCGTCTCTCGGTGTCAGTGAGTTTGCGGGATGTGTAGGCACAGGGTTGTAAGTTTCCTTGGCTATTTTTTTGGAGTAGAACTGCCCCCACTGCCACATCGCTGGCATCGGCTTGGATGACGAAAGGCTGGTCGGGGTTGGGGTGTTTCAGAATCGGTTCTTTTGCAAACATTTCTTTCAGTGTTTCAAACGCGCGTTGACAGGATGGGTCCCACTGTAGAGGCTGTCCTGGGCGAGGTTTTGTTGCTGGGCTCCCTGTTTTTAGAAGGTCGGTTAGAGGTTTGGCAATTTTTGCAAAAGATGGGATAAATTGTCTGTAGAAGTTCGCGAAACCCAAGAAGCTTTGCAGTTGTCTGCGGGTGCGTGGGGGTCGCCAGTCAAGGACTGATTGTACTTTGGCTGGGTCCATTTCTATCCCTTCATTGGATACTCGGTAGCCTAAATAATCTAGCCGTGACTGGTGGAACTCGCATTTCGACAGTTTGACATAAAGATCTGCCTTCAGCAGTTTCTCAAGCACTTGGCGGACGAGGGGTATGTGTTCGTCGATGGTTTCCGTGTAAATGAGAATGTCATCCAGGTAGACGAGGACCCCCTTGTAAAGGTGGTCGTGAAGCACCTCATTTATAAGTTGCATGAATACCGCCGGCGCCCCCTGTAGTCCAAAAGGCATTACTTTAAATTGGAAGCTTCCTAATGGGCAATTGAATGCTGTCTTCCACTCGTCACCTTCCTTGATGCGTATCCGGTAGTAGGCTTCGCGAAAGTCTAGTTTGGTGAAAACCTTTCCTTTGGCCAGGTGGGCTAAAATGTCTTTCATGAGAGGAAGGGGGTATAAATTGCGTACACAGACACCGTTGACACCTCAAAAGTCAACTACTAAACGCATAGAGCCGTCTTTCTTCTCTCTGAAGAAGACTGGTGCCGCTATTCGGGGTTTGGCTGGCTCAATGAAACCCCTTTGTAGGTTAGTGTCTATGTATTTTCGCATTTCTTGCATTTCCCGGGGTGTCATAGCATACAGCTTAGGTTTAGGTAGTTTTGCCCCAGGGATGATTTCGATGGCGCAATCGGTCTCACGGTGGGGTGGTAGAACGTTACACTCAGTCTCGCTAAATACTTCTGCAAGGTCTTGATATTCTTTTGGGATCTGCTTTGTGTCATGGGGGCTGTCGGATGAGGCCGTCAGTTGTTTAGCTGTACTCTTGATCAGGGGCGCTGGGGTTGAGGGCATCTTTTGTCCTCTTGGTGGGAGGGGCCGGGACCTCTGTGTGGGAGGTGTCCTTTGTGGCTGTGGCAGCAGGGGGTGAGGCCCCCTTGCTATTCTCAGTCTGCGGGTCCCCTCCTGCCACCAGATAGTTGGGCCCCACTTGTCAAGCCAGGAGAGTCCAAGTATAACTGGGTTAGTCATCTTGGGGGCTATTATAAACCGAATCATCTCCCAATGATCTGCTAGCTCCAGTTTCACTGGCTCGGTTAAATGGGTGGCCTGCACCCCCCCCACTAAGGATCCGTCTACTTGCTCAAATCGGATTGGGCGGCTGAGTTTTTTCGCTCGTATTCCCAATTTTTGGACCGTGGGTAAGTTGATCAGGCACCTCGTGCAGCCTGAATCTATTAGGGCTTGGAAAACCCCTTGGGTCCCTGTTTTTGGGGCCGTTAAGCGTACAGGGAATAAAAAAGGATAGATGGGTCCACTCACCATAGGGTCGTCTTCCCCATCGTCATCGCTGTCATACAGTTCGGGAGGCTGGTTCGCATCATCTGGATTCTCCCTTGCTTCGGTCAAATGGGCGAAAACTTCTGAACCGGGGGGGGGCCTTCGTGGTGTGTTGGTGGCGTGCCTGGGTCCTTGTCCTGGCCGTGATTTGCTCGTTGGCTCTGGTCTCGGTCCCGGGGTGCCACACATCGCTGCCAAATGACCAACTCCTCCACATCTGTAGCATCTCAGCAGGCTCCGGGTGGTGGGTGGTCTTTGGGTGGGTCGTGGTGCTGAAGTTCCTCGTCTGGCATACGGTTCCTGGTCCAGTTGGGCTTTCTCCTTTGCCTGTGGTTGCTTTAGCATGTCGTTTGCCCTTAGCCCTCTCTCGACTTGTGTCGCTATCCGGAACCAGTCAGTGAGTCGGTTTGGAATATCACGATAAGCGGTCACTTGGGCAATCTGTTTATCTAAGCTCGTTCTGAAGAAGTACACGAGCAGTCGTTCCGGCAAAGGAGGTAAAGTCCCAACAACTCTCCTGAACTCACGAATGTGCTCTTGGATGGGTTTTCCCCTCTGCCTTAGGTTTCTAAGCTCATCTTCTACATAGGGGTCTTCCCCTGTTTCTTGAAAACGGGCTCGCAGCAGTTGTAAGAAACCAGGTGCATCTTGCTCTTGGGCGGCCCTGTTTTTGTACAGGGCCCCTGACCAGCTCCTAGCCTCTCCCTCCAGGCCTTCTGCGATGGCACTGACTAGGGCCCTGGGGTATGGGTAAAGGTGTCCGTAGCAGTCGATGTAAATCTCAGCCGCATCGAGGAATTGTGCTAGCTGGTCTGGATTCCCATCAAATTTCCCTCTAAACCGGGGTGGCTCCCCCCTCGGCGGCCCCTCCTCCCATTGTGGGCCTCTCTCAGCCTGCCCATAATGTCGTTGGAATTCTTCATCATCTCTCCTCCGGAGGCGGGGGGGTGATGCCCGATGCATGCTGATGGGCTTGGTGGGGGGAGGGGGAATCCATGGATGCCTGCCGGGGCTATCTCTTCGTTTGGTGTGGGAGGGGGGAGGACTGTGCTCCTGTTTGTGGTGACTCAGTTCAGTGGGCTGGGCTGGCCTCCCCCTCTCCTTGGGCCTGCAGGACGGCTCCTCCCCCAGTTGGGCAGCCCGGTCAAAATGTTCTTTTAACTTATCTATGGAAGTTTCGAGGGACTTTTTTGAAGCTTTCGGCTGTCTGGCCTGTTGCCAGTCCCACATCCAATCCACCCTCGCTAATTCACTTAGAGGCTGGCTCTTACCTTTCCCGGCTGGAAAGGGGAATTCCATTTCTGCCGACTTCGGCAAAGCCCACAAAGGTTCTTTTTTCTTCTTCTCGGCTGGCATCTTTGCTGGAGGAGGGAGGGGTTGGGCCTTCTGTATATCCACGTTTGCTTCTGTTGCTACTGCCTGTAGCAGGCTTTCGTTGGAGAGTTGGCTTTCGGCCATGGTTTCCGGGCTCTCTCTCCACTGTGTCCAGACTTCTGGCAAAGAACCAGAGCTCTGGAGGCTTGCCAGATTGGCTCGGAGAGGGAAAGGGAAAAGAAAAAAAAATTCAGTACTGTCTGTCTGTCACAGCTTGCGATTTCATCCTCGAAATAATTTAATTTCCAAGCCGTATATTTAGGAAATATTCTCTTTATTGAGAGATGCATCCAAGCCAGACAACGGTGCAGACAGTACTGGCCCCTCCATCCAAAACCCCTCCTATTCCTTCCCCAAAACTGCTCTCCATTGGCTGCCTTCCAGATACTCTCGCTTATCTGTCTCTTCAGTACCCAGGAATGTCACCCCTCCCAACATCTCCCAGGAGACTGAATTCACCGAAAGTTTTTCTAGGTGAAATGTCAAACTTTTCTCCTCCTTGCTTCTATGTCAGTTTTGGAACACTGACATCATGCTCTCTGCATGAGGCTCCCCTTGAAGAGCACTCGGAGGCTCCAACTGGTCCAGAACGCGGCTATGTGGGTGATTATGGGAGCGACTAGATGCACCCACATGACACCTCTCCTGTGTGAGCTGCACTGGCTCCCAGTGGTCTTCCGGGTGCGGTTCAAGTGTTGGTTACCACCTTTAAAGCGCTCCATGGCTTAGGACCTGGATACTTACGGGATTGCCTTCTGCCACCGATAGCCTCCCACCAACCAACATGCTCCCACAGAGAGGGACTCCTCAGGGTGCCGTCGGTTAAACAATGTAGACTGGTGACCCCCAGGGGGAGAGCCTTCTCTGTGGGCCCACCCGCCCTCTGGAATGAACTGCCCCCGGGGATACGTATGATTCCTGACCTGCGTATCTTTCGCCGTGCCCTTAAGATTCTGCTATTCCAACAGACTGGACTGGCTTAAATAAGAATTTGGATGGGGTGTTTTAAACTTGTGGGTTTTTAATTGAAGGGCCATAATTATTTAATTTGTTTTAAATTGCTTTTAAATTTTGTATTGCATATTGTTTTATCATGGCTGTACACCGCCCTGAGTCCTTCGGGAGAAGGGCAGTAAAAAAATTTAATAAATGAAAATAATAATAATAAAGGGGACACTTATCTGGGTCCAGAATGGGTCCAGAATGTTGACTTCCTGAGATTCTTATTTCCCTTCTTTCCATGAGTATCACACTGCTGATTCACATTTGGTTTGCAATCAACTACTATTTTGATATCATTTTCACCAAGTATTCTTATCAGATGTGGTTATCCTTCTTCCAGGGAATCATGTCAGGCCTGGAAGCCATCTTTGTATTGGGGCTTCAAGCCTGCCACATTTAATGCTGTGGGAAACTGAGAGGGGGGAATTGTATGGAGCAGGAGTGATATATATAGTCATAATAACATTCCTTTCTCAGAGAGTCAAGGACATCTTGCCCTGCACTTGGAGGGGTATGACTTGGAGGCATATCCAGTTGGAACAGTACTTTGATTGGACCACATGATGGGCATGTGGGTGCTGGGCAGGGACTTGGACTTTCCTTTGGATGGGGAAAACCTAGAAACTTTCAGATTCGGGTTTTCCCAGATGTGCCAATATGACGTGTCTAATGAAATGGAACTGTGAGGAACCTCAAGCCTTGGAGACTTGTTTCATTGGGTGTTACTTGGAACCCTGACATTTCCTTAAACAAGATATCATAGTTTCTTAGGTTCTAGTTAAAAATAAGGCATTTTTTTTGATGGATTTTACTCCTGCGGCACTCTATCAGGAAATCATAAATATTATTCTGGAAACTTGATATTTTTAAAAGGAGATCAAATTAGCTTTCTCCAAGACTTGGTATAAATCTTGAGCCACAATATCATGATTTATCAAATCCACATTTTTGTATTAATGACAACATAGAACTGTACATGATCAAGGATCAATTGTTATTCTTAACTACCTAGTTTATGAGAAACATTAAAATGATTAAAATTATTTGAGTACATTTTAAAACAATTTAATCCCCTTAGTTATCATAGTGTCCACCCCTTATTTAAATAGGCTCCTAACAACAGAAAATAGTTTGTTAATACTTTGCTGAAATCAAATTATATCACTAGTATTCCCATAGTGGTTCAGTGTTTAGAATACAGTATTGCAGGCTAACTCTGCCAACTGCCAGGAGTTTGATCCTGACAAAGTTGAGTCAGCTTTCCATCCTTCCAAGGTCACTAAAACAAGAACACCAATTGTTGGGGGAAATATGTTGATTCTGTAAGAAGTTTAGAGAGGGCTGTAAAGCATTGTGAAGTGGTATATAAGTCTATTGCTATTCCTATAATCTATTAAGGAAGTATAATGACTTTTGGGGGTGGGGGCAGATGTGAAATCCTCCCTGGATCGCCACTGGTTCGCTGCCCATGCATTTGTGGTGCATACCAAGGGCACGCTGCATGTGTGCATGCACAGTGCATTACCAAAAACATGCTACACACACACATGCACATTGCACACCAAAAGCATACTGCACACGCATGCACAGTGCGCATGAAATGCACGCTTCATGTGGAAAAAAGAAGTCTTCACTAGATAAGTAGAACAGCAAGGGGGGTGGGAACAGCTGTGCTGTGTGATTTAGCTTCACTAGAAAGCAGGATTTCCTGCTCTCTAGTGAATATAAACCACGCCGCACAGCTGATTGTTAGAAATACCAGTTTAGACGAACTGGTAGCTTTTTAAACCACCAGTTTAACTGAACCAGTAGCTTTTTTTTACTACCACTTCGCCCGAATCGGAGCAAACGGATAGCATTTCACCCCTGGTGGTGATGGTGGGAGGAAATATATGCTGCTTTTGAATAATCAGATAAGTAGTGGGGGGAGGGGGAATCCCACTTCTTCATATCTGAAGAAAGACACTCAGAAAGGATCCTCCCTAACTTTTCAATATAAAAAAAAGAGTTGGTAGGAGATTTGTACTTACAGATTTGCAAAATTCTCTTAGTAGGGTTCTGATAATGTAGAATTAGCTCATGTAGTCATATTTACTGTCTGGTCTTCCTGGGAGAGGATGAGTTTGGAAAACTAGAATGTTCATGTAATTGATCAATTGTGTCAATTATATTTTGTCAATATATGGTTGAGGAATTTTGCTTAAACTTTTTGGTTCGCTTATAGAGGTAGTGGTAACACCTGTTCTCCCATTTAAGCATATTTGCGAGTTAGAAAGCTTCAGAAGAAAGAGTCAAATGTGAAAAGACCATGTGGGATAAGAAACCAAATTTTCTGCTTTTAAAATTCCTGGATCTTTCCATTCTAGTTCCATCCCTTTCTGAAGAAGAATGAGTTTTGCAATATTTCCCAGAGGAAGCTCTACTTGGATCAAAATGGAGATGTAACAGCAGACCTGGACATTGTGAGCTTGCTGGTTTTCTCTAGGAAGGATCCCATCCAAGAGCAACTGGGGAGTTTTAAAAGACAGAGACTTATTATCAGCCAAGATGCTCTGTCACGGCTAAAGTTGCTCAATAAGGTGGGTGGCATATTGCTGTCTTTTCTCTGTTTTCCAATGCCTTAGGAACCATTTCAAGTGGACTAAACATAGTCACCAAAGGGTGACTCAACCTTCAGTGAGAATTGAATGTGTGGGACAGAAATCTATTTTTCTTAGAGTACTTGGGAGGCTTGGGACTGCTTGGGAGTAGCAATAGCAATAGCACTTATATAATGCTTCATAGTGCTTTTACAGCCCTCTCTAAGCGGTTTACAGAGTTAGCCTATTGCCCCCAACAATCTGGGTCCTCATTTTACCGACCTCGGAAGTCTGAGTCAACCTTGAGACGGTGAGATTTGAACTGCCGAACTGCAGCTAGCAGTCAGCTGAAGTAGCCTGCAGTGCTGCACTCTAACCACTGAACCACCTCAGCTCTTAAAAGTAGTCCATAAAATGGTGTCCTTCAGATATTACCATGTGGAACACTCTTTTAAAATGATTCAGCTCTGTCCAACATTGGATGCTGGATGATTATTATATGGAATGTAAACGATGGCAGAGTTGTGTCCCCTCTAAAATTTAATATCTGTATCCAATTGATGAGAAGCCTTCAAATGCTGGGGATTGTATTGCTAATCACCTCAGATTCGCTTGTCCTCAAATAGCAAAGAAGAATCCTGTTGACTAGTGTCTGAATTCAGGGCTGGACTGAATCTGATGAAATTGTATTGAGACTGGATGGAAGTCCTGTTGGTTGCAATGGGAATAAGCTTCATCAAGTCTTTCTTGTGGAAAATGTTTCCTGAAAGAGTCAGGCCTGGCTTTTCTAGAGTTATCCAATGTTTCTTTTTCACCCACAGAGATAGAGCAATAGGCTTTCCATTTCTAGGAAGGAGGTCTAAGGTCTCAGCCCTGGAAGTCATCTTTTCTTTGGATCTTCAGGGCTGCCACATTTAGTGCTGTGGGAAACTGGGAGGGGGGATTGTATGGAGTTGGGGAGACATCTACCCATTATGACACTATTTTCTCTGAGAATCAAGGACATTCTGCCCTGCACCTGGAGTGGCATGACTGGGAGGCATCTCCAGTTGGGATGGTGCATTAATTGGATCATGTGATGGACATGTGGGTGCTGGGAAGGGACTTGGACTTTCTTTTGGGTGGGGGAAACCTGGATGGTGAGTCCTAACATATTTTTTTGGCATTCATTGTTTCTATTTTTTTCCTGCTTAGTCTCTGCCTCAGTCCAAATGTGTGGAAAGTTGTCATCCTGGATTTGTCAGGAAGGCCCGAGAAGGAGAGCCAGTTTGTTGCTATGATTGTGTTCCTTGTCCAGAGGGAACCATCTCCACTCAGGAAGGTGGGTAACACCAAAGAAAAGGGCAGGCCTTGTGTATGCGGATTCATCTGGAGCATTTTCATGAAAGTCCATATTTGGAGCTTCTGAATTCTTGTTTATCTTTCAAAAATGCACAATTTCTTATCTAAAGTGAAGAATACGAAAAAGACCTTGAAGAAATAGCAAGATTTGCTAGACTGGGCAAGCTTTACTACTGCTAAAGAAAGAATCCCTGCTGCTTATTAGTTTGGAAGTGGGAATAGAATAGAATAGAATAGAATAGAATAGAATAGAATAGAATAGAATAGAATAGAATAGAATAGAACAGAATAGAATAGAATAGAATAGAATAGAATTAAAATGTTATTGTCACTTTAAATGTACACTAATCAGCATACATTAAAATGAAATTTTGTTGCATTCATCTCTTAAAAAGATAACCATTAGGCATATACCCACATACCCACACATATATGACACAGAGAAACATCACAGTCTAGTTTGGATGTATACATATACATGGCAAAAAAGAAAAAATCCTGCAACTTTACAAGACAAATAGCATAAGGAACAAAGCTGTTTACAGAATCTCATAGTCCTGCTATAGATGCTTGGAAACCTCCTCCCAGAGGGGAGCAATAGAAACAGGCCGCGAAGTGGGTGTGTGGGGTCTCTAACAATACTTCAAGCTCTAAGCACATAGTGCTTATAAGCAGCATACTGAATAACAGGAAGTGAGTTTCCTATAATCTTCTCAGCTGTCCTCACTACTCTCTGTAGGATCTTTCTATCTGAGGCACTGCTGCCACCAAACCAAACAATGATGCAGTTTGTTAAAACTCTTTCAATTGTGCCTCTGTAAAAAGTGGCCAGGACAAAAGGAGAAAGATGTGCTCTCCTCATCCGACATAGGAAATGCAAACACTGGTTTGCACATTTCACTAAAGATAACATACAGTATGAAGAGACCAAGTCAGATTGTTAGTTATCTGCACCCCCAGTTACATACACCTCTTGGAGGTATTATTGCGATCCATTTTATATGGGCTTCCTCTTGAGGATCATTGAGATCCTTAGTGATCTGAGTCCACAATGAGGCAGTATGGACAGTTGGGGTGCACCTCATTACACCCATACAACCACAGTTGCCAATAGCCATTCCAGATTATTTGTAGGTCTCGTTTTATTGTCCCATCAACTAGATTTCACAAGATGAGCATGCTCTCCATCCAGTAAATTAAGAAGGGAAATCTGGCAGGATTTAGGAAGTTAGCCTAGAAAGATTAACTGATTCATTATTTACCTCTAATAGTATAGGTTACTATGGGGATTCTATACATAACATAGGAAATTATTCACATCCTAGGACTTCCTGCCGTTTCATAGATTGTTAGAAATACAGTTATTTGTTTTAGAAAATAATATTCTTCTTACTTATTTTCTGGGGAGATGTGAAGAAATATATTTGTACAAATGCTTAAGGTAGCAGTTGTCCCAAGAAGGTATATCTTAAAAAGTAAAAGGGTAGAATATTAAAGAAACATTACTTTTTGATTTTCTCAGATACAGAAAAGTGCACCAAGTGTCCAGATGTAAATATCCAAATGAGGACCAAGTCCAATGTATCCCCAAAATTATAACCTTCCTGTCTTATGCAGAACATCTGGGCATCATCCTAATCTCTTTTGCTCTATTCTTGTTTCTAACAACAGGCTTTGTTTTAATAATTTTCATTAAATACCTAGAAACTCCAATTGTCAAAGCCAACAATTGGGACCTCTCTTACATCCTCCTGGTCTCCCTCCTGCTTTGCTTCTTGTCTCCTTTTATTTTCATTGGTCAACCAAGGAAAGCCACCTGCCTTCTCCGACAAACGGTTTTCAGCATCATCTTCTCCATTGCCACTTCTTCTCTCTTGGCTAAAACAATTATGGTGGTGTTGGCCTTCCTGGCTACAAAACCAGGAAACCGAGTGAAGAGATGGGCCAACTCCATCATCCTTTCCTGTTCTGCTGTCCAAATTATCATCTGCTCCATCTGGCTTGGAGTTTCTCCCCCCTTCCCTGACTCTGACCTCCATTCTCAACCTGAAGTGATCAATGTGCAATGCAATGAGGGGTCTGTTATCATGTTCTACATCACCCTCAGCTACATGGGCTTCCTGGCCGCCATCTGCTTCATGGTGGCTTTCCTGGTGAGGAACCTACCTGGGGCCTTCAATGAAGCCAAGCAAATTACCTTCAGCATGCTGGTCTTCTGCAGCGTCTAGGTGAGTTTTGTGCCCACCTACCTGAGCACCAAAGGGAAATTCATGGTGGCTGTTCAGGTCTTCTCCATCTTGGCCTCCAATGCTGGTCTGCTGGTCTGCATCTTCCTCCCTAAGTGCTACATTATCATTCTTAAGCCAAACCTGAATACAAAAGAGCATCTTACAACTAGAAGAAATATAAAAATGTGAGACTGAGGAATTTCCACTTTCAATATGTCTCAACAGACCAGACAGAGAGTTGGGCCAACAATTTTGTTGAAATAGTTAAATGTCAGCTGGAAGATAGTTCAGTGGAATTGCAAGATGGTTGTTGAACTTTATGGAGTAGTTGTCTTAACTGATAGCAGAGGATGGTTTGCGGACCTATGCGCACATGGCATATGCTAGACTGAAATGTCCACAATAGAATTGAGTCCTAACCTTTAGCCTATCTGAGATGCCACCCCTCAAATATTTGAAATATCACAAAGTGGTGCAACAGGAATCTTGTTGATATGCCATAAATATTTATTTTGAAGGGAGGATCTTTCAGAGTTCCATAATTTTAATTTTATCATAGTTGATCTGCAAATTGGGTTCTTTGCACTATTGGTCTCAAAATGTCAGCTTGATTTATTATTTATTAAATTTATTTGCTGTCCATCTCACAGTTCAGGTGACTCTGAGCAGCTGAGCTTCATCACCATAAGGAGAGTAGAAAGCCAAATTAAGAGGACGATAATCTGATTTATCCAACTGATAAACTAAATCATTATATAGAAGTTAAATGAGTCACAGCGGTTAAAGTGCAATACTGCAGGCTACTTCTGCTGACTACCAGCTGCCTGCAATTTGGCAGTTCAAATCTCACCAGTCTCAAGGTGGACTCATCCTTCCATCCTTCCGTGGTGGGTAAATGAGGACCCAAATTGTTGGGGGGTAATATGCTGACTCTGTAAACTGCCTAGAGTGGGCTGTAAAAGCACTGTGAAGCGGTTTATAAGTCTAAGTGCTATTGCTAAATAAGAGGGGAGCTAAAATACAGTTTCATAAGATGTCTACAAAATAATTTCTAAACTCTTTTAGGAATTTAGGAATTCCTTTGTAGAAGTCCCAAATTTTAGAATGGGATGCTTGTCCCATGGATCTAGTGTGAGGGAGGATGGCGAGATGGCATAAATACCCAGTCAGAATTTGGAATAATTCATACATCTCCTTCTTCTGCTGGTTGACACTCCAGGGCTATAGTGGTGACCTAGTGGTTAGAATGCAGTATTTCAGGATAGCTCTGCCGACTGCTTAACAGTTCGATCCTTTTTTTAAAAAAATAATTTTATTTATGATTTTTTCTTTAACATCCATAAATTCGATCCTGATTCAAGCTTAAGGTTGACTCAGCATTCCATCCTTCCAAGGTCGGTAAAATGAGGACCCAGATTATTGGGGGCAATATGCTGACTCTTTAAAATGCTTAGAGAGGGCTGTAAAGCACTATGAAGCTGTATATAAGTCTCAGTGCTATTGCTGTCACATATTCTAAATGTATGTATCATTTGTTTGGGTACCCTTTAAAAAAGACTTGATCCCTCCCCCTTAATAAATTTTTTGCCTGAATTATTAGATGATTTCTATGTTTGGGTGGGCAAAGAAGCCCCTTTGCAAATGTGAAAGGGTCTCAGATTCAAAGATCAAATTCTTATCAGCTTTGCACTAAACCTGGGTTGCCTGAATTTGGAGATAACAACTTTCAACTTACAACCAAGAGCAGCAAAGATGATTAGGGAACTGGAGGCTAAAACATATGAAGAACGATTGCAGGAACTGGGTATGTCTAGTTTAATGAAAAGAAGGACTAGGGGAGACATGATAGCAGTGTTCCAATATCTCAGGGGCTGCCACAAAGAAGAGGGAGTCAAGCTATTCTCCAAAGCCCCTGAGGGCAGGACAAGAAGCAATGGGTGGAAACTAATTAAGGAGAGAAGCAACTTAGAACTAAGGAGAAATTTCCTGACAGTTAGAACAATTAATCAGTGGAACAACTTGCCTCCAGAAGTTGTGAATGCTCCAACACTGGAAGTTTTTAAGAAGATGTTGGATAACCATTTGTCTGAAGTGGTGTAGGGTTTCCTGCCTAAGCAGGGGGTTGGACTAGAAGACCTCCAAGGTCCCTTCGAACTCCGTTAGTCTATTATTCTAACTCTCTTTTTCAAATTTTTAGCCCCATTATCTTCTCCTCTTGATTGATGTCTCTATTCAAGTCCAATTTCAAGTTTTCAGCCCCGCACATATAAAAACACACAATTTCCTGAGAGAACATGAGTTTTATTTTCAGGTATCAGAGGTAACAATGTACTCAGGAATGTCGAACATAGCCAAGGCCTGACTGCGAAGTGTTTATATCAGAGAGGAGCGTGCAAAAATGTCATCTGAAACAGGGGTGGGTTTCACTTATCTTTACTACTGGTTTGCCGCGTGCGTGCATGCTCGCTTCGCATGTCCGCTGTCCGTACATGCGCCTGGCCTTCTGTGCATGCCCTTTGCTTGCTCATGTGCCCAGCCTTGAAAACGTGCCTAAATAGCATGACTTGGAGCCTGAGTGGTGGGATGGGCCCACCTATGATCGCCGCTACCAGTTCGCCTGAACTGGTGCGAACCGGCTGAATACTATCTCTGTTCTGAAATTGGTTCAAGGCTCAAGAGCAGGGTCAAGGTTGTCAGCCAGTCTGAACATTTAAGGTTTAGAGTGGAAGTCATCCACAGGGGTCTCACCTTAAGCTGAACATTGTTTACAACAAAGCGAAGTGAGGAAACCCAATCTTTGACATAGGCTGACACTCCTTGGAATGTTGCTGCAACCAACTGTCACTCATTAGAATTTTTACTCTGTTGCTAGGCAACTAACCTAACAGAACCTGCCTTCTGAACTCTGTTCTACTGGGCAATGACAATTCAACATTTCAAGAATCAAAATAAACTATGAAGGGGACAAAGATAACCTTGTCAGGTCCCCTTCTGGATTTCACATGAGTTATTTAGACCACCGTTAACCGTAATTTGAGTCTTCTGAGATGTAAATAGACTTAATTCCTTGAAAATAATTCTCATTGAAGACCATATCTTCCAGAACTTTAAAGAAAACTGTTCAAAATCATAATTCAATAAGGAAATTGGTCTATAATTCTTCTGATATAGTTATAATAGTTGTAGGATATTTATAATTTACCTCTGGGTTTGTGAGCATTTGGATAAGTTACATTTTTTAAGATAAGCATCTTCTCTTTTATACAAATTGGAACAAAAGTCATAACAAGATTTCTCTGTACTTGCATAACCCAATAATATTTTATCTCTTTTCTAAATTTTCAATTTCATTTTCTTTTGTTTCTCCTTTCTCAGTTTGTGAGCCAATCATTTTCTTGGTTTATTTGTTTTGCATAGTTCAATTTAGTCACTCTTTCTCTCAGGTTTACAACAGTAGACAATTGTAAAAATTTAGATATACAATAATCGAGTCGGCTGGAATTGTTTTATAAATCATCAACCTTTTAAAAATTTCATTCAAAATTGCCTGCAATTATCTATAAAATTGTAACTATTCATTGTTATAATAACCTATCATGTTACCTTTTTTTTTCTTCGTCATTTCTTTTGGCATTTTTATGTTTTCTTTTTTGCTTTGACAATGAATGTATAATCACTATTATTTTACTATTTTATTTTTCTGGGTTGAACTGAAAAGCAAGAAGAATAAATTAACAAATCAGGCAGTTTATGCTATTTAATGAAGCAGAGGAATTCTTTCAACATTTAAACATCAATATTTAAACATCTCGTTGAGATAAATATTTTAGATCCTAAATTTTGCTTAGTTTTTCCTCTCAGCTTGAACAGAGAAAATTGAAATTCAGAATTGGATCCTCTGGGGGACCCCTTTTCTTGGCCCCAAAGAGGCAGAGGCTTATTTACAAGGAAGATTTCTAATAATAAGATTTATTAACAATGTTAATCAAATTTTGTATACAAAACATACAGATGTGGAACAACAAAGCAAACCTATAAATGTGAAACACAATACAAGCCATAATCATTTGATTCATTTCATTTTCCTTGTTTAACTTCATTTAGTATTGCTAACCTAAATAAATTAAATTAATTAATTTTTAAAAATGTCCAGTTTCTGCATGACTATGTCCTAAAACTATAGGACGAAAAGAGATTGTTGAATTTTAAATGACTAAAGAAAAGATTAAACAAAAATAACCATAATTCTTGGGAATGAGAAACCACAACCAAAAGCATTTATGAAGCAGAGTAATGTATTTTGAGGTCTATTTTTGTGGGGGTGGAAATCATTTTGGAAAAGAATTGTTTAGCCCCTGCTCCGGTTTTATCACAATTCCATAAATCTAATCTAGGGTAATAGGAAAAAGGTTGGAGATATAATAGGAAAGAGGCAGTTTGAATTTCTTAAATTATAAAATACCAAAATAAATTGTTTTGTGATGCGGAAACCTAAATTATCATCTTAATTTTTTTTAAAAAAATACAAGACTATATTTTTATTTTATTTTTAATGCAAGCTGCTCCTTTGTGTTGAGATCTGGCCTCAGAATAATAATGTAGCACTTGGGGATGAAGATGCAGCCTAGCAGTCCAGCACTGGAGGACAAGATGGAGAAGACCTGCACAGCCACCATATATTTCCCTTTGGTGCTCAAGTAGGCAGGCACAAAACTCACCCAGACACTGCAGAAGACCAGCATGCTGAAGGTGATCAACTTGGCTTCATTGAAAGCCCCAGGGAGATTCCTGGCCAGGAAAGCCACTGTGAAGCAGATGCTGGCCAGGAAGCCCATGTATCCCAGGGCTCCATAGAACATGGCTACAGATCTTTCATTGCATTGCAGGATGATTTCTCCAGGCTGGGAATGGAAGTCAGAGTCAGGGAAGGGGGGAGAGACTCCTAGCCAGATGGAGCAAATGAGAATTTGAATCCCAGAACAAGAAAGTACAAGGGAGTTGGTCAGAGTCTTCCCCAGCCATCTCCTCATGGTGTTTCCAGGTTTTGTGGCCAGGAAGGCCAAAACTACTGTGATTGTCTTGGCTAAGATAGAGGAGACAGCAGTTGAGAAGACGATGCTAAAAACAGTTTGTCTGAGAAGACAAGTGGCTTTCCTTGGCTGGCCAATAAAGAGGAAGGACGTCAAGAAGGAGAACAACAGGAAGATGAGGAGGATATACGAGAGGTCCCGATTGTTGGCCTTAACTAGTGGAGTTTCCAAGTGTTTTATGAAGATTGCTAAAACAAGCACTGTGGCTAAAGACAAGAAGAGGGCAAAGAAAGCTAGGATGATCCCGAGAAATCCTCTGTAGGATAAGAAAGTTATCACTTTGGGGATGCATTGATCTCGTTTCTTATTTGGATGCTGAGTTTCTGGACATTTTGTACATACTTTTGCATCTACAAATAAGAGATGAGAGAAATATGATTTATTGTATTTCTGTAATGTTGGCCTTTTCTCCTTCTGTCTACCTTCTCCTTCTGTCCACCGTTATCATCTCTTCCATAAATGCATCATGTAAAATTAGTAAATCCTATCCATTTTATATTTTCTGAGCAATCAATTTCATCCACAGCTGCTTTTACCTGAAAATCTGATGTACTTTAAAATATTTTTTTTTGTGTGTGACTATATTTTCAGCATATCAGACTTTGTTGCAGAAAATCAATTCCAGAAAAGCATACACAGATAACATACAATAGAACACATGAAAATAAATATACAATATCAACAGGATATGCCCTTGTGTGCCGCAAGGATCGGTCCTCTCGCCCCTTCTGTTCAACATTTATGTGAAGCCACTGGGTGAGATCATCCGTGGTTTTGGGGTGAAGTAGCACCAGTACGCTGATGACATCCAGCTGTACGTCTCCACCCCAGACCACCCCAATGATGCCCTCGAAGTGATGTCCTGGTTCCTGGAGGCTGTACGGATCTGGATGGGGAGGAACAGACTCAGGCTCAACCCATCCAAGACCGAGTGGCTGTGGTTTCCGACATCCCGATATAGTCAGCTGACACCATCACTGACTATTGAGGGTGAATTGTTGGCCCCCACGGATGGGGTTCGCAACTTGGGCATCCTCCTGGACTCACGGCTGTCTTTAGAAGAGCATATGACGGCCGTGGCCAGGAGGACTTTTTATCAGGTTCGCCTGATTCGCCAGTTGCATCCCATTCTGGATCGGGACTCGTTACGCACAGTCCTCACACCCTTGTCACCTCATGCCTGGACTAGTGTAATGCTTTCTACATGGGGCTCCCCTTGAGCACCCGGAGGCTCCAACTGGTCCAGAATGCGGCTGCGCGGGTGGTGATGGGAGCAACGTGGCGCTCCCATGTGACTCCCCTCCTGCGTGAGCTGCACTGGCTTCCGGTGGTCTTCCGGGTGAGCTTCAAGGTTTTGGTTACCACTTTAGAGCGCTCCATGGCTTAAGACCAGGGTACTTACGGGACTGCCTTCTGCCACCAGCAGCCTCTCACCGACCAGTTCGCTCCCATAGAGAGGGGCTCCTCAGGGTGCCATCAGCCAAACAGTGCCGGCTGGTGGCCCCCATGGGAAGAGCCTTCTCTGTGGGGCACCTACCATCTGGAATGAGCTCCCCCCAGAGATAAGGAGGATTCAAGACTGACACACTTTCCACCGCGCCCTAAAAACGTTTTTATTTCAACAGGCGGGGTTGGCCTAACTCTCCCATTTTATATTGGGTTTTAAATGTTTTTACTTAAATTGGATGTTTTAAATTTTTTGGAGCCCAAATTATTTAATCTATTTTAATAGTTTTTAACTTTTGTATTTTATTGGTGTCTTATTTTGGCTGTTCACTGCCCTGAGTCCCGCTGGGAGTAGGGCAGTATATAAATTCGAAAAATAAAATAAAATAAATAAAATAAACAGCAGAGTTCACAGGCAGAGGAGAGCTGCAGACTTGTTCAGACTAGTTTTGTTTTAGAGCTGAGTGCAGAGCTAAGACTCCTTCCAGTTTCAGTTTCCAAAACAGCTCTCATTGGCTGATTTAATTGCTATGCCTATTCACTGGCTGACCTTGTTACCATGTCTTCCCAGTCATGAATATTCTGACACAGCACTTTTCTCTTAATATGCCTAATATGCCCTCTTGAATTTGTGGACAAAGCTTGCTGAAATAATATCAGCATTGAATGTGCCAAGTTATATCATTTTTCAAACAAAGGTCCCCATTTTTCTTCTAACAACTCTGCAGAGGTGATCAAAGGAAAAAGAGGGGCTGGGTGAGTAGCCATCTTTCTCCGTGGTATTTTCTTACATTTCACTTCATAAAACTTGTTCTGGATCTTAAGGCGAGGAAGTCAACAAAAAAAGATCAATGGAGAAAGCAGGCTCTCCCACTGACTCCTGTAAGAGACCACTGTGACCACTCCCCCTGGTGGCACTTCTCCTTCACCCACCTTCTCCCTCACCCACCTTCCTGAGTGGAGATGGTTTCTTCTGCACAAGGAACACAATCGTAACAGCAAAGAGGCTCCCCTTCCCGAGGCACCTTGACGAATCCTGGACGGCAGCTCTCCACACACTTGGATTCAGGGAGGGGCTAAGGAAAAAAATAGAAGGAACATCAAGGGCAATGTGTAAGAAATGTGTTGGGTGCTTCATTGTTACTTCTGCTGATAGCCGCTTGGTGGCTCTGTCTAAGGTGACCTAGTCTTTGCTGGACAGAGATGGGTTATAGCACCATCTGTAGGGCCCCTGGCAGGATTTGTACAGATGGAAATAAGAATATCAAGGCAAAAGGATCTGAAACATTTGTTAATCAGGAGCGAGAACATCTGGAAGTGGCTCAGACAGACACCTCCTTATTTCACTGGAGTATCAGAAGGGGAGGCAGAGCAATAGAATTAGTCCTGCAAGATAATATCATTAGAATCAATCTTCAAGAGAGCCTGGTGGCGCAGCAGACTAAAAAGCCTGTTATTAACATTCAGCTGCCTGCAATTACTGCAAGTTTGAATCTCCCCAGGCTCAAGGTTGACTCAGCCTTCCATCCTTTCTAAGGTAGGTAAAATGAGGACCCAGATTGTGTGGGCAATAAGATGACTTTGTATAAATAAACAAAAGTATGAAGGCTATTGCTTTAACTCATTGTAAGCTGCCCTGAGTCTCTGGAGATAAATCAAATTAAAAAAAGAAAGAAAGAGAGGAATTTATTTATTTATTTATTTCATTTGTCTTTCTCTGGGGTTCAATTGAATTGGGGGAAAAAAATGTCCTTCACCTGATTTAGCCATTTGGGGAACATCATTGCATCTTGGTCAATGGTAAACCTGGCTTCTGGCGATCCTTGCCTTGCCAGGCTCCCAAATTTTGCCCGGACAACTGACTTATTGGAAAACTGGACTGAACCTATGATGTCAAGATCAGCAGCCAGGTCTCCACTCTCATCCAAATATAATCCATCCAAGGAATTGTTATTAAGCTTGAAAAGGTTTTGCAGGAAATGGTGAAGCTAAAATAACAGACATGGAGAAGAAGAAAAAGAGATAAATTCAGGAATCCTGATAGGATAGTTCTGCATATATCCACAACCCCACATCTATAGTTACCATAGTAATTTAAATCTTTTCCAGCTTACTTAAAATTGGCTGCAGCTCTGATAAGAGGGTTAATATTTGTGTTTCCATCTGGTTTTGATCATAGCATGTAATTTGGAATGTAATATAATCTCTGTTAAAGAAAATGATATCAGACAGAAAAATATATCTAGTGGGGATCCAGAGAGCACTTTAGATTGATCTCAACAAATGTCTTGTCATAATTTGACCCCCACTTCAAGGATTCTGCTGAACTGAATTCTCAGAGTCTTGTGCGGTGGGAAAATACAAATAGCTGCACTAGTGGAGTACATTAAATCAATCAATAAAAATAAGGACAGACATTCATTCATAAAATTCATGGCCTTTGCTATTTTGCTTGGATTAGACTTAAAGGCTTGTGTAATATAGAAAACGTGGCTAACATGAAACAGCTTAAGATGCAATCTTAAAGGAAATTGATCTATAAAGTAAATGAATTTCATTGTCTGTACATTGATGCTCAGACCATGGGAAATAAGGAAGATGAGCTTAAATTCTTAGTTCCTTGACCAACATGATTTAATAAATAGAATAGAGACCTTTTTGAATAATCCCAACCCAGGATAAAAATATAGCAATGAAATAATACCATTTATCCTAAACAAACTGAAGACATATAAAGGAAGAAAGAGGAAGAAGTTGAAATAATCCAATACAAAGAGAACTCCAAGTGAATGAATTTGGTCATACTGTAGAAGGCTTAAAAGAAGGTGTGATACATTACTATGGAAAAGTGCGTGCAGTTAGTCCGGGACTGTAGAGAGAGTGTCAGAAAAGCTAAATCTCTGAATAAAAGAATGAACTTCATACTCTAGAAATAGTGCAGAGAAGAGCAATAAAGATGATTATGGGACTGGAGGCTAAAACATATAAAGAACGGTTGCTAGAATTGGGTATATCTAGTTTGATGAAGAAAAGGACTAAGGGAGACATGATAGCAGTCTTCCAATATCTCAGGGGCTGCCACAAAGAAGGGGGAGTCAAGCTATTCTCCAAAGCACTCAAGGGCAGGACAAGAAGCAATGGATGGAAACTAATCAAGGAGAAAAACAACCTAGAACTAAGGAGAAATTTCCTGACAGTGAGAACAATTAATCAGTGGAACAACTTGCCTCCAGAAGTTGTAAATGCTCCAACACTGGAAGTTCTAAAGAAGAGGTTGGATAACCATTTGTCTGAAGTTGTGTAGGGTTTCCTGCCTAAGCAGGGGGTTGGACTAGAAGAGCTCCAAGGTCCCTTCCAACTCTGTTGTTTCTATTCTATTCTATTCTATTCTATTCTATTCTATTCTATTCTATTCTATTCTATTCTATTCTATTCTATTCTATTCTATTCTATTCTACTCTACTCTACTCTACTCTACTCTACTCTACTCTACTCTACTCTACTCGATAGGTTTACAGTTAAAATCTTAGAAAAGAATGGTACCATAGGCAGGGCCGGATTTAGATGAAAAGAGGCCCTAGGCTATTCCACTTATGAGGCCCTTTCACCTCCCATTTTTCTCCTTATTTTCGGTTCAGTGTTTTAGTGTTCACTGTTTTTAGAATAGTGTAATTTTAATTTTGCTAACAATTTGAATGTAGGCCCCTCTTGATCTTGAGGCCCTAGGCTGAAGCCTAGTTAGCCTATAGGAAAATCCGGCCCTGACTGTAGGGTTGCAAAGGGAATACCTGCCATGGCTGCAACTCCCGAAGAGTCGATCGATCTTTATCATCCTTCACTTTCCTCTTGGATTTGGATGAATATGCTGCATTTAAGGCCCTGGCCACACTCCAGGTGGAGCGATAAATGATGTAGCTATCGAGAGACAGGATTGTTTCAATCTCTTCTTGGGGCAGAGCTTTTGAGGTCTCTTTCTCTGAGCATCTTGTCCAGCCTTTCATGGACAAGCCATGCTTGGAATAGGAACAAGGAAACACTTTGTCCATAAAGTCTTTGATAGAGCTGAGAGTAGAATGAAAATCTCCACGTTTGGCTTTCCTTCTGGTCTGGATCAAGAAGGAAATATAGCCATAGATGGATGGATAAATCCGTGACATATACTGTAAATCAAACGTAATATCCCACATAGCTGAAGTGATCCAGACCTTTCCAATTGTGGCTTCCATGCAGAATTCAATGATCTGTTGTGTTATGATTATTCCCACTACAAAGGTATCAATCTCTCCAGAGTGAACGAAGACATTGACCTGTGTCCACTTGCAAAATTGAGAAGTATCAGCCTTTAGTTCATGGGCAGCCACAGGGACGTTTTGGGATAAAACTACACAAATGCCATTCCTGACAAGCAAAGGAGTCAAATTTCTGATGAACGTCTCCCCACCATCAGAGTCTGGTGCAACCAGACCAACCAATACCCACCTAAAATGCTGGAGCAGTTTGATAATTGTGGGATACTGAGCTCCTTCTTTGGGGACCACTTGGTAGAAAAAAGGGAAGACAATTTTATCCCGCAGATCCTGTGAAACAAAGGTGTAACTGATCTGAAAAAGAAAAGAGGTTTGAGCTGTATGTTGAGTCAAATCCAAGCCAAGATATTAGCAACTGAAATCTATGATTAAAAAAAATATGTAGTTTTTTAGAGGTGAAATTTTTTCCTACTGGTTCTGTGGGCATGGCTTAGTAGGCGTGGCAGGGGAAGGATGTTGCAAAATCTCCATTCCACCCCACTCCAGGGGAAGGATACTGCAAAATCTCCATTCCTTCCCTTCCTGATGGAAGGATATTGCAAAATCTCCATTTCCACCCCACTCTGGGGCCAGCCAGAGGTGATATTTACCATTTCTCCGAACTACTCAAAATTTCTGCTACTGGTTCTCCAGAACCTGTTAGAACCTGCTGGATTTTACCCCTGTGGTTTTTGTATGATTGAAGGATCTCAAAATTTCTTAGTAGACTGTTTTCAGGAGACAGTTTCTATGGTTAGTCTACTCATATCTCCTCCCTCCTGGCCTTGAGTAGGAGATGTTTCTTCCTCAAACAGGAGGAACATAACTAAAATAGTGTTTTAGATCCTATGTTCTCTGTGTGAATCCAGAGCCACTCCAATTGCAATATGCCTAATATTTCCATGATCATAAGATGCCCTTTTAAATTCATGAAGGATTCAGAGTACATTTAGCCCACACAAACACACACGCTCACACACATACAAACCTGTGGAATTTTACAAATGTCCAACATATTTGTTATCTGGATGGCGATGTCAGTATTGGAGCCATCAAAAACAACTAAGGGTCTTGTATGCCTTCCGCATCTGTAGTTCGGAATATTTGCTTCTCCGGGGGAAAGCAAATCCAGCAAAGCATCTAAAGTCATGGTTGTGCGGAAATAACTATCATGGAGGTTGTAGCCCAGGGAGATGTTGGGTAACAGTTGGAGATCCTGGTTGATCTCCTGGATGGCAAAAAGGAAGGAGAGAATTTTCCAGGAAAACATGGATAGTTGGCTGAAAATATATGCATTTCACACCGTCATTAATGAAAATATTCTCATTTTTATATCTCCTTAAATACATAGGGAGATTTAGACACTCTAAATCTAACCAGGATAACCAGCTAGCATGTCAGACTTCTTATCTATCTATCTATCTATCTATCTATCTATCTATCTATCTATCTATCTATCTATCTATCTATCTATCTATCTATCTAATTTGGTTTATATGCCACCCTATCTTCCAATGGACTCAGGGCGGCTCACAACAATAAAATGCACAAAGCCACAATGCGAAGTTAAACTCTAAATAGACCCAATAAAATTTAAAACCCTTAAAACCCCATCAGTCCAGGTCGGGGAACTTCAATAACCAAGTTTAGTTTACTCTATTGTCATTGCACCTCATACTACAAAATTAAATGCCATCTTCAGTGTACGTTACAACTATAAAAATAAAACCCAAACACACTTCCTTCACATTCTATACAACTGAATTGAAAATGCCTGATATTGCATTAGTATTGCACTATACAGTAGAATTCAATATAGTGACTGCCCTGAGATAGAAGCTATTTTTCAGCCTATTTGCCCTTGTTTTTGTTATCCTGTACCGTCTGCCAGATGGTAATAGTTCAATAAAAAGGTGCCCAAGATGAGATGGATTTTTAAGAAGTTTTGAACTTTCTCAAGGCAGCAGGAGCTATTAAGCTCTTCCAAGGGGGGGAGAGGGCAACCAATGATCCTTTGGGCAATGATGTTAACTTTGTGGAGTGCTGTCCTATTTGCCACTTTGCAATTGGCAAACCATACAGAGGTGCAGTAAGCTAAGATACTCTCTATGGTGTAGTGGTAGAAGGTCACACAAATGTCTGCAAAAGCAATAGTATATACAATACAATACAATACAATACAATACAATACAATACAATACAGTACAGTACAGTACAGTACAGTACAGTACTGTACAGTACAGTACAGTACTGTACAGTACAGTACAGTACAGTACAATATAATAATACGAAAGCAGGAAATAATCAGCCATATAGTTTAATCTTCTCATCACCATCACTTACTCAGTAACCTATATAAAATAGCTTTCTGAGCAAAATCTATGCGATCAAGTGAAGTAGTGAAAAGCACAATAAAGTTAAATGTATTTGTACATAACTCTTATTAAACAGGAGGAAAATCATTGTAATGGAGTTCTTTAAAACCAGAAGTGGAACTATATAATTTTGGATGTTCAGCCTTAGTCCCTTGCATGATCTTGAAGAGACACCCAGAAGCTGGATATGTTTTCTGATGAACAGGAGGAGGAGGAAGTAGAGTCAGGGGCATCTGAGAATGATAGTCCTGGAGGATGTAATATTAGGAGGGTTGAAGTCAATGACTCCAGTTTGAGTGACGGAGATCCAGCAAGCCCCAAAGACTCCTTACTTGCACCCACTGATTGCTTCTTGGACCCTGAACTTCATCCACTTTGTCCAAAGCAAAAACAAGCTTTCAAGATCCAACAGTGGAGAACTGAGCTCCGTGGACCAGACAGAGTGGCCAAAAGGAGCCAACTCTAATGTGTAACACATCACAACTGTGCATTGGGGTAGAGGCTCAGTTTGTTTAGTTCTTGGCCTCCTCCCTGGGCGAAAACACAAAGAACAGCTTCTCAAGCCTCAGCATTGCAGTGTTTAGTTCACTGAGTCCTACTTCCAACCACAAATTCCATCTCAGCAAGTCTCCTGTCTCCTCCACACACATACCTTGAATTTGTTGCTTGATTATTGGATTCCTGGTCTAAACCCAAGTCCAGCCTGTTCGCTATAATTTCATTGAGATGCTGGCAAAAACATTTTTCTCTCTCCCTCAGCAGAGAAAATAACACGTGACCTCTAAGGTTCCTCCTTAGCCAAAAAGGATTGTGGACAACATCTAAAGGTTCAGTGTTGTATTTACATTGTATAGAGAAAAAGAGCTTTGTTTGGATAAGTGATCGTCCAGACTTTGCTGAGATGCTTCCAGGGAGAGAAGTCACCACCTTCTGAGCTGTGAAATAGGTCCTGTGCTTCCAAAGCTGTCCTAATGGTTAGAGCTCCTTTTCCCTTGAAATGTCCACCCCTTGCTCTCCATCCTGCAAGGCTGGGCTGTCAGATATTGGGCAGCTATCCCATATCTTCATCTTCCCCTCTATTTCAGAAGAATGAGAAGTCATTTTCAAATCTCCCCTATGGAATTTATTTTCCACACTAACTCTTATCATTTAACAATCAGACATAGGATGTGTGTGGAGGAGACCCACTCTGCCATTTCAGTTAAGCAAGCGTGTGTCTCCTTCACATTTCAGAAACCTCAAAATTTAGAAGACTACGCACGGGCTGATGCCTTTGTATTGGTGCAACCTAAACGTTTATCTCCAAGAACAACTGATCTTGAAAAACCTGATCTAAGAGGGACCCTGAAAAGATACACAGAGATATAGCTTTTATGGCTCTATTGCCATGTTAAGAAGAGTTATGGTTTTATTTATTTTATTTATTTATTAATTTTGTCAAGCAAGTACTAGATAACAGATATAGGTATAAACATGGTTATTAATACATGAAATGGATACAAATAAAAGGGGACATTAGGACAGGGACGGAAGCACGTTGGTGTATTTATGCACGCCCTTACAGACCTCTTAGGAATAGGGTGAGGTCAACAGTAGACAGTTTAAGGTGAAAATTTTGGAGGTTTGGGGAAGAAACTACAGAGTCAGGTAGTGTATTCCAGGCACTGACCACTCTGTTGCTGAAGTTGTATTTCCTTCAATCAAGTTTGGTGTGGTTTACCTTAAGTTTGTATCTATTGTGTGCTTGTGTATTGTTGTGGTTGAAGCTGAAGTAGTCATTGATAGGTAGGACATTGCAGTGGATAATTTTATGTACTATGCTTAGGTCAGACCAAAGGGACCGTAGATCTAAGTTGTCTAAACCCAAAATTTCAAGTCTGGTGGCATAAGGTATTCTGACGCGAGCGGAGGAGTGGAGGACTCTTCTCGTGAAATATCTCTGGACTCTCTCAAGTGTATTAATGTCTGATATGCAGTGTGGGTTCCAGACAGATGAGCTGTATTCGAGAATTGGTCTAGCAAATGTTTTGTATGTTCTAGTTAGCAGTACAATATCACCAGAGAAGAAGCTACACAAGATTAGGTTAACAACTCTTACTGCCTTTTTAGCAATGTTGCTACAGTGGGCTCTGGCACTTAGATCATTAGAGATGAATACTTCAAGGTCTCTCTCTCTCTTTCTCTGAAGCCTTGCAAACCTTGCTTCACAAATGCCACCCATAACACAAGAAGACAGCAATGGTTGAAAGATGGCAATAAAACTGGAGCTGTATGTATGTTAACAAAGACCAGCAGAGAAGCAGTTTCGGTGTCCCTTGAATGACTTACCGATAAGACTTTATAGAAGGGCTTCTGCTGAAATCATATGGGAGGAAGGTTGCTTTTGTTACACCGATGACCCCACCCAGAAGAAGGTCTCCCAGCTTGTAATAATTCAGTGGATCAACTTCATTCCTCTTCAGATTCAGGGGGCATTTCAAAGTGACTTTCCTATCAGCGGCATGAGGAAGCAGCATGAGAAGGAGAAGCAGGAGGACCATTTGTCTGCCTTAGTCAATCCCCTGCCTTGTAGCTTTTTGTCCTTTTTCAAACCATGCCAGAAACAGAAACCAACACCCTGTTTTCAAGGGTTGGAGAGTTTCCCCATTTTTCTAAGTCAAATGAGGTCCTGGGAATGCATCATGTCCAAAGTGGAGAGAGGCAATTCATTGACACAGAACATGCTTGCTCTCCAACATACTTTGTGATTCTTTAGACATACAGCATTTCTCATCTAGTATTCAGCTCTGTTTTTTAAGGCTGATGTTTACATCCAAAACATTCCTTGGGAGTTGTTCCTTGAGATCTGGCACAAGGGAATGAGCAAACAACTATGATTATGATAATGTGAAGGAGAAGAAGTTTCACTGTGAACTTTATGGGACTCCATGCAGCTTAGGAAGTACTCAGACATGGCTTCAGACTTTAAGATGGGCTGTTGGCTAAAATGGAACAGTTTGGCCAACTTCTTGGAATCATACTATGGATGAGTTGGAAGGGATCTGTAGGTCAATTCACCTACAGACCGCCTAACCTCTTCTTAAGTCTCACCAGCTAGCACTGCTGGGTCCCAGACTGTGCTGACTCTACCACACCATATGCGGCAGGCAGAAATTACAGGAGACAGGCATTCCCTCAAATGACTAGGCCCCATGCCATGGAGGATTTTATAGGTTATAAGGAGCACCTTAAATTGCAACCAGAAGCCAAAGACAACCAGTCCAGCTCACAAAGCAGAGGTGTTACATGGCACACGCAGGTAATGCTCATAACTGCCAGTGCCACTGAAGTCTGGACTGTCTCTTGTAATCTCTGCCTGCCCCATATGATGTGGTAGGGACTTAAAATATATCACAAATAGAATACCCCCAATCACATCATCTGAGAAGTATTTTATGTGTAGATACAAGGATTTCAGCTGCTGCTGTCAGAGCTGAATTGAGAAATAATACAATTTGATCTTTAGCTAAAGTCAGGGCATATATTACCTGATTCCGTTGTTACATCCCCAACCCCCCCTCCCATAACTTTAACTTTACACTGTCTACTGTTGACCTCACCCCTTTCCTAAGAAGTCAGTAACGGGCATGCATAACCGCACCAGCATGCCTACCGTCCCTGTCCTACTGTCTCCATTTATTCGTACCCATTTACTATATTTATGTTTATACTTATACCTGTTATCACGTACATTTTAGACAAACTAAATAAATGAAATGAAATGACAATCTTGTTTATATGCCAGAAATATTTTGGTGGGACCGGAAGTCGGCAAACAGGTCATTTCCGCCCTCCGGAGGACCTCCAGGAGATGGGGAAAGCCGTTTCCGCCCTGGGGAGAGCAAAAGACAGGCCTACCAGTCACACCGGAAGTCAGCAAACAGGCTCTTTCCGGCCTACTAGAAAGGTTCTGGAGCCTGGGGAGGGTGAAAAACAGGCCTACCGGGCTCACCTTGCCATCGTGTGCCAAAAGTGGGGGGGATCGTGGGGGGTTTGCGCAGACATGCATGGAGCACATAGAATTATGGGTGTAAGACCACCTGGTGCTCCCCCCGTTTTTGGTTCGTGATGGCAAAATGGTTAGCCATCACTGCCACAGAATTATTAAGGAGACAAGTTTCAGACCATCCTAAATAATTTTGAAGAAATCTGGCAACATTTCACAGAGTCCAGGATATCGCTCATACCTGTCCTCTCTTAAAGGGTTGCTTAGGTCAAATTTTGGCTAACCTGCATACTGAACAAAAGAATTACCAACAGTTTAAAAACATATACTTGATGTAACTGGTCTCTCAACAGAAGAAACCAGAAGGAGATGCTTCTCACTGAGGAAGGTGACTAACGAGAATGAACTGGGCAAAGAACTTAGTTCAAGCACAAATCCTGGCCTAGAGTTTAAAGAATAGCAGATTTCAGGCAACAGACCCTTTTTTCAATTGAATCCATGGCCTTGGGACCTAGTCAAGCCTGTCTGATTTATTTGGTCACTTTATCCCAAATCTGAAGGCATTTTGAATGGAAGCAATAAAGGAAACCCTAGACAGAAAATCAACACAAGGAGAAGTCTTGCATGAACCATCTGAAAACAGATACAAACTTTATTCGCAATATGACTCCATAGTCATATGAGTAAAGTGGCAGAGTAAAGTGGCAGAGGGAAGGGTCTTTCTCCTTTCTCCCTTCTCCTTAGCATTGTTTCTTCGAAGAAGGGAGGGAAGTTTAGGGAATGGAACACTAGGTCTCCTTGCTCCCCTGTTTGGGCTTCAGCTTCAACCCTTTCCCCACCATTGGATGTGGCAAAGCCAATTCTCCTCTAGGCAGCTCCTGGAGAAGGTGGGCTCTCCCTGCAGCTCCCTAGATAAGTCAGGATAGTGACGTTTCAGGAATATCCTCCTGACATTATCTAGCATATATTCTTTTCCCATTCACATGGCACATGCTGAAAGCTCTCCATTTTGGGGACTAGGGTCTCATGTGGCTTCTTTGGATAAGAGACCAATCTGGTATGAGAATGTTTTCTTTGTCTTCCCTGGATCAAATATTCACAAAAGCTATTGAGCTTTCCAGATGCTGTTTTGCTGTTGGATCATTACTTTTCAATTATATGCAGAAAGGGTGTTAGAGCAGTGATGTCTCAAGAGCAAGTCCTGAAATTATGAGGTCCAAATTCTATAATGTAATCTAACACCTGCCAAATAGCTAGTGTAGGTCATTTATAGTGATCCAACCGTGGAGGGTGGGGGGTGTCATCTGGTGCTTTTAACATCTAGATTTACTGCCCTCATCTACTTTCTTTTTTTTAAATAATGTTTTTATTAGAAAACACAAACAAACAAACAAGCAACAACAAAATGTACAAACAAGTAAACAAAAATCCATCTATACATCTTATCAAACTTGTCACATCGGTAATCTATATTCATATTTATACCTTTTCTCTTTCATATTTTAACCCATTTCTATTATTATTATTATTATTATTATTATTATTATTATTATTATTATTATTCTTATTTGGATTTATATGCCACCCTCTCTCCAAAGGACTCAGGGTGGCTCACATCAAACAAAACAATCCCTATGAATACAGATTAAAACAGACTAAAACAGACTAAAACCAATTTAAAACAGTAGACCCCATCAGTCCTGGCTAGGGCGGTCAAACAGCCAGATCTTAAGCTCACTGCGGCAAGTACAAAGGTCAGAGGCCAGCCGAAGACCCACAGGAAGTTGATGTCAGTGTTCCAATGCTGACATAGAAGCAATGAGGAAAAAAGTTTGACATTTCACCTAGAAAAGCTTTTCGGTGAATTCAGTCTCCTGGGAGATGTATGGGAGGGGTGACATTCCTGTGTGCTGAAGAGACAGATAAGAGAGAGTGATCTGGAAGACAGCCAATGGGGAGCAGTGAATGGAAAGGAATAGGAGGGGTTTTGGATAGAGGGGCCAGTACTGTCTGCATGGTTGTCGGGCACGGCTGCATCGCTCAATAAAGAGAATATTTCCTAAAGTTTGATGCTTGGAAATTAACTTTATTTAGAGGATGAAACCGAAACCTTGACAGTTGATTCCAAAGGGTGGGCGCGGTCACAGAGAAGGCTCTACCCCTGGGGGTCCCCAGCTGACATTGTCTAGCCGATGGCACCCTGAGTAGGCCCTCTCTGTGGGAACACACCGGGCGATGGGAAGTCGATGCTGGTTGCAGGTGGTCTGACAGATATCCTGGACCTAAGCCATGAAGGGCTTTATAGGTTAACACCAGCATCTTGAATCTCACCTGGAGGGCAACCGGCAACCAATGCAAGTCGTGCAGGAGAGGTGTAACATGGGAATATCAGGATCCTCCATATCCATATTCCTAATACATAGTCTCTATATATTCTATTAATTAATATTTTAAATTTACTATTAACCTAAGTTGGTACTTGATTTCCTATCTATACTTTATATCTTCTCATTTATTTCCCTATCTTTTTCTTTTTTATTCTCCAACCAATTATACATTTCTCTCATACTAGATAATAATCCTTTTCCTCTTTTTCTGGTATTTCCTTTGTAAGTTTGTCCATTTCTGCACATTCCATAATTTTACTAATTACTCTATCCTCTGTTGGTATATCATTATTCTTCCAATTTTGGGCAAAGATTATTCGTGCTGCTATTAATATATGGATGATTAAATATTTTATTTCTTTTTCATGTTGTCCTGTAATTATTCCTAATAGAAAAAATTCTGGCCTCATTTCTATTTTTGGGTGTATAATTTCTTCCATTTGCATTCTGATTATTTGCCAATATTGTTTTGCTTTCTGACAGGACCACCACATGTGGTAATAGGTTCCTTTTTAGAGTTTGCATTTCCAGTAAATTGGGGAGGTATTTGGGAACATCCTCGCCAATCTTACCGGTGGGAGGTGCCACCTATAGAACATTTTGTACATGTTTTCTTTATAGGGTACAGATTATACCCTATATACTGTACCCTTTATAGGGTACATTAGTTTATAATTGTATTCCATAATTTTTGCCATTTTTCTAATTCAATGCTATATCCGAATTTTTTCACCCAAATTATCATATTTTCTTTATGGGTGGAGGGGTGGGGTGCCATCTGCTGTTCTTAACATCTAGATTTACTGCCCTCATCTACTTTCAAGAACAGGAGAGGGAAGGAGGGAGGGAAGGAGGAAGGGAAGGAGAGAAAGTGTTCAGAGATTTAGGTTTCCATATTCATCCCATCTTCGGCAACATACACTTTCTCACTTTCTTTTGGGAAACATGTCTCATGTTAAAATAACTTATTTTTAAAATTATTTTATTATTTCTTACCCTGTCCATCTCTGGCTGAATGAAAATTCGAATTATTCAGTTATTTTCCTGTTTGAAGATTATATTGTACTTTAATTTGATAACTCTTAAACGCTTCATATTTCTATTCATTTGTTTTTTAATAACCTTAATTGTCCAATTTATGCAAAGGAAGAATACAAGCACACCAAAAACGGCAATGCAAAATGAAATGTCATGAGCCTAAAAACAGTTTCACTATTATTTCCCTACTTTTATCATTAGGTGTTCCTTCGTATTTAGATCTGGCCTCAGGAGGAGGATGTAGCATTTGGGAAAGAAGATGCAGCCCAGCAGCCCAGCACTGGAGGCCAAGATGGAGAAGATCTGCACGACTACCATAGATTTTCCTTTGGTGCTCAGGTAGGCGGGCAGGAAGGAGACCCAGACACTGCAAAAAACCAGCATGCTGAAAGTGATCAGCTTAGCTTCATTGAATGCCCCAGGCAAGCTCCTTGCCAAAAAAGCTACAGTGAAGCAAATGGTGGCTAGGAAACACATATAGCCAAGGACAACATAGAACATGGTGATGGAGCCTTCATTGCATTGAAGGATGATCTCCCCAAGCTGGGAGTGGAGGTCAGAGTCAGGGAATGGAGGAGAAATTCCCAGCCACAAGGCACAGATGACAATCTGGACACCAGAACCAGAAAGGATGATGGAGTTGGCCAAGCTCTTCCCCAACCACCTTCTCATCCTATTTCCTGGTTTTGAAGCCAAGAAGGCCAATACCACTGTGATAGTTTTGGCCAAGACAGAAGACACAGCTATTGAGAAGACAATGCTGAACACTGCTTGTCGGAGAAGGCAGGAAGCTTTCCTTGGTCGGCCAATAAAGAACAAGGGGGATAAGAAGCAAAGCAGGAGGGAGGCCAGGAGGATGTAGGAGAGGTCCCGGTTGTTGGCTTTGACAATGGGAGTTTCTTGGTATTGAAGGAATATGAGTAAAACAAAACCTGTGGTTAGGAACAAGATTAGGGCAAAGGAGATCAGGGTGATGCTGAGAGTTTCTTCATAGGACAGGAAGGTTATTCTTTTGGGGATACATTGGATTCGGTTTTCAGTTGGATATTGATCATCTGGGCACTGGGAGCATTTTTCAGTATCTGACAAAACAGAAAGTAATATTGCTTTTATAGTCTCTCCTTTCACATCTCAAGAAAGACCTTCTTTGGATGACAACTGATACTGAGAGACAGGAACTCCATATAAATCATAAATAGGAGGCTGCATACATATATAAAACATTCGTCTGGCTGACCTTTTTAAAGCAAACTTTGGGCAGTTTATATCCCCCCCAATATATAGAACTTGTTCTGCAATGACTTCAGCTTCTAAAAATGAAAATATGAATTAATCTATTTCCATACTCTCTAGATTTAATAATACTTTTAAAGACTTAATGAACTTCACATTGGTAGAAATGCATATTATGTAGATTGTTCTTTATTAATTCTGTTTTCCTCTTCCTTTCTATTATATCTGGTTACTTTTAATCCCAAAAGTGAATTTAAAGGTTTTTTCCTTTTAGAATCACAACTGGATTTCTTGTGTGTGTGCAATTGTTTGTCTTTCACTGTTTAATATCCAATAAAATTGAAAATATAAGATGGACAGGCTTAGTAGGGGTCCTACTATTGAATCCCTCATGGTGGTTTTGTTGAATGGGAGGGTTGAACTGAGCTATAAACAATATTTGTCTTTTAGTTCTGAAACCTCAAGTGAAAGTATTTGAGAGTAAAGAGGCAGTTTTTATGCCTAATAATGGTAAATTTAGTTTCCATCCCTCCTCTCACAATGATATCCTTTTGATGGATTTTATGGTGAGTCCTCCATTTGGTTTTCTCTTGTTTCTTGAACCCAAAAGTTTTCCCTCTGTGATCCTCCCAATTAGTTCTTTCTGCTTATGTGGCCCTATGAACTTAATAAATAAAGATTGACTGATGAATTGATTGATTGAAATATTGGTTGCAAGATTGATTGATGTATCTTTGGCCTGTAAAGTAAAGTTAGCTTGGATGACAAAAAGTCATTCATCTGAAATATGAATTGGGATCTTACCAGTTCAACAAGTAGTTCGCTGAGCGAGTGCTGCGCTCGACTGGTTTGCTGTGTGTGTGTGTGTGTGCAGTTTGTAGAAAAGTGAAGTTCTGCATTGATGAGAGCAAGAAAAAAAACTGAGGAGCAGCCATCCACTCTGCTGTCCTGATCAGCTGGGCTTCAGAAGCAGAAATATAGGTGAGTCTAAAGTAGGGGTGGACAGGTGGCCACTTGAAAGAAAGAGAGAACCGGTTCACTCATGGCTGAAAGTTGGAGCTAACGGTTCTCCCGAACCGGTCCAAACCGGTAGAATCCCACCACTAATCTGAAACCATTTCTCACATTTCAAAGAATTCAGATGTTCCTAGTAAAAGTAAGGTGACAGGACGCTTCTAAGCTGACAAGTAGAAGAGAGATTTTCCCTGGCAAAAGTAACCTTGCAGAATCCACCATGTCCTCCTATCTCCTCCAATCTCATCCTTTAAGATTTTTTTCTTTATTCCTCCCATTATGGGAGAAAAACAGCAATGTATTCAAAATTAAATGTGTCTTCAATATGCATCTCGATCTAGATGCTCTGGATGAATCCAGCATTCTTCCTGCAGAATTACCCACCTTCCTGAGTGGAGATGGTCCCCTTTGGACAAGGAATGCAGTCATAGCAGCAAACCGGCTGTCCTTCTCGAGCCCGTTTGACAAATCCAGGACGACAGTTTTCCATACATTTGGACTGAGGGAAACTCTAAAGCAGGCAAATAAGGAATGCCAAAGAAAACATGTCAGGACTGACCATCCATGGAGAATAGAGGTCAATGTAAAGATTAGTCCAGTACACTATACCCCTCGCTTAGATGAATATAAAATTTCTAACTAATTCCAAATGACTATAAGAACTTGCGGTTTCATCGTTTAGTTCCTCACCTTTGCTTCTGGCATAGATCCCTTTGCAATAAGGTAGTTTTCTACTTAATAAAGTCTGGAAGGATTGAACTGAAAAAATATTTAAGCATTAAATGACAACCAGTGGCTTCCTCCTTATAGCCATCTGAACATGCATTCCTCCATTTTTCATGTATCTGTGATGACATTCAAGTACGATGATCTATTCATATTAAATTTTGAAATAAAATTTAATTGTCAATTTTCATTCTTAAATTTAGTATTTTCGCTCATAGGACGCCATGCGCTTCCATCGGCTGTTCTGTACGGCAAGTATAAAAGGATACCATTGATGGAAAGACTCTGTTCCTATAGCTCAGAAGTGGTGGAGACTGTGGATCACATGCTCCTTAGATGTTCCTTTTATACAGAGATTAGGAAAAAGCATATTCTGCCAATAACTGCTACTGGTAGGTATCCTGGCTGTTCAGATTCTACCTATCTTTCGTGGTTGCTTAAGGATGAACATAACTACAGTGCATGTGTCCAGATTCTGCACAGCAGCACTGGGGATTCCTCACAAACACGTGTCTTCTCCACCATAGTTACATTATATAACAGTGATGGTGAACCTTTTTGGCATTGCGTGCCAAAAGTCTAAGCGCTCATGCGCTGTCACACTCCCATGTGCCGGAACCCATAATGCAATGCGCGCCCCCATTTACGCATGTGTGCATGACAACCCCCACGCTCCCTCTACACATGCACCCACACTGTGCATGCATGTCCCCCCAATGCACGCCCCCTACTTTTTCCAAGTGGTCCAGCATACCTCTTACCAGAGGACAACTAGGTACCAGCCCGTTCCCTGGTGAGGCAGCTGTTCCCCGCCCGGCGCATGGCGCTGATAAGATGGCTTGGCTGATGATCAGGCAACTCCAAAGTTTCCTGCTAAATGTGTTCGTTCTCTTGCCCATCTTCTTTCCCTGTTTAAAAGAGCTGCGCTTGTAGGGGGTTCCTCCCCTATGGAATCCTAGCTTTTTCCTGCCTTCGACGATCTCCAAAGTTCCTCCCCTATCAAATCTTGGCTTTTTCCTACCTTCCACGATCTCCAAAGTCTCTCCCCCGATTGAGTGCCACCTACCTTCCGTGCCTCCTCAGATCTTTGTAGTTTCTCCCCCCATCGCGTGCTACGTTACTCCTGCTTTCCTGCCACGGAGAGGCATCTTCAGAGGGTAGAACCTGCAGAGATCGGGGAAGGCCCTGCCTCCATTCATGCATGGCAGAGACCAGAATACCAGCTGGCTGATTGGAGGTGTGTGCAAGTGCAGTGGGGCAACAGCTGGCGTGCCGGCAGAAAGGGGTCTATGTGCCACCTGTGGCACATATGCCATAGGTTCGCCATCACGTTTATATAACAAATGTGCTATATTTGTTGCACTGCTTATTCTTTTCCCTTTTAGAGCTGAACCTACAATGGGCCACACAGTTTATGGATTGCAATTGTAGCATAGGTAGACCATGTATTCAGAATGTATGACACCAAATTCAGAAACTACTAAACAAAATTGCCTCTTCTTTGTCAAGGAAGAAGCCAGGGCTATCAGAATCACAATCCAAGCACCTGATGGCCCCTCTCATTAGTTTCACGTGGCTCATTTCACCATTAAGCCATGGTGACTATGCTTAGCTTGCTTGAAAAAGGTGTTACATCTTTGGACAATAGAGAAAAGACACCAATATTTTTCTTACCTGGTTAAGCGATGTTAGCTGTTGAAGAGCATCTTGGTTGACAACAAGTCCCTTTTTTTCAAAACTCCCCAGTTTGCCTTTGATGAAGGAATCTTTGGAGTCAACCACCCCGCTCACGATGTCCAGATCTGCAGCTATATCTCCATTTTGATCCACGTACAGTTTCCAAAGGGAAATATTACAAAATACACTCTTCTTCATAAAGGGATGAAACTAGAATGGAAAAATCCATGAATTTTAAAAGCAGAAACCTTGGTTTCTTATCCTACATCACGGATATCAAAGTCGATCACATCATGTGACGTATCGCGATGTATCATGACATTTTTTGCCTTTGCTGAGCTGGTGTGTGTGTATGGCCTGTACGTGATGCATCTGGCCCACGGGCTGCCAGTTTGACACCCCTGTCCTACATGGTCTATTCACATTTGAATCTTTACAGTTTTACCAGTTGCAAATATGCTTAATTAGAACAGGTGTTATTTCCACAAGTGAACAACAACAACAACAACAAAACATGCAGCACAATTTGTCAATCACAGACTGACAAAATATTATTGAGAAAATATACTTAACAGAATTGGTCAATAGAGTAAATGACAAATAAATTGAACAACAGGGGGAGAAAAAGATATTTGTTGTTGCCTGTCAGCCACTGACCCCTCCAGCAGCCGAATCAGAGGAGGAGGAAGTGAAGAGTCAGGGTGAGAATAAAGGCAACCTGAGAGCCCCGAAGGGGAAGAAAATTTTCAATCTGTAATATTGGCCATAATTTTTGCTGTTTGGAACTTTATGCTCCAAGCAATTAGAGTGGCCAAACCTGCTGATCATTTTTGGCACAAGGAGGTTGAGACGATTCCCTCTCCTCTTCCTTTGAGTTCCTTCTCCAAAGGAACCAAGATCCTTGTTGGGATCCAATACCTGCCATGGCTGCAGCCTCGAAGCCCTCAACTTCTCCTTGCCCTTCTTTCTTCTCCTCCTGAATCTGGAGGCATATGCAACATTCAAGGCATGGGCCAGAGTCTTCATGATACTGAAATCTTTTACTTTCGTTAGAGTCAGCCAGCCACTTATTTTATTCTCCATTGATGCTTTCTGGGTGCATCTTCTCCGACCTTTGACAGAAAAGGCATGCTTTGAAAAAGAACAGTGGAAAGACCGATCTCTATATTGGGGTTCTACATAGTGGTAAGGGTATACGGCATTATCTTTTTTTTCCTGTAAAGAAAAAATCCATACACTATGAATGTACTTGAAAACTTTGTTCCTTCGCATGTAATGTTTCTCGAAGATTGTGAGGATCCAGACTTTCCCTTCTATAGGTCCAGACAACTGCATAAATGTTAAATGGAAAGGAATAATTCTCTCCAAAAGAGGAACATGTTCGATGGAGTGAAGAAAGACATTGACTTGTCTCCACTTGGAGACGGCATCCCTGAGGGGTGCTGTAAGTCGAGTTGTTGAGAATCGTTGTGATATAACAACACAAATTCCATTCCTGACAAGCATCCGGGTAAAAGTCCTTATGAAATTCTCTCCATTTTCTGTGTCTGAAGCAAAGAGACCAATCAAGGTCCATCTGAAATGGAGGAGCAGTTGGACAATGCCAGGATATTGGATCCCTTCTTTGGGAAACATCGGGTGGAAAAAGGGGAATTGACTTTTATCACTCAGAGCCTCCGAAACAATTTCATAACTGGTCTGAAAAAAAGTTATGAATAATTCAGTGTTATATTTGGAGTCAGATCAACTCCAAATGTTAGCTTTTAATCCATCCATGTTGGTTCTTATGAACATATAAGAATAGTATGTGGTTGATAAGTTACTAGACCCCATATGAAGATACATAATATAATAAGCAGAACCTTATATAAAATGGAATAAAAACAAATAAATAAGAATAAAAGAAAAGAATAAAGACTACAAATAATATTTCTGTAACATCACTACAAGTTACCACCATGAGATTAACATATGGGGACTCTTGAACTCTTTTGTTCAACTATAGTTTCATATTAAAAGTATGTTTTAAAATTCTGATTGCAAAGAAAATATATTGGTTTAATGAATAGGTCCTTCATCTAATGTGCGGTTTAAGATACTGATCTCTCTCTTTCATATACATCTTAAAATAAAAATGGTATATTGGTATACGGTGAGGGTCTGCATGGGCAGAAACAAGCTCCGACTCAACCCCTCCAACACTGAGTGGCTGTGGATTCTGGCATCTTCTGATCTAGCTACCCCATCACTTATGATGGGAGGGGAGTTGTTGACTCCCTCAGAAAGGGCCCACAATCTTGGCATCCTCCTTGATTCACGGCTGTCTTTGGCGGATCATCTGACGGCCGTGACAAGGGGGGCTTTTGCACAGGTTTGCCTAGTGTGCCAGTTGCGGCCTTTCCTAGACAGAGTCACTCAAGCTCTCATTGTCTCTCGGTTGGATTACTGCAATGCCCTCTACATGGGGCTGTCCTTGGGGTGCACCCAGAGGCTCCAGCTGGTCCAGAATGGAGCCCCACGGGTTGTTACGGGAGCTTCCCACTACCCTCAGGCAACACTTCTCCCGCACGAGCTGCAATGGCTACCAGTGGCCTTCCAGATCCGCTTCAAAGTGCTGGTGCTTACCTATAAAGCCCTTCATGGCATGGGCCTAAGGTACTTCAGGACTACCTTCTACCGGCCTCCCACCGCCCTGTGCGGTCTCATAGAGTTGCCCTCCTCCGTGTGCTGGTGGCCAGACAATGTCGGCTGGTGGCCACCAGGATGAGGGTATACTCTGTGGCCGTGCCAACCCTCTGGAATGGGTTACCCACTGAGCTTCGAACGGCTCCAGATCTCCGCACTTTCTGCCCTGGTTTGAAGACATGACTGTTCCACCAAATTCCATGACCGGTTACGGGGTTTTACACTTGGGGATTTTAAAATTGAATTGTTGTAGTTTTTTATAATTGTCTATGAGCTGCCCCGAGTCCCAAGGGAGAAAGGCGGCATACAAATTTTAATAATTAAATAATAAATAAATAATTTATTAGCAACAGAGTGGTCAATGCCTGGAAAGCGCTACCTGACTCTCTTGTTACATCCTCAACCCCCCCCCCCTAATTTTAAAATTAAACTGTCTATTGTTGACCTCAGCCTTTTCCTAAGAAGTCTGTAAGGGGTGTACATAAGCGCACCAGCTTGCCTTCCATTCCTGTCCTACTGTCCCCATTAATTCATTCCCCTTTCCTGTATTAATATCAATTTTTATACTTCTTCCTGTTATTTTGTACATGTTTGACAAACTAAATAAATAAAATAAATAAATAAACTATTAACATTCAGATAATAGATATGTTAAACCTTTTATCTCTGGAGCTCCACAAATAGAAGTCTGTGGGTTATAAGGTACTTATTTAACAATTATTCCAGGTGCTGAAATTTTCTCAAGTAAACACCACCAATCGGGATATTTCTTGAGTAGTCCAGATAGTAGGAGGGCTTGCTCTTTGAGACTTCTGTAATAGATTATATCACCTATAAATTGCGGGGGGGGGGGGGGAGCAATAGTAATAGGACCGCTTCACATTGCTTTACAGCTCACTCTAAGTGGTTTACAGAGTCAGCCTATTGCCCCCAACGATCTGGGTCTTCATTTTACCCACCTCAGAAGGATGGAAGGTTGAATCAACCTTGAGCCTGGTGAAAATCAAACTGCCAAAGTGCAGTCAGCAGAAGTAGCTTGCAGTACTGCATTCTAACCACTGTGCCACCATGGCTCTTACCATTTTGGCTAACATGTTTGCAGTGTTTTAATAAAGTGGTTAATTAATGCTAGTGGTCTCTATGAGTTTCTATGTAGACTGTAAGTAAGATAATCCACTGGGATTCTTTTCACAAATCTAGAATATGTTACCATTGAAAAATATTATTTTGGCTAAAATAATCTACAAAACAAGAACTTTCAAACTTTGCTGCATTTTCTTTTTGCACAGAAGACAATTTGACTAGACACAGAGCGTCTGCTAACTTTCACAAACATGTAGCAGAAACCACCAAAGCAACAGGGATGGTGTCATGAGAGGATATGATTGCTTTGATCCTTCCCCACTCTGGATCCTAACCTATAGCAATGATATCTGAAATGACCATAGTGGAAAGCAGTTCTTGAATTCCATAATTCATACCTCCTCAGCTCTTATTCTTAATACTAGTAAACCACAGGGTTGTGTGTTGAGTCCCTCACTCTGTACTCTTTATGTACATGACTGCATTCCCATTCATGCCAGTAATTCTATTATTAAATTACAACAGTGGTGGGATCTGGGGAGATGAGTCTGCCTATTGAGATGAGGGAGACCGGTTGCTTCATGGTGTGGAGACAATAATTTGGTCCTTAACACCAATAAGACCAAGGAGCTTATAGTGGAATACAGAAGGAATAGATCAGACACCCAGCCTTTGGTTATCAATGGAGACCAAGTAAAGCAAGTGGCCAGTTTTAAGTTTGTTTGTGTTATCATAAAAGAGGACCTGACCTGGGGAACTCATATTGCAGCACTTGTCAAAAGCACTGGTGCAAAATTGGTGGTGACCTTATACTACTGCACCATAGAGAGTATTTTAACCCATTGCATCTATGTATGGTTGGCCATTTGCACAGAGGCAGATAGGACAGCAGTCCAGAGGGTTAGCATCATTGGTTGCTCTCTCCCCTCTTTGGAAGAGCTTTATAGTTCCTGCTGCCTTAAGGAACTTCAAAACATTCTTAAAGATCCATCTCATCCTGGGCATCCTTTTCTTTTGAACTATAACCATCTGGCAGATGGTACAGGATAACAAAACCTAGGACAAATAGGCTGAAAGACAGCTTCTATCCCAGAGCAGTAACTATATTGAATTCTATGGTATAGTGTTATACTAATGCAGTATCAATGGATTTCAATTAAATCATACGGAATGTGAAGGATGTGCGTTTTTGTTTTATTTTTATAGTTTTCTTATGTATGATGAACACTGAAGATGGCATTTAATTTCGTTGTACGAGGTGCAATGAAAATAAAGTAAACTAACTAGCATAAACAAAATGGTTGGATCTATTGTTCCATTCACTTGACCAGATAGAAACACACACACACACACACACACACAAACCTGTGCCACTTTGTAGGTGCCTACTAAGGTTGACATCTGGATGGAGATATCACTGGCAGCTGCATCAAGAAGAGCCAAAAGGTTGTCCTTCCTTCCACAACTGTAATTGGGAATATTGGCTTCTCCGGTAGAGAGCATGTCCAGCAAAGCTTCTGAAGTGCCAATTGTGTTAAAATAGTCATTCTGGATGTTGTAGCCAAGGGTGACATTTTGCCAGTATGGTTGATTCTTGTTGATCTCTTCAATGGTCATAATGAAGCGGACGATTCTAGCCATATCATTAAATGTCTTACTGTGAAATAATGTTCAAGTTTATTTATTACTCTTTGGATCCTTATGGTAATACTGATCCATAACCATGGGCAAATAATAGTCAACCGTTTTATTATTGTTCAGAAGATGGGATTGAGATTAACCTCCACAAGGGCTAAAAGTTACAAATATATCATTTTGTAGTAGTGCTGATTTTCATTACTTTGGTTTCAAACTAATTCAATCATTAGATTAGAACCATCATAAAAAGAAGAGGCTTTTTCATAGGTGGCTAGGAAAAGCGATTCTGCAAAGAACTTATCCTCAATGGCTATCAATAAGATGTTATAAAAGAATGGGAGAGGGCTGGTCAGAGGAAACCACAGCTCTTTCCATCATTATTTTAAAGAAAACCCAGGATTCAAGTGATAAACTCTGCACTGGACAGGGAAGGGGAAACAATTTTGAATTCTTGCCCCATCTATGGATTTGAGTTTCTTCCGCAAAAGAAGACAAATAGGGACGCTGTGAAAATCGAAAGGATTCAGGAAATTAGACAGTTCCTGTAACACAGGAGTCAGGGAAATAAAAAGAACAGAAGTGTAAATGGAGGGAATGTAACTCCATCAAACACATTAATGACTTACGAGTGAGACTTTTTATTTGGAGCCATGTTGAAAGGCAACATTTCACGCAATATTCTTGTGGCACAGAGGACTACACCAATGAGATGATCTCCTTGCCTATAATAGCTCCATGGATAGCTTTCATCCCGGTGCTCCAAACTCAGCGGGCACTTCAGTCTAAGCTTCCTGGAGACTTGCTGGGACATGAGGGGCATCAGAAGCAGAAGAAAGAGGTCCATAATTCACAGGGCTGAATCAACTCCTTTCCTATTTCTAAACAAGAACAAGAAGAGTTAGAAGAATTCAAAAGATTCTACAAGATGGAAATGCCAGGGACTTTCCCAATTTAGAGAGAGACAAACTGACTTTTGTCTTGAAAGGAAAGAAATGTACATTCAGAAGCACAGTCCCTGCCTGTCCCAAAACTTGTGCTACACAGCCTGTGATCTGATGCATATATTCCTTCCTGTTGCAAGACCTTTGCATGTTGCTTCAGTCTAATGTTTACATCAAAGGTAGTCACTGGAGAAGCAGAAGCAGATGTCCCAAACCCAGAATTGTGATCATTACACTGAGAAACAACTTCTCCTCTTGGGATCCTAAAGTACTTCACGGTCCCATCTGGAGAGGAGAAGCTGGAGAACAGGATGTTAGTGAAAAATCCCAGATACACCCCTGGAGGCCCTGTTCTCTAGTGGTTATCCTTCCTGTCAGGACTCATCCAGAAAATAGACGAAGATAGATCAACAACCAAGTAACTTTTGATATCCTTCAAGATGGTCTCTCCTCCAAAGTCTCTTGGGCAAAGTCATCCAGAGCTATGGAAGCAATCAGTCCCTTGAATCCTGTCTAAAGTTAGGACTAGGGCCTGTTTGGGATTTTCTTTTCTTTTAATTCTTGGTTTATGTACCTTAAATTGAAGCTGATTTTAAAATTCCTGAAGTATCTGAAGTGAAATTTCATTTCCCATCTCTTCTAGAAATATCAGAGTTTGAATGAGAGGTGACTAGAAGACAGGAAAGTGATAGCTTGTATCATTGAGTAAATAGGGAGAAAGTTAAAGCAGGGATTGAAAGTTTTTTTTCCTTGACACTCTCTGTGTTGTCTTTCCCTATTCATGTACGTCACTGAAATCCTCTATATTTTGAAGTTCCTTGGTTTGTTAAATAAAGAGTGGGCCGTGAGGTCTGAGGTGCCTACAGTAATGGATGGTGAGACTTTCTTCTTCCCACATCCACCCAGAAGCTAGTTTGAGGGGACCTGGAATATGAATTAGTTTTTTTTTACTTAAAGTTCTGGAAGAAATTAACTTTGCTAAGAATTTTATTCAAGGAATTTAGTTTCAGAAGACTCCAATCATGTTTAATGGTGATTTAAGTAAACCATGTGATATCTAGAAGGGAACAAGACAAGGTTTTCCTTTGTCCCCTTTTCTGTTTATTTGGACTTTTGAAGTGTTGACTTGTCATGGCCCAGGATGAAGGAGTGCAGAAGGGAGGTTCCATTAGGTTAGTTGCCTAGCAACAGAACAAAGATTCCAATTAGTGACAGTTGGTTGCAGCAACTGTCAACTTTGAATCTAAACTGACAGCAGCCATTTTTTTCCTATTCCACATGGAAGATTCAGAAAAATTCAGCCCTGCCCACCGTTTATTTATTTTATTTATTTTATTAGATTTATATATCGCCCTACTCCCGAAGGACTTAGGGCGGCGAACAGCCAAGTTGAAATGCATATAATACGAATGTTAAAAGACATTTAGAATACGATAAATATTTTGGCCCAATAACAAATTTAAAACACCCAATTTAGGATAGATTTAAACAATTTAAAAAGGGAAAGTTAGTCCAGGCCCGCCTGTTGGAATAAGAATGTTTTAAGGGCACGGTGGAAAATGCGCAGATCCAGGATCCTCTGTATCTCCGGTGGGAGCTTGTTCCAGATGGTAGGTGCCCCCACAGAGAAGGCTCTCCCCCTGGGGGCCACTGGTCAACACTGTTTGACTGATGGCACCCTGAGAAGCCCCTCTCTATGAGAACGTACTGTTCGGTGAGAGGTTACTGGTGGCAGAAGACGGTCTCGTAAATACCATGGAGGAATTGGTTGGTGAAATGGACAGAATTTGCTGAAATGGGCACATTCATTTTTTTTTACAGGTAGCCCTCTATTTATAACCTCAATTGAGCCCAAAATGTCGCTGAGTGAGAAATTGGGTAAGTGAGCTTTGCTCCATTTTATGACTTTTTTTGCCACATTGGTTAAGGGAATCACTACCGTCATTAAATTAAAAACATAGTTGTTAAGTGAATCTGGTTTCCCCATTGACTTTGCTTGTCAGAAGGCTGCAAAAGGTGATCACATGACTCCGGGTCCCTGCAACCGTCATAAATGTGAGTCAGTTGTCCAGCATCCAAATGTAAATCAAAATGTGTGTTCAAATGCTGCAAAAGTCATAAGTGTGAAAAATGGCCATAAGTCACTTTTTTCAATGCTGTTGTAACTTTGAATTGTCATTAAGTGTTGTAAGTCAAGGACTATCTGAATTAAAGGGCAATGTACCTTTATTGGTGACTGAAACACCTTTAGTGTCTTTTTGCATAAAAAGTCCACAAAAATCCTCATACAACTTATTCTTTTAATGATTGGCCAGGATAGACTATAAAAAGAAGGTAGTTACAATGTAACGAGAGAGAGAGAGAGAAAGAGAGAGAGAGACGTTAATATATAATTGTACTTATAATTACTGTGAAAAATATTGGAAGTTACTTCTTTAAATTTCTATAGCTTTATTTATAACATACTGGTTTTTTTAAACCAGAATTTTTTTCAGGGCTCAGCTAAGGGCACAGGATAGATCTAATAATTCAACTACTCAAAAGAGCTAAGTGTCCATCTTGCAATTAGCTGGAAAAGGATGGAGGACACTATTTTCTGATTGGCCTTTAATTTTTCCAAGCAAAATCATTGGTCCACAAATGTATGGACAATATCTTGCATCATATTCAAGGTTTGGACTCTTGGAAAATTTTGAGAGCGAAAATTCTTATGTTTCACATTTCTGCATTTATTTTGGCCATAAGCTGCTTCTTTGTATTCAAGTCTGGCCTCAGAATGATGATGTAGCACTTGGGGATAAAGATGCAGCCCAGCAGCCCAGCACTGGAGGACAAGATGGAGAAGACCTGAACGGCCACCATGTATTCCCCTTTGGTGCTCAGATAAGTGGGCACAAAAGTCACCCAGACACTGCAGAAGACCAGCATGCTGAAGGTGATCAGCTTGGCTTCGTTGAAAGCTCCAGGCAGATTCCTGGCTAGGAAAGCCACAGTAAAGCAGATGGCAGCCAGGAAGCCCAGATAACTGAGGGTAGTGTAGAACATGACAACAGACCCTTCGTTGCATTGCAGGATGATCAGTCCAGGCTGGGAGTGAAAGTCAGAGTCAGGGAATGGGGGAAAAGCTCCAAGCCAGATGGAACAGATGATTATTTGGATAGTAGCTGAAGAAAGGATGATGGAGTTGGCCCAGCTCTTCTTCAACCATTTTTTAACTCGATTTCCTGGTTTTGTGGCCAGGAAAGCAAGCACAACTGTGATTGTTTTGGCCAAAAGAGAAGAAATTGCCACTGAGAAGATGATGCTGAAAACCATTTGTCGGAGAAGGCAGGTGGTTTTCCTTGGTTGACCCATGAAGAGAAGAGGAGTCAAGAAGCAAAGCAGGAGGGAGACCAGGAGGGTGTAAGAGAGGTCCCGGTTGTTGGCTTTGACAATGGGAGTTTCTCGGTATTTTATGAATAAGATTAAAACAAGGCCTGTAGCTAGGAACAAGAGTAGGACAACAGAGATGAGGATGAAGCCCAAATATTCCTTATAAGACAAGAAAGTTGTTACTTTGAGGAGACATTGAACTCGGATCTCATTTGGATATTGATCATCTGAACACTTGGTGCATTTTTCTGTATCTGAGAAAATAAAAAGACAATACTTCCATAAATTTCTGTCCTTTACATTTCAAGGAATACCTTCTTGGGAGAATAGCAGCATTTTCCAAGATGTTTTTCTTAATATCTCCTCAGGAAGAAGGTAGGAAGAACATGTTTTTCCAAAACATATAAAGCTAAAGTCTATGAAACTGAGGAATCCTTGGATCTTTTCTTTGCTTTCCTGTGTAATTGCAGAATTTTCATATTAAGATAGATTATTAAAGGTAAATAAACAATTATAAACAATCATATTATCTTACGGCACATTTTGGGGTCCTTCTAGATGGTACTTACTTAGTACTCTGAGTACTGGGCTCAGAGTATGTCTATTTTCTGGAATGTAGTAGGCTGGCAGAGAAAGGTAATCCTGCAAATAATCTGGAATGACTACAAGACCAGATCTCAGTGGTCAATATCTGTGTAATGAGATGCATCATTGTCCACACCACCTAATTATGGATCAGTGATACCTTCCAAAAGGGAAGCCTATTTAGAGAACATTGCAATAATCCTTCCAGGAAATGGACCTAAGACAATTCTCTCAGTTTCAAAGAACTTAAATGTTCTTAGAAAGATAAATGTGGAGGCAAATCCAAACTACAAAATGGAAGAGGTATTTTGTTTGGCAGTACCAAAACTTGCCCAATATGCCATATTCCCCAATCCCTATCAAGGTCTCTACTATTTTTCATTTTGATAAAAATATTGTGCAATTGGAAAATATACAAAGAAATCACTAGAAGTTCATTTTGTCCTTTAACTTTCACTTTAGTGAAAATTGTTCTGGATGAATCCTCTTCCACAAGGGCTGCCCTTTCCTCCAGTGTCACCTACCTTCCTGAGTGGAGATGGTCCCCTCCGGACAAGGAACACAGTTGTAACAGCAAAATGGCTCTCCTTCTCGCTTCTGCTTGACAAATCCAGGCTGACATTTTTCCACACATTTGGACTGAGGAAGAGACTAAATAGAAAAACAAAGAATTTCAAAGAAAATATGATAGCACTAACCATCCTCACATGCTGACATGCTCTTGAAATAAGAGTAAAAGTGACTGCTCAGTTTCTAGTACTGTAATGATGTGAGATAGAGGTGAGGTTATGAAAACGTGACCCTCAGAAAGTGTAAATCAGGAATCTTTTGCTGCAGCACATATGAGCCACATGTGGGAATGTCTAAGGACCAGCTAGGTATCCAAGACAAGGTCCTTTCTGCTGAGAAACTACAATAAGGTAACAACAACTGCCATAGAAGAACAAAATCATATTTGTTATTAATTAAATTTGGAGCCTCCATTCCCCCCTCCCAGTGATTTCAGGTAGCTAACAATTAATATCAACAATTGTATTCAAGGGGTTTTTAGATGAAGTGCCCTCTTACAAGCCAAAGCCCAAATCTAAGTAATATTTCCTTTTACATTGTCCATATTACTTCAGATATTAGGAAAGGCTTTTCTTTGAGTCAAAATCATGTTTTATTATTTCAGTTTCCTACATCAGGGCATTATCTCTCAGCATTCCAATCATTTTGATACCATGTCGACAAAAAAATTCTTGGACCTCCTACATAGGAGCAGAAGGCCTATTTCATTATCTCAGAGAAGTGAGAGATTGTAATGGGTAACTCTGGTCTGGTCTGGGTTGCTTAAAAATGTCTTTCCTTGCCCTTTAATGGGACACTGGACCCAATCAGTGCAAGGTAAATCTGAATTCCAAAGCTTATTTCTCACTGGAACCAAAACCATTCAGTCTAAACCTGTACTCAGGGATTGGTCAATGAATATGTCTTCTTGTTTGGTATTTGAGGACAATGAAGAAGCAAACCATAATCCCTAGCACTTGAAGGCATCTCTTATCATTTTCATGCAGCTTCTCCATTTCAACACTAAGCTACAGTACATAGGCTTAGCCCAAAGAAATGGGTCAGAACCCTTTGAAAAATAGAGAAAAGACGTCAATATTTCTCCTACCCTGTTGTGCAACTTTAGCCATGACATACGATCTTGGTTGATAATAATTCTCTGCCTTTCCAAAGTCACCAGTTGGTCTTTCATGGGATTCTTCTTACGAAGAAACACCCAGCTAATGAGCTTCAGATCAGCCTTTACATCACCATTTTGGTCCAAGTACAATTTGTAATTGGAAAAATTGCAGAACTCATTCTTCTTCAGATAGGGATGGAACTAGAATGGGAATATCAAAGAATTTCAAAAGCAACAAATTTGATAACCGATCACTTTTTTGTTTGTTCTAAACAGAATCTTTCTTTTACAGTCATCTAACTTCCAAATATTCATAGTAGGGAGACCACACCACTATCTTCAAAAAATGGACAACTTCAGCAAAGTTTGTCAATTATGTATTGTCAATATATGTTCTGAAAACAATACAATTGACAAAATTTGTCAATCATGAGAAACTTTCTGGATCAGGTCATAAATAAGTTGCACAAACATAATATTTATGAATTCCATGGGAATAACAAGCAATTAGCCTATATTAAGAGAATATCTATCTATCTATCTATCTATCTATCTATCTATCTATCTATCTATCTATCTATCTATCCATCTATCCATCTATCATCTATCTATCTATCTATCTATCATCTAACTATCTATCTATCTATCTATCTATCTATCTATCTATCTATCTATCTATCTATCTATCTATCTATCTATCTATCCTTTCTGAGGTTTTCGCAGGTGTTTGTATGTAGGTCTTTGGTTATTTGGGTTTTCTCCCGTGTAAAATTGGAAGTGTCTTGGTGACGTTTCGACGAAGTCTCATTCGTCATCTTCAGGCTGGTGTTTTCGGCTTCGTGCTTCTAGGAGAAAATGTGTGATCGCAGCTGTTTCTTCCTTTTAACTGCTGGTGGGGGTGTGAACTGATTGGGTGGGAGCCTGGCTATGTTCTGAGTGGGTGGAGGTGTGTTCTCATTGGTTGGGGGCTTGGGAATCTTTCTATCTATCTATCTATCTATCTATCTATCTATCTATCTATCTATCTATCTAATCTATCTATCTAATCTATTTATCTATCATCAAATTTGTATGCTTCTCATCTTGCGATGCGAGACAATTATGCATATCTGAAAGTACAAATATCTCACCAACTCTTTTTACACTTGAGAAGTTATGGTGGATCCTGTCTGAGTTTCCCTCTCTGCCTATTATTCAGTTGTGGGCTCCTCCTCCCCTTCTATGGTTACACATTTTTAAAATATTGTGAAAATGCTGGTGATATAACTTGATTTTAGCAAAGGATTAATGAACTAATTTGTGATGTGATAATTGGGAACCTACTTAAATGAGGAATTGATGGTATAATGGACGGTTTAACAATTAAGTGGCTAAAACTGACTTTGAAATTATATTCTTTTAAAAAGGGTGAAGCTTCCAGAGAATCTTTTATGATTTTGTGATAGAGAAAATCCAGTAGAAAAATACCTTATTTCAGGAACTACAACAGACTTGAGCACCTCATATAAGAACAAAGCTGTAGATAAGAGCTACAATGTCAACCTTTTATTAGCATTTCATTTGTACATTTCCCATAGAGTTAAATACAAATAGTGATCACTGATCATAATAAATTAGAATTAGTAGTATTGTCAGCGTTCCAACGCTGGGATACAAGAAAGAGGGGAGAAGCTTGAACTTTTGCCTACTTAATTCCCTTGAAGAATCTGTCTCCCGGAGATGAAGGGGAGGGGAGACATTCCTGTGAGCTGATGGAGATGGGTTGAGGAGACTGGCTTGGAAGATAGCCAATGAGAGACAGAGAATTGGGGATCGAAAAGGGAGGGATTGGGGGGCAAAGGTCAGTGCTAACTGCGAAAGAGTCAGGGGCAGACCGCTATGCTCAATAAAGAGAAAATTTCCTCAAAGACCGGCAGTTTGGAAATTAATTTATTTTGAGATAGCATCGAAGCTTGACAGACAGAGACTACCCTCAACCCACCAGTTGGCCAATCTGTTCGTGAAACACATCTACCGCCTGCACGGAGTACCCAGAAGAATCATCTCCGATCGAGGTGTCCCGTTTACAGCGAAATTCTGGAGGGAATTCCTTCGATCCATAGGATCATCCCAAGGCCTCAGCTCAGCATTTCACCCGAGCACCAATGGGGAGGTGGGGGTGGAGAGATTGAATGCCATGATAGAGCAGTACCTGAGGTGCTATGTTGACTACCAACAATCGAACTGGGCGGACCTCCTATCGTTTGCAGAGGTTGCGTATAACAATACTGTCCACAGCAGCACAAGACTAATCCCATTTAAGATAGTGAGTGGTATGGATTTTGTCCCCATGCCAGAGTATCCAAGGGAACCCACTTCCTCAGTGAACTTGACCGATTGGATGGCAATGCTAAGAGAAACCTGGGAGAACATCGAGAAGGCATTAGATAAGGCAGCACAGTCTTATAAGAAACAAGCAGATAAGCACCGAGCCCCCCAAAGACCGTTCCGAGTAGGAGAGAAAGTCTACCTCTCCACCAAGTATTTAAGACTCAGACTCCTGACCAGGAAACTGGGCCCGAAATTTATAGGACCATTTCCTATAGTAAAAATAATCAACCCGGTCATGGTACAATTGCAGTTGTCCCGGTTACTAAGAAAGATACACCCCATTTTTCACAGCAGTCTCCTGAAGCTGTGGTGGGATCAACTTTAAGGCCGGTGTCATGTGATCCCCCAGGGCCCTTGATCATTGGGGGCCACACTCACTATGAAGTACAGTGAATTCTTGATTCGAGGTGGCACAGGGGGCACCTCCAATACTTACCCCTTGTCAGAAGCTTCCTGGATGAAGAGCACGAACATCCAAGCTGACCGCTTTAGAGCTAAATTCCATGCAGATCACCCGGACAAGCCTGGAGGGGGTGGGATACACCCTCAGATGGGGTAATGGTACTAAACTTGTTGTTTGCCTTGTGCAGGCCTCACTGAGAGAATGAAGGGAGAGGGGCCGGATGTCAGCGTTCCAACGCTGGCATACGAGAAAGAGGGGAGAAGCTTGAACTTTTCCCCACTTAATTCCCTTGAAGAATCTGTCTCCCTGGAGATGAAGGGGAAGAGAAACATTCCTGTGAGCTGACGGAGATGGGATGAGGAGACTGGCTTGGAAGATAGCCAATGAGAGACAGAGAATTGGGGATCGAAAAGGGAGGGATTGGGGGGTAAAGGTCAGTGCTAACTGAGAAAGAGTCAGGGGCAGACCGCTATGCTCACAAAGAGAAAATTTCCTCAAAGACTGGCAGTTTGGAAATTCATTTATTTTGAGATAGCATCAAAGCTTGACAAGTATATTAATTTGATTTGATAATAATCATATAATTAATTTCATGATAATGTCATTTATAATTTTGATGAAAGGGAATTGAGGGGCAGTAATGAATCCAAGGAAGAGATCAAAAGAGCTGCTCTTAGCCCTGAGGAAAGACCACAGGGAGAACAGCCCCATTGGTCTACTACAGCAAAAAATCAGAAGAAGTCTGGGAACATATTTTCTGTTACTGTGAGAGGCATCTTGGAGTCCTAATGGATGATCACTTAAACACGAGCCAGCAATGTGTGACAGCAGCCAAAAAAGACAATGCAATCCTTGGTTGTATAAACAGAGGCATAGAATCAAAGGCATGTGAAGTATTAGTACTATTTTATAAATCCTTAGTATAACCACACCTGGAATACTGCATCCAGTTTTGGTCGTGTTACAAAAAAGATGTAGAGACTTTTGAAAAATTGCAAAGAAAAGCAACCAAGTCCTGGAGACAAAAACATACAAAGAATGATGGCAGGAATTGGGCATGGCTAGTTTAGAGATCCTTTTAGAGAAAAGAAGGACTAGGGGTGACACAATGGCAATATTTGAGGGGCTGCCACAAAGAAGAGGGGATCAACATATTTTCCAAAGAAGGCAAAGTAAGAAACAATGGATGGAAACTAATCAAGGAAAGGAGCAATCTCAAATTAAGGAGAAATTTCCTAACAGTGAGGACAATTAACTAGTGGAACAACTTCAGAAGTTGTGGATGCTTCATCACTGGAGGTTTTTAAGAAAAGAGTGGACAGCCGCCTGTCTGAAATTTCCTGCTTGACCATGGGGTTGGACTAGAAAATCTCCAAGGTCCCTTCCAGCTCTATTCTGATTGATCAATTGATTGATTGATTGATTTTCCAACTAATAGAAGCTTTTAGGTGGAGAATAACTGAAAGATGTTACACAAACACTTAAGATCTGTTCTTTTTTCTTTTTAATTTGATTTATATGCCACCCTTCTCTGGAGACTCAGGGTGGCTTACAATGCGTTAAGCAATAGCCTTCATACCTTTGTATATTTTTACAAAGTCAGCTTATTGCCCCCACAAACTGGGTTCTCAATTTACCTACCTTAGAAAGGATGAAAAGCTGAGTCAACCTTGAGCCTGGCAAGATTCGAACTTACTAATTGCAGACAGCTGGAGTTCAATTACAATGCATTATTCTGCTGAGCTAATTCAGGCTCAATGTTATTTTAGACAGGGGCATGGAAAAAATCAATTAGATTACAACAGACAAGATTCTGACTGAATAAGAGGGAAAAAATCTTAAAAGAAGTGAAGTTTTACTGTTGAGCCAGAGAAGCAGAAAATTTCAGCCATCTGTTCACTGAATTTCTTAATGCAAGGACTGAGCAGCCATGAGTCAGAAAAGATTTAACTGAAATTCCTGCAGGGAGAGAGGTTAGACTAGATGACCTAAGCGGCTTCTTTAGATTGATTAATGTAAAATTCTATGATGCTAATCACATACCCATACATGCAGGAATTTATGTAAAAATGTACACATCATTTATATTAGTAGTGCTTAATAGCGATCTATCTGTCATAGTTCCCATTCTTGTGAACATTATTTCCTGAGTGATTAGATTAGCAAAACGTGTTGGAGTCCTGTAACACAGTTAGGTTGATACGATCTCCATCTTTTCCTTTTGAATTCCTTTACCAAAGGAACTATTGGACTTGTTGGAATCCCATACCTGGGACTTCTGGTTGGTGAATCTCAGCGGCATGGCGCTGTGACAGCGACTGCTGCCTTCAGCGCCAACTTTCCGCCGTGTTTTGGGGTCCCTTCGAGGCGCGGGGGCTTGGAGAGCTCAGCGAACATAAGCGGGGTGCCGGTAGACAGAGTAGTGAGGAGCAAGCACTCTCTGTTGAACTGACAGCCGCTGTCAAACCAACGCGGCGCGTCTGCCATTAATGGCAGGCTCGAAGCTGCGATAGCCAACAAGACAGGAAGCGAGAAGATTTCGGTGAAGTTGGTGCCTGTTACCACTCAAATCCACCCCCCTTGAGCACCCCTGGTGTGTGGTCGATCGCATCGTGCTGGCTGCGTCGGGAAAGAAGGTCTCAGGAAGAAATCGGCGGCGATCGTGAGGCAGGAGGAAGAGATCGAGTGTAAATGGGATTTCAGATGAGCTGGTGAGACTGAGGATATTTTTAAAATGGGAACGGCACTTCCAGGAGAGAGAACTGATACTTTGTATTGAGTGAATTAACTGTGAAAACTGACAGTGTGGATTGGAATGATAGATTAAAGGAGACTGTATCCAGAAAGCGCGGCTGCTGACAGAACAAAGGAGAAAGTCAGATCGGAGCTGAGAGAAGGAGAGAACCTCAGGGGAAGACAAGGTGGCCGATGCAATCTGAATGACTATGCAAAATTGACAGGGACTGAAGTTGAGAGTCATTCAGAGAGAAACGGACTACCCAACTAAGTGTGCTTGCTGCATCGCTGGAAAGGATCATTCTTATACTTTTGGTCTTTATTTCTCTCTTACTTTTTTGATTGTGAGAAATTATTGAACAATTGATTAATGATCAGATAAATAATAACTTATAGATAACAAAAACAGTAACAAAAAAACCTATATACTCATAGCTATTTTTCTATATCAATATATTTATAGTTACCCCTCAATTCCTCTAAAGTTATATCACATATATTAGGTTTTCTAATTTATATAATTAAATTTAACTCTGTGTTTATATAATATACAACATTTATTAAGAAATTTTTAGATCTATACTAAGAGATTTATATATTCTATATTGGACCTTTCTCCTCCTTCCTTTTTTCCCCCCCTTTTCTTCTCTTCTTTCTTTTTTTTCTTTTTTTTTCTTTCCCCCCCCTCTTTTTTCTCTTTTCTCTTCTTTCTAAAATTATTGTTTCTTAATTTTGACAGCTTTTATTTAATTTGGATTAATTTCTATAAGCCTGTATAATTAATTAATTACTTAATTGTGTGTTTATACTATTTTATATATATTAGAATATTAGATTAAGGGTAAAATAGGGATATATAAAACTTATAAGCTCAAAAATTGATCGAAGGTGGGAATATTTTTTAGTTTAAACCAGTGAATTTTGAAATTTGACTAATTAGAGATTTGTTAAGGGACAGAAGATAACAATTAATGACTTGAACCAGTGTTCCTCTAAAATAATACTGTGTAGTGGAACAGGAGGGAAAGCTTAGAGATAATATATAATCTGATATTTCTTCATAGTGGAGCAAAGGGAACAATATTTGGTAGAGGCAACCAAATACTGGTGAATGACAATTTGGAAAAATATTGAAAGGATCATAAAAGAACAGAAAAAGGTGTTAAAAGAGATGACAAGCCTCTCATCTACGGTGACAAAAACAGGAAAGAAAACACCCTCAAACCCCACGATTACAATGTCATCACCAGCTTTGCAGAAATCAACTGAAGGTTTATCCAAATCTGAAAAATCGGCAATGATACCCACAATGCAAGCAATGCAAACAACATTGACAGCTATACAAGACACGATGATTATGATGCAGGAGAAAATGTCAAATAATCATATACAGCTGAAGAAAGATATTGGAGCAATAGATCAAAAAATGAATGATATACAGGAGTCAATACAAAGGAATACACAGAAGATAAAAAAAAATGGAAGATAAAATGGAGCAACAGGAAAAAAATTTGGATATGGTTGACCAAAGACTGATGGCACAGAACAGGGAACTGGAAGATTCCATTACCCAACTGGAAATGGATCGAGCCTCCTTTTACTTGCGTGTTCAAAATATCATCGAAGAGAAAGAAGAGGACCTAGGCCAAGTGATGGCAGAAATAATTGCTGCAGCAAGACAAACTTGAAATTATTAAAGAATTAGATGAGGTCTATAGGGTCCAGACCAACTACGCAAGGAGAAATAAACTGCCTAGGGAGGTACATATCCGATTTGCTAGAAAAAAGGTGAGGGATATCTTCTATAGTATGACAAGAGAGGAACAGGTGACATATAAGGGGAAAGAGATAATAGTATTAAAACAGATCCCAAGGAGGGTAAGAGAAGTTAGGAGAGAGTACAGATTCTTGGCTACCCAACTGAATAAAAGAAATATTCTGTTTAGGTGGATCTTGCCGGAAGGAATGATAATTACGTGGCAAGGAAATAAAATTAGGATAGACAGTTTGGTAGCTGCTCAAGAGTTCCTAGATCAGTTAAGAGCAAGTGAGGAGGATCAAAGTAGTAAGGAGGAATTGGAAGCGATAACACCAGAAGAAGAAGTTACCCAGCAGAAAAAAGAGAAAGAAAGAACACCGGAGAGGAAGAGGGGGGAAGATAAGAATAGTAAAGAAATAACAAAAAACCAAAGACCACAAAGAGCTACATGAGCTAACAAGTAAAAGAATAACATTAAAGATAAAGAAATGGAAGATTGGAGATTGATTTCGATTAATGTAAATGGCTTAAATGATAATAAAAAGAAGAAAAACTTTTTTTACAAAATTAGTCAAATTAAATGCCTCCAAGAGGTACACACTAAAAAGGAAAACCAAAAATATTTAGAAAATAAGAAACTAGGAAATCTTTTCACTTCTTTAGCCGAAAAAAAGAAACGAGGAGTAGCATTGTATGTAAAGAAAGACATAAAAGCAGAATTAAAATATGCAGACTCAAAGGGTAGGATCCTAATGGTAGAAGTAATGAGAGGCAATTGTCCAATCCTATTAACAGTGATCTATGCGCCGAATGAAAAATTGGGAGATTTCTATAAAAAATTAGGGGAAAGATTAAGTTCAATGAATAACAATAATATTTGTATAATTGGGGATTTTAACGGGGTAATAAACCCGGATAAAGATTATAAAGGGCCCGAGGATAAAAAGAAAAAAAGGAAAACTATACCTAAATCATGTTTTGATTTGACAGAAGAGTTTAACCTAGTAGATATTTGGCGCACTCTGCACCCATATAAGAAGCAATATACATATTTTTCGAACCCCAAAAAGTCATGGTCCAGAATAGATATGATGTGGGTAAGCAGAAGTATAGGATTGGACATAATGTCAATAGAAATTACACCAAACGTATGGGCTGATCACAACCCACTAGAAGTGAAATGGAAAAGAACCTACAAGAGGGAAAATACAAGATGGAGACTGAATAGCCAATTCTTAAAGGATAAGCAAAATTTAGAGAAAGTTAAACGAGAATTAAAACTCTTTTTCGAAGAAAATGAAAAAGAACCAACCTCCCGAGCAATTATTTGGGACACAATGAAAGCTTATCTGAGGGGTCTGGCGATAGCATATGGCGCATATAGGAATAAAGAAAGAAGAAAGAGGCAGAAGGCTTTGATAGATGAATTAGGAAATGCCGAGAAGGAACTGCAACAAAACCCAGACAATAAGCAAGCCAAAGAAAATTGGATGGTAGTACAACATAAACTAAATATTATTGATCAGGAGGAGCTGGCGTACAAAATGAAAAGAACTAAACAATATTATATCGAAAACGCAAATAAGCCGGGTAGATGGCTATCTTATAGATTAAAAAAAGAAAAAGAGAAAGGGATTATATATCAATTGGAAGATCTGGAGGGTCGGATTATTAATAAGGAAAAAGACAAATTAAAGCTTGCTCAGGAATACTATGCCTCCCTGTATGCAGAAGAACAAGTCCCTACAGAGAAGGTGATCCAGTACTTGGCAAAGGAAAACCTCCCAAAGATAGGGGAAGAAGAGAAAGAAATGCTAAATAAAGAAATAACTATGGCAGAGTTGAAAATTGCAATATCTAAGATTAAAAAGAATAAGTCCCCAGGACCGGATGGATTCCCAGGAGAATTGTACAAAAACGTAGATCTGGAAGAAATCCTATTACCAAAACTATTGGAAATTTACAATGAGGCCTTAATAGAATCTAAAATACCAGAATCATGGAGAGAGGCATACATTACGCTCCTCCAAAAAGATGGAGAAGATCCAAATTTGATAAAAAACTATAGACCGATCTCCTTGCTCAATACGGACTATAAAATTTACATGAGCATCATAGCAGAAAGACTAAAGAAAATCTTGAACAATCTAATACATAGTGATCAAAATGGATTCCTCCCTAGGAGACATATTAGGAATAATACAAGGATGATAATAGATGTATTGGAGTATTATGAGGAACACCCGAATAAAGAAATGGCACTGGTCTTTGTTGATGCTCAAAAGGCTTTCGACAACCTGAATTGGCAATTTATGAAACAACAAATTATCCAAATGGAATTCGGACCAAATTTTACTAACACTATATTTACAATATACAAGAAACAATGTGCCAACATCTTAATGAATGGAGGACTATCAGAAACATTTCAAATTAGAAAAGGCGTTAGACAAGGGTGCCCTCTGTCCCCCCTTCTATTTATCTTAGCTTTAGAAGTCCTTTTGAGGAAGATAAGGAATAATAATGAAATTAAGGGATTGAGTATTAGAAAAGAGTTGTATAAAGCCCAGGCATTTGCTGATGATGTGGCGTTAATTATGGAAGAACCATTAGAATCAGGCATTAGAATTCTGGAAGAATTAGGCAATTATGGAGAGGTAGCAGGTTTTAAATTAAATAAATCCAAAACTAAATTAGTAACCAAAAATATGACAGAGGCACAAAAGAAAATGTTGGAAGAAGTAATGGAGATACAAATTGTTAAGAAGGTAAAATATCTAGGGGTTTGGATTTCAGCAAAGTGCTCAGCCCTCAAGGAGGATAATCAGGAACATAAAACAGGATTTGGAAAAATGGGGAAGATTGCAAATATCATTTTTAGGCAGAATTGCAGCAATAAAAATGAGCATTTTACCTAAATTATTATACTTATTCCAAACTGTCCCTGTCAAACTGGACAAAAAATTCTTTTTAGAACTCAATGCAATAATTAGGAAATTCATTTGGGAAGGAAAAAAACCAAGGATAGCAATTAGAAATTTACAGGATAAGAAGGAGAGAGGGCGATTCGGATTACCAAAATGGGAGACATATCAAAAAGCTGCAAATCTAGTATGGCTGAAAGATTGGGCTACTTTACAAAATAAAAGACTCCTAACTCTGGAAGGACATGACCTCCAGAAGGGCTGGCATGCATATCTTTGGGATCCTGGAAAAAGAACCAAAACATACTTTCATAGACATAAAATAAGGGAGACCCTCATACAAACATGGGGAGAGATAAGACAGAGGCAATACATAAAAATCCCGAGATGGCTCTCCACCATGGAGGCATTAATATACCCAAATGTTCTAGAAATAGGAAAGATGTTCAGATATAAAGAGATATTGGATGGGGGAGGGAACCTTAAAACTAGGGAAGAATTGAGGGAGCAAGGCATCATTATAGATTGGTGGCCATATGCTCAAATTACTTCAAGATATAAAAAGGATAAGGAGGAATTTGGCATAGAGATAGGGACAAATGGATTCGATAAGATTTGGATGGGCTCAGACGAGAAAATTCTAGCTAAACTATACAATTATTTACTGGAATACGATACTGTAGAGGAGGTGGTTAAGGAGCCGATGTTGGCCTGGGCTAAAAATATTGGTAAAAATATAAATCTGGATGAATGGGATACGATTTGGAAAAAAAATCTTAAAATGACCAGAGCAGTGACTTACAAAGAGAATCATTATAAGATGTTTTATAGGTGGCATATGGCCCCTGCAAGGATAGCGAAGATATACCCTAATTTGAGAGCAAATTGTTGGAAATGTGACCATCAACAGGGCACCTTTTACCACTGTTGGTGGACATGTAATTATGCACAAAAATATTGGAAGACGTTATCAAAGTGGATTATGGAAATTATAGGAGAAGATTTCGAACTCGACCCCAAAGCATTTCTCCTGGGAATCTTAAAAACAGAGTATTTTAAAGAGAAAAAGTATCTAATTATCCACATAGTGACCGCCGCAAGGATTTCCTTTGCCCAGTACTGGAAGGAAAAACAGCTACCTCCAGAAGAACTTGTTATAAAGAAAATATTGGAATGTGCAGAAATGAATAAATTGTTCTTAGAAATCAATGACAGAACGGATTCGGAGTATTATGGGGTGTGGGGTTTGTGGTACGAGTGGTTGGAGAGAAGGAAAAAAACGAGATAGTATATATAATTACTGTGTATTATTATGTGTAATAATCATCAAGATAAAATCTAGCACTATTATACCCATATATCTACCTATAAGAAGTAATAGTATATGTATATGTATGACAAGATAAAAGTTTATGTATTTATTTATGCACCATGGAACCGAAAATGTTTCTTATTGTATTTTTGATTTGTATAAATAAAAATAAATAAAAAAAAAAGGAACCCCATACCTGCCATGGCTGCAGCCTTGGAGTCCCCAAACTCCCTTTGCCCTCCTCCCTTTTCCTCCTGGATCTAGAGGAATACGCCACATTCAAGGCATGGTCCAGAGTCCTAATAGCACTGTAAAAATGGTGGAAATTCACGTCCCACACCATGTTCTTTTTCTTTTGGATCTCCAGTGGTGATTTCTCAGTGCATCTTTTCCGGCCTTTGACAGAAAAGACATGTTTTGAAAAAGAACAGACATATGACTGATATCCAGAGGGTGGATCCATATAGTACCCGCTTATAAAGGAATCCTTTACTGGCTGCTTTTTTTTCTCAAAATCAACAGTCCAGATACTATTCACATATTTGAGAGCACTGTGGTCTATCAGTGGATATATTCCAATGAGTGTTGTGATCCAGACTTTCCCTTCAATGTGTCCTGGCAAACGCCTAAGTATTAAGTGAAAAGGAAGAATTCTTTCCAAAATAGCACCATATTCCACGTAGTGAATGTAGACATTGACTTGTCTCCACTTAGAGAGGGCATTGCCGTGGAGTACTGTAAGTCGGGTCGTTGAGAAATATTGTGATATAACAACACAGACTCCATTCCTGACAAGCATAGGAGACAAAGTCCTCATGAAATTCTCTCCATTTTCTGTGTTTGAAGCAAAGAGACCAACCAGGGTCCATCTGAAATGGAGGAGCACTTGGACAATTCCTGGGTAGAGGATCCCTTTTTTGGGATAAAGTTGGTGATAAAAGGGCAATTGACTCTTATCATGCAGGGAATCTGAAAATAATTCAAAATTGATCTGAAAAAGTAATGAAGAATTCTGTGTTATATTTGGGGGTTAGATCAGTTCCAAAATATTATCTTTAAACAAATCTGACTTGGTTCTCATGAACTTATTAGAATAGTTTATTCTTGATTAGCCATTAACCCATATGAAAATAAAGAATAAAAACAATATAACATTAGGAAGACGGTATATAACCGTGATGGTCCACCAGAAGGGGCACACAGAGTCCTCTCTGGGGGCACGCACGCCATCACCAGCCGCTCTTCTGGTTTCCAGAGCACATGTGGTTTCTGGCATGGATTTCTGGCCAGCTGGTCTTCAGAAAACGGCCTGAAAACAGCCCGAAAAATGGCCTGAAAATGGCCTGAAAACAGCCTCCCACACACCCAAAAAACAGGCAAGTTCATGCCGGCGAGCTAGTCTTCAGGTTTCCGGGGCTCTGGTGCTTACACATACACACACATGCATGTTCGTTCCAGTTTGGGCACTCGGTGCTGAAAAGATTCACCATCGCTGGTTTGTAACAATAATATAAAACCCATAAATTAAAAAAAATAAGAATAAAGAATGTCAATCATATTTTTGTTTCACCCCTACAATTTATGGCATCAGACCCACAGGTCCATAGGTGAATTAAAATGTTTTGTTCAAACATTTTAATTCACCTATGGTGAATTAAAATCAAAGAGCCATATGGAATGTATTTTGATAATTTTGACCTAACAGGAAATACGTTACTTTAATATAAGGATTCAAATAGCTCATTTGTCTAATAAGCGGTCCAAGATACTGATCTCTTCCTTATACAGCTGACATTTAACTAATAGATGTGTTCTCTCTCTCTCTCTCTCTCTCCCTCCCTCCCTCCCTCCCTCCCTCCCTCCCTCCCTCTCTCTCTCTCTCTCTCTCTCTCTCTTGTCTAATACAAGTCTCTTCATTATAAGGGTCTTGGTTAAATTTTCTGTATTTAACCGTTGTGCCCAATGCTCAAATCTTGTTTGAGTAAATATCATATTAAGATGTTTAGATATTTCTGTATTGAAATACTTGCCAATTTGGAAGTAAATTTTTAGAAAGACATCTATTTCAATGCACCACCCTTATTGAGCATGATTATGTGTCTTTCTCTGCTTCAGTATCTGATGTCTTTGCATCAAACTCTTTAGTTTGTTCTCCTGTTGCACAAGAGACAGGAAGAACACAGCTTCTAATGTAATTTGTCAGTTGTACAATTCAAGAAATCTTTAATTTAAATGTTCTAAAAGAAAGAATTTGGGGAGACTGCCAGTTTCCATAGAGTTATATACCGCTTTACAATGTTTTACAGCCCTCCCTAAGCAGTTTACAGATACAGTATATTGCCCCCAACAATTTGGGTCCTCATTTTACCTACCTGGGAAGAACGGAAGGCTGAGTCAACTTATATTTCTATCTCTGTCTCTGTCTTTCTCTGTCTCTCTCTGTCTCTCTCTCTGTCTCTCTCTGTCTCTCTCTCTCTCTCTCTCTCTCTCTCTCTCTCTCTCTCTCTCTCTCTCTCTCTCTCTCTATATATATATATATATATATATATATATATATATATATATAGTATTATCAGCAAAAATATTAAATATATATATATATATATATATATATATATATATATATATATATATATATATATATCACCAATAATTGGGCACTAGACCTAAGACAGAATCTTGAGGTACCTCACTGCATTCTTCCTTCCATGTAGATTTAGTTTCATTGAGGATGACAGGCTAAGGGCTCTTGGTCAGATAAAACTACTTGTTCTTCAGCAAGAAATTATTTCTTCATCTACCCACTCTCAACTCTCCTCAAGAGGATTCCAGAATATATATTTAGCCACAATATCTATTAGCCCACTCGACCTATATTGTAATTGCTTTTTTTTCTGCTTTTAATATACTTTTGCCATCTTAAACTCAACTGAATATACCGTAGTAGGAATTATTAATATGGATAAATGAATCAGCCAATAGAGGACACCACTATTAGGGATATTTTTTGAATAGTTCAGCTGACAGAAAACCTTTCACAATGGTTTTATTTCTCATCAAGCTATTTATGATGAATTTCTACAATGGCCATGGTGAAAAGGAGTTCTTCGGTTCCAAAATGAAAATATGCTTGGATCTATCACATATCAACCCACCACCCCATTCAATTTACAAAAAATAAAACATAAACATAAACTTACAAACCTGAGGGACTTTGTAGGTATTTCCTAATGTTGACATCTGGATGGAGATGTCATCAGCAGCTGCATCAACAAGAGCCAAAATGTTGTCCTTCCTTCCACAGCTGTAGTTGGGAACATTGGCTTCTCCAGTAGAGAGCATATCCACCAAGGCATCTGAACTCAGAAGTGTGTTCAAATAGTTGTCATGGATGTTGTAGCCAAGTGTGAGATTGTGCAGAAACCTGGAAGTATTGTTGATCACTTGAATATTAAAAATGTAGCGTAGTGCTTTCAAAGTATCAAAAGATAAACTGAAGTAAAAAAATGTTCATGTTAGCATCCACATTATTAATAACAATTACAAAAATGCTTTTCCAGTTAAATCATTTTTGTCTTCACAAGCCTTCTCAGTTTTAAGCCCACACTGATCCAAAATCAAATACAAATGTCAGTCACTCATTATCATTTCATTTTAATGAGTGTTGGGGAGATGAGAGGGAGATTATACATGTAACAATCACAAAGAAAGCAGCAGTTCCAAGTTTCATCTGCTGAGTAACCAGCAGTTTCAATTATTAAACTAGAACCATCATAATACGAAGAGGCTGTTTCATATGTGATCCGGAAAAGCAATTCTAAAATCAAGCCACTCTCCGTTCCTATAAAGATCATTAATTGAATATGAATGAGAGGTTATAAAAATATAGAAATGGGCTGAGCAGAGGCAACTGCAAACCATTCAATAACCACTTTAAACTTTAAACCAAAGTTGGCATTCAAGTCATAAAACAGGATTAGACCAGGAAAGTTATAGAATCTGGATATTTTCAGCAGATTTTTTCTGTCCCATTTTAGGCTTTGAGATTCTTTCCCCACAAAATAAAACAAAAGAGAAGCAATGGAAATCAAATTTTTTCAAGATATTAGACAGGTCCTACAATACAGGCATGAGTGAAATAAGAAGAAAAGAACAAGAGTGTTAGAAGTGCAAATAGAGGAAATGCAATTCCATCACACTGAATGACTTACGAGTCAAAGTGACAACGAGGAGCCATGTTGAAAGGCAACGTTGTTTTATGCAATATTTTTGTTCCAGTGGTGATGATACTAATGAGATGGTCACCTGGCCTATAATAGCTCCATGGTTTTTTTGCATCCTGCTGCTCATAATTCAGTGAACACTTCATTCTAAGCTTCCCAGAGACTGGCTGGGACATCAGCGGGGTCAACAGCAGAAGCAGAAGATTCATAATTTATGGGGCTGAATCAATCCCCTTCCCGTTTCTGAAAAAAGAACAACAAGAGAAATTAGACGAATTCAAAGTACCTTCACAATATCGAAATCGTAGGGGCTTTCTTGATTCAGACAGAGAGAAACCAAGATTCACCTGGAAGAGAAAGTACACCCAAGAGCACAGCTGCTGTCTGTCCCAAAACATATGCCATAATATGTGTGACTGAGGCATTTTATCCTTTTCTGAGGCAAGATCCCTTCCATGTTGTTTCAGTCTGATGTTTACCTCAGTCGACCAGAATTTTGAAAATTACAGCAAGAAGCAATTTCTCCTCTGGGAATCATACATTCTCCATTTGCAGAGGAGTAGCTGGATAAAAACATTAGTGAAAAATAACAAATCCATCCCCAAGGTCCCTGTTCTTTAATGGTTGCAATCCTTCCTGTTGGGTCTTGTCCAGAAAGTGATGCTGGATGAAGTTAGTTCAATACCCAGATAATGACTCCTGCTGTCCTTCAATATAGTAACTTGTCTCCAGAGAACATTGGGGAAGGATAGAGCTAGATAATTTGGTGACATTCTAGATTGGTGACACTTAACTCTAGAGCTGCCTGTCTTCTATTGGAAAGGAAGCAATCAGTACCCTTGAGCCTGTCTCATTTAACATTGGTTGGGTCTATTTATGATTTTCTTTTTTATTGTACTTCCATATATGAATCCTGATTGGAGCTGATTTCAAAATTGCTTGTGACCGGAGTGAAATTTTATTTCCCATCTTTTTTAGAAATACCCATTTTTGAATGAGAGTCAATTAAGAGCAGGAAAATGACAGCCTGTGGACTATACCCTTTGTTTAATAGGGGAAAAGAATAGATTGAACTTTTTATTTTTTTTTCCTTGATGGTCTTTCTGTTGTCCTTCTATATTCATGTTATATATTGAGAAACTTTATATTTTGAAGTTCGTTATTTTACTAAACATACAGAGGGCTGTGAGGTCTACAGCTATGATGTTTATGGAGAATCTCAGTCATCCAGGTCATGGTTATCCCAAAGATGCTTTTCCAAGAGGTAACTGGGCTTTCTGGTTTTTCTTTGAAGATGTTTTGCTTCCCATTGAAGGAGCTTCTTCAGCTCTGAAGTTTCTTGGATGAGAAGTAAAACGTCTTCAAAGAAAAACCAGAAAGTCCAAGTGAAAAAAGCACTTTGGGGACATTAATTGCAATATGTCAGAAACAAAAGTTCTTGGCCCTTTATTCTCTGTCTTGAAAATTCATCACTCTTATACCTGTTTTGAAATGTCGATCTCCCCCTCCCCGTGATCTTTCTCCCTCTTGGATCATTAAGAATTTAAAAATTTCTAAAGAATTCAAATAATTTTTAATTTTTTTCAAATTGAAAAGGAATTTGAAAAATTGAAAAAAGGATTTTAAAACATTGAAAAAAGAATTCTAAAGCATTGAAAAAAGATTAACAATTAAAAAATAAAATTAAAAAATTTGAAAACTTTTTTTTTTAAATTTAGAGATTTTAAAAATATAACCTTAATTCTTAACCCTTTACTCCCTGGCTTGAAAGTTTATCATTTTCCTCCCTGCTTTCTTGCTCCTCATTCAACATTTTATATTTCTAGAACAAGTGAATTTTATTCTACACTACAATGGACAGTTTGGCAGTCAAAGGTAGGTGTGCAATTATAATTTTGAGGTGGTTACTTTAATAGGGATGTCTTTCTATTGTCCCCAGAAAGCACGCAAACTGAGCCAGTCTTTTGGAGGTTACTGGAAGGCACACAGAGTCCGGTAAAGAGGAAAAGGTGGCAGAATCCTCAGCAGCAAGGAAATTACATTAGCTAATAGCTGTTCCTACACAGGCTGGTGACCTTGGAATGGAAGGAACTCAGAAGGGAGACAGGTTCAACTCCAAGGGCACCTTTCGCCTTCTTATATGGTGGTAGTACTGCATTATTGAACATTACAGGATACCATGGAACCCTCTTCTTCTTTTTTTAAAAAAGATGTCCTTTCCTCTGTCAACCATCAGAAGATATACATGAACCAAATTTTACATTTTCTTCAAGAAACTAGAAACACTGATAGGCTAAGAAGTGCTAGGGAAGACAGAGCTGGGGCAGTCAGTTAGCTGACAAGTGACAAAGGGTATGGCTTGTCAACACCATCAGGAAGGCATCGTCTATAACAATGTTTGGTTCAGGAGATTCCTCAGCAGAAGTGAGAAATTCTTTTCAGCATCTCAGCCCAGAGGAACTGGAACTAGAGGCTAAGAGAGAAGAAGCCACCTGAAGGATGGAACTTGATCTGTGAGTTAAATGAATGGAGACTGCTCAGAAAGAGAACATCAGGAGAACAAGAAGGAGCACCAACATCATTTAGAGTTGTTGAAGTTGCAACATCCCTTCTTTCTCACTTACCATTCTCCTCCCAGTACAATCCAAACCTCAGAGAAATGAAAATGTTGATTCCAAAAGAACTATGAAACCAAGGACATTGAGACCTTTGTAACTTATTTTAAAGACATCTGTCAAACTCTTGGCATTCCAATGGCCAAGATATGGCTCATATTTGTCCTATTTTGAATGGTTGCTTAAGCCAAATATTGGCTAACCCTCATGCTGAGGAAAATATGGACTACCAACGACTGAAAACCACAAATATTAATTATGAATTCATTTATTCTTTTGTTTGATATTATCTTAGATTTAATTCCCTTAGCCTTATACTGTTCATATTTTTACCTAGTTTTAAACAACATAAATTGTCAAACAGTTGCAAAAGAAGCAGATAATAACGAATAAGTAAATATTATAAGGCTTAGAAATCATTTCAGAACTTTTATCATTAGATGCTCCTTACTGTTTACTGGTCTCAGGAGGACAATGAACCAATTGGGGAAGAAGATGCTGCCCAGAAGCCCAGCACAGAGGCCAAGATGGAGAAAACCTGCATGGCCAACAAGGACTTTCCTTTGATGCTTAACTTTTGATGCTTGACTTTTTATTTGGAGCCGTGTTGAAAGGCAACATTTCACGCTGGAAAAAGGGATGTAAGTGAAAAATCCCAGATACACCCTTGGAGGCCCTGTTCTCTAGTGGTTATCCTTCCTGTCAGGACTCATCCAGAAAATAGATGAAAATATATCAACAACCAGATAACTTTTGCTGCCCTTCAAGAAAGTCTCTGCTCCATAATCTCCTGGGCAAGGTCATCCAGAGCTATGGAGGCAATCAGTCCCTTGAACCCTGTCTAAAGTTAAGACTAGAGCCTGTTTGGGATTTTCTTTTCTTTTAAATCTTGGTTTATGTACCTTAAATTGGAGCTGATTTTGAAATTCCTGAAGTATCTGAAGTGAAATTTCATTTGCCCTCTGTTCTAGAAATAGAACAGTTCAGAAATGTCAGATTTTGGATGCGAGGCAATTAAAAGACAGGAAAGTGATAGTTTGTCATTGAATAAACAGGGAGAAAGTTAAAGAAAGTTAAAGGAGGGATTGAAAGTTTTTTTCCCTTGACACTCTCTGTGTTGTCTTTCCCTATTCATGTAAGCCACTGAACTACTCTATATTTTGAAATATCTTGGTTTGCTAAATAAAAGAGGGCTGTGAAGTCTGCAAGTGAGATGGTGGCAGGGCCTACAGTGTAGCCCACATCCACCCAGAAGCTAGTTTGAGGGGACCAATTATGATTAATGGTGTTCTAAGTGGTATCTAGAAGGGGACAAGAGAAGGTTTTCCTTTGTCCTCTTTGCTGTTTATTTGGGCTCTTGAAGTGTTGACTTGTCATCGCCCAGGATGAAGGGGAGGAGAAGGGAGGTTCTGTTAGGTTAGTTGCCTAGCAACAGAATAAAGATTGCGATCAGTGACAGTTGGCTGCAGCAACTGTCAACTTTGAATCTAACCTGGCAGCAGCCATTTTTTTTTTATTCCACGTGGAAGGTTCAGAAAAATTCAGCCGTGCCCACCATGGAGGAATTGGTTGGTGAAATGGACAGAATTTGCTGAAATGGGCAAATGGATTTTTTTACAGGTAGCCCACAACGTATGACCTCAATTGAGCCCAAAATGTATGTCGCTGAGTGAGAAATTGATTAATTGCGGTTTGCCCCATTTTATGACTTTTTTTGCCACATTGGTTAAGGGAATCACTACCGTCATTAAATTAATAACATAGTTGTTAAGTGAATCTGGTTTCCCCATTGACTTTGCTTGTCAGAACGTCGCAAAAGGCGATCACATGACCTCGGGTCCCTGCAACCGTCATGAATGTGAGTCAGTTGTTAAGCATCCAAATGTAAATCAAAATGTATGTTCAAATGCTGCAAAAGTCATAAGTGTGAAAAATGGCCATAAGTCACTTTTCTCAGTGCCGTTGTAACTTAATTGTCATTAAGTATTGTAAGTCAAGGACTATCTGAATCAAAGGGCAATGTACCTTTATTGGTGACTGAAACACCTTTAGTGTCTTTTTGCATAAAAAGTCCACAAAAATCCTCGTACAACTTATTCTTTTAATGATTGGACAGGATAGACTATAAAAAGAAGGTAGTTACAATGTAACGAAAGAGAGAGAGAAAGAAAGAGAGAGAGAGTGGTTAAAATATAATTGTACTTATAATTACTGTGAAGTAATTGGAAGTTACTTCTTTATATTTCTATAGTTTTATTTATATCATTCTCGGTTTTTTAAACCATAATTTTTTTCTTGGTGCGCTTTTATCTTTTATCTGTCTTTCTCTCTCTGTTTCTTTTTGGTTCTATTCTAATTAATTCACATTAGTTTTTATTAGGAGAGCATCGACCCAATGCATAATGGCACTTTTCCAGCCTCCACTGCATTTATACAATTATTTCTGCCATATCAACAAGGTTCCCATTGTACAAATGTCATGTTAAAAGTATCTTGGTGGGGCATTTTCAGGGCTCAGCTGAGGGCACAGGAGAGATCTGATGATTCAACTACTCAAAAGAGCTAAGTGTCCATCTTGCAATTAGCTGGAAAAAGGTGGAGGACACTATTTTCTGACTGGCCTTTAATTTTTCCAAGCAAAATCATTGGCCCACTCGTGTATGGACAACATCTTGCATCATATTCAAGGTTTGGACTCTTGGAAAATTTTGAGAGCGAAAATTCTTATGTTTCACCTTTCTGCATTTATTTTGGCCATAAGCTGCTTCTTTGTATTCAAGTCTGGCCTCAGAATGATAATGTAGCATTTGGGGATGAAGATGCAGCCCAGCAGCCCAGCACTGGAGGACAAGATGGAGAAGACCTGAACGGCCACCATGTATTTCCCTTTGGTGCTCAGATAAGTGGGCACAAAAGTCACCCAGACACTGCAGAAGACCAACATGCTGAAGGTGATCAGCTTGGCTTCGTTGAAAGCTCCAGGCAGATTCCTGGCTAGGAAAGCTACTGTAAAGCAGATGGCAGCCAGGAAGCCCAGATAACTGAGGGTAGTATAGAACATGACAACAGACCCTTGGTTGCATTGCAGGATGATCAGTCCAGGCTGGGAGTGAAAGTCAGAGTCAGGGAATGGGGGAAAAGCTCCAAGCCAGATGGAGCAGATGATAATTTGGATAGCAGCAGAAGAAAGGATGATGGAGTTGGCCCAGCTCTTCTTCAACCACCTTTTAACTCGATTTCCTGGTTTTGTGGCCAGGAAAGCAAGCACAACTGTGATTGTTTTGGCCAAAAGAGAAGAAATAGCCACTGAGAAGATGATGCTGAAAACCATTTGTTGGAGAAGGCAGGTGGCTTTCCTTGGTTGACCCATGAAGAGAAGAGGAGTCAAGAAGCAAAGGAGGAGGGAGACCAGGAGGGCGTAAGAGAGGTCCCGGTTGTTGGCTTTGACAATGGGAGTTTCTTGGTATTTCATGAATAAGATTAAAACAAGGCCTGTAGTTAGGAACAAGAGTAGGGCAAAAGAGATGAGGATGTAGCCCAAATATTCCTTATAAGACAAGAAAGTTGTTACTTTGAGGAGACATTGAACTTGGACCTCATTTGGATATTGATCATCTGAACACTTGGTGCATTTTTCTGTATCTGAGAAAATAAAAAGACAATACTTCCATAAATTTCTGTCCTTTACATTTCAAGGAATACCTTCTTGGGAGAATAGCAGCATTTCCCAAGATGTATTTCTTAATATCTCCTCAGAAAGAAGGTAGGAAGAACACGTTTTTCCAAAACGTATAAAGCTAAGGTCTATGAAACTGAGGAAAATCCTTGGACCTTTTCTTTGCTTTCCTGTGTAATTGCAGAATTTTCATATTAAGATAGATTATTAGAGGTAAATAATCAATTATAAACAATCATATTATCTTACGGCACATTTTGGGGTCCTTCTAGATGGTACTTACTTAGTACTCTGAGTACTGGGCTCAGAGTATGTTTTTTTTCTGGAATGTAGTAGGTCTGGCAGAGAAAGGTAACGCTGCAAATAATCTGGAATGACTACAAGACCAGATATCAGTGGTCAATATCAGTGTAATGAGATGCATCATTGTCCACACCACCTAATTATGGATCAGCGATACCTTCCAAAAGGGAAGCCCATTTAGAGAGCATTGCAACAATCCTTCTAGGAAATGGACCTAAGACAATTCTCTTAGTTTCAAAGAACTTATCTGTTCATAGAAAGATAAATGTTGAAGGCAGATCCAAACTAAAAAATGGAAGAAGTATTTTGTTTAGCAGTACCAAAACTTGCCCAATATGCCATATTCCCCAATCCCTATCAAGGTCTCTACTATTTTTCATTTTGATAAAAATATTGTGCAATTGGAAAATATACAAAGAAATCACTAGAAGTTCATTTTGTCCTTTAACTTTCACTTTAGTGAAAATTGTTCTGGATGAATCCACTTCCACAAGGCTGCCCTTTCCTCCAGAGTCACCTACCTTCCTGAGTGGAGATGGTCCCCTCCGGACAAGGAACGCAGTCGTAACAGCAAAATGGCTCTCCTTCTCGCTTCTGCTTGACAAATCCAGGCTGACATTTTTCCACACATTTGGACTGAGGAAGAGACTAAATAGAAAAACAAAGAATTCCAAAGAAAATATGATAGCACTAACCATCCTGACATGCTGACATGCTCTTGAAATAAGAGTAAAAGTGACTGCTCAGTTTCTAGTACTGTAGTGATGTGAGATAGAGATGAGATTATGAGAACGTGTCCTCAGAAAGTGTAAATCAGGAATCTTTTGCTGCAGCACGTATGAGCCACATGTGGGAATGTCTAAGGCCCAGCTAGGTATCCAAGACAAGATCTTTTCTGCTGAGGAACTACAATTAGGTAACAACAACTGCCATAGAAGAACAAAATCATATTTGTTATTAATTAAATTTGGAGCCTCCATTCCCCCCTCCCAGTGATTTCAGGTAGCTAACAATTAATATCAACAATTGTATTCAAGGGGTTTTTAGTTGAAATGTCCTCTTACAAGCCAAAGCCCAAATCTAAGTAATATATCCTTTTAAATTGTCCATCATTACTTCAGATATTAGGAAAGGCTTTTCTTTGAGTCAATATCATGTTTTATTACTTCAGTTTCCTGGGTCAGGGCATTATCTCTCAGCAGTCCAATCATTTTGACACCATGTTGACAAAAAAATTCTTGGATCTCCTTCATAGGAGTGTAGTGGGAAAACCCACTTTCCCAATGCAGGAGACAAGACCACAAAAGTTGGAGAATACAGTTTTATTTGCTAGCAAAGGTTCGGAGCATACACATGTCAGATTCCGAACCCTGGGCTATGCCCAAGGTGTACCTTTTATACATTTTGCAATTCTAGCCACACCAAAGGCGTTACGCTTCTGACCCTATTTCCATATATGGGTACACCGTCTGTTACTTTCTGTGAACAATTCTGGTAATATGTTTCTTAGTATAAGTTTGTTACAGGGATGATATAGAACATAGGTCATTAAGCTCATCAGTAAGTTCCTTATTTCTGTTCCTTGTACTTTCCTGAGGTTTGCAACATAACTTCTACTCCCACATCAACACTTCTGAGAGCAACATAATACTGTGAATAATACAATACATAGATTAATATGATTTATAGTATAAGACCCTTCTGTCACAGGAGCAGAAGGCCTATTTCGCTATCTCAAAGGAGTGAGAGATTGTAATGGGTTAACTCTGGTCAGGTCTGGGTTGCTTAAAAATGTCTTTCCTTGCCCTTTAATGGGACACTTTAATTTTTTAATTTGATTTATATGCCGCCCTTCTCCGAAGGCTCAGGGCGGCTTACAATGTGTTAAGCAGTAGCCTTCACACTTTTGTATATTTACACAAAGTCAACTTATTGCCCCCACAAACTGGGTCCTCAATTTACCTACCTTAGAAAGGATGGAAAGTTGAGTCAACCTTGAGCCTGGCGAGATTCGAACATGCTGTAATTGCAGACATCTGGTGTTTAATTACAATGCTTAGTCTGCAGAGCTATCCAAGCTCTGGCCCCAGTCAGTGCAAGGTAAATCCTAATTCCAAATCTTATTTCTCACTGAAACCAAAACCATTCAATCTAAACCTGAACTCAGGGATTGGTCAATGAATATGTCTTCTTGTTTGGTATTTGAGGACAATGAAGAAGCAAACCATAATCCCTAGCACTTAAAGGCATCTCTTATCATTTTCATGCAGCTTCTCCATTTCAACACTAAGCTACAGTACATAGACTTAGCCCAATGAAATGGGTCAGAACCCTTTGGAAAATAGAGAAAAGACATCAATATTTCTCCTACCCTGTTATGCAACTTTTGCCATGACATATGATCTTGGTTGATAATAATTCTCTGCCTTTCCAAAGTCACCAGTTGGTCTTTCATGAGATTCTGCTTACGAAGAAACACCCAGCTAATGAGCTTCAGATCAGCCTTTACATCACCATTTTGGTCCACGTACAATTTGTAATTGGAAAAATTGCAGAACTCATTCTTCTTCAGATAGGGATGGAACTAGAATGGGAATATCAAAGAATTTCAAAAGCAGCAATTTTGGTAATTGATCATTCTTTTGTTTGTTCTAAACAGAATCTTTCTTTTACAGTCATCTAACATCCAAATATTCATAGTAGGGAGAACACACCACCATCTTCAAAAAATGGAAAACTTCAGCAACGTTTGTCAATTATGTATTGTCAATATATGTTCTGAAAACAATATAATTTACAAAATTTGTCAATCATAGGAAACTTTCTGAATCAGGTCACAAATATATTGCACAAACATAATATTTATGAATTCCATGAGAACAACAAGCATTTATTTATTTATTTATTTATTTATTTATTTATTTATTTATTTATTTATTTATTTATTTATTGAATTTCTATACCGCCCTTCTCCCAAAGGACTCATCAGTTAGCTTACATTAAGAGAATATCTATCTATCTATCTATCTATCTATCTATCTATCTATCTATCTATCTATCTATCTATCTATCTATCTATCTACCTACCTACCTACCTACCTACCTATCTATCTATCTATCTATCTATCATCTATCTAATCTATTTATCTATCATCAAATTTGTATGCTTCTCATCTTGCGATGCGAGACAATCATGCATATCTGAAAGTACAAATATCTGACAAAGACTTTTTATACTTGAGAAGTTATGGTGGATCCTGTCTGAGTTTCCCTCTCTGCCTGTTATTCAGTTGTGGGCTCCTCCTCCCCTTCTATGGTTACACATCTTTATAATATTGTGAGAATGCTGGTGATATAACTTGATTTTAGCAAAGGATTAATGAACTAATTTGTGATGTGATAATTGGGAACCTACTTAAATGAGGAATTGATGGTATAATGGATGGTTTAACAATTAAGTGGCTAAAACTGACTTTGAAATTATATTCTTTTAAAAAAGATGAAGCTTCCAGAGAAACTTTTATGATTTCATGATAGAGAAAATCCAGTAGAAAAATTCCTTATTTCAGCAACTACAACAGATTTGAGCACCTCATATAAGAACAAAGCTGTAGATAAGATCTACAATATTCACCTTTTATTAGCATTTCATTTGTTCTTTTCCCATATAGTTAAATACAAATAGTGATCACTGATCGTAATAAATTAGAATTAGTAGCCTATTAATTTGATTTGATAATAATCATATAATTAATTTCATGATAATGTCATTCATGATTTTGATGAAAGGGTATTGAGGGACAGTAATGAATCCAAGGAAGAGATCAAAGGAGCTGCTCTTACCCCTGAGGAAAGACAAGAAGAACCATGTTGGTCTACTAGAGCAAAAAATCAGAAGGAGTCTGGGAACATGTTTTCTGTTACTGTGAGAGGGATCTTGGAGTCCTAATGGATGATCATTTTAACATGAGCCAGCAATGTGTGACATCAGCCAAAAAAGACAATGCAATCCTTGGTTGTATAAACAGAGGTATAGAACCAAAGCCATGTGAAGTATTAGTACCATTTTATAAATTCTTAGTATAACCACACCTGGAATACTGCATCCAGTTTTGGTCACGGTGTTACAAAAAAGATGTGGAGACTTTTGAAAAATTGCAAAGAAGAGCAACCAAGTCCTAGAGACCAAAGCATACAAAGAATGATGGCAGGAATTGGGCATGGCTAGTTTAGAGGAAAGAAGGACTAGGGGGTGACACAATGGCAATATTTGAGGGGCTGCCACAAAGAAGAGGGGATCAACATATTTTCCACAGAAGGCAAAGCAAGAAACAATGGATGGAAACTAATCAAGGAAAGGAGCAATCTCAAATTAAGGAGAAACTTCCTAATAGTGAGGACAATTAACCAGTGGAACAACTTCAGAAGTTGTGGATGCTTCATCACTGGACAGTCACCTGTCTGAAATTGTATAAGATTTCGTGCTTGACCATGGGGTTGGAGTAGAAAATCTCCAAGGTCCCTTCCAGCTCTATTCTGATTGATCAATTGAATGATTGATTGATTTTCCAACTAATAGATGCTCTTAGGTGGAGAATAACTCAAAAATATTACATAAACACTTAAAATCTGTTCAATGTTATTTTAGACAAGGGCACAGAAAAAATGAATTAGGTTACAAGAGACAAGATTCTGACCGAATAAGAGGGGGAAAAATCTTAAAAGAAGTGAAGTTTTATTGTTGAGCCAGAGAAGCAGAGAAATTCAGACATCTCTTCACTGAATTTCTTAATCTTAAAGGACATAGTCGCTTTTATCCTCTTGTGCAAGATGTATTCGGCAGCGGAGCTTCTTGTTCTGCGAGATTCCCCCCTCTCGCAGGATTGGCCCTCCACACTATCGAGGGCCTACCTCGATGACGGGTTTTGGAACCCCGAGAGGTGGAATGCTGCGAAGAGGGGGCTGAGGGAATTTTTAAAATTGTCATTAGCTAAATTTTTAAGGGGTGGGGGGAAGAGGGAGGGTTATTTGGCGAGGGAGGGGTGTAGGCCAGGCCCGGCACAGGGACATGTTGTGGGAATTGCGGAGCAGGGAGTTGAGGGGGTTAGTACTGGTAGGGAAGAGGGCGATTCCATCAGGACCGTGGCCGGGAGGGGCAGATATGGTGGGAGCAGGAGGCCAGATCGTGTTGTGGGGGCACGCACCCGCTGTCTTCAAGCAGTGGCGTGCCTTGGCCCCCTAAGCTCCTCTCGTTCCCTGGGTTGTCCGGAGTCTCAGAGCCCGAGCCTTAGGCTGATGCTGTGCAACACCAGGTCCGTGGTTAATAAGGCCCCCCTCCTCTGTGAGTTAATTCAGGAGGGAGGAGCAGACCTGGCGTGTATTATGGAGACCTGGTTGGGCCAGGAGGGGGGGGGTCCCTCTGGTAGAGTTGTGCCCACCGGGCTTCCATGCATTTCATCAGCCGAGGGCGGAGGGGAGGGGTGGGTGGTGGGTGGCGGTCATTATAAAGGAAGGTCTTGATCCTAGGGAGACCACTGTGCCTCAGATAGCCGGATGTGAGTCTCTCCTTGTGAAGTGGGGTCATGGGAAGCAGGTGGGCTTGCTGATTGCGTACCTGGCTCCCTGCTGTGTGACAGCAGCCCTGCCCGAGCTTCTCAGTGTTATAGCCGGGGTGGCGGTTGATACCCCCAACCTTTTGGTGATGGGAGATTTCAACTTGCCGTCCATCGGCGAGACGTCTGAGATGGCTCGGGAGTTCATGGCTTCCATGACAGCCATGGACCTGACTCAAGTAATTCATGGCCCTACACACATAGGAGGACACACTCTGGACTTGTTTTTTGTCTCTGGGCAGTGGTTGAATGGACTGGTTATAGGGGATATAGCTATTGAAACCCTGTCATGGTCAGACCATTCTCTCCTGAGGCTGGACTTTCTGACTGCTACACCCCACCGCAGGGAGGCGGAACCGATCAGATGGTTCCGCCCCAGGCGACTGATGGATCCTGATGGAGCTTGGGCCATTTCCTGAGTCTCTGGCTCACGACTCGACTGAAGACCTGGTGGCTGCCTGGGATAGGACGGCCGCCAGGGCTTTGGACCGAGTAGTGCCTTTGCGGCCTCTGACCCGGCACCGGATCTGCCCAGCTCCTTGGTTTTCCGAGGAGCTGAGGGAGATGAAGCGCTGGAAAAGATGCCTAGAGAGTGGTTGGAGGGCCAGTCGCTCCGAATCCGACCGAACACTAGTTAGGTCTCATATTAAGACCTACTTAGTGGTGATAAAAGCGGCAAAGTGTAATTACTTTTCCGCTCTTATTGTATCGGCAGATAACAGCCCAGCTGCCCTGTTTAGGGTGACCCATTCCCTCTTCCATCTGGGAGCATGGGATGACCCCTTGCAGGGACAGGCTGAGGATTTTCTACAGTATCTGCACGATAAAATCGCTCAGATTCGGGAAGGCTTGGACTCTGACTGGGTAGGTTCCGGTGAGGTGTCTGGGGCAGGTCCTCTCGCCGCTCCTGTTCAACATTTATGTGAAGCTGCTGGGTGAGATCATCCATGGTTTCAGGGTGCAGTGTCATCTCCACCCCGGATCACCCCAATGATGCCCTCGAAGTGATGTCCCAGTGTCTGGAGGCCGTACGGGTCTGGATGGGGAGGAACAGGCTCCGACTCAATCCTTCCAAGACGAGTGGCTATGGATGCCGATGTCCCGATATAGCCAGCTGGTGCCTTCGCTGGCTATTGGGGGCGAGTCTCTGCCCCCCACAGAGAGGGTTCGTAACTTGAGCATCCTCCTGGATCCATGGCTGTCTTTAGAAGAGCATATGACGGCCATGGCCAGGGGGGCTTTTTATCAGATTCGCCTGATATGCCAGTTGTGTCCCTTTCTGGATCAGGACTCCTTATGCACAGTCACTCATGCCCTGGTCACTTCTCGCCTGGACTACTGTAATGCTCTCTACATGGGGCTCCCCTTGAGGACCACCCGGAGGCTCCAACTGGTCCAGAATGCGGCCGCGCGGGTGATAATGGGGGCGACTTGGCACTCCCATGTGACACCTCTCCTGCGCGAGCTGCACTGGCTCCCAGTGGTCTTCCGGGTGCGCTTCAAGGTCTTGGTTCTCATCTTTAAAGCGCTCCATGGCTTAGGGCCCGGGTACTTACGAGACCACCTTCTGCCACCAATAACCTCCCACCGGCCAATACGCTCTCATAGAGAGGGCCTCCTCAGGATGCCGTCGGTCAGGCAATGTTGACTGGCGACCCACAGGGGGAGAGCCTTCTCTGTGGGGGCTCCCGCCCTCTGGAACGAGTTACCCCTGGGGATTCGATTAATCCCAGACCTCCGCACTTTCCGCAAGGCATTAAAGACTTTTCTATTCCAGGAAGCCGGGCTGGCTTAACGTAGATTTTAATGGGTGAATTTTAGGAGGGATTTTAAATTTGGGGAAGCCAAATTTGATTTAATTATGTTTTTAGATTATTTTTAACTTTTATATTGCTTGTATTTTAATGTTTTAATGTTTGGCTGTTCACCGCCCTGAGTCCGTCAGGAGAAGGGCGGTATATAAATCTAATAGACTAAACTAAACTAAACTAAAACTAACTAATGTAAGGACTGAGCAGCCATGAGTCAGAAAAGATTTAACTGGAATTCCTGCAGGGAGGAGAGATTGGACTAGATGATCTAAGGGGCTTCTTCAGATTTATTAAGGTAAAATTCTACGATGCTAATCACAAACCCATACATGCAAGAATTTATTCAAAAATGTACCGATCATTTATATTAGTAGTGCTTAATAGCGATCTATCTGTCATAGTTCCCATTCTTGTGAACATTATTGCCTCAGTGATTAGATTAGCAAAACGTGTTGGAGTCCTGTAACACAATTATGTTGATACGGTCTCCATCTTTTCCTTTTGAATTCCTTTACCAAAGGAACTAAGTCCTTTTGGAACCCCATACCTGCCATGGCTGCAGCCTTGGAGTCCCCAAACTCCCTTTGCCTTCCTCCCTTCTTCTCCTGGATCGGGAGGAATACGCTGCATTCAAGGCATGGTCCAGAGTCCTAATAGCACTGTAAAAATGGTGGAAATTCACGTCCCACACCATGTTCTTTTTCTTTTGAGTCCCCAGTGATGATTTCTCAGTGCATCTTTTCCGGCCTTTGACAGAAAAGATATGTTTTGAAAAAGAACAGACATATGACTGATGTCCAGAGGGTGGATCCAGATAGAAACCCCTTAAAAAGGAATCCTTTACTGGCTGCTTTTTTCTCTCAAAATCAACAGTCCAGATACTATTCACATATTTGAGAGCACTGTGGTCTCTCAGTGGGTATAGTCCAATGAGTGTTGTGATCCAGACTTTTCCTTCAATGTGTCCTGGCAAACGCCTAAGTATTAAGTGAAAAGGAAGAATTCTTTCCAAAAGGGCACCATATTCCACGTAGTGAATGTAGACATTGACTTGTCTCCACTTAGAGAGGGCATTGCCATGGAGTGCTGTAAGTCGGGTTGTTAAGAAATATTGTGATATAACAACACAAACTCCATTCCTGACAAGCATAGGAGACAAAGTCCTCATGAAATTCTCTCCATTTTCCGTGTCTGAAGCAAAGAGACCAACCAGGGTCCATCTGAAATGGAGGAGCACTTGGACAATTCCTGGGTAGAGGATCCCTTTTTTGGGATAAAGCTGGTGATAAAAGGGCAATTGACTCTTATCATGCAGGGAATCTGAAAATAGTTCAAAATTGATCTGAAAAAGCAATGAAGAATTGGTATATTTGGGATGAGATCAGTTCCAAAATATTAGCTTTAAACAAATCCAACTTGGTTCTCATAAACATTATTTATTTTATTTATTATTTATTACATGTATTTATATGCTGCCCTTCTCCCAAAGGACTCAGGGCGGCGAACACAAGTTAAGAAACATGTACAATAAAATCGCATTTTAAATCAAATAACTAATTAATGATAAATAATAAACCCAGAATCAGAGTCAGCCTATTTGCTTGAACAGCCAAGTCTTCAGCTCCCGACGAAAGGAGCGGAGATCAGGAGCCATCCGGAGCTCGGTAGGTAATTCATTCCAGAGGGTGGGAGCACCCAAAGAGAATGCCCTACCCCTGGGCACCGCTAGATGACATTGGCTTGCCGTCGGGTTATTAGAATTGTTTATTATTGATTAGTCATTAACCCATATGAAAATAAAGAATAAAAACAATATAACATTAGGAAGACGGTATATAACCGTGATGGTTCACCAGAAGGGGCACACAGAGCCCTCTCTGGGGGCACGCACACCATCACCAGCCGCTCTTCTGGTTTCTAGAGCACATGTGGTTTCTGGCATGGATTTCTGGCCAGCTGGTCTTCAGAAAACGGCCTGAAAACAGCCTGAAAAATGGCCTGAAAATTGCCTGAAAACAGCCTCCCACACACCCAAAAAACAGGCAAGTTCACGCCGGCCAGCTAGTCTTCAGGTTCCTGGCACTCCAGTGCGTAGACATGCACATACATGCATGTTCATTCCGGTTTGGGCACTCGGTGCTGAAAAGGTTCACCATCGCTGGTTTGTAACAATAGTATAAAACCCATAAATTAAAAAAAAATAAGAATAAAGAATGTCAATCGTATTTTTGTATCACCCCTACAACTTACGGCATCAGACCCACAGGTCCATAGGTGAATTAAAATGTTTTGTTCAACCAAAGAGCCATATGGAATGTATTTTGATAATTTTGACCTAACAGGAAATATGTTGCTTTAATGTATGGATCCAAATAGATTGTTTGTCTAATATGCGATCCAAGATACTGATCTCTTCCTTATACAACTGACTTTTTTTTCTGATTTGATTTATATGCTGCCCTTCTCCGAAGACTCAGGGCGGCTTACAATGTGTTAAGCAATAGCCTTCATACTTTTGTATATTATACAAAGTCAGCTTATTGCCCCCACAAACTGGGTCCTCAATTTACCTACCTTAGAAAGGATGGAAGGCTGAGTCAACCTTGAGCCTGGCGAGATTCGAATATGAGTAATTGCAGACAGCTGGATGTTTAATTAGGGTGCTTTGTCTGCACCCTATATATTTAACTAATATATGTGTTTTCTCTCTCTCTCTCTCTGGAGCTCGTCTAATACAAGTCTCTTCATTATAAGAGTCTTGGTTAAATTTTCTGTATTTAACCATTGTGCCCAGTGCTCAAATCTTCTTTGAGTAAATACCATATTAAGATGTTTAGATATTTCTGTATTGAAATACTTGCCAATTTGGAAGTACATTTTTAGAAACACATCTATTTCAGTGCACCACCCTTATTGAGCATGATTGTGTGTCTTTCTCTGCTTCAATAGCTTATGTATTTGCATCAAACTCTTTAGTTTCTTCTCCTGATGCACAAAAGAGAGGAAGAACACAGCTTCTAATGTGATTTGTCAGTTGTACAAGTCAAGAAATCTTTAATTTAAATTTTATCTGTTCTGAAAGACAGAATTTGGGGAGGCTGCCAGTTTCCATAGAATTATATACTGCTTTAGAATGTTTTACAGCCCTCTCTAAGCAGTTTACAGACATAGCATATTGCCCCGAACAATTTGGATCCTCATTTTACTCACCTGGGAAGAATGGAAGTCTGAGTCAAACTTATATCTGTCTCTGTCTCTGTCTCTGTCTCTGTCTCTGTCTCTGTCTCTGTCTCTGTCTCTGACTCTGACTCTGTCTCTGACTCTGTCTATCTATCTATCTATCTATCTATCTATCTATCTATCTATCTATCTATCTATCTATCTATCTATCTATCTATCTCCAATAATTGGGCACCAGACCTAAGACAGAACCTTGAGGTACCTCACTGCATTCTTCCTTCCATGTAGATTTAGTTTCATTGAGGATGACAGGATAAGTGCACTTGGTCAGATAAAACTACTTGTTCTTCAGCAAGAAATTATTTCCTCATCTACCCACTCTCAACTCTCCTCAAGAGGATTCCAGCATATATATTTAGCCACAATATCTATTAGCCCACTCGACCGATATTGTAATTGCTTTTTATTCTGTTTTTAATATACTTTTGCCATCTTAAACACAACTGAATATAGCATAGTATATTACATAGAATTATTATGTATCAATGAATCAGCCAATAGAGGACACCACTATTAGGGATATTTTTTGAACAGTTCAGCTGACAGAAAACCTTTCACAATGGTTTTATTTCTCTTCAAGCTATTTATGATGAATTTCTACAATGGCCATGGTAAAAAGGGGTTCTTCAGCTCCAAAATGAAAATATGCTTGGATCTATCACATATCAACCCACCACCCCCTTCAATTTACAAAAAATAAAACATAAACATAAACTTACAAACCTGAGGGACTTTGTAGGTGTTTCCTAATGTTGACATCTGGATGGAGATGTCATCAGCAGCTGCATCAACAAGAGCCAAAATGTTGTCCTTCCTTCCACAGCTGTAGTTGGGAACATTGGCTTCTCCAGTAGAGAGCATATCCATCAAGGCATCTGAACTCAGAAGTGTATTCAAATAGTTGTCATGGATGTTGTAGCCAAGTGTGAGATTGTGCAGAAGCCTGGAAGTATTGTTGATCACTTGAATATTAAAAATGTAGCGTAGTGCTTTCAAAGTATCAAAAGATAAACTGAAGTAAAAAATGTCCATGTTAGCATCAACATCATTAATGGCAATTACAAAAATGCTTTTCCAGTTTAATCATTTTTGTCTTCACAAGCCTTCTGAGTTTTAAGCCAAAACTGATCCAAAATCAAATACAAATGTCAGTCACCCATCACCATTTCATTTTAATGAGTGTTGGGGAGATGAGGGGGAGATTATACATGTAACAATCACAAAGAAAGCAGCAGTTCGAAGCTTCATCTGCTGAGTAACCAGGATTCAAAATCTTTCAATTACTAAAGTAGAACCATCATAATACAAAGAGGCTGTTTCACATGTGATCCGGAAAAGCAATTCTAAAATCAAGCCATTCTCCGTTCCTATAAAGATCATTAATTGAATATGAATGAGAGGTTATAAAAATATAGAAATGGGCTGGGCAGAGGCAACTACAACCCATTCAATATCCACTTTAAACTTTAAACCAAAGTTTGCATTCAAGTCATAAAACAGGATTAGATCAGGAAAGTTATAGAATCTGGATATCTTCAGCGGGTTTTTTCTGTCCCATTTTTGGATTTGAGATTCCCCCCCTCCCAAAGTAAAACAAAAGAGAAGCAATGGAAATAAAAATTATTCAAGAAATTAGACTGCTACTGTAATACAGGCATAAAAGAAATAAGAAGAAAAGAACAAGAGTGTTAGAAGTGCAAATGGCGGGAATGCAACTCTGTCACACTGAATGACTTACGTGTCAAAGTGGCAACGAGGAGCCGTGTTGAAAGGCAATGTTGTTTTATGCAATATTTTTGTTCCAGTGGTGATGATACTAATGAGATGATCACCTGGCCTGTAATAGCTCCATGGTTTTTCGCCATCCTGGTGCTCGAAATTCACTGGACACTTCATTTTAAGCTTCCCAGAGACTGGCTGGAACAGCAGCCGGAATAACAGCAGAAGCAGAAGATCCATAATCTATGGGGCTGAATCAATCCCTTTCCCGTTTCTGAAAAAGAACAACAACAGGAATTAGACGAATTCAAAGCACCTTCACAATATCGAAATTGTAGTGGATTTCCTGATTCAGACAAACCAAGATTCATCTGGAAGAGAAAGTACATCCAAGAGCACAGCTCCTGTCTGTCCCAAAACATATGCCATAATGTGTGTGACTGAGGCATTTTATCCTTTTTTGAGACAAGATCCCTTCCATGTTGTTTTAGTCTGATGTTTACCTCAGACGAGGTCTCAAAGACCAGAATTTTGAAAATTACAGCAAGAAGCAATTTCTCCTCTGGGAATCATACATTTTCCATTTGCAGAGGAGTAGCTGGATAAAAACATTAGTGAAAAATAACCAATCCACCCCCAAGGTCCCTGTTCTTTAATGGTTGCGATCCTTCCTCTTAGGTCTTGTCCAGAAAATGATGCTGGATGAAGTTAGTTCATTATCCAGATAATGACTCCTGCTGTCCTTCAATATAATAACTTGTCTCCAGAGAACATTGGGGAAGGACATACAGAGCTAGATAATTTGGTGACATTCTAGATTGGTGACACTTAACTCCAGAGCTGCCTGTCTTCCATTGGCAAGGAAGCAATCAGTACCCTTGAGCCTGTCTCATTTAACCTTGGTTGGGTCTATTTATAATTTTCTTTTTTATTGTACTTCCATATATGAATCTTGATTGGAGCTGATTTCAAAATTGCTTGTGACCGGAGTGAAATTTTATTTCCCATCTTTTTTAGAAATACCCATTTTTGAATGAGAGTCAATTAAGAGCAGGAAAATGACAGCCTGTGGACTATACCCTTTGTTTAATAGGGGAAAAGAATAGATTGAACTTTTTATTTTTTTTTCCTTGATGGTCTCTCTGTTGTTCTTCTATATCCATGTTATATATTGAGAAACTTTATATTTTGAAGTTTGTTATTTTACTAAACATACAGAGGGCTGTGAGGTCTACAGCTATGATGTTTATGGAGAATCTCAGTCATCCAGGTCATGGTTATCCCAAAGATGCTTTTCCAAGAGGTAACTGGGCTTTCTGGTTTTTCTTTGAAGATGTTTTGCTTCCCATTGAAGGAGCTTCTTCAGCTCTGAAGTTTCTTGCATGAGAAGTAAAACGTCTTCAAAGAAAAACCATAAAGTCCAAGTGAAAAAAGCACTTTGGGGACATTAATTGCAATATGTCAGAAACAAAAGTTCTTGGCCCTTTATTCTCTGTCTTGAAAATTCATCACTCTTATACCTGTTTTGAAATGTCGATCTCCCCCTCCCCGTGATCTTTCTCCCTCTTGGATCATTAAGAATTTAAAAATTTCTAAAGAATTCAAATAATTTTTAATTTTTTTCAAATTGAAAAGGAATTTGAAAAATTGAAAAAAGGATTTTAAAACATTGAAAAAAGAATTCTAAAGCATTGAAAAAAGATTAACAATTAAAAAATAAAATTAAAAAATTTGAAAACTTTTTTTTTTAAATTTAGAGATTTTAAAAATATAACCTTAATTCTTAACCCTTTACTCCCTGGCTTGAAAGTTTATCATTTTCCTCCCTGCTTTCTTGCTCCTCATTCAACATTTTATATTTCTAGAACAAGTGAATTTTATTCTACACTACAATGGACAGTTTGGCAGTCAAAGGTAGGTGTGCAATTATAATTTTGAGGTGGTTACTTTAATAGGGATGTCTTTCTATTGTCCCCAGAAAGCACGCAAACTGAGCCAGTCTTTTGGAGGTTACTGGAAGGCACACAGAGTCCGGTAAAGAGGAAAAGGTGGCAGAATCCTCAGCAGCAAGGAAATTACATTAGCTAATAGCTGTTCCTACACAGGCTGGTGACCTTGGAATGGAAGGAACTCAGAAGGGAGACAGGTTCAACTCAAGGGCACCTTTCGCCTTCTTATATGGTGGTAGTACTGCATTATTGAACATTACAGGATACCATGGAACCCTCTTCTTCTTCTTTTTTTAAAAAAGATGTCCTTTCCTCTGTCAACCATCAGAAGATATACATGAACCAAATTTTACATTTTCTTCAAGAAACTAGAAACACTGATAGGCTAAGAAGTGCTAGGGAAGACAGAGCTAGGGAAGTCAGTTAGCTGACAAGTGACAAAGGGTATGGCTGGTCAACACCATCAGGAAGGCATCGTCTATAACAATGTTTGGTTCAGGAGATTCCTCAGCAGAAGTGAGAAATTCTTTTCAGCATCTCAGCCTGGAACTGGAGGCTAAGAGAGAAGAAGCCACCTGAAGGATGGAACTTGATCTGTGAGTTAAATGAATGGAGACTGCTCAGAAAGAGAACATCAGGAGAACAAGAAGGAGCACCAACATCATTTAGAGTTGTTGAAGTTGCAACATCCCTTCTTTCTCACTTACCATTCTCCTCCCAGTACAATCCAAACCTCAGAGAAATGAAAATGTTGATTCCAAAAGAACTATGAAACCAAGGACATTGAGACCTTTGTAACTTATTTTAAAGACATCTGTCAAACTCTTGGCATTCCAATGGCCAAGATATGGCTCATATTTGTCCTATTTTGAATGGTTGCTTAAGCCAAATATTGGCTAACCCTCATGCTGAGAAAAATATGGACTACCAACAACTGAAAACCACAAATATTAATTATGAATTCATTTATTCTTTTGTTTGATATTATCTTAGATTTAATTCCCTTAGCCTTATACTGTTCATATTTTTACCTAGTTTTAAACAACATAAATTGTCAAACAGTTGCAAAAGAAGCAGATAGTAACGAATAAGTAAATATTATAAGGCTTAGAAATCATTTCAGAACTTTTATCATTAGATGCTCCTTACTGTTTACTGGTCTCAGGAGGACAATGAACCAATTGGGGAAGAAGATGCTGCCCAGAAGCCCAGCACAGAGGCCAAGATGGAGAAAACCTGCATGGCCAACAAGGCCTTTCCTTTGATGCTTAACTTTTGATGGCTGACTTTTTATTTGGAGCCGTATTGAAAGGCAACATTTCACGCTGGAAAAAGGGATGTAAGTGAAAAATCCCAGATACACCCTTGGAGGCCCTGTTCTCTAGTGGTTATCCTTCCTGTCAGGACTCATCCAGAAAATAGATGAAGATATATCAACAACCCGATAACTTTTGCTGCCCTTCAAGAAAGTCTCTGCTCCATAATCTCCTGGGCAAGGTCATCCAGAGCTATGGAGGCAATCAGTCCCTTGAACCCTGTCTAAAGTTAAGACTAGAGCCTGTTTGGGATTTTCTTTTATTTTAAATCTTGGTTTATGTACCTTAAATTGTAGCTGATTTTGAAATTCCTGAAGTATCTGAAGTGAAATTTCATTTGCCCTCTGTTCTAGAAATAGAACAGTTCAGAAATATCAGATTTTGGATGAGAGGTAATTAAAAGACAGGAAAGTGATAGTTTGTATCATTGAATAAACAGGGAGAAAGTTAAAGAAAGTTAAAGGAGGGATTGAAAGTTTTTTTCCCCTTGACACTCTCTGTGTTGTCTTTCCCTATTCATGTAAGACATTGAAATCCTCTATATTTTGAGGTTTCTTGGTTTGCTAAATAAAAGAGGGCTGTGAAGTCTGCAGGTGAGATGGTGGCAGGGCCTACAGTGTAGCCCACATCCACCCAGAAGCTAGTTTGAGGGGACCAATTATGATTAATGGTGTTCTAAGTGATATGTAGAAGGGGACAAGAGAAGGTTTTCCTTTGTCCTCTTTGCTGTTTATTTGGGCTCTTGAAGTGTTGACTTGTCATGGCCCAGGATGAAGGGGAGCAGAAGGGAGGTTCTGTTATGTTAGTTGCCTAGCAACAGAATAAAGATTGCGATCAGTGACAGTTGGCTGCAGCAACTGTCAACTTGGAACCTAACCTGGCAGCAGCCATTTTTTTTCTATTCCACATGGAAGATTCAGAAAAATTCAGCCGTGCCCACCATGGAGGAATTGGTTGGTGAAATGGACAGAATTTGCTGAAATGGGCAAATGGATTTTTTTACAGGTAGCCCACAATGTATGACCTCAATTGAGCCCAAAATGTATGTCGCTGAGTGAGAAATTGATTAATTGCGGTTTGCCCCATTTTATGACTTTTTTTGCCACATTGGTTAAGGGAATCACTACCGTCATTAAATTAATAACATAGTTGTTAAGTGAATCTGGTTTCCCTATTGACTTTGCTTGTCAGAACGTCGCAAAAGGCGATCACATGACCTCGGGTCCCTGCAACCGTCATGAATGTGAGTCAGTTGTTAAGCATCCAAATGTAAATCAAAATGTGTGTTCCAAGGCTGCAAAGGTCATAAGTGTGAAAAATGGCCATAAGTCACTTTTCTCAGTGCCGTTGTAACTTTGAATTTTCATGAAGTGTTGTAAGTCAAGGACTATCTGAATTAATGGGCAATGCACCTTTATTGGTGACTGAAACACCTTTAGTGTCTTTTTGCATAAAACGTCCACAAAAATCCTTGTACGACTTATTCTTTTAATGATTGAATGGGATAGACTATAAAAAGAAAGTAGTTACAATGTAACGAGAGAGAGAGAGAGAGAGAGAAAGAGAGAGAGAAAGAGAGAGGTTAATATATAATTGTACTTATAATTACTGTCAAGAATATTGGAAGTTACTTCTTTATATTTCTATAGTTTTATTTATATCATTCTGGTTTTTTTAAACCAGAATTTTCTTTTCTTAGTGCGCTTTTAGCTTTTATCTGTTTTCCCCTCTCTGTTTCTTTTTGGTTCTATTCTAATTAATTCACATTAGCTTTTATTAGGAGAGCATCCACCCAATGCTGCAAAGACCTCTACTTCTTTTTTGCTGTCCAAGAGATCAACCAGCATTTCCACCTCCTTCCAAATGACCACCTGTGTTAAATTCTTCATAACAATTATTTAAACCCCAGAAGGACTTGGGATGCTGTGCTGGACCTGCTCTCTGTTTGGGAGGTCAAGGTTCCTAACTTTAGCTGTAGAAGGCAAAAGAGCTCTTCATTGTCCTTGAAGGGACCGAGACTGACACCTTCTCTGAGGTTGCAGCCCTGTTTGCCACCTACAAAATCCTACAGGTATGTAGGATTAAGATTAAATTCTGTATCCTACATGACACAGGGTTTGGTTGAAAGAGGTTCAAATACTGAGCAGAATGAATAGATAAGGACTCCCACCGCCCACATTTCTATCTGCAAGAGGAAAAATCATTTGCTTCTGCATAACAACCACCATCTTTATAGTAATTTATAATAATGAGCCATGATGGCACAGTGGATAGAATGCAGTATTATGTTGATGGTGCTGAGATCTTGGGTCCAATAGGACAAAGAATCCCAACTGCAGATAAACTAGCATACAACTAAAATCATGGCATTTTTATAGCCTCCACTGCACTTATACTATTATTTCTGCCATATCAACAAGGTTCCCATTGTACAAATGTTATGTTTAAAATATCTTGGTGGGGCACTTTCAGGCCTCTGCTCAGGGTACAGGATAGATCTGATGATTCCACCTCTCAAAAGAGTTAAGTGTCCATTTGCAATTAGCTGGAAAAAGGTGGAGGACACTATTTTCTGACTGGCCTTTAATTTTTCCAAGCAAAATCATTGGCCCACTCATGTATGGACAACATCTTGCATCATATTCAAGGTTTGGACTCTTGGAAAATTTTGAGAGCGAAAATTCTTGTTTCACATTTCTGCATTTATTTTGGCCATAAGCTGCTTCTTTGTATTCAGGTCTGGCCTCAGAATGATAATGTAGCACTTGGGGATAAAGATGCAGCCCAGCAGACCTGCACTGGAGGTCAAGATGGAGAAGACCTGAACGGCCACCATGTATTTCCCTTTGGTGCTCAGATAAGTGGGCACAAAAGTCACCCAGACACTGCAGAAGACCAGCATGCTGAAGGTGATCAGTTTGGCTTCGTTGAAAGCTCCAGGCAGATTCCTGGCTAGAAAAGCCACTGTAAAGCAGATGGCAGCCAGGAAGCCCAGATAACTGAGGGTAGTATAGAACATGACAACAGACCCTTGGTTGCATTGCAGGATGATCAGTCCAGGCTGGGAGTGAAAGTCAGAGTCAGGGAATGGGGGAAAAGCTCCAAGCCAGATGGAGCAGATGATAATTTGGATAGCAGCAGGAGAAAGGATGACGGAGTTGACCCAGCTCTTCTTCAACAACCTTTTAAATCGATTTCCTGGTTTTGTGGCCAGGAAAGCAAGCATAACTGTGATTGTTTTGGCCAAAAGAGAAGAAATTGCCACTGAGAAGATGATGCTGAAAACCATTTGTCGGAGAAGGCAGGTGGTTTTCCTTGGTTGACCCATGAAGAGAAGAGGAGTCAAGAAGCAAAGGAGGAGGGAGACCAGGAGGATGTAAGAGAGGTCCCGGTTGTTGGCTTTGACAATGGGAGTTTCTCGGTATTTCATGAATAAGATTAAAACAAGGCCTGTAGCTAGGAACAAGAGTAGGGCAACAGAGATGAGGATGAAGCCCAAATATTCTTTATAAGACAAGAAGGTTGTTACTTTGAGGAGACATTGAACTCGGACCTCATTTGGATATTGATCATCTGAACATTTGGTGCATTTTTCTGTATCTGAGAAAATAAAAAGGCAATACTTCCTTAAATTTCTGTCCTTTACATTTCAAGGAATATCTTCTTGAGAGAACAGCAGCATTTTCCAAGATGTATTTCTTAATATCTCCTCAGAAAGAAGGTAGGAAGAACATGTTTTTCCAAAACATATAAAGCTAAAGTCTATGAAACTGAGGAAAAGCCTAGGACTTTTTCTTTGCTTTCCTGTGTAATTGCAGAATTTTCATATTAAGATAGATTATTACAGGTAAATAATCAATTATAAACATCATATTATCTTACAGCACATTTTGGGGTCCTTCTAGATGGTATTTATTTAGTATTCTGAGTACTGGGCTAAGAGTATGTCTATTTTCTGTAATGTAGTTGGCCGGCAGAGAAAGCTAATCCTGCCAATAATCTGGAATGACTATCGGACCAGAGGTAACATTGGTGTAACGAGATGCATCAATAATTGTCCAAACCACCTCGTTATGGATCAGTGATAACTTCCAGTGATTTAAAAGGGGAAGCCCATTTAGAGAGCATTGCAATAATCCTTCCAGGAAATGGACCTAAGACAATTCTCTCAGTTTCCAAGAACTTAAATGTTCATAGAAAGATAAATGTTGAAGGCAGATCCAAACTAAGAAATGGAAGAAGTATTTTGTTTGGCAGTAACAAAACTTGCCCAATATGTTCTCCAATCCCTATCAAGGTCTTTATTTTTTTTCATTTTGATAAAAATATTGTGCAATTTGAAAATATACAAAGAAATCAGTTGAAGTTCATTTTGTCCTTTAACTTTCACTTTAGTGAAAATTGTTCTGGATGAATCCACTTCCACAAGGGCTGTCCTTTCCTCCAGTGTCACCTACCTTCCTGAGTGGAGATGGTCCCCTCCGGACAAGGAACACAGTCGTAACAGCAAAATGGCTCTCCTTCTCGCTTCTGCTTGACAAATCCAGGCTGACATTTTTCCACACATTTGGACTGAGGAAGAGACTAAACAGAAAAACAAAGAATTCCAAAGATAATATGATAGCACTAACCATCCTGACATGCTGACATGCTCTTGAAATAAGAGTAAAAGTGACTGCTCAGTTTCTAGTACTGTAGTGATGTGAGATAGAGGTGAGGTTATGAAAACGTGACCCTCAGAAAGTGTAAATCAGGAATCTTTTGCTGCAGCCCATATGAGCCACATGTGGGAATGTCTAAGGCCCAGCTAGGTATCCAAGACAAGGTCCTTTCTGCTGAGAAACTACAATAAGGTAACAACTGCCATAGAAGAACAAAATCATATTTGTTATTAATTAAATTTGGGGCCTCCATTCCCCCCTCCCAGTGATTTCAGGTAGCTAACAATTAATATCAACAATTGTATTCAAGGGGTTTTTAGATGAAGTGCCCTCTTACAAGCCAAAACCCAAATCTAAATAATATATCCTTTTAAATTGTCCATCATTACTTCAGATATTAGGAAAGGCTTTTCTTTGAGTCAATATCATGTTTTATTACTTCAGTTTCCTGGGTCAGGGCATTATCTCTCAGCAGTCCAATCATTTTGACATGATGTTGACAAAAACATTCTTGGATCTCCTTCATAGGAGTGTAGTGGGAAAACCCACTTTCTCAATGCAGGAGACAAGACCACAAGACCAGGTTTATTTGCTAGCAAAGGTTCGGAGCATACACATGTCAGATTCCGAACCCCGGGCTATGCCCAAGGTGTACCTTTTATACATTTTGCAATTCTAGACGCACCAGAGGCATTACGCTTCTGACCCTATTTCCATATATGGGTACACCGTCTGTTACTTTCTGTGAACAATTCTGGTAATATGTTGCTTAATATAAATTCGTTACAGGGATGATATAGAACATAGGTCATTAAGCTCATCAGTAAGTTCCTTATTTCTGTTCCTTGTACTTTCCTGAGGTTTGCAACATAACTTCTACTCTCACGTCAACACTTCTGAGAGCAACATAATACTGTGAATAATACAATACATAGATTAATATGATTTATAGTATAAGACCCTTCTGTCACAGGAGCAGAAGGCCTATTTCGCTATCTCAAAGGAGTGAGAGATTGTAATGGGTAACTCTGGTCAGGTCTGGGTTGCTTAAAAATGTCTTTCTTTGCCCTTTAATGGGACACTTTAATTTTTTAATTTGATTTATATGCCGCCCTTCTGCGAAGGCTCAGGGCGGCTTACAATGCGTTAAGCAATAGCCTTCACACTTTTGTATATTTACACAAAGTCAGCTTATTGCCCCCACAAACTGGGTCCTCAATTTACCTACCTTAGAAAGGATGGAAAGCTGAGTCAACCTTGAGCCTCGCGAGATTCGAACATGCTGTAATTGCAGACATCTGGTGTTTAATTACAATGCTTAGTGTACAGAGCTATCCAGGCTCTGGCCCCAGTCAGTGCAAGGTAAATCCTAATTCCAAAGCTTATTTCTCACTGGAACCAAAACCATTCAGTCTAAACCTGAACTCAGGGACTGGTCAACGAATGTGTCTTCTTGTTTGGTATTTGAGGACAAGGAAGAAGCAAACCATAATCCCTAGCACTTGAAGGCATCTCTTATCATTTTCATGCAGCTTCTCCATTTCCACACTAAGCCATGATACATAGGCTTAGCCCAATGAAATGGGTCAAACTCTTTAGAAAATAGAGAAAAGACATCAATATTTCTCCTACCCTGTTGTGCAACTTTAGCCATGACATATGATCTTGGTTGATAATAATTCTCTGCCTTTCCAAAGTCACCAGTTGGTCTTTCATGAGATTCTGCTTACGAAGAAACACCCAGCTAATGAGCTTCAGATCAGCCTTTACATCACCATTTTGGTCCACGTACAATTTGTAATTGGAAAAATTGCAGAACTCATTCTTCTTCAGATAGGGATGGAACTAGAATGGGAATATCAAAGAATTTCAAAAGCAGCAATTTTGGTAATTGATCATTCTTTTGTTTGTTCTAAACAGAATCTTTCTTTTACAGTCATCTAACATCCAAATATTCATAGTAGGGAGAACACACCACCATCTTCAAAAAATGGAAAACTTCAGCAACGTTTGTCAATTATGTATTGTCAATATATGTTCTGAAAACAATATAATTTACAAAATTTGTCAATCATAGGAAACTTTCTGAATCAGGTCACAAATATATTGCACAAACATAATATTTATGAATTCCATGAGAACAACAAGCATTTATTTATTTATTTATTTATTTATTTATTTATTTATTTATTTATTTATTTATTTATTTATTTATTTATTTATTGAATTTCTATACCGCCCTTCTCCCAAAGGACTCATCAGTTAGCTTACATTAAGAGAATATCTATCTATCTATCTATCTATCTATCTATCTATCTATCTATCTATCTATCTACCTACCTACCTACCTACCTACCTACCTATCTATCTATCTATCTATCTATCATCTATCTAATCTATTTATCTATCATCAAATTTGTATGCTTCTCATCTTGCGATGCGAGACAATCATGCATATCTGAAAGTACAAATATCTGACAAAGACTTTTTATACTTGAGAAGTTATGGTGGATCCTGTCTGAGTTTCCCTCTCTGCCTGTTATTCAGTTGTGGGCTCCTCCTCCCCTTCTATGGTTACACATCTTTATAATATTGTGAGAATGCTGGTGATATAACTTGATTTTAGCAAAGGATTAATGAACTAATTTGTGATGTGATAATTGGGAACCTACTTAAATGAGGAATTGATGGTATAATGGATGGTTTAACAATTAAGTGGCTAAAACTGACTTTGAAATTATATTCTTTTAAAAAAGATGAAGCTTCCAGAGAAACTTTTATGATTTCATGATAGAGAAAATCCAGTAGAAAAATTCCTTATTTCAGCAACTACAACAGATTTGAGCACCTCATATAAGAACAAAGCTGTAGATAAGATCTACAATATTCACCTTTTATTAGCATTTCATTTGTTCTTTTCCCATATAGTTAAATACAAATAGTGATCACTGATCGTAATAAATTAGAATTAGTAGCCTATTAATTTGATTTGATAATAATCATATAATTAATTTCATGATAATGTCATTCATGATTTTGATGAAAGGGTATTGAGGGACAGTAATGAATCCAAGGAAGAGATCAAAGGAGCTGCTCTTACCCCTGAGGAAAGACAAGAAGAACCATGTTGGTCTACTAGAGCAAAAAATCAGAAGGAGTCTGGGAACATGTTTTCTGTTACTGTGAGAGGGATCTTGGAGTCCTAATGGATGATCATTTTAACATGAGCCAGCAATGTGTGACATCAGCCAAAAAAGACAATGCAATCCTTGGTTGTATAAACAGAGGTATAGAACCAAAGCCATGTGAAGTATTAGTACCATTTTATAAATTCTTAGTATAACCACACCTGGAATACTGCATCCAGTTTTGGTCACGGTGTTACAAAAAAGATGTGGAGACTTTTGAAAAATTGCAAAGAAGAGCAACCAAGTCCTAGAGACCAAAGCATACAAAGAATGATGGCAGGAATTGGGCATGGCTAGTTTAGAGGAAAGAAGGACTAGGGGGTGACACAATGGCAATATTTGAGGGGCTGCCACAAAGAAGAGGGGATCAACATATTTTCCACAGAAGGCAAAGCAAGAAACAATGGATGGAAACTAATCAAGGAAAGGAGCAATCTCAAATTAAGGAGAAACTTCCTAATAGTGAGGACAATTAACCAGTGGAACAACTTCAGAAGTTGTGGATGCTTCATCACTGGACAGTCACCTGTCTGAAATTGTATAAGATTTCGTGCTTGACCATGGGGTTGGAGTAGAAAATCTCCAAGGTCCCTTCCAGCTCTATTCTGATTGATCAATTGAATGATTGATTGATTTTCCAACTAATAGATGCTCTTAGGTGGAGAATAACTCAAAAATATTACATAAACACTTAAAATCTGTTCAATGTTATTTTAGACAAGGGCACAGAAAAAATGAATTAGGTTACAAGAGACAAGATTCTGACCGAATAAGAGGGGGAAAAATCTTAAAAGAAGTGAAGTTTTATTGTTGAGCCAGAGAAGCAGAGAAATTCAGACATCTCTTCACTGAATTTCTTAATCTTAAAGGACATAGTCGCTTTTATCCTCTTGTGCAAGATGTATTCGGCAGCGGAGCTTCTTGTTCTGCGAGATTCCCCCCTCTCGCAGGATTGGCCCTCCACACTATCGAGGGCCTACCTCGATGACGGGTTTTGGAACCCCGAGAGGTGGAATGCTGCGAAGAGGGGGCTGAGGGAATTTTTAAAATTGTCATTAGCTAAATTTTTAAGGGGTGGGGGGAAGAGGGAGGGTTATTTGGCGAGGGAGGGGTGTAGGCCAGGCCCGGCACAGGGACATGTTGTGGGAATTGCGGAGCAGGGAGTTGAGGGGGTTAGTACTGGTAGGGAAGAGGGCGATTCCATCAGGACCGTGGCCGGGAGGGGCAGATATGGTGGGAGCAGGAGGCCAGATCGTGTTGTGGGGGCACGCACCCGCTGTCTTCAAGCAGTGGCGTGCCTTGGCCCCCTAAGCTCCTCTCGTTCCCTGGGTTGTCCGGAGTCTCAGAGCCCGAGCCTTAGGCTGATGCTGTGCAACACCAGGTCCGTGGTTAATAAGGCCCCCCTCCTCTGTGAGTTAATTCAGGAGGGAGGAGCAGACCTGGCGTGTATTATGGAGACCTGGTTGGGCCAGGAGGGGGGGGGTCCCTCTGGTAGAGTTGTGCCCACCGGGCTTCCATGCATTTCATCAGCCGAGGGCGGAGGGGAGGGGTGGGTGGTGGGTGGCGGTCATTATAAAGGAAGGTCTTGATCCTAGGGAGACCACTGTGCCTCAGATAGCCGGATGTGAGTCTCTCCTTGTGAAGTGGGGTCATGGGAAGCAGGTGGGCTTGCTGATTGCGTACCTGGCTCCCTGCTGTGTGACAGCAGCCCTGCCCGAGCTTCTCAGTGTTATAGCCGGGGTGGCGGTTGATACCCCCAACCTTTTGGTGATGGGAGATTTCAACTTGCCGTCCATCGGCGAGACGTCTGAGATGGCTCGGGAGTTCATGGCTTCCATGACAGCCATGGACCTGACTCAAGTAATTCATGGCCCTACACACATAGGAGGACACACTCTGGACTTGTTTTTTGTCTCTGGGCAGTGGTTGAATGGACTGGTTATAGGGGATATAGCTATTGAAACCCTGTCATGGTCAGACCATTCTCTCCTGAGGCTGGACTTTCTGACTGCTACACCCCACCGCAGGGAGGCGGAACCGATCAGATGGTTCCGCCCCAGGCGACTGATGGATCCTGATGGAGCTTGGGCCATTTCCTGAGTCTCTGGCTCACGACTCGACTGAAGACCTGGTGGCTGCCTGGGATAGGACGGCCGCCAGGGCTTTGGACCGAGTAGTGCCTTTGCGGCCTCTGACCCGGCACCGGATCTGCCCAGCTCCTTGGTTTTCCGAGGAGCTGAGGGAGATGAAGCGCTGGAAAAGATGCCTAGAGAGTGGTTGGAGGGCCAGTCGCTCCGAATCCGACCGAACACTAGTTAGGTCTCATATTAAGACCTACTTAGTGGTGATAAAAGCGGCAAAGTGTAATTACTTTTCCGCTCTTATTGTATCGGCAGATAACAGCCCAGCTGCCCTGTTTAGGGTGACCCATTCCCTCTTCCATCTGGGAGCATGGGATGACCCCTTGCAGGGACAGGCTGAGGATTTTCTACAGTATCTGCACGATAAAATCGCTCAGATTCGGGAAGGCTTGGACTCTGACTGGGTAGGTTCCGGTGAGGTGTCTGGGGCAGGTCCTCTCGCCGCTCCTGTTCAACATTTATGTGAAGCTGCTGGGTGAGATCATCCATGGTTTCAGGGTGCAGTGTCATCTCCACCCCGGATCACCCCAATGATGCCCTCGAAGTGATGTCCCAGTGTCTGGAGGCCGTACGGGTCTGGATGGGGAGGAACAGGCTCCGACTCAATCCTTCCAAGACGAGTGGCTATGGATGCCGATGTCCCGATATAGCCAGCTGGTGCCTTCGCTGGCTATTGGGGGCGAGTCTCTGCCCCCCACAGAGAGGGTTCGTAACTTGAGCATCCTCCTGGATCCATGGCTGTCTTTAGAAGAGCATATGACGGCCATGGCCAGGGGGGCTTTTTATCAGATTCGCCTGATATGCCAGTTGTGTCCCTTTCTGGATCAGGACTCCTTATGCACAGTCACTCATGCCCTGGTCACTTCTCGCCTGGACTACTGTAATGCTCTCTACATGGGGCTCCCCTTGAGGACCACCCGGAGGCTCCAACTGGTCCAGAATGCAGCCGCGCGGGTGATAATGGGGGCGACTTGGCACTCCCATGTGACACCTCTCCTGCGCGAGCTGCACTGGCTCCCAGTGGTCTTCCGGGTGCGCTTCAAGGTCTTGGTTCTCATCTTTAAAGCGCTCCATGGCTTAGGGCCCGGGTACTTACGAGACCACCTTCTGCCACCAATAACCTCCCACCGGCCAATACGCTCTCATAGAGAGGGCCTCCTCAGGATGCCGTCGGTCAGGCAATGTTGACTGGCGACCCACAGGGGGAGAGCCTTCTCTGTGGGGGCTCCCGCCCTCTGGAACGAGTTACCCCTGGGGATTCGATTAATCCCAGACCTCCGCACTTTCCGCAAGGCATTAAAGACTTTTCTATTCCAGGAAGCCGGGCTGGCTTAACGTAGATTTTAATGGGTGAATTTTAGGAGGGATTTTAAATTTGGGGAAGCCAAATTTGATTTAATTATGTTTTTAGATTATTTTTAACTTTTATATTGCTTGTATTTTAATGTTTTAATGTTTGGCTGTTCACCGCCCTGAGTCCGTCAGGAGAAGGGCGGTATATAAATCTAATAGACTAAACTAAACTAAACTAAAACTAACTAATGTAAGGACTGAGCAGCCATGAGTCAGAAAAGATTTAACTGGAATTCCTGCAGGGAGGAGAGATTGGACTAGATGATCTAAGGGGCTTCTTCAGATTTATTAAGGTAAAATTCTACGATGCTAATCACAAACCCATACATGCAAGAATTTATTCAAAAATGTACCGATCATTTATATTAGTAGTGCTTAATAGCGATCTATCTGTCATAGTTCCCATTCTTGTGAACATTATTGCCTCAGTGATTAGATTAGCAAAACGTGTTGGAGTCCTGTAACACAATTATGTTGATACGGTCTCCATCTTTTCCTTTTGAATTCCTTTACCAAAGGAACTAAGTCCTTTTGGAACCCCATACCTGCCATGGCTGCAGCCTTGGAGTCCCCAAACTCCCTTTGCCTTCCTCCCTTCTTCTCCTGGATCGGGAGGAATACGCTGCATTCAAGGCATGGTCCAGAGTCCTAATAGCACTGTAAAAATGGTGGAAATTCACGTCCCACACCATGTTCTTTTTCTTTTGAGTCCCCAGTGATGATTTCTCAGTGCATCTTTTCCGGCCTTTGACAGAAAAGATATGTTTTGAAAAAGAACAGACATATGACTGATGTCCAGAGGGTGGATCCAGATAGAAACCCCTTAAAAAGGAATCCTTTACTGGCTGCTTTTTTCTCTCAAAATCAACAGTCCAGATACTATTCACATATTTGAGAGCACTGTGGTCTCTCAGTGGGTATAGTCCAATGAGTGTTGTGATCCAGACTTTTCCTTCAATGTGTCCTGGCAAACGCCTAAGTATTAAGTGAAAAGGAAGAATTCTTTCCAAAAGGGCACCATATTCCACGTAGTGAATGTAGACATTGACTTGTCTCCACTTAGAGAGGGCATTGCCATGGAGTGCTGTAAGTCGGGTTGTTAAGAAATATTGTGATATAACAACACAAACTCCATTCCTGACAAGCATAGGAGACAAAGTCCTCATGAAATTCTCTCCATTTTCCGTGTCTGAAGCAAAGAGACCAACCAGGGTCCATCTGAAATGGAGGAGCACTTGGACAATTCCTGGGTAGAGGATCCCTTTTTTGGGATAAAGCTGGTGATAAAAGGGCAATTGACTCTTATCATGCAGGGAATCTGAAAATAGTTCAAAATTGATCTGAAAAAGCAATGAAGAATTGGTATATTTGGGATGAGATCAGTTCCAAAATATTAGCTTTAAACAAATCCAACTTGGTTCTCATAAACATTATTTATTTTATTTATTATTTATTACATGTATTTATATGCTGCCCTTCTCCCAAAGGACTCAGGGCGGCGAACACAAGTTAAGAAACATGTACAATAAAATCGCATTTTAAATCAAATAACTAATTAATGATAAATAATAAACCCAGAATCAGAGTCAGCCTATTTGCTTGAACAGCCAAGTCTTCAGCTCCCGACGAAAGGAGCGGAGATCAGGAGCCATCCGGAGCTCGGTAGGTAATTCATTCCAGAGGGTGGGAGCACCCAAAGAGAATGCCCTACCCCTGGGCACCGCTAGATGACATTGGCTTGCCGTCGGGTTATTAGAATTGTTTATTATTGATTAGTCATTAACCCATATGAAAATAAAGAATAAAAACAATATAACATTAGGAAGACGGTATATAACCGTGATGGTTCACCAGAAGGGGCACACAGAGCCCTCTCTGGGGGCACGCACACCATCACCAGCCGCTCTTCTGGTTTCTAGAGCACATGTGGTTTCTGGCATGGATTTCTGGCCAGCTGGTCTTCAGAAAACGGCCTGAAAACAGCCTGAAAAATGGCCTGAAAATTGCCTGAAAACAGCCTCCCACACACCCAAAAAACAGGCAAGTTCACGCCGGCCAGCTAGTCTTCAGGTTCCTGGCACTCCAGTGCGTAGACATGCACATACATGCATGTTCATTCCGGTTTGGGCACTCGGTGCTGAAAAGGTTCACCATCGCTGGTTTGTAACAATAGTATAAAACCCATAAATTAAAAAAAAATAAGAATAAAGAATGTCAATCGTATTTTTGTATCACCCCTACAACTTACGGCATCAGACCCACAGGTCCATAGGTGAATTAAAATGTTTTGTTCAACCAAAGAGCCATATGGAATGTATTTTGATAATTTTGACCTAACAGGAAATATGTTGCTTTAATGTATGGATCCAAATAGATTGTTTGTCTAATATGCGATCCAAGATACTGATCTCTTCCTTATACAACTGACTTTTTTTTCTGATTTGATTTATATGCTGCCCTTCTCCGAAGACTCAGGGCGGCTTACAATGTGTTAAGCAATAGCCTTCATACTTTTGTATATTATACAAAGTCAGCTTATTGCCCCCACAAACTGGGTCCTCAATTTACCTACCTTAGAAAGGATGGAAGGCTGAGTCAACCTTGAGCCTGGCGAGATTCGAATATGAGTAATTGCAGACAGCTGGATGTTTAATTAGGGTGCTTTGTCTGCACCCTATATATTTAACTAATATATGTGTTTTCTCTCTCTCTCTCTCTGGAGCTCGTCTAATACAAGTCTCTTCATTATAAGAGTCTTGGTTAAATTTTCTGTATTTAACCATTGTGCCCAGTGCTCAAATCTTCTTTGAGTAAATACCATATTAAGATGTTTAGATATTTCTGTATTGAAATACTTGCCAATTTGGAAGTACATTTTTAGAAACACATCTATTTCAGTGCACCACCCTTATTGAGCATGATTGTGTGTCTTTCTCTGCTTCAATAGCTTATGTATTTGCATCAAACTCTTTAGTTTCTTCTCCTGATGCACAAAAGAGAGGAAGAACACAGCTTCTAATGTGATTTGTCAGTTGTACAAGTCAAGAAATCTTTAATTTAAATTTTATCTGTTCTGAAAGACAGAATTTGGGGAGGCTGCCAGTTTCCATAGAATTATATACTGCTTTAGAATGTTTTACAGCCCTCTCTAAGCAGTTTACAGACATAGCATATTGCCCCGAACAATTTGGATCCTCATTTTACTCACCTGGGAAGAATGGAAGTCTGAGTCAAACTTATATCTGTCTCTGTCTCTGTCTCTGTCTCTGTCTCTGTCTCTGTCTCTGTCTCTGTCTCTGTCTCTGACTCTGACTCTGTCTCTGACTCTGTCTATCTATCTATCTATCTATCTATCTATCTATCTATCTATCTATCTATCTATCTATCTATCTATCTATCTATCTCCAATAATTGGGCACCAGACCTAAGACAGAACCTTGAGGTACCTCACTGCATTCTTCCTTCCATGTAGATTTAGTTTCATTGAGGATGACAGGATAAGTGCACTTGGTCAGATAAAACTACTTGTTCTTCAGCAAGAAATTATTTCCTCATCTACCCACTCTCAACTCTCCTCAAGAGGATTCCAGCATATATATTTAGCCACAATATCTATTAGCCCACTCGACCGATATTGTAATTGCTTTTTATTCTGTTTTTAATATACTTTTGCCATCTTAAACACAACTGAATATAGCATAGTATATTACATAGAATTATTATGTATCAATGAATCAGCCAATAGAGGACACCACTATTAGGGATATTTTTTGAACAGTTCAGCTGACAGAAAACCTTTCACAATGGTTTTATTTCTCTTCAAGCTATTTATGATGAATTTCTACAATGGCCATGGTAAAAAGGGGTTCTTCAGCTCCAAAATGAAAATATGCTTGGATCTATCACATATCAACCCACCACCCCCTTCAATTTACAAAAAATAAAACATAAACATAAACTTACAAACCTGAGGGACTTTGTAGGTGTTTCCTAATGTTGACATCTGGATGGAGATGTCATCAGCAGCTGCATCAACAAGAGCCAAAATGTTGTCCTTCCTTCCACAGCTGTAGTTGGGAACATTGGCTTCTCCAGTAGAGAGCATATCCATCAAGGCATCTGAACTCAGAAGTGTATTCAAATAGTTGTCATGGATGTTGTAGCCAAGTGTGAGATTGTGCAGAAGCCTGGAAGTATTGTTGATCACTTGAATATTAAAAATGTAGCGTAGTGCTTTCAAAGTATCAAAAGATAAACTGAAGTAAAAAATGTCCATGTTAGCATCAACATCATTAATGGCAATTACAAAAATGCTTTTCCAGTTTAATCATTTTTGTCTTCACAAGCCTTCTGAGTTTTAAGCCAAAACTGATCCAAAATCAAATACAAATGTCAGTCACCCATCACCATTTCATTTTAATGAGTGTTGGGGAGATGAGGGGGAGATTATACATGTAACAATCACAAAGAAAGCAGCAGTTCGAAGCTTCATCTGCTGAGTAACCAGGATTCAAAATCTTTCAATTACTAAAGTAGAACCATCATAATACAAAGAGGCTGTTTCACATGTGATCCGGAAAAGCAATTCTAAAATCAAGCCATTCTCCGTTCCTATAAAGATCATTAATTGAATATGAATGAGAGGTTATAAAAATATAGAAATGGGCTGGGCAGAGGCAACTACAACCCATTCAATATCCACTTTAAACTTTAAACCAAAGTTTGCATTCAAGTCATAAAACAGGATTAGATCAGGAAAGTTATAGAATCTGGATATCTTCAGCGGGTTTTTTCTGTCCCATTTTTGGATTTGAGATTCCCCCCCTCCCAAAGTAAAACAAAAGAGAAGCAATGGAAATAAAAATTATTCAAGAAATTAGACTGCTACTGTAATACAGGCATAAAAGAAATAAGAAGAAAAGAACAAGAGTGTTAGAAGTGCAAATGGCGGGAATGCAACTCTGTCACACTGAATGACTTACGTGTCAAAGTGGCAACGAGGAGCCGTGTTGAAAGGCAATGTTGTTTTATGCAATATTTTTGTTCCAGTGGTGATGATACTAATGAGATGATCACCTGGCCTGTAATAGCTCCATGGTTTTTCGCCATCCTGGTGCTCGAAATTCACTGGACACTTCATTTTAAGCTTCCCAGAGACTGGCTGGAACAGCAGCCGGAATAACAGCAGAAGCAGAAGATCCATAATCTATGGGGCTGAATCAATCCCTTTCCCGTTTCTGAAAAAGAACAACAACAGGAATTAGACGAATTCAAAGCACCTTCACAATATCGAAATTGTAGTGGATTTCCTGATTCAGACAAACCAAGATTCATCTGGAAGAGAAAGTACATCCAAGAGCACAGCTCCTGTCTGTCCCAAAACATATGCCATAATGTGTGTGACTGAGGCATTTTATCCTTTTTTGAGACAAGATCCCTTCCATGTTGTTTTAGTCTGATGTTTACCTCAGACGAGGTCTCAAAGACCAGAATTTTGAAAATTACAGCAAGAAGCAATTTCTCCTCTGGGAATCATACATTTTCCATTTGCAGAGGAGTAGCTGGATAAAAACATTAGTGAAAAATAACCAATCCACCCCCAAGGTCCCTGTTCTTTAATGGTTGCGATCCTTCCTCTTAGGTCTTGTCCAGAAAATGATGCTGGATGAAGTTAGTTCATTATCCAGATAATGACTCCTGCTGTCCTTCAATATAATAACTTGTCTCCAGAGAACATTGGGGAAGGACATACAGAGCTAGATAATTTGGTGACATTCTAGATTGGTGACACTTAACTCCAGAGCTGCCTGTCTTCCATTGGCAAGGAAGCAATCAGTACCCTTGAGCCTGTCTCATTTAACCTTGGTTGGGTCTATTTATAATTTTCTTTTTTATTGTACTTCCATATATGAATCTTGATTGGAGCTGATTTCAAAATTGCTTGTGACCGGAGTGAAATTTTATTTCCCATCTTTTTTAGAAATACCCATTTTTGAATGAGAGTCAATTAAGAGCAGGAAAATGACAGCCTGTGGACTATACCCTTTGTTTAATAGGGGAAAAGAATAGATTGAACTTTTTATTTTTTTTTCCTTGATGGTCTCTCTGTTGTTCTTCTATATCCATGTTATATATTGAGAAACTTTATATTTTGAAGTTTGTTATTTTACTAAACATACAGAGGGCTGTGAGGTCTACAGCTATGATGTTTATGGAGAATCTCAGTCATCCAGGTCATGGTTATCCCAAAGATGCTTTTCCAAGAGGTAACTGGGCTTTCTGGTTTTTCTTTGAAGATGTTTTGCTTCCCATTGAAGGAGCTTCTTCAGCTCTGAAGTTTCTTGCATGAGAAGTAAAACGTCTTCAAAGAAAAACCATAAAGTCCAAGTGAAAAAAGCACTTTGGGGACATTAATTGCAATATGTCAGAAACAAAAGTTCTTGGCCCTTTATTCTCTGTCTTGAAAATTCATCACTCTTATACCTGTTTTGAAATGTCGATCTCCCCCTCCCCGTGATCTTTCTCCCTCTTGGATCATTAAGAATTTAAAAATTTCTAAAGAATTCAAATAATTTTTAATTTTTTTCAAATTGAAAAGGAATTTGAAAAATTGAAAAAAGGATTTTAAAACATTGAAAAAAGAATTCTAAAGCATTGAAAAAAGATTAACAATTAAAAAATAAAATTAAAAAATTTGAAAACTTTTTTTTTTAAATTTAGAGATTTTAAAAATATAACCTTAATTCTTAACCCTTTACTCCCTGGCTTGAAAGTTTATCATTTTCCTCCCTGCTTTCTTGCTCCTCATTCAACATTTTATATTTCTAGAACAAGTGAATTTTATTCTACACTACAATGGACAGTTTGGCAGTCAAAGGTAGGTGTGCAATTATAATTTTGAGGTGGTTACTTTAATAGGGATGTCTTTCTATTGTCCCCAGAAAGCACGCAAACTGAGCCAGTCTTTTGGAGGTTACTGGAAGGCACACAGAGTCCGGTAAAGAGGAAAAGGTGGCAGAATCCTCAGCAGCAAGGAAATTACATTAGCTAATAGCTGTTCCTACACAGGCTGGTGACCTTGGAATGGAAGGAACTCAGAAGGGAGACAGGTTCAACTCAAGGGCACCTTTCGCCTTCTTATATGGTGGTAGTACTGCATTATTGAACATTACAGGATACCATGGAACCCTCTTCTTCTTCTTTTTTTAAAAAAGATGTCCTTTCCTCTGTCAACCATCAGAAGATATACATGAACCAAATTTTACATTTTCTTCAAGAAACTAGAAACACTGATAGGCTAAGAAGTGCTAGGGAAGACAGAGCTAGGGAAGTCAGTTAGCTGACAAGTGACAAAGGGTATGGCTGGTCAACACCATCAGGAAGGCATCGTCTATAACAATGTTTGGTTCAGGAGATTCCTCAGCAGAAGTGAGAAATTCTTTTCAGCATCTCAGCCTGGAACTGGAGGCTAAGAGAGAAGAAGCCACCTGAAGGATGGAACTTGATCTGTGAGTTAAATGAATGGAGACTGCTCAGAAAGAGAACATCAGGAGAACAAGAAGGAGCACCAACATCATTTAGAGTTGTTGAAGTTGCAACATCCCTTCTTTCTCACTTACCATTCTCCTCCCAGTACAATCCAAACCTCAGAGAAATGAAAATGTTGATTCCAAAAGAACTATGAAACCAAGGACATTGAGACCTTTGTAACTTATTTTAAAGACATCTGTCAAACTCTTGGCATTCCAATGGCCAAGATATGGCTCATATTTGTCCTATTTTGAATGGTTGCTTAAGCCAAATATTGGCTAACCCTCATGCTGAGAAAAATATGGACTACCAACAACTGAAAACCACAAATATTAATTATGAATTCATTTATTCTTTTGTTTGATATTATCTTAGATTTAATTCCCTTAGCCTTATACTGTTCATATTTTTACCTAGTTTTAAACAACATAAATTGTCAAACAGTTGCAAAAGAAGCAGATAGTAACGAATAAGTAAATATTATAAGGCTTAGAAATCATTTCAGAACTTTTATCATTAGATGCTCCTTACTGTTTACTGGTCTCAGGAGGACAATGAACCAATTGGGGAAGAAGATGCTGCCCAGAAGCCCAGCACAGAGGCCAAGATGGAGAAAACCTGCATGGCCAACAAGGCCTTTCCTTTGATGCTTAACTTTTGATGGCTGACTTTTTATTTGGAGCCGTATTGAAAGGCAACATTTCACGCTGGAAAAAGGGATGTAAGTGAAAAATCCCAGATACACCCTTGGAGGCCCTGTTCTCTAGTGGTTATCCTTCCTGTCAGGACTCATCCAGAAAATAGATGAAGATATATCAACAACCCGATAACTTTTGCTGCCCTTCAAGAAAGTCTCTGCTCCATAATCTCCTGGGCAAGGTCATCCAGAGCTATGGAGGCAATCAGTCCCTTGAACCCTGTCTAAAGTTAAGACTAGAGCCTGTTTGGGATTTTCTTTTATTTTAAATCTTGGTTTATGTACCTTAAATTGTAGCTGATTTTGAAATTCCTGAAGTATCTGAAGTGAAATTTCATTTGCCCTCTGTTCTAGAAATAGAACAGTTCAGAAATATCAGATTTTGGATGAGAGGTAATTAAAAGACAGGAAAGTGATAGTTTGTATCATTGAATAAACAGGGAGAAAGTTAAAGAAAGTTAAAGGAGGGATTGAAAGTTTTTTTCCCCTTGACACTCTCTGTGTTGTCTTTCCCTATTCATGTAAGACATTGAAATCCTCTATATTTTGAGGTTTCTTGGTTTGCTAAATAAAAGAGGGCTGTGAAGTCTGCAGGTGAGATGGTGGCAGGGCCTACAGTGTAGCCCACATCCACCCAGAAGCTAGTTTGAGGGGACCAATTATGATTAATGGTGTTCTAAGTGATATGTAGAAGGGGACAAGAGAAGGTTTTCCTTTGTCCTCTTTGCTGTTTATTTGGGCTCTTGAAGTGTTGACTTGTCATGGCCCAGGATGAAGGGGAGCAGAAGGGAGGTTCTGTTATGTTAGTTGCCTAGCAACAGAATAAAGATTGCGATCAGTGACAGTTGGCTGCAGCAACTGTCAACTTGGAACCTAACCTGGCAGCAGCCATTTTTTTTCTATTCCACATGGAAGATTCAGAAAAATTCAGCCGTGCCCACCATGGAGGAATTGGTTGGTGAAATGGACAGAATTTGCTGAAATGGGCAAATGGATTTTTTTACAGGTAGCCCACAATGTATGACCTCAATTGAGCCCAAAATGTATGTCGCTGAGTGAGAAATTGATTAATTGCGGTTTGCCCCATTTTATGACTTTTTTTGCCACATTGGTTAAGGGAATCACTACCGTCATTAAATTAATAACATAGTTGTTAAGTGAATCTGGTTTCCCTATTGACTTTGCTTGTCAGAACGTCGCAAAAGGCGATCACATGACCTCGGGTCCCTGCAACCGTCATGAATGTGAGTCAGTTGTTAAGCATCCAAATGTAAATCAAAATGTGTGTTCCAAGGCTGCAAAGGTCATAAGTGTGAAAAATGGCCATAAGTCACTTTTCTCAGTGCCGTTGTAACTTTGAATTTTCATGAAGTGTTGTAAGTCAAGGACTATCTGAATTAATGGGCAATGCACCTTTATTGGTGACTGAAACACCTTTAGTGTCTTTTTGCATAAAACGTCCACAAAAATCCTTGTACGACTTATTCTTTTAATGATTGAATGGGATAGACTATAAAAAGAAAGTAGTTACAATGTAACGAGAGAGAGAGAGAGAGAGAGAAAGAGAGAGAGAAAGAGAGAGGTTAATATATAATTGTACTTATAATTACTGTCAAGAATATTGGAAGTTACTTCTTTATATTTCTATAGTTTTATTTATATCATTCTGGTTTTTTTAAACCAGAATTTTCTTTTCTTAGTGCGCTTTTAGCTTTTATCTGTTTTCCCCTCTCTGTTTCTTTTTGGTTCTATTCTAATTAATTCACATTAGCTTTTATTAGGAGAGCATCCACCCAATGCTGCAAAGACCTCTACTTCTTTTTTGCTGTCCAAGAGATCAACCAGCATTTCCACCTCCTTCCAAATGACCACCTGTGTTAAATTCTTCATAACAATTATTTAAACCCCAGAAGGACTTGGGATGCTGTGCTGGACCTGCTCTCTGTTTGGGAGGTCAAGGTTCCTAACTTTAGCTGTAGAAGGCAAAAGAGCTCTTCATTGTCCTTGAAGGGACCGAGACTGACACCTTCTCTGAGGTTGCAGCCCTGTTTGCCACCTACAAAATCCTACAGGTATGTAGGATTAAGATTAAATTCTGTATCCTACATGACACAGGGTTTGGTTGAAAGAGGTTCAAATACTGAGCAGAATGAATAGATAAGGACTCCCACCGCCCACATTTCTATCTGCAAGAGGAAAAATCATTTGCTTCTGCATAACAACCACCATCTTTATAGTAATTTATAATAATGAGCCATGATGGCACAGTGGATAGAATGCAGTATTATGTTGATGGTGCTGAGATCTTGGGTCCAATAGGACAAAGAATCCCAACTGCAGATAAACTAGCATACAACTAAAATCATGGCATTTTTATAGCCTCCACTGCACTTATACTATTATTTCTGCCATATCAACAAGGTTCCCATTGTACAAATGTTATGTTTAAAATATCTTGGTGGGGCACTTTCAGGCCTCTGCTCAGGGTACAGGATAGATCTGATGATTCCACCTCTCAAAAGAGTTAAGTGTCCATTTGCAATTAGCTGGAAAAAGGTGGAGGACACTATTTTCTGACTGGCCTTTAATTTTTCCAAGCAAAATCATTGGCCCACTCATGTATGGACAACATCTTGCATCATATTCAAGGTTTGGACTCTTGGAAAATTTTGAGAGCGAAAATTCTTGTTTCACATTTCTGCATTTATTTTGGCCATAAGCTGCTTCTTTGTATTCAGGTCTGGCCTCAGAATGATAATGTAGCACTTGGGGATAAAGATGCAGCCCAGCAGACCTGCACTGGAGGTCAAGATGGAGAAGACCTGAACGGCCACCATGTATTTCCCTTTGGTGCTCAGATAAGTGGGCACAAAAGTCACCCAGACACTGCAGAAGACCAGCATGCTGAAGGTGATCAGTTTGGCTTCGTTGAAAGCTCCAGGCAGATTCCTGGCTAGAAAAGCCACTGTAAAGCAGATGGCAGCCAGGAAGCCCAGATAACTGAGGGTAGTATAGAACATGACAACAGACCCTTGGTGCATTGCAGGATGATCAGTCCAGGCTGGGAGTGAAAGTCAGAGTCAGGGAATGGGGGAAAAGCTCCAAGCCAGATGGAGCAGATGATAATTTGGATAGCAGCAGGAGAAAGGATGACGGAGTTGACCCAGCTCTTCTTCAACAACCTTTTAAATCGATTTCCTGGTTTTGTGGCCAGGAAAGCAAGCATAACTGTGATTGTTTTGGCCAAAAGAGAAGAAATTGCCACTGAGAAGATGATGCTGAAAACCATTTGTCGGAGAAGGCAGGTGGTTTTCCTTGGTTGACCCATGAAGAGAAGAGGAGTCAAGAAGCAAAGGAGGAGGGAGACCAGGAGGATGTAAGAGAGGTCCCGGTTGTTGGCTTTGACAATGGGAGTTTCTCGGTATTTCATGAATAAGATTAAAACAAGGCCTGTAGCTAGGAACAAGAGTAGGGCAACAGAGATGAGGATGAAGCCCAAATATTCTTTATAAGACAAGAAGGTTGTTACTTTGAGGAGACATTGAACTCGGACCTCATTTGGATATTGATCATCTGAACATTTGGTGCATTTTTCTGTATCTGAGAAAATAAAAAGGCAATACTTCCTTAAATTTCTGTCCTTTACATTTCAAGGAATATCTTCTTGAGAGAACAGCAGCATTTTCCAAGATGTATTTCTTAATATCTCCTCAGAAAGAAGGTAGGAAGAACATGTTTTTCCAAAACATATAAAGCTAAAGTCTATGAAACTGAGGAAAAGCCTAGGACTTTTTCTTTGCTTTCCTGTGTAATTGCAGAATTTTCATATTAAGATAGATTATTACAGGTAAATAATCAATTATAAACATCATATTATCTTACAGCACATTTTGGGGTCCTTCTAGATGGTATTTATTTAGTATTCTGAGTACTGGGCTAAGAGTATGTCTATTTTCTGTAATGTAGTTGGCCGGCAGAGAAAGCTAATCCTGCCAATAATCTGGAATGACTATCGGACCAGAGGTAACATTGGTGTAACGAGATGCATCAATAATTGTCCAAACCACCTCGTTATGGATCAGTGATAACTTCCAGTGATTTAAAAGGGGAAGCCCATTTAGAGAGCATTGCAATAATCCTTCCAGGAAATGGACCTAAGACAATTCTCTCAGTTTCCAAGAACTTAAATGTTCATAGAAAGATAAATGTTGAAGGCAGATCCAAACTAAGAAATGGAAGAAGTATTTTGTTTGGCAGTAACAAAACTTGCCCAATATGTTCTCCAATCCCTATCAAGGTCTTTATTTTTTTTCATTTTGATAAAAATATTGTGCAATTTGAAAATATACAAAGAAATCAGTTGAAGTTCATTTTGTCCTTTAACTTTCACTTTAGTGAAAATTGTTCTGGATGAATCCACTTCCACAAGGGCTGTCCTTTCCTCCAGTGTCACCTACCTTCCTGAGTGGAGATGGTCCCCTCCGGACAAGGAACACAGTCGTAACAGCAAAATGGCTCTCCTTCTCGCTTCTGCTTGACAAATCCAGGCTGACATTTTTCCACACATTTGGACTGAGGAAGAGACTAAACAGAAAAACAAAGAATTCCAAAGATAATATGATAGCACTAACCATCCTGATATGCTGACATGCTCTTGAAATAAGAGTAAAAGTGACTGCTCAGTTTCTAGTACTGTAGTGATGTGAGATAGAGGTGAGGTTATGAAAACGTGACCCTCAGAAAGTGTAAATCAGGAATCTTTTGCTGCAGCCCATATGAGCCACATGTGGGAATGTCTAAGGCCCAGCTAGGTATCCAAGACAAGGTCCTTTCTGCTGAGAAACTACAATAAGGTAACAACTGCCATAGAAGAACAAAATCATATTTGTTATTAATTAAATTTGGGGCCTCCATTCCCCCCTCCCAGTGATTTCAGGTAGCTAACAATTAATATCAACAATTGTATTCAAGGGGTTTTTAGATGAAGTGCCCTCTTACAAGCCAAAACCCAAATCTAAATAATATATCCTTTTAAATTGTCCATCATTACTTCAGATATTAGGAAAGGCTTTTCTTTGAGTCAATATCATGTTTTATTACTTCAGTTTCCTGGGTCAGGGCATTATCTCTCAGCAGTCCAATCATTTTGACATGATGTTGACAAAAACATTCTTGGATCTCCTTCATAGGAGTGTAGTGGGAAAACCCACTTTCTCAATGCAGGAGACAAGACCACAAGACCAGGTTTATTTGCTAGCAAAGGTTCGGAGCATACACATGTCAGATTCCGAACCCCGGGCTATGCCCAAGGTGTACCTTTTATACATTTTGCAATTCTAGACGCACCAGAGGCATTACGCTTCTGACCCTATTTCCATATATGGGTACACCGTCTGTTACTTTCTGTGAACAATTCTGGTAATATGTTGCTTAATATAAATTCGTTACAGGGATGATATAGAACATAGGTCATTAAGCTCATCAGTAAGTTCCTTATTTCTGTTCCTTGTACTTTCCTGAGGTTTGCAACATAACTTCTACTCTCACGTCAACACTTCTGAGAGCAACATAATACTGTGAATAATACAATACATAGATTAATATGATTTATAGTATAAGACCCTTCTGTCACAGGAGCAGAAGGCCTATTTCGCTATCTCAAAGGAGTGAGAGATTGTAATGGGTAACTCTGGTCAGGTCTGGGTTGCTTAAAAATGTCTTTCTTTGCCCTTTAATGGGACACTTTAATTTTTTAATTTGATTTATATGCCGCCCTTCTGCGAAGGCTCAGGGCGGCTTACAATGCGTTAAGCAATAGCCTTCACACTTTTGTATATTTACACAAAGTCAGCTTATTGCCCCCACAAACTGGGTCCTCAATTTACCTACCTTAGAAAGGATGGAAAGCTGAGTCAACCTTGAGCCTCGCGAGATTCGAACATGCTGTAATTGCAGACATCTGGTGTTTAATTACAATGCTTAGTGTACAGAGCTATCCAGGCTCTGGCCCCAGTCAGTGCAAGGTAAATCCTAATTCCAAAGCTTATTTCTCACTGGAACCAAAACCATTCAGTCTAAACCTGAACTCAGGGACTGGTCAACGAATGTGTCTTCTTGTTTGGTATTTGAGGACAAGGAAGAAGCAAACCATAATCCCTAGCACTTGAAGGCATCTCTTATCATTTTCATGCAGCTTCTCCATTTCCACACTAAGCCATGATACATAGGCTTAGCCCAATGAAATGGGTCAAACTCTTTAGAAAATAGAGAAAAGACATCAATATTTCTCCTACCCTGTTGTGCAACTTTAGCCATGACATATGATCTTGGTTGATAATAATTCTCTGCCTTTCCAAAGTCACCAGTTGGTCTTTCATGAGATTCTGCTTACGAAGAAACACCCAGCTAATGAGCTTCAGATCAGCCTTTACATCACCATTTTGGTCCACGTACAATTTGTAATTGGAAAAATTGCAGAACTCATTCTTCTTCAGATAGGGATGGAACTAGAATGGGAATATCAAAGAATTTCAAAAGCAGCAATTTTGGTAATTGATCATTCTTTTGTTTGTTCTAAACAGAATCTTTCTTTTACAGTCATCTAACATCCAAATATTCATAGTAGGGAGAACACACCACCATCTTCAAAAAATGGAAAACTTCAGCAACGTTTGTCAATTATGTATTGTCAATATATGTTCTGAAAACAATATAATTTACAAAATTTGTCAATCATAGGAAACTTTCTGAATCAGGTCACAAATATATTGCACAAACATAATATTTATGAATTCCATGAGAACAACAAGCATTTATTTATTTATTTATTTATTTATTTATTTATTTATTTATTTATTTATTTATTTATTTATTTATTGAATTTCTATACCGCCCTTCTCCCAAAGGACTCATCAGTTAGCTTACATTAAGAGAATATCTATCTATCTATCTATCTATCTATCTATCTATCTATCTATCTATCTATCTATCTACCTACCTACCTACCTACCTACCTATCTATCTATCTATCTATCTATCATCTATCTAATCTATTTATCTATCATCAAATTTGTATGCTTCTCATCTTGCGATGCGAGACAATCATGCATATCTGAAAGTACAAATATCTGACAAAGACTTTTTATACTTGAGAAGTTATGGTGGATCCTGTCTGAGTTTCCCTCTCTGCCTGTTATTCAGTTGTGGGCTCCTCCTCCCCTTCTATGGTTACACATCTTTATAATATTGTGAGAATGCTGGTGATATAACTTGATTTTAGCAAAGGATTAATGAACTAATTTGTGATGTGATAATTGGGAACCTACTTAAATGAGGAATTGATGGTATAATGGATGGTTTAACAATTAAGTGGCTAAAACTGACTTTGAAATTATATTCTTTTAAAAAAGATGAAGCTTCCAGAGAAACTTTTATGATTTCATGATAGAGAAAATCCAGTAGAAAAATTCCTTATTTCAGCAACTACAACAGATTTGAGCACCTCATATAAGAACAAAGCTGTAGATAAGATCTACAATATTCACCTTTTATTAGCATTTCATTTGTTCTTTTCCCATATAGTTAAATACAAATAGTGATCACTGATCGTAATAAATTAGAATTAGTAGCCTATTAATTTGATTTGATAATAATCATATAATTAATTTCATGATAATGTCATTCATGATTTTGATGAAAGGGTATTGAGGGACAGTAATGAATCCAAGGAAGAGATCAAAGGAGCTGCTCTTACCCCTGAGGAAAGACAAGAAGAACCATGTTGGTCTACTAGAGCAAAAAATCAGAAGGAGTCTGGGAACATGTTTTCTGTTACTGTGAGAGGGATCTTGGAGTCCTAATGGATGATCATTTTAACATGAGCCAGCAATGTGTGACATCAGCCAAAAAAGACAATGCAATCCTTGGTTGTATAAACAGAGGTATAGAACCAAAGCCATGTGAAGTATTAGTACCATTTTATAAATTCTTAGTATAACCACACCTGGAATACTGCATCCAGTTTTGGTCACGGTGTTACAAAAAAGATGTGGAGACTTTTGAAAAATTGCAAAGAAGAGCAACCAAGTCCTAGAGACCAAAGCATACAAAGAATGATGGCAGGAATTGGGCATGGCTAGTTTAGAGGAAAGAAGGACTAGGGGGTGACACAATGGCAATATTTGAGGGGCTGCCACAAAGAAGAGGGGATCAACATATTTTCCACAGAAGGCAAAGCAAGAAACAATGGATGGAAACTAATCAAGGAAAGGAGCAATCTCAAATTAAGGAGAAACTTCCTAATAGTGAGGACAATTAACCAGTGGAACAACTTCAGAAGTTGTGGATGCTTCATCACTGGACAGTCACCTGTCTGAAATTGTATAAGATTTCGTGCTTGACCATGGGGTTGGAGTAGAAAATCTCCAAGGTCCCTTCCAGCTCTATTCTGATTGATCAATTGAATGATTGATTGATTTTCCAACTAATAGATGCTCTTAGGTGGAGAATAACTCAAAAATATTACATAAACACTTAAAATCTGTTCAATGTTATTTTAGACAAGGGCACAGAAAAAATGAATTAGGTTACAAGAGACAAGATTCTGACCGAATAAGAGGGGGAAAAATCTTAAAAGAAGTGAAGTTTTATTGTTGAGCCAGAGAAGCAGAGAAATTCAGACATCTCTTCACTGAATTTCTTAATCTTAAAGGACATAGTCGCTTTTATCCTCTTGTGCAAGATGTATTCGGCAGCGGAGCTTCTTGTTCTGCGAGATTCCCCCCTCTCGCAGGATTGGCCCTCCACACTATCGAGGGCCTACCTCGATGACGGGTTTTGGAACCCCGAGAGGTGGAATGCTGCGAAGAGGGGGCTGAGGGAATTTTTAAAATTGTCATTAGCTAAATTTTTAAGGGGTGGGGGGAAGAGGGAGGGTTATTTGGCGAGGGAGGGGTGTAGGCCAGGCCCGGCACAGGGACATGTTGTGGGAATTGCGGAGCAGGGAGTTGAGGGGGTTAGTACTGGTAGGGAAGAGGGCGATTCCATCAGGACCGTGGCCGGGAGGGGCAGATATGGTGGGAGCAGGAGGCCAGATCGTGTTGTGGGGGCACGCACCCGCTGTCTTCAAGCAGTGGCGTGCCTTGGCCCCCTAAGCTCCTCTCGTTCCCTGGGTTGTCCGGAGTCTCAGAGCCCGAGCCTTAGGCTGATGCTGTGCAACACCAGGTCCGTGGTTAATAAGGCCCCCCTCCTCTGTGAGTTAATTCAGGAGGGAGGAGCAGACCTGGCGTGTATTATGGAGACCTGGTTGGGCCAGGAGGGGGGGGGTCCCTCTGGTAGAGTTGTGCCCACCGGGCTTCCATGCATTTCATCAGCCGAGGGCGGAGGGGAGGGGTGGGTGGTGGGTGGCGGTCATTATAAAGGAAGGTCTTGATCCTAGGGAGACCACTGTGCCTCAGATAGCCGGATGTGAGTCTCTCCTTGTGAAGTGGGGTCATGGGAAGCAGGTGGGCTTGCTGATTGCGTACCTGGCTCCCTGCTGTGTGACAGCAGCCCTGCCCGAGCTTCTCAGTGTTATAGCCGGGGTGGCGGTTGATACCCCCAACCTTTTGGTGATGGGAGATTTCAACTTGCCGTCCATCGGCGAGACGTCTGAGATGGCTCGGGAGTTCATGGCTTCCATGACAGCCATGGACCTGACTCAAGTAATTCATGGCCCTACACACATAGGAGGACACACTCTGGACTTGTTTTTTGTCTCTGGGCAGTGGTTGAATGGACTGGTTATAGGGGATATAGCTATTGAAACCCTGTCATGGTCAGACCATTCTCTCCTGAGGCTGGACTTTCTGACTGCTACACCCCACCGCAGGGAGGCGGAACCGATCAGATGGTTCCGCCCCAGGCGACTGATGGATCCTGATGGAGCTTGGGCCATTTCCTGAGTCTCTGGCTCACGACTCGACTGAAGACCTGGTGGCTGCCTGGGATAGGACGGCCGCCAGGGCTTTGGACCGAGTAGTGCCTTTGCGGCCTCTGACCCGGCACCGGATCTGCCCAGCTCCTTGGTTTTCCGAGGAGCTGAGGGAGATGAAGCGCTGGAAAAGATGCCTAGAGAGTGGTTGGAGGGCCAGTCGCTCCGAATCCGACCGAACACTAGTTAGGTCTCATATTAAGACCTACTTAGTGGTGATAAAAGCGGCAAAGTGTAATTACTTTTCCGCTCTTATTGTATCGGCAGATAACAGCCCAGCTGCCCTGTTTAGGGTGACCCATTCCCTCTTCCATCTGGGAGCATGGGATGACCCCTTGCAGGGACAGGCTGAGGATTTTCTACAGTATCTGCACGATAAAATCGCTCAGATTCGGGAAGGCTTGGACTCTGACTGGGTAGGTTCCGGTGAGGTGTCTGGGGCAGGTCCTCTCGCCGCTCCTGTTCAACATTTATGTGAAGCTGCTGGGTGAGATCATCCATGGTTTCAGGGTGCAGTGTCATCTCCACCCCGGATCACCCCAATGATGCCCTCGAAGTGATGTCCCAGTGTCTGGAGGCCGTACGGGTCTGGATGGGGAGGAACAGGCTCCGACTCAATCCTTCCAAGACGAGTGGCTATGGATGCCGATGTCCCGATATAGCCAGCTGGTGCCTTCGCTGGCTATTGGGGGCGAGTCTCTGCCCCCCACAGAGAGGGTTCGTAACTTGAGCATCCTCCTGGATCCATGGCTGTCTTTAGAAGAGCATATGACGGCCATGGCCAGGGGGGCTTTTTATCAGATTCGCCTGATATGCCAGTTGTGTCCCTTTCTGGATCAGGACTCCTTATGCACAGTCACTCATGCCCTGGTCACTTCTCGCCTGGACTACTGTAATGCTCTCTACATGGGGCTCCCCTTGAGGACCACCCGGAGGCTCCAACTGGTCCAGAATGCAGCCGCGCGGGTGATAATGGGGGCGACTTGGCACTCCCATGTGACACCTCTCCTGCGCGAGCTGCACTGGCTCCCAGTGGTCTTCCGGGTGCGCTTCAAGGTCTTGGTTCTCATCTTTAAAGCGCTCCATGGCTTAGGGCCCGGGTACTTACGAGACCACCTTCTGCCACCAATAACCTCCCACCGGCCAATACGCTCTCATAGAGAGGGCCTCCTCAGGATGCCGTCGGTCAGGCAATGTTGACTGGCGACCCACAGGGGGAGAGCCTTCTCTGTGGGGGCTCCCGCCCTCTGGAACGAGTTACCCCTGGGGATTCGATTAATCCCAGACCTCCGCACTTTCCGCAAGGCATTAAAGACTTTTCTATTCCAGGAAGCCGGGCTGGCTTAACGTAGATTTTAATGGGTGAATTTTAGGAGGGATTTTAAATTTGGGGAAGCCAAATTTGATTTAATTATGTTTTTAGATTATTTTTAACTTTTATATTGCTTGTATTTTAATGTTTTAATGTTTGGCTGTTCACCGCCCTGAGTCCGTCAGGAGAAGGGCGGTATATAAATCTAATAGACTAAACTAAACTAAACTAAAACTAACTAATGTAAGGACTGAGCAGCCATGAGTCAGAAAAGATTTAACTGGAATTCCTGCAGGGAGGAGAGATTGGACTAGATGATCTAAGGGGCTTCTTCAGATTTATTAAGGTAAAATTCTACGATGCTAATCACAAACCCATACATGCAAGAATTTATTCAAAAATGTACCGATCATTTATATTAGTAGTGCTTAATAGCGATCTATCTGTCATAGTTCCCATTCTTGTGAACATTATTGCCTCAGTGATTAGATTAGCAAAACGTGTTGGAGTCCTGTAACACAATTATGTTGATACGGTCTCCATCTTTTCCTTTTGAATTCCTTTACCAAAGGAACTAAGTCCTTTTGGAACCCCATACCTGCCATGGCTGCAGCCTTGGAGTCCCCAAACTCCCTTTGCCTTCCTCCCTTCTTCTCCTGGATCGGGAGGAATACGCTGCATTCAAGGCATGGTCCAGAGTCCTAATAGCACTGTAAAAATGGTGGAAATTCACGTCCCACACCATGTTCTTTTTCTTTTGAGTCCCCAGTGATGATTTCTCAGTGCATCTTTTCCGGCCTTTGACAGAAAAGATATGTTTTGAAAAAGAACAGACATATGACTGATGTCCAGAGGGTGGATCCAGATAGAAACCCCTTAAAAAGGAATCCTTTACTGGCTGCTTTTTTCTCTCAAAATCAACAGTCCAGATACTATTCACATATTTGAGAGCACTGTGGTCTCTCAGTGGGTATAGTCCAATGAGTGTTGTGATCCAGACTTTTCCTTCAATGTGTCCTGGCAAACGCCTAAGTATTAAGTGAAAAGGAAGAATTCTTTCCAAAAGGGCACCATATTCCACGTAGTGAATGTAGACATTGACTTGTCTCCACTTAGAGAGGGCATTGCCATGGAGTGCTGTAAGTCGGGTTGTTAAGAAATATTGTGATATAACAACACAAACTCCATTCCTGACAAGCATAGGAGACAAAGTCCTCATGAAATTCTCTCCATTTTCCGTGTCTGAAGCAAAGAGACCAACCAGGGTCCATCTGAAATGGAGGAGCACTTGGACAATTCCTGGGTAGAGGATCCCTTTTTTGGGATAAAGCTGGTGATAAAAGGGCAATTGACTCTTATCATGCAGGGAATCTGAAAATAGTTCAAAATTGATCTGAAAAAGCAATGAAGAATTGGTATATTTGGGATGAGATCAGTTCCAAAATATTAGCTTTAAACAAATCCAACTTGGTTCTCATAAACATTATTTATTTTATTTATTATTTATTACATGTATTTATATGCTGCCCTTCTCCCAAAGGACTCAGGGCGGCGAACACAAGTTAAGAAACATGTACAATAAAATCGCATTTTAAATCAAATAACTAATTAATGATAAATAATAAACCCAGAATCAGAGTCAGCCTATTTGCTTGAACAGCCAAGTCTTCAGCTCCCGACGAAAGGAGCGGAGATCAGGAGCCATCCGGAGCTCGGTAGGTAATTCATTCCAGAGGGTGGGAGCACCCAAAGAGAATGCCCTACCCCTGGGCACCGCTAGATGACATTGGCTTGCCGTCGGGTTATTAGAATTGTTTATTATTGATTAGTCATTAACCCATATGAAAATAAAGAATAAAAACAATATAACATTAGGAAGACGGTATATAACCGTGATGGTTCACCAGAAGGGGCACACAGAGCCCTCTCTGGGGGCACGCACACCATCACCAGCCGCTCTTCTGGTTTCTAGAGCACATGTGGTTTCTGGCATGGATTTCTGGCCAGCTGGTCTTCAGAAAACGGCCTGAAAACAGCCTGAAAAATGGCCTGAAAATTGCCTGAAAACAGCCTCCCACACACCCAAAAAACAGGCAAGTTCACGCCGGCCAGCTAGTCTTCAGGTTCCTGGCACTCCAGTGCGTAGACATGCACATACATGCATGTTCATTCCGGTTTGGGCACTCGGTGCTGAAAAGGTTCACCATCGCTGGTTTGTAACAATAGTATAAAACCCATAAATTAAAAAAAAATAAGAATAAAGAATGTCAATCGTATTTTTGTATCACCCCTACAACTTACGGCATCAGACCCACAGGTCCATAGGTGAATTAAAATGTTTTGTTCAACCAAAGAGCCATATGGAATGTATTTTGATAATTTTGACCTAACAGGAAATATGTTGCTTTAATGTATGGATCCAAATAGATTGTTTGTCTAATATGCGATCCAAGATACTGATCTCTTCCTTATACAACTGACTTTTTTTTCTGATTTGATTTATATGCTGCCCTTCTCCGAAGACTCAGGGCGGCTTACAATGTGTTAAGCAATAGCCTTCATACTTTTGTATATTATACAAAGTCAGCTTATTGCCCCCACAAACTGGGTCCTCAATTTACCTACCTTAGAAAGGATGGAAGGCTGAGTCAACCTTGAGCCTGGCGAGATTCGAATATGAGTAATTGCAGACAGCTGGATGTTTAATTAGGGTGCTTTGTCTGCACCCTATATATTTAACTAATATATGTGTTTTCTCTCTCTCTCTCTCTAGAGCTCGTCTAATACAAGTCTCTTCATTATAAGAGTCTTGGTTAAATTTTCTGTATTTAACCATTGTGCCCAGTGCTCAAATCTTCTTTGAGTAAATACCATATTAAGATGTTTAGATATTTCTGTATTGAAATACTTGCCAATTTGGAAGTACATTTTTAGAAACACATCTATTTCAGTGCACCACCCTTATTGAGCATGATTGTGTGTCTTTCTCTGCTTCAATAGCTTATGTATTTGCATCAAACTCTTTAGTTTCTTCTCCTGATGCACAAAAGAGAGGAAGAACACAGCTTCTAATGTGATTTGTCAGTTGTACAAGTCAAGAAATCTTTAATTTAAATTTTATCTGTTCTGAAAGACAGAATTTGGGGAGGCTGCCAGTTTCCATAGAATTATATACTGCTTTAGAATGTTTTACAGCCCTCTCTAAGCAGTTTACAGACATAGCATATTGCCCCGAACAATTTGGATCCTCATTTTACTCACCTGGGAAGAATGGAAGTCTGAGTCAAACTTATATCTGTCTCTGTCTCTGTCTCTGTCTCTGTCTCTGTCTCTGTCTCTGTCTCTGTCTCTGACTCTGACTCTGTCTCTGACTCTGTCTATCTATCTATCTATCTATCTATCTATCTATCTATCTATCTATCTATCTATCTATCTATCTATCTATCTATCTATCTATCTCCAATAATTGGGCACCAGACCTAAGACAGAACCTTGAGGTACCTCACTGCATTCTTCCTTCCATGTAGATTTAGTTTCATTGAGGATGACAGGATAAGTGCACTTGGTCAGATAAAACTACTTGTTCTTCAGCAAGAAATTATTTCCTCATCTACCCACTCTCAACTCTCCTCAAGAGGATTCCAGCATATATATTTAGCCACAATATCTATTAGCCCACTCGACCGATATTGTAATTGCTTTTTATTCTGTTTTTAATATACTTTTGCCATCTTAAACACAACTGAATATAGCATAGTATATTACATAGAATTATTATGTATCAATGAATCAGCCAATAGAGGACACCACTATTAGGGATATTTTTTGAACAGTTCAGCTGACAGAAAACCTTTCACAATGGTTTTATTTCTCTTCAAGCTATTTATGATGAATTTCTACAATGGCCATGGTAAAAAGGGGTTCTTCAGCTCCAAAATGAAAATATGCTTGGATCTATCACATATCAACCCACCACCCCCTTCAATTTACAAAAAATAAAACATAAACATAAACTTACAAACCTGAGGGACTTTGTAGGTGTTTCCTAATGTTGACATCTGGATGGAGATGTCATCAGCAGCTGCATCAACAAGAGCCAAAATGTTGTCCTTCCTTCCACAGCTGTAGTTGGGAACATTGGCTTCTCCAGTAGAGAGCATATCCATCAAGGCATCTGAACTCAGAAGTGTATTCAAATAGTTGTCATGGATGTTGTAGCCAAGTGTGAGATTGTGCAGAAGCCTGGAAGTATTGTTGATCACTTGAATATTAAAAATGTAGCGTAGTGCTTTCAAAGTATCAAAAGATAAACTGAAGTAAAAAATGTCCATGTTAGCATCAACATCATTAATGGCAATTACAAAAATGCTTTTCCAGTTTAATCATTTTTGTCTTCACAAGCCTTCTGAGTTTTAAGCCAAAACTGATCCAAAATCAAATACAAATGTCAGTCACCCATCACCATTTCATTTTAATGAGTGTTGGGGAGATGAGGGGGAGATTATACATGTAACAATCACAAAGAAAGCAGCAGTTCGAAGCTTCATCTGCTGAGTAACCAGGATTCAAAATCTTTCAATTACTAAAGTAGAACCATCATAATACAAAGAGGCTGTTTCACATGTGATCCGGAAAAGCAATTCTAAAATCAAGCCATTCTCCGTTCCTATAAAGATCATTAATTGAATATGAATGAGAGGTTATAAAAATATAGAAATGGGCTGGGCAGAGGCAACTACAACCCATTCAATATCCACTTTAAACTTTAAACCAAAGTTTGCATTCAAGTCATAAAACAGGATTAGATCAGGAAAGTTATAGAATCTGGATATCTTCAGCGGGTTTTTTCTGTCCCATTTTTGGATTTGAGATTCCCCCCCTCCCAAAGTAAAACAAAAGAGAAGCAATGGAAATAAAAATTATTCAAGAAATTAGACTGCTACTGTAATACAGGCATAAAAGAAATAAGAAGAAAAGAACAAGAGTGTTAGAAGTGCAAATGGCGGGAATGCAACTCTGTCACACTGAATGACTTACGTGTCAAAGTGGCAACGAGGAGCCGTGTTGAAAGGCAATGTTGTTTTATGCAATATTTTTGTTCCAGTGGTGATGATACTAATGAGATGATCACCTGGCCTGTAATAGCTCCATGGTTTTTCGCCATCCTGGTGCTCGAAATTCACTGGACACTTCATTTTAAGCTTCCCAGAGACTGGCTGGAACAGCAGCCGGAATAACAGCAGAAGCAGAAGATCCATAATCTATGGGGCTGAATCAATCCCTTTCCCGTTTCTGAAAAAGAACAACAACAGGAATTAGACGAATTCAAAGCACCTTCACAATATCGAAATTGTAGTGGATTTCCTGATTCAGACAAACCAAGATTCATCTGGAAGAGAAAGTACATCCAAGAGCACAGCTCCTGTCTGTCCCAAAACATATGCCATAATGTGTGTGACTGAGGCATTTTATCCTTTTTTGAGACAAGATCCCTTCCATGTTGTTTTAGTCTGATGTTTACCTCAGACGAGGTCTCAAAGACCAGAATTTTGAAAATTACAGCAAGAAGCAATTTCTCCTCTGGGAATCATACATTTTCCATTTGCAGAGGAGTAGCTGGATAAAAACATTAGTGAAAAATAACCAATCCACCCCCAAGGTCCCTGTTCTTTAATGGTTGCGATCCTTCCTCTTAGGTCTTGTCCAGAAAATGATGCTGGATGAAGTTAGTTCATTATCCAGATAATGACTCCTGCTGTCCTTCAATATAATAACTTGTCTCCAGAGAACATTGGGGAAGGACATACAGAGCTAGATAATTTGGTGACATTCTAGATTGGTGACACTTAACTCCAGAGCTGCCTGTCTTCCATTGGCAAGGAAGCAATCAGTACCCTTGAGCCTGTCTCATTTAACCTTGGTTGGGTCTATTTATAATTTTCTTTTTTATTGTACTTCCATATATGAATCTTGATTGGAGCTGATTTCAAAATTGCTTGTGACCGGAGTGAAATTTTATTTCCCATCTTTTTTAGAAATACCCATTTTTGAATGAGAGTCAATTAAGAGCAGGAAAATGACAGCCTGTGGACTATACCCTTTGTTTAATAGGGGAAAAGAATAGATTGAACTTTTTATTTTTTTTTCCTTGATGGTCTCTCTGTTGTTCTTCTATATCCATGTTATATATTGAGAAACTTTATATTTTGAAGTTTGTTATTTTACTAAACATACAGAGGGCTGTGAGGTCTACAGCTATGATGTTTATGGAGAATCTCAGTCATCCAGGTCATGGTTATCCCAAAGATGCTTTTCCAAGAGGTAACTGGGCTTTCTGGTTTTTCTTTGAAGATGTTTTGCTTCCCATTGAAGGAGCTTCTTCAGCTCTGAAGTTTCTTGCATGAGAAGTAAAACGTCTTCAAAGAAAAACCATAAAGTCCAAGTGAAAAAAGCACTTTGGGGACATTAATTGCAATATGTCAGAAACAAAAGTTCTTGGCCCTTTATTCTCTGTCTTGAAAATTCATCACTCTTATACCTGTTTTGAAATGTCGATCTCCCCCTCCCCGTGATCTTTCTCCCTCTTGGATCATTAAGAATTTAAAAATTTCTAAAGAATTCAAATAATTTTTAATTTTTTTCAAATTGAAAAGGAATTTGAAAAATTGAAAAAAGGATTTTAAAACATTGAAAAAAGAATTCTAAAGCATTGAAAAAAGATTAACAATTAAAAAATAAAATTAAAAAATTTGAAAACTTTTTTTTTTAAATTTAGAGATTTTAAAAATATAACCTTAATTCTTAACCCTTTACTCCCTGGCTTGAAAGTTTATCATTTTCCTCCCTGCTTTCTTGCTCCTCATTCAACATTTTATATTTCTAGAACAAGTGAATTTTATTCTACACTACAATGGACAGTTTGGCAGTCAAAGGTAGGTGTGCAATTATAATTTTGAGGTGGTTACTTTAATAGGGATGTCTTTCTATTGTCCCCAGAAAGCACGCAAACTGAGCCAGTCTTTTGGAGGTTACTGGAAGGCACACAGAGTCCGGTAAAGAGGAAAAGGTGGCAGAATCCTCAGCAGCAAGGAAATTACATTAGCTAATAGCTGTTCCTACACAGGCTGGTGACCTTGGAATGGAAGGAACTCAGAAGGGAGACAGGTTCAACTCAAGGGCACCTTTCGCCTTCTTATATGGTGGTAGTACTGCATTATTGAACATTACAGGATACCATGGAACCCTCTTCTTCTTCTTTTTTTAAAAAAGATGTCCTTTCCTCTGTCAACCATCAGAAGATATACATGAACCAAATTTTACATTTTCTTCAAGAAACTAGAAACACTGATAGGCTAAGAAGTGCTAGGGAAGACAGAGCTAGGGAAGTCAGTTAGCTGACAAGTGACAAAGGGTATGGCTGGTCAACACCATCAGGAAGGCATCGTCTATAACAATGTTTGGTTCAGGAGATTCCTCAGCAGAAGTGAGAAATTCTTTTCAGCATCTCAGCCTGGAACTGGAGGCTAAGAGAGAAGAAGCCACCTGAAGGATGGAACTTGATCTGTGAGTTAAATGAATGGAGACTGCTCAGAAAGAGAACATCAGGAGAACAAGAAGGAGCACCAACATCATTTAGAGTTGTTGAAGTTGCAACATCCCTTCTTTCTCACTTACCATTCTCCTCCCAGTACAATCCAAACCTCAGAGAAATGAAAATGTTGATTCCAAAAGAACTATGAAACCAAGGACATTGAGACCTTTGTAACTTATTTTAAAGACATCTGTCAAACTCTTGGCATTCCAATGGCCAAGATATGGCTCATATTTGTCCTATTTTGAATGGTTGCTTAAGCCAAATATTGGCTAACCCTCATGCTGAGAAAAATATGGACTACCAACAACTGAAAACCACAAATATTAATTATGAATTCATTTATTCTTTTGTTTGATATTATCTTAGATTTAATTCCCTTAGCCTTATACTGTTCATATTTTTACCTAGTTTTAAACAACATAAATTGTCAAACAGTTGCAAAAGAAGCAGATAGTAACGAATAAGTAAATATTATAAGGCTTAGAAATCATTTCAGAACTTTTATCATTAGATGCTCCTTACTGTTTACTGGTCTCAGGAGGACAATGAACCAATTGGGGAAGAAGATGCTGCCCAGAAGCCCAGCACAGAGGCCAAGATGGAGAAAACCTGCATGGCCAACAAGGCCTTTCCTTTGATGCTTAACTTTTGATGGCTGACTTTTTATTTGGAGCCGTATTGAAAGGCAACATTTCACGCTGGAAAAAGGGATGTAAGTGAAAAATCCCAGATACACCCTTGGAGGCCCTGTTCTCTAGTGGTTATCCTTCCTGTCAGGACTCATCCAGAAAATAGATGAAGATATATCAACAACCCGATAACTTTTGCTGCCCTTCAAGAAAGTCTCTGCTCCATAATCTCCTGGGCAAGGTCATCCAGAGCTATGGAGGCAATCAGTCCCTTGAACCCTGTCTAAAGTTAAGACTAGAGCCTGTTTGGGATTTTCTTTTATTTTAAATCTTGGTTTATGTACCTTAAATTGTAGCTGATTTTGAAATTCCTGAAGTATCTGAAGTGAAATTTCATTTGCCCTCTGTTCTAGAAATAGAACAGTTCAGAAATATCAGATTTTGGATGAGAGGTAATTAAAAGACAGGAAAGTGATAGTTTGTATCATTGAATAAACAGGGAGAAAGTTAAAGAAAGTTAAAGGAGGGATTGAAAGTTTTTTTCCCCTTGACACTCTCTGTGTTGTCTTTCCCTATTCATGTAAGACATTGAAATCCTCTATATTTTGAGGTTTCTTGGTTTGCTAAATAAAAGAGGGCTGTGAAGTCTGCAGGTGAGATGGTGGCAGGGCCTACAGTGTAGCCCACATCCACCCAGAAGCTAGTTTGAGGGGACCAATTATGATTAATGGTGTTCTAAGTGATATGTAGAAGGGGACAAGAGAAGGTTTTCCTTTGTCCTCTTTGCTGTTTATTTGGGCTCTTGAAGTGTTGACTTGTCATGGCCCAGGATGAAGGGGAGCAGAAGGGAGGTTCTGTTATGTTAGTTGCCTAGCAACAGAATAAAGATTGCGATCAGTGACAGTTGGCTGCAGCAACTGTCAACTTGGAACCTAACCTGGCAGCAGCCATTTTTTTTCTATTCCACATGGAAGATTCAGAAAAATTCAGCCGTGCCCACCATGGAGGAATTGGTTGGTGAAATGGACAGAATTTGCTGAAATGGGCAAATGGATTTTTTTACAGGTAGCCCACAATGTATGACCTCAATTGAGCCCAAAATGTATGTCGCTGAGTGAGAAATTGATTAATTGCGGTTTGCCCCATTTTATGACTTTTTTTGCCACATTGGTTAAGGGAATCACTACCGTCATTAAATTAATAACATAGTTGTTAAGTGAATCTGGTTTCCCTATTGACTTTGCTTGTCAGAACGTCGCAAAAGGCGATCACATGACCTCGGGTCCCTGCAACCGTCATGAATGTGAGTCAGTTGTTAAGCATCCAAATGTAAATCAAAATGTGTGTTCCAAGGCTGCAAAGGTCATAAGTGTGAAAAATGGCCATAAGTCACTTTTCTCAGTGCCGTTGTAACTTTGAATTTTCATGAAGTGTTGTAAGTCAAGGACTATCTGAATTAATGGGCAATGCACCTTTATTGGTGACTGAAACACCTTTAGTGTCTTTTTGCATAAAACGTCCACAAAAATCCTTGTACGACTTATTCTTTTAATGATTGAATGGGATAGACTATAAAAAGAAAGTAGTTACAATGTAACGAGAGAGAGAGAGAGAGAGAGAAAGAGAGAGAGAAAGAGAGAGGTTAATATATAATTGTACTTATAATTACTGTCAAGAATATTGGAAGTTACTTCTTTATATTTCTATAGTTTTATTTATATCATTCTGGTTTTTTTAAACCAGAATTTTCTTTTCTTAGTGCGCTTTTAGCTTTTATCTGTTTTCCCCTCTCTGTTTCTTTTTGGTTCTATTCTAATTAATTCACATTAGCTTTTATTAGGAGAGCATCCACCCAATGCTGCAAAGACCTCTACTTCTTTTTTGCTGTCCAAGAGATCAACCAGCATTTCCACCTCCTTCCAAATGACCACCTGTGTTAAATTCTTCATAACAATTATTTAAACCCCAGAAGGACTTGGGATGCTGTGCTGGACCTGCTCTCTGTTTGGGAGGTCAAGGTTCCTAACTTTAGCTGTAGAAGGCAAAAGAGCTCTTCATTGTCCTTGAAGGGACCGAGACTGACACCTTCTCTGAGGTTGCAGCCCTGTTTGCCACCTACAAAATCCTACAGGTATGTAGGATTAAGATTAAATTCTGTATCCTACATGACACAGGGTTTGGTTGAAAGAGGTTCAAATACTGAGCAGAATGAATAGATAAGGACTCCCACCGCCCACATTTCTATCTGCAAGAGGAAAAATCATTTGCTTCTGCATAACAACCACCATCTTTATAGTAATTTATAATAATGAGCCATGATGGCACAGTGGATAGAATGCAGTATTATGTTGATGGTGCTGAGATCTTGGGTCCAATAGGACAAAGAATCCCAACTGCAGATAAACTAGCATACAACTAAAATCATGGCATTTTTATAGCCTCCACTGCACTTATACTATTATTTCTGCCATATCAACAAGGTTCCCATTGTACAAATGTTATGTTTAAAATATCTTGGTGGGGCACTTTCAGGCCTCTGCTCAGGGTACAGGATAGATCTGATGATTCCACCTCTCAAAAGAGTTAAGTGTCCATTTGCAATTAGCTGGAAAAAGGTGGAGGACACTATTTTCTGACTGGCCTTTAATTTTTCCAAGCAAAATCATTGGCCCACTCATGTATGGACAACATCTTGCATCATATTCAAGGTTTGGACTCTTGGAAAATTTTGAGAGCGAAAATTCTTGTTTCACATTTCTGCATTTATTTTGGCCATAAGCTGCTTCTTTGTATTCAGGTCTGGCCTCAGAATGATAATGTAGCACTTGGGGATAAAGATGCAGCCCAGCAGACCTGCACTGGAGGTCAAGATGGAGAAGACCTGAACGGCCACCATGTATTTCCCTTTGGTGCTCAGATAAGTGGGCACAAAAGTCACCCAGACACTGCAGAAGACCAGCATGCTGAAGGTGATCAGTTTGGCTTCGTTGAAAGCTCCAGGCAGATTCCTGGCTAGAAAAGCCACTGTAAAGCAGATGGCAGCCAGGAAGCCCAGATAACTGAGGGTAGTATAGAACATGACAACAGACCCTTGGTTGCATTGCAGGATGATCAGTCCAGGCTGGGAGTGAAAGTCAGAGTCAGGGAATGGGGGAAAAGCTCCAAGCCAGATGGAGCAGATGATAATTTGGATAGCAGCAGGAGAAAGGATGACGGAGTTGACCCAGCTCTTCTTCAACAACCTTTTAAATCGATTTCCTGGTTTTGTGGCCAGGAAAGCAAGCATAACTGTGATTGTTTTGGCCAAAAGAGAAGAAATTGCCACTGAGAAGATGATGCTGAAAACCATTTGTCGGAGAAGGCAGGTGGTTTTCCTTGGTTGACCCATGAAGAGAAGAGGAGTCAAGAAGCAAAGGAGGAGGGAGACCAGGAGGATGTAAGAGAGGTCCCGGTTGTTGGCTTTGACAATGGGAGTTTCTCGGTATTTCATGAATAAGATTAAAACAAGGCCTGTAGCTAGGAACAAGAGTAGGGCAACAGAGATGAGGATGAAGCCCAAATATTCTTTATAAGACAAGAAGGTTGTTACTTTGAGGAGACATTGAACTCGGACCTCATTTGGATATTGATCATCTGAACATTTGGTGCATTTTTCTGTATCTGAGAAAATAAAAAGGCAATACTTCCTTAAATTTCTGTCCTTTACATTTCAAGGAATATCTTCTTGAGAGAACAGCAGCATTTTCCAAGATGTATTTCTTAATATCTCCTCAGAAAGAAGGTAGGAAGAACATGTTTTTCCAAAACATATAAAGCTAAAGTCTATGAAACTGAGGAAAAGCCTAGGACTTTTTCTTTGCTTTCCTGTGTAATTGCAGAATTTTCATATTAAGATAGATTATTACAGGTAAATAATCAATTATAAACATCATATTATCTTACAGCACATTTTGGGGTCCTTCTAGATGGTATTTATTTAGTATTCTGAGTACTGGGCTAAGAGTATGTCTATTTTCTGTAATGTAGTTGGCCGGCAGAGAAAGCTAATCCTGCCAATAATCTGGAATGACTATCGGACCAGAGGTAACATTGGTGTAACGAGATGCATCAATAATTGTCCAAACCACCTCGTTATGGATCAGTGATAACTTCCAGTGATTTAAAAGGGGAAGCCCATTTAGAGAGCATTGCAATAATCCTTCCAGGAAATGGACCTAAGACAATTCTCTCAGTTTCCAAGAACTTAAATGTTCATAGAAAGATAAATGTTGAAGGCAGATCCAAACTAAGAAATGGAAGAAGTATTTTGTTTGGCAGTAACAAAACTTGCCCAATATGTTCTCCAATCCCTATCAAGGTCTTTATTTTTTTTCATTTTGATAAAAATATTGTGCAATTTGAAAATATACAAAGAAATCAGTTGAAGTTCATTTTGTCCTTTAACTTTCACTTTAGTGAAAATTGTTCTGGATGAATCCACTTCCACAAGGGCTGTCCTTTCCTCCAGTGTCACCTACCTTCCTGAGTGGAGATGGTCCCCTCCGGACAAGGAACACAGTCGTAACAGCAAAATGGCTCTCCTTCTCGCTTCTGCTTGACAAATCCAGGCTGACATTTTTCCACACATTTGGACTGAGGAAGAGACTAAACAGAAAAACAAAGAATTCCAAAGATAATATGATAGCACTAACCATCCTGACATGCTGACATGCTCTTGAAATAAGAGTAAAAGTGACTGCTCAGTTTCTAGTACTGTAGTGATGTGAGATAGAGGTGAGGTTATGAAAACGTGACCCTCAGAAAGTGTAAATCAGGAATCTTTTGCTGCAGCCCATATGAGCCACATGTGGGAATGTCTAAGGCCCAGCTAGGTATCCAAGACAAGGTCCTTTCTGCTGAGAAACTACAATAAGGTAACAACTGCCATAGAAGAACAAAATCATATTTGTTATTAATTAAATTTGGGGCCTCCATTCCCCCCTCCCAGTGATTTCAGGTAGCTAACAATTAATATCAACAATTGTATTCAAGGGGTTTTTAGATGAAGTGCCCTCTTACAAGCCAAAACCCAAATCTAAATAATATATCCTTTTAAATTGTCCATCATTACTTCAGATATTAGGAAAGGCTTTTCTTTGAGTCAATATCATGTTTTATTACTTCAGTTTCCTGGGTCAGGGCATTATCTCTCAGCAGTCCAATCATTTTGACATGATGTTGACAAAAACATTCTTGGATCTCCTTCATAGGAGTGTAGTGGGAAAACCCACTTTCTCAATGCAGGAGACAAGACCACAAGACCAGGTTTATTTGCTAGCAAAGGTTCGGAGCATACACATGTCAGATTCCGAACCCCGGGCTATGCCCAAGGTGTACCTTTTATACATTTTGCAATTCTAGACGCACCAGAGGCATTACGCTTCTGACCCTATTTCCATATATGGGTACACCGTCTGTTACTTTCTGTGAACAATTCTGGTAATATGTTGCTTAATATAAATTCGTTACAGGGATGATATAGAACATAGGTCATTAAGCTCATCAGTAAGTTCCTTATTTCTGTTCCTTGTACTTTCCTGAGGTTTGCAACATAACTTCTACTCTCACGTCAACACTTCTGAGAGCAACATAATACTGTGAATAATACAATACATAGATTAATATGATTTATAGTATAAGACCCTTCTGTCACAGGAGCAGAAGGCCTATTTCGCTATCTCAAAGGAGTGAGAGATTGTAATGGGTAACTCTGGTCAGGTCTGGGTTGCTTAAAAATGTCTTTCTTTGCCCTTTAATGGGACACTTTAATTTTTTAATTTGATTTATATGCCGCCCTTCTGCGAAGGCTCAGGGCGGCTTACAATGCGTTAAGCAATAGCCTTCACACTTTTGTATATTTACACAAAGTCAGCTTATTGCCCCCACAAACTGGGTCCTCAATTTACCTACCTTAGAAAGGATGGAAAGCTGAGTCAACCTTGAGCCTCGCGAGATTCGAACATGCTGTAATTGCAGACATCTGGTGTTTAATTACAATGCTTAGTGTACAGAGCTATCCAGGCTCTGGCCCCAGTCAGTGCAAGGTAAATCCTAATTCCAAAGCTTATTTCTCACTGGAACCAAAACCATTCAGTCTAAACCTGAACTCAGGGACTGGTCAACGAATGTGTCTTCTTGTTTGGTATTTGAGGACAAGGAAGAAGCAAACCATAATCCCTAGCACTTGAAGGCATCTCTTATCATTTTCATGCAGCTTCTCCATTTCCACACTAAGCCATGATACATAGGCTTAGCCCAATGAAATGGGTCAAACTCTTTAGAAAATAGAGAAAAGACATCAATATTTCTCCTACCCTGTTGTGCAACTTTAGCCATGACATATGATCTTGGTTGATAATAATTCTCTGCCTTTCCAAAGTCACCAGTTGGTCTTTCATGAGATTCTGCTTACGAAGAAACACCCAGCTAATGAGCTTCAGATCAGCCTTTACATCACCATTTTGGTCCACGTACAATTTGTAATTGGAAAAATTGCAGAACTCATTCTTCTTCAGATAGGGATGGAACTAGAATGGGAATATCAAAGAATTTCAAAAGCAGCAATTTTGGTAATTGATCATTCTTTTGTTTGTTCTAAACAGAATCTTTCTTTTACAGTCATCTAACATCCAAATATTCATAGTAGGGAGAACACACCACCATCTTCAAAAAATGGAAAACTTCAGCAACGTTTGTCAATTATGTATTGTCAATATATGTTCTGAAAACAATATAATTTACAAAATTTGTCAATCATAGGAAACTTTCTGAATCAGGTCACAAATATATTGCACAAACATAATATTTATGAATTCCATGAGAACAACAAGCATTTATTTATTTATTTATTTATTTATTTATTTATTTATTTATTTATTTATTTATTTATTTATTTATTTATTTATTGAATTTCTATACCGCCCTTCTCCCAAAGGACTCATCAGTTAGCTTACATTAAGAGAATATCTATCTATCTATCTATCTATCTATCTATCTATCTATCTATCTATCTATCTATCTATCTACCTACCTACCTACCTACCTACCTATCTATCTATCTATCTATCTATCATCTATCTAATCTATTTATCTATCATCAAATTTGTATGCTTCTCATCTTGCGATGCGAGACAATCATGCATATCTGAAAGTACAAATATCTGACAAAGACTTTTTATACTTGAGAAGTTATGGTGGATCCTGTCTGAGTTTCCCTCTCTGCCTGTTATTCAGTTGTGGGCTCCTCCTCCCCTTCTATGGTTACACATCTTTATAATATTGTGAGAATGCTGGTGATATAACTTGATTTTAGCAAAGGATTAATGAACTAATTTGTGATGTGATAATTGGGAACCTACTTAAATGAGGAATTGATGGTATAATGGATGGTTTAACAATTAAGTGGCTAAAACTGACTTTGAAATTATATTCTTTTAAAAAAGATGAAGCTTCCAGAGAAACTTTTATGATTTCATGATAGAGAAAATCCAGTAGAAAAATTCCTTATTTCAGCAACTACAACAGATTTGAGCACCTCATATAAGAACAAAGCTGTAGATAAGATCTACAATATTCACCTTTTATTAGCATTTCATTTGTTCTTTTCCCATATAGTTAAATACAAATAGTGATCACTGATCGTAATAAATTAGAATTAGTAGCCTATTAATTTGATTTGATAATAATCATATAATTAATTTCATGATAATGTCATTCATGATTTTGATGAAAGGGTATTGAGGGACAGTAATGAATCCAAGGAAGAGATCAAAGGAGCTGCTCTTACCCCTGAGGAAAGACAAGAAGAACCATGTTGGTCTACTAGAGCAAAAAATCAGAAGGAGTCTGGGAACATGTTTTCTGTTACTGTGAGAGGGATCTTGGAGTCCTAATGGATGATCATTTTAACATGAGCCAGCAATGTGTGACATCAGCCAAAAAAGACAATGCAATCCTTGGTTGTATAAACAGAGGTATAGAACCAAAGCCATGTGAAGTATTAGTACCATTTTATAAATTCTTAGTATAACCACACCTGGAATACTGCATCCAGTTTTGGTCACGGTGTTACAAAAAAGATGTGGAGACTTTTGAAAAATTGCAAAGAAGAGCAACCAAGTCCTAGAGACCAAAACATACAAAGAATGATGGCAGGAATTGGGCATGGCTAGTTTAGAGGAAAGAAGGACTAGGGGGTGACACAATGGCAATATTTGAGGGGCTGCCACAAAGAAGAGGGGATCAACATATTTTCCACAGAAGGCAAAGCAAGAAACAATGGATGGAAACTAATCAAGGAAAGGAGCAATCTCAAATTAAGGAGAAACTTCCTAATAGTGAGGACAATTAACCAGTGGAACAACTTCAGAAGTTGTGGATGCTTCATCACTGGACAGTCACCTGTCTGAAATTGTATAAGATTTCGTGCTTGACCATGGGGTTGGAGTAGAAAATCTCCAAGGTCCCTTCCAGCTCTATTCTGATTGATCAATTGAATGATTGATTGATTTTCCAACTAATAGATGCTCTTAGGTGGAGAATAACTCAAAAATATTACATAAACACTTAAAATCTGTTCAATGTTATTTTAGACAAGGGCACAGAAAAAATGAATTAGGTTACAAGAGACAAGATTCTGACCGAATAAGAGGGGGAAAAATCTTAAAAGAAGTGAAGTTTTATTGTTGAGCCAGAGAAGCAGAGAAATTCAGACATCTCTTCACTGAATTTCTTAATCTTAAAGGACATAGTTGCTTTTATCCTCTTGTGCAAGATGTATTCGGCAGCGGAGCTTCTTGTTCTGCGAGATTCCCCCCTCTCGCAGGATTGGCCCTCCACACTATCGAGGGCCTACCTCGATGACGGGTTTTGGAACCCCGAGAGGTGGAATGCTGCGAAGAGGGGGCTGAGGGAATTTTTAAAATTGTCATTAGCTAAATTTTTAAGGGGTGGGGGGAAGAGGGAGGGTTATTTGGCGAGGGAGGGGTGTAGGCCAGGCCCGGCACAGGGACATGTTGTGGGAATTGCGGAGCAGGGAGTTGAGGGGGTTAGTACTGGTAGGGAAGAGGGCGATTCCATCAGGACCGTGGCCGGGAGGGGCAGATATGGTGGGACCAGGAGGCCAGATCGTGTTGTGGGGGCACGCACCCGCTGTCTTCAAGCAGTGGCGTGCCTTGGCCCCCTAAGCTCCTCTCGTTCCCTGGGTTGTCCGGAGTCTCAGAGCCCGAGCCTTAGGCTGATGCTGTGCAACACCAGGTCCGTGGTTAATAAGGCCCCCCTCCTCTGTGAGTTAATTCAGGAGGGAGGAGCAGACCTGGCGTGTATTATGGAGACCTGGTTGGGCCAGGAGGGGGGGGGGTCCCTCTGGTAGAGTTGTGCCCACCGGGCTTCCATGCATTTCATCAGCCGAGGGCGGAGGGGAGGGGTGGGGGGGGGCTGGCGGTCATTATAAAGGAAGGTCTTGATCCTAGGGAGACCACTGTGCCTCAGATAGCCGGATGTGAGTCTCTCCTTGTGAAGTGGGGTCATGGGAAGCAGGTGGGCTTGCTGATTGCGTACCTGGCTCCCTGCTGTGTGACAGCAGCCCTGCCCGAGCTTCTCAGTGTTATAGCCGGGGTGGCGGTTGATACCCCCAACCTTTTGGTGATGGGAGATTTCAACTTGCCGTCCATCGGCGAGACGTCTGAGATGGCTCGGGAGTTCATGGCTTCCATGACAGCCATGGACCTGACTCAAGTAATTCATGGCCCTACACACATAGGAGGACACACTCTGGACTTGTTTTTTGTCTCTGGGCAGTGGTTGAATGGACTGGTTATAGGGGATATAGCTATTGAAACCCTGTCATGGTCAGACCATTCTCTCCTGAGGCTGGACTTTCTGACTGCTACACTCCACCGCAGGGAGGCGGAACCGATCAGATGGTTCTGCCCCAGGCGACTGATGGATCCTGATGGAGCTTGGGCCATTTCCTGAGTCTCTGGCTCACAACTCGACTGAAGACCTGGTGGCTGCCTGGGATAGGACGGCCGCCAGGGCTTTGGACCGAGTAGTGCCTTTGCGGCCTCTGACCCGGCACCGGATCTGCCCAGCTCCTTGGTTTTCCGAGGAGCTGAGGGAGATGAAGCGCTGGAAAAGATGCCTAGAGAGTGGTTGGAGGGCCAGTCGCTCCGAATCCGACCGAACACTAGTTAGGTCTCATATTAAGACCTACTTAGTGGTGATAAAAGCGGCAAAGTGTAATTACTTTTCCGCTCTTATTGTATCGGCAGATAACAGCCCAGCTGCCCTGTTTAGGGTGACCCATTCCCTCTTCCATCTGGGAGCATGGGATGACCCCTTGCAGGGACAGGCTGAGGATTTTCTACAGTATCTGCACGATAAAATCGCTCAGATTCGGGAAGGCTTGGACTCTGACTGGGTAGGTTCTGGTGAGGTGTCTGGGGCAGGTCCTCTCGCCGCTCCTGTTCAACATTTATGTGAAGCTGCTGGGTGAGATCATCCATGGTTTCAGGGTGCAGTGTCATCTCCACCCCGGATCACCCCAATGATGCCCTCGAAGTGATGTCCCAGTGTCTGGAGGCCGTACGGGTCTGGATGGGGAGGAACAGGCTCCGACTCAATCCTTCCAAGACGAGTGGCTATGGATGCCGACGTCCCGATATAGCCAGCTGGTGCCTTCGCTGGCTATTGGGGGCGAGTCTCTGCCCCCCACAGAGAGGGTTCGTAACTTGGGCATCCTCCTGGATCCACGGCTGTCTTTAGAAGAGCATATGACGGCCATGGCCAGGGAGGCTTTTTATCAGATTCGCCTGATATGCCAGTTGTGTCCCTTTCTGGATCAGGACTCCTTATGCACAGTCACTCATGCCCTGGTCACTTCTCGCCTGGACTACTGTAATGGTCTCTACATGGGGCTCCCCTTGAGGACCACCCGGAGGCTCCAACTGGTCCAGAATGCGGCCGCGCGGGTGATAATGGGGGCGACTTGGCACTCCCATGTGACACCTCTCCTGCGCGAGCTGCACTGGCTCCCAGTGGTCTTCCGGGTACGCTTCAAGGTCTTGGTTCTCATCTTTAAAGCGCTCCATGGCTTAGGGCCCGGGTATTTACGAGACCACCTTCTGCCACCAATAACCTCCCACCGGCCAATACGCTCTCATAGAGAGGGCCTCCTCAGGATGCCGTCGGTCAGGCAATGTTGACTGGCGACCCACAGGGGGAGAGCCTTCTCTGTGGGGGCTCCCGCCCTCTGGAACGAGTTACCCCTGGGGATTCGATTAATCCCAGACCTCCGCACTTTCCGCAAGGCATTAAAGACTTTTCTATTCCAGGAAGCCGGGCTGGCTTAACGTAGATTTTAATGGGTGAATTTTAGGAGGGATTTTAAATTTGGGGAAGCCAAATTTGATTTAATTATGTTTTTAGATTATTTTTAACTTTTATATTGCTTGTATTTTAATGTTTTAATGTTTGGCTGTTCACCGCCCTGAGTCCGTCAGGAGAAGGGCGGTATATAAATCTAATAAACTAAACTAAACTAAACTAAACTAAAACTAACTAATGTAAGGACTGAGCAGCCATGAGTCAGAAAAGATTTAACTGGAATTCCTGCAGGGAGGAGAGATTGGACTAGATGATCTAAGGGGCTTCTTCAGATTTATTAAGGTAAAATTCTACGATGCTAATCACAAACCCATACATGCAAGAATTTATTCAAAAATGTACCGATCATTTATATTAGTAGTGCTTAATAGCGATCTATCTGTCATAGTTCCCATTCTTGTGAACATTATTGCCTGAGTGATTAGATTGGCAAAACGTGTTGGAGTCCTGTAACACAATTATGTTGATACGGTCTCCATCTTTTCCTTCTGAATTCCTTTACCAAAGGAACTAAGTCCTTGTTGGAACCCCATACCTGCCATGGCTGCAGCCTTGGAGTCCCCAAACTCCCTTTGCCTTCCTCCCTTCTTCTCCTGGATCGGGAGGAATACGCTGCATTCAAGGCATGGTCCAGAGTCCTAATAGCACTGTAAAAATGGTGGAAATTCACGTCCCACACCATGTTCTTTTTCTTTTGAGTCCCCAGTGATGATTTCTCAGTGCATCTTTTCCGGCCTTTGACAGAAAAGATATGTTTTGAAAAAGAACAGACATATGACTGATGTCCAGAGGGTGGATCCAGATAGAAACCCCTTAAAAAGGAATCCTTTACTGGCTGCTTTTTTCTCTCAAAATCAACAGTCCAGATACTATTCACATATTTGAGAGCACTGTGGTCTCTCAGTGGGTATAGTCCAATGAGTGTTGTGATCCAGACTTTTCCTTCAATGTGTCCTGGCAAACGCCTAAGTATTAAGTGAAAAGGAAGAATTCTTTCCAAAAGGGCACCATATTCCACGTAGTGAATGTAGACATTGACTTGTCTCCACTTAGAGAGGGCATTGCCATGGAGTGCTGTAAGTCGGGTTGTTAAGAAATATTGTGATATAACAACACAAACTCCATTCCTGACAAGCATAGGAGACAAAGTCCTCATGAAATTCTCTCCATTTTCCGTGTCTGAAGCAAAGAGACCAACCAGGGTCCATCTGAAATGGAGGAGCACTTGGACAATTCCTGGGTAGAGGATCCCTTTTTTGGGATAAAGCTGGTGATAAAAGGGCAATTGACTCTTATCATGCAGGGAATCTGAAAATAGTTCAAAATTGATCTGAAAAAGCAATGAAGAATTGGTATATTTGGGATGAGATCAGTTCCAAAATATTAGCTTTAAACAAATCCAACTTGGTTCTCATAAACATTATTTATTTTATTTATTATTTATTACATGTATTTATATGCCGCCTTTCTCCCGAAGGACTCAGGGCGGCGAACACAAGTTAAGAAACATGTACAATAAAATCGCATTTTAAATCAAATAACTAATTAATGATAAATAATAAACCCAGAATCAGAGTCAGCCTATTTGCTTGAACAGCCAAGTCTTCAGCTCCCGACGAAAGGAGCGGAGATCAGGAGCCATCCGGAGCTCGGTAGGTAATTCATTCCAGAGGGTGGGAGCACCCAAAGAGAATGCCCTACCCCTGGGCACCGCTAGATGACATTGGCTTGCCGTCGGGTTATTAGAATTGTTTATTATTGATTAGTCATTAACCCATATGAAAATAAAGAATAAAAACAATATAACATTAGGAAGACGGTATATAACCGTGATGGTTCACCAGAAGGGGCACACAGAGTCCTCTCTGGGGGCACACACACCATCACCAGCCGCTCTTCTGGTTTCCAGAGCACATGTGGTTTCTGGCATGGATTTCTGGCCAGCTGGTCTTCAGAAAACGGCCTGAAAACAGCCTGAAAAATGGCCTGAAAATGGCCTGAAAACAGCCTCCCACACACCCAAAAAACAGGCAAGTTCACGCCGGCCAGCTAGTCTTCAGGTTCCTGGCACTCCAGTGCGTAGACATGCACACACATGCATGTTCATTCCGGTTTGGGCACTCGGTGCTGAAAAGGTTCACCATTGCTGGTTTGTAACAATAGTATAAAACCCATAAATTAAAAAAAAATAAGAATAAAGAATGTCAATCGTATTTTTGTATCACCCCTACAACTTATGGCATCAGACCCACAGGTCCATAGGTGAATTAAAATGTTTTGTTCAACCGAAGAGCCATATGGAATGTATTTTGATAATTTTGACCTAACAGGAAATATGTTGCTTTAATGTATGGATCCAAATAGATTGTTTGTCTAATATGCGATCCAAGATACTGATCTCTTCCTTATACAACTGACTTTTTTTTCTGATTTGATTTATATGCTGCCCTTCTCCGAAGACTCAGGGCGGCTTACAATGTGTTAAGCAATAGCCTTCATACTTTTGTATATTATACAAAGTCAGCTTATTGCCCCCACAAACTGGGTCCTCAGTTTACCTACCTTAGAAAGGATGGAAGGCTGAGTCAACCTTGAGCCTGGCGAGATTCGAATATGAGTAATTGCAGACAGCTGGATGTTTAATTAGGGTGCTTTGTCTGCACCCTATATATTTAACTAATATATGTGTTTTCTCTCTCTCTCTCTCTGGAGCTCGTCTAATACAAGTCTCTTCATTATAAGAGTCTTGGTTAAATTTTCTGTATTTAACCATTGTGCCCAGTGCTCAAATCTTCTTTGAGTAAATACCATATTAAGATGTTTAGATATTTCTGTATTGAAATACTTGCCAATTTGGAAGTACATTTTTAGAAACACATCTATTTCAGTGCACCACCCTTATTGAGCATGATTGTGTGTCTTTCTCTGCTTCAATAGCTGATGTATTTGCATCAAACTCTTTAGTTTCTTCTCCTGATGCACAAAAGAGAGGAAGAACACAGCTTCTAATGTGATTTGTCAGTTGTACAAGTCAAGAAATCTTTAATTTAAATTTGGTCTCTTCTAAAAGACAGAATTTGGGGAGACTGCCAGTTTCCATAGAATTATATACTGCTTTAGAATGTTTTACAGCCCTCTCTAAGCAGTTTACAGACATAGCATATTGCCCCGAACAATTTGGATCCTCATTTTACTCACCTGGGAAGAATAGAAGTCTGAGTCAAACTTATATCTGTCTCTGTCTCTGTCTCTGTCTCTGTCTCTGTCTCTGTCTCTGTCTCTGTCTCTGTCTCTGACTCTGACTCTGTCTGTCTATCTATCTATCTATCTATCTATCTATCTATCTATCTATCTATCTATCTATCTATCTATCTATCTATCTATCTCCAATAATTGGGCACCAGACCTAAGACAGAACCTTGAGGTACCTCACTGCATTCTTCCTTCCATGTAGATTTAGTTTCATTGAGGATGACAGGATAAGTGCACTTGGTCAGATAAAACTACTTGTTCTTCAGCAAGAAATTATTTCCTCATCTACCCACTCTCAACTCTCCTCAAGAGGATTCCAGCATATATATTTAGCCACAATATCTATTAGCCCACTCGACCGATATTGTAATTGCTTTTTATTCTGTTTTTAATATACTTTTGCCATCTTAAACACAACTGAATATAGCATAGTATATTACATAGAATTATTATGTATCAATGAATCAGCCAATAGAGGACACCACTATTAGGGATATTTTTTGAATAGTTCAGCTGACAGAAAACCTTTCACAATGGTTTTATTTCTCTTCAAGCTATTTATGATGAATTTCTACAATGGCCATGGTAAAAAAGGGGTTGTTCAGCTCCAAAATGAAAATATGCTTGGATCTATCACATATCAACCCACCACCCCCTTCAATTTACAAAAAATAAAACATAAACATAAACTTATAAACCTGAGGGACTTTGTAGGTGTTTCCTAATGTTGACATCTGGATGGAGATGTCATCAGCAGCTGTATCAACAAGAGCCAAAATATTGTCCTTCCTTCCACAGCTGTAGTTGGGAACATTGGCTTCTCCAGTAGAAAGTATATCCATCAAGGCATCTGAACTCAGAAGTGTATTCAAATAGTTGTCATGGATGTTGTAGCCAAGTGTGAGATTGTGCAGAAGCCTGGAAGTATTGTTGATCACTTGAATATTAAAAATGTAGCGTAGTGCTTTCAAAGTATCAAAAGATAAACTGAAGTAAAAAATGTCCATGTTAGCATCATCATCATTAATAACAGTTACAAAATGTGTTTCCAATTTAATCATTTTTGTCTTCACAAGCCTTCTGAGTTTTAAGCCAAAACTGATCCAAAATCAAATACAAATGACAGTCACCCATCACCATTTCATTTTAATGAGTGTTGGGGAGATGAGGGGGAGATTATACGTGTAACAATCACAAAGAAAGCAGCAGTTCGAAGCTTCATCTGCTGAGTAACCAGGATTCAAAATCTTTCAATTACTAAAGTAGAACCATCATAATACGAAGAGGCTGTTTCACATGTGATCCGGAAAAGCAATTCTAAAATCAAGCCATTCTCCGTTCCTATAAAAATCATTAATTGAATATGAATGAGAGGTTATAAAAATATAGAAATGGGCTGGGCAAAGGCAACTACAACCCATTCAATATCCACTTTAAACTTTAAACCAAAGTTGGCATTCAAGTCATAAAACAGGATTAGACCAGGAAAGTTATAGAATCTGGATATCTTCAGCGGGTTTTTTCTGTCCCATTTTTGGATTTGAGATTCCCCCCCTCCCAAAATAAAACAAAAGAGAAGCAATGGAAATAAAAATTATTCAAGAAATTAGACTGCTACTGTAATACAGGCATAAAAGAAATAAGAAGAAAAGAACAAGAGTGTTAGAAGTGCAAATGGCGGGAATGCAACTCTGTCACACTGAATGACTTACGTGTCAAAGTGGCAACGAGGAGCCGTGTTGAAAGGCAATGTTGTTTTATGCAATATTTTTGTTCCAGTGGTGATGATACTAATCTGATGGTCACCTGGCCTGTAATAGCTCCATGGTTTTTCGCCATCCTGGTGCTCGAAATTCACTGGACACTTCATTTTAAGCTTCCCAGAGACTGGCTGGAACAGCAGCCGGAATAACAGCAGAAGCAGAAGATCCATAATCTATGGGGCTGAATCAATCCCTTTCCCGTTTCTGAAAAAGAACAACAACAGGAATTAGACGAATTCAAAGCACCTTCACAATATCGAAATTGTAGTGGATTTCCTGATTCAGACAAACCAAGATTCATCTGGAAGAGAAAGTACATCCAAGAGCACAGCTCCTGTCTGTCCCAAAACATATGCCATAATGTGTGTGACTGAGGCATTTTATCCTTTTTTGAGACAAGATCCCTTCCATGTTGTTTTAGTCTGATGTTTACCTCAGACGAGGTCTCAAAGACCAGAATTTTGAAAATTACAGCAAGAAGCAATTTCTCCTCTGGGAATCATACATTTTCCATTTGCAGAGGAGTAGCTGGATAAAAACATTAGTGAAAAATAACCAATCCACCCCCAAGGTCCCTGTTCTTTAATGGTTGCGATCCTTCCTCTTAGGTCTTGTCCAGAAAATGATGCTGGATGAAGTTAGTTCATTATCCAGATAATGACTCCTGCTGTCCTTCAATATAATAACTTGTCTCCAGAGAACATTGGGGAAGGACATACAGAGCTAGATAATTTGGTGACATTCTAGATTGGTGACACTTAACTCCAGAGCTGCCTGTCTTCCATTGGCAAGGAAGCAATCAGTACCCTTGAGCCTGTCTCATTTAACCTTGGTTGGGTCTATTTATAATTTTCTTTTTTATTGTACTTCCATATATGAATCTTGATTGGAGCTGATTTCAAAATTGCTTGTGACCGGAGTGAAATTTTATTTCCCATCTTTTTTAGAAATACCCATTTTTGAATGAGAGTCAATTAAGAGCAGGAAAATGACAGCCTGTGGACTATACCCTTTGTTTAATAGGGGAAAAGAATAGATTGAACTTTTTATTTTTTTTTCCTTGATGGTCTCTCTGTTGTTCTTCTATATCCATGTTATATATTGAGAAACTTTATATTTTGAAGTTTGTTATTTTACTAAACATACAGAGGGCTGTGAGGTCTACAGCTATGATGTTTATGGAGAATCTCAGTCATCCAGGTCATGGTTATCCCAAAGATGCTTTTCCAAGAGGTAACTGGGCTTTCTGGTTTTTCTTTGAAGATGTTTTGCTTCCCATTGAAGGAGCTTCTTCAGCTCTGAAGTTTCTTGCATGAGAAGTAAAACGTCTTCAAAGAAAAACCATAAAGTCCAAGTGAAAAAAGCACTTTGGGGACATTAATTGCAATATGTCAGAAACAAAAGTTCTTGGCCCTTTATTCTCTGTCTTGAAAATTCATCACTCTTATACCTGTTTTGAAATGTCGATCTCCCCCTCCCCGTGATCTTTCTCCCTCTTGGATCATTAAGAATTTAAAAATTTCTAAAGAATTCAAATAATTTTTAATTTTTTTCAAATTGAAAAGGAATTTGAAAAATTGAAAAAAGGATTTTAAAACATTGAAAAAAGAATTCTAAAGCATTGAAAAAAGATTAACAATTAAAAAATAAAATTAAAAAATTTGAAAACTTTTTTTTTTAAATTTAGAGATTTTAAAAATATAACCTTAATTCTTAACCCTTTACTCCCTGGCTTGAAAGTTTATCATTTTCCTCCCTGCTTTCTTGCTCCTCATTCAACATTTTATATTTCTAGAACAAGTGAATTTTATTCTACACTACAATGGACAGTTTGGCAGTCAAAGGTAGGTGTGCAATTATAATTTTGAGGTGGTTACTTTAATAGGGATGTCTTTCTATTGTCCCCAGAAAGCACGCAAACTGAGCCAGTCTTTTGGAGGTTACTGGAAGGCACATAGAGTCTGGTAAAGAGGAAAAGGTGGCAGAATCCTCAGCAGCAAGGAAATTACATTAGCTAATAGCTGTTCCTACACAGGCTGGTGACCTTGGAATGGAAGGACTCAGAAGGGAGACAGGTTCAACTCAAGGGCACCTTTCGCCTTCTTATATGGTGGTAGTACTGCATTATTGAACATTACAGGATACCATGGAACCCTCTTCTTCTTCTTTTTTTAAAAAAGATGTCCTTTCCTCTGTCAACCATCAGAAGATATACATGAACCAAATTTTACATTTTCTTCAAGAAACTAGAAACACTGATAGGCTAAGAAGTGCTAGGGAAGACAGAGCTAGGGAAGTCAGTTAGCTGACAAGTGACAAAGGGTATGGCTGGTCAACACCATCAGGAAGGCATCGTCTATAACAATGTTTGGTTCAGGAGATTCCTCAGCAGAAGTGAGAAATTCTTTTCAGCATCTCAGCCTGGAACTGGAGGCTAAGAGAGAAGAAGCCACCTGAAGGATGGAACTTGATCTGTGAGTTAAATGAATGGAGACTGCTCAGAAAGAGAACATCAGGAGAACAAGAAGGAGCACCAACATCATTTAGAGTTGTTGAAGTTGCAACATCCCTTCTTTCTCACTTACCATTCTCCTCCCAGTACAATCCAAACGTCAGAGAAATGAAAATGTTGATTCCAAAAGAACTATGAAACCAAGGACATTGAGACCTTTGTAACTTATTTTAAAGACATCTGTCAAACTCTTGGCATTCCAATGGCCAAGATATGGCTCATATTTGTCCTATTTTGAATGGTTGCTTAAGCCAAATATTGGCTAACCCTCATGCTGAGAAAAATATGGACTACCAACGACTGAAAACCACAAATATTAATTATGAATTCATTTATTCTTTTGTTTGATATTATCTTAGATTTAATTCCCTTAGCCTTATACTGTTCATATTTTTACCTAGTTTTAAACAACATAAATTGTCAAACAGTTGCAAAAGAAGCAGATAGTAACGAATAAGTAAATATTATAAGGCTTAGAAATCATTTCAGAACTTTTATCATTAGATGCTCCTTACTGTTTACTGGTCTCAGGAGGACAATGAACCAATTGGGGAAGAAGATGCTGCCCAGAAGCCCAGCACAGAGGCCAAGATGGAGAAAACCTGCATGGCCAACAAGGCCTTTCCTTTGATGCTTAACTTTTGATGGCTGACTTTTTATTTGGAGCCGTGTTGAAAGGCAACATTTCACGCTGGAAAAAGGGATGTAAGTGAAAAATCCCAGATACACCCTTGGAGGCCCTGTTCTCTAGTGGTTATCCTTCCTGTCAGGACTCATCCAGAAAATAGATGAAGATATATCAACAACCAGATAACTTTTGCTGCCCTTCAAGAAAGTCTCTGCTCCATAATCTCCTGGGCAAGGTCATCCAGAGCTATGGAGGCAATCAGTCCCTTGAACCCTGTCTAAAGTTAAGACTAGAGCCTGTTTGGGATTTTCTTTTATTTTAAATCTTGGTTTATGTACCTTAAATTGTAGCTGATTTTGAAATTCCTGAAGTATCTGAAGTGAAATTTCATTTGCCCTCTGTTCTAGAAATAGAACAGTTCAGAAATATCAGATTTTGGATGAGAGGTAATTAAAAGACAGGAAAGTGATAGTTTGTATCATTGAATAAACAGGGAGAAAGTTAAAGAAAGTTAAAGGAGGGATTGAAAGTTTTTTTCCCCTTGACATTCTCTGTGTTGTCTTTCCCTATTCATGTAAGACATTGAAATCCTCTATATTTTGAGGTTTCTTGGTTTGCTAAATAAAAGAGGGCTGTGAAGTCTGCAGGTGAGATGGTGGCAGGGCCTACAGTGTAGCCCACATCCACCCAGAAGCTAGTTTGAGGGGACCAATTATGATTAATGGTGTTCTAAGTGATATGTAGAAGGGGACAAGAGAAGGTTTTCCTTTGTCCTCTTTGCTGTTTATTTGGGCTCTTGAAGTGTTGACTTGTCATGGCCCAGGATGAAGGGGAGCAGAAGGGAGGTTCTGTTATGTTAGTTGCCTAGCAACAGAATAAAGATTGCGATCAGTGACAGTTGGCTGCAGCAACTGTCAACTTTGAATCTAACCTGGCAGCAGCCATTTTTTTTCTATTCCACATGGAAGGTTCAGAAAAATTCATCCCTGCCCACCATGGAGGAATTGGTTGGTGAAATGGACAGAATTTGCTGAAATGGGCAAATGGATTCTTTTACAGGTAGCCCTCAACCTATGACCTCAATTGAGCCCAAAATGTATGTCGCTGAGTGAGAAATTGATTAATTGCGGTTTGCTACATTTTATGACTTTTTTTGCCACATTGGTTAAGGGAATCACTACCGTCATTAAATTAATAACATAGTTGTTAAGTGAATCTGGTTTCCCCATTGACTTTGCTTGTCAGAACGTCGCAAAAGGCGATCACATGACCTCGGGTCCCTGCAACCATCATAAATGTGAGTCAGTTGTTAAGCATCCAAATGTAAATCAAAATGTATGTTCCAATGCTGCAAAGGTCATAAGTGTGAAAAATGGCCATAAGTCACTTTTTTCAGTGCCGTTGTAAGTTTGAATTTTCATGAAGTGTTGTAAGTCAAGGACTACCTGAATTAATGGGCAATGTACCTTTATTGGTGTCTGAAACACCTTTAGTGTCTTTTTGCATAAAACGTCCACAAAAATCCTTGTACGACTTATTCTTTTAATGATTGAATGGGATAGACTATAAAAAGAAAGTAGTTACAATGTAACGAGAGAGAGAGAGAGAGAGAGAGAGAGAGAGAGAGAAAGAGAGAGAGAAAGATAGAGGTTAATATATAATTGTACTTATAATTACTGTCAAGAATATTGGAAGTTACTTCTTTATATTTCTATTCTTTTATTTATATCATTCTGGTTTTTTTTTTTCTTGGTGCGCTTTTAGCTTTTATCTGTTTTCCCCTCTCTGTTTCTTTTTGGTTCTATTCTAATTAATTCACATTAGCTTTTATTAGGAGAGCATCCACCCAATGCTGCAAAGACCTCTACTTCTTTTTTGCTGTCCAAGAGATCAACCAGCATTTCCACCTCCTTCCAAATGTCCACCTGGGTTAAATTCTTCATAACAATTATTTGAACCCCAGAAGGACTTGGGATGCTGTGCTGGACCTGCTCTCTGTTTGGGAGGTCAAGGTTCCTAACTTTAGCTGTAGAAGGCAAAAGAGCTTTTCATTGTCCTTGAAGGGACCGAGACGGACACCTTCTCTGAGGTTGCAGCCCTGTTTGCCACCTACAAAATCCTACAGGTATGTGGGATTAAGATTAAATTCTGTATCCTACATGACACAGGGTTTGGTTGAAAGAGGTTCAATGACTGAGCAGAATGAGTAGATAAGGACTCCCACCGCCCACATTTCTATCTGCAAGAGGAAAAATCATTTGCTTCTTCATAACAACCACCATCTTTATAGTAATTTATAATAATGAGCCATGATGGCACAGTGGATAGAATGCAGTATTATGTTGATGGTGCTGAGATCTTGGGTCCAATAGGACAAAGAATCCCAACTGCAGATAAACTAGCATACAACTAAAATAATGGCATTTTTACAGCCTCCACTGCATTATTTTTTATATTTATATATATATTATATATTATACAATTACTTCTGCCATATCAACAAGGTTCACATTGTACAAACGTCATGTTTAAAATATCTTGGTGGGGCACTTTCAGGGCTCTGCTCAGGGCACAGGATAGATCTGATGATTCCACTACTCAAAAGAGTTAAGTGTCCATCTTGCAATTAGCTGGAAAAAGGTGGAGGACACTATTTTCTGACTGGCCTTTAATTTTTCCAAGCAAAATCATTGGCCCACTCATGTATGGACAACATCTTGCATCATATTCAAGGTTTGGACTCTTGGAAAATTTTGAGAGTGAAAATTCTTATGTTTCATATTTCTGCATTTATTTTGGCCATAAGCTGCTTCTTTGTATTCAGGTCTGGCCTCAGAATGATAATGTAGCACTTGGGGATAAAGATGCAGCCCAGCAGACCAGCACTGGAGGACAAGATAGAGAAGACCTGAACGGCCACCATGTATTTCCCTTTGGTGCTCAGATAAGTGGGTACAAAAGTCACCCAGACACTGCAGAAGACCAGCATGCTGAAGGTGATCAGTTTGGCTTCGTTGAAAGCTCCAGGCAGATTCCTGGCTAGGAAAGCCACTGTAAAGCAGATGGCAGCCAGGAAGCCCAGATAACTGAGGGTAGTATAGAACATGACAACAGACCCTTCGTTGCACTGCAGGATGATCAGTCCAGGCTGGGAGTGAAAGTCAGAGTCAGGGAATGGGGGAAAAGCTCCAAGCCAGATGGAGCAGATGATAATTTGGATAGCAGCAGGAGAAAGGATGACGGAGTTGACCCAGCTCTTCTTCAATAACCTTTTAAATCGATTTCCTGGTTTTGTGGCCAGGAAAGCAAGCATAACTGTGATTGTTTTGGCCAAAAGAGAAGAAATTGCCACTGAGAAGATGATGCTGAAAACCATTTGTCGGAGAAGGCAGGTGGTTTTCCTTGGTTGACCCATGAAAAGAAGAGGAGTCAAGAAGCAAAGCAGGAGGGAGACCAGGAGGGCGTAAGAGAGGTCCCGGTTGTTGGCTTTGACAATGGGAGTTTCTCGGTATTTTATGAATAAGATTAAAACAAGGCCTGTAGCTAGGAACAAGAGTAGAGCAACAGAGATGAGGATGAAGCCCAAATATTCTTTATAAGACAAGAAGGTTGTTACTTTGAGGAGACATTGAACTCGGACCTCATTTGGATATTGATCATCTGAACATTTGGTGCATTTTTCTGTATCTGAGAAAATAAAAAGGCAATACTTCCTTAAATTTCTGTCCTTTACATTTCAAGGAATATCTTCTAGAGAGAAAAGCAGCATTTTCCAAGATGTATTTCTTAATATCTCCTCAGAAAGAAGGTAGGAAGAACATGTTTTTCCAAAACATATAAAACTAAAGTCTATGAAACTGAGGAAAATCCTAGGACTTTTTCTTTGCTTTCCTGTGTAATTGCAGAATTTTCATATTAAGATAGATTATTACAATCAATTATAAACAATCATATTATCTTACAGCACATTTTGGGGTCCTTCTAGATGGTATTTACTTAGTATTCTGAGTACTGGGCTCAGAGTATGTCTATTTTTTGTAATGTAGTTGGCCGGCAGAGAAAGCTAATCCTGCCAATAATCTGGAATGACTATCGGACCAGAGGTAACATTGGTGTAACGAGATGCATCAATAATTGTCCAAACCACCTCGTTATGGATCAGTGATAACTTCCTGTGATTTAAAAGGGGAAGCCCATTTAGAGAGCATTGCAACAATCCTTCTAGGAAATGGACCTAAGACAATTCTCTTTGTTTCAAAGAACTTATCTGTTCATAGAAAGATAAATGTTGAAGGCAGATCCAAACTAAAAAATGGAAGAAGTATTTTGTTTGGCAGTAACAAAACTTGCCCAATATGCCATGTTCTCCAATCCCTATCAAGGTCTTTATTTTTTTTCATTTTGATAAAAATATTGTGCAATTGGAAAATATACAAAGAAATCACTAGAAGTTCATTTTGTCCTTTAACTTTCACTTTAGTGAAAATTGTTCTGGATGAATCCACTTCCACAAGGGCTGTCCTTTCCTCCAGTGTCACCTACCTTCCTGAGTGGAGATGGTCCCCTCCGGACAAGGAACACAGTTGTAACAGCAAAATGGCTCTCCTTCTCGCTTCTGCTTGACAAATCCAGGCTGACATTTTTCCACACATTTGGACTGAGGAAGAGACTAAATAGAAAAACAAAGAATTCCAAAGAAAATATGATAGCACTAACCATCCTGACATGCTGACATGCTCTTGAAATAAGAGTAAAAGTGACTGCTCAGTTTCTAGTACTGTAGTGATGTGAGATAGAGGTGAGGTTATGAAAACGTGTCCCTCAGAAAGTGTAAATCAGGAATCTTTTGCTGCAGCACATATGAGCCACATGTGGGAATGTCTAAGGCCCAGCTAGGTATCCAAGACAAGGTCCTTTCTGCTGAGAAACTACAATAAGGTAACAACTGCCATAGAAGAACAAAATCATATTTGTTATTAATTAAATTTGGAGCCTCCATTCCCCCCTCCCAGTGATTTCAGGTAGCTAACAATTAATATCAACAATTGTATTCAAGGGGTTTTTAGATGAAGTGCCCTCTTACAAGCCAAAACCCTAATCTAAATAATATATCCTTTTAAATTGTCCATCATTACTTCAGATATTAGGAAAGGCTTTTCTTTGAGTCAATATCATGTTTTATTACTTCAGTTTCCTGGGTCAGGGCATTATCTCTCAGCAGTCCAATCATTTTTACATGATGTTGACAAAAACATTCTTGGATCTCCTTCATAGGAGTGTAGTGGGAAAACCCACTTTCTCAATGCAGGAGACAAGACCACAAGACCAGGTTTATTTGCTAGCAAAGGTTCGGAGCATACACGTGTCAGATTCCAAACCCCGGGCTATGCCCAAGGTGTACCTTTTATACATTTTGCAATTCTAGACGCACCAGAGGCATTACGCTTCTGACCCTATTTCCATATATGGGTACACCGTCTGTTACTTTCTGTGAACAATTCTGGTAATATGTTGCTTAATATAAATTCGTTACAGGGATGATATAGAACATAGGTCATTAAGCTCATCAGTAAGTTCCTTATTTCTGTTCCTTGTACTTTCCTGAGGTTTGCAACATAACTTCTACTCTCACGTCAACACTTCTGAGAGCAACATAATACTGTGAATAATACAATACATAGATTAATATGATTTATAGTATAAGACCCTTCTGTCACAGGAGCAGAAGGCCTATTTCGCTATCTCAAAGGAGTGAGAGATTGTAATGGGTAACTCTGGTCAGGTCTGGGTTGCTTAAAAATGTCTTTCTTTGCCCTTTAATGGGACACTTTAATTTTTTAATTTGATTTATATGCCGCCCTTCTGCGAAGGCTCAGGGCGGCTTACAATGCGTTAAGCAATAGCCTTCACACTTTTGTATATTTACACAAAGTCAGCTTATTGCCCCCACAAACTGGGTCCTCAATTTACCTACCTTAGAAAGGATGGAAAGCTGAGTCAACCTTGAGCCTCGCGAGATTCGAACATGCTGTAATTGCAGACATCTGGTGTTTAATTACAATGCTTAGTCTACAGAGCTATCCAGGCTCTGGCCCCAGTCAGTGCAAGGTAAATCCTAATTCCAAAGCTTATTTCTCACTGGAACCAAAACCATTCAGTCTAAACCTGAACTCAGGGACTGGTCAACGAATGTGTCTTCTTGTTTGGTATTTGAGGACAAGGAAGAAGCAAACCATAATCCCTAGCACTTGAAGGCATCTCTTATCATTTTCATGCAGCTTCTCCATTTCCACACTAAGCCATGATACATAGGCTTAGCCCAATGAAATGGGTCAAACTCTTTAGAAAATAGAGAAAAGACATCAATATTTCTCCTACCCTGTTGTGCAACTTTAGCCATGACATATGATCTTGGTTGATAATAATTCTCTGCCTTTCCAAAGTCACCAGTTGGTCTTTCATGAGATTCTGCTTACGAAGAAACACCCAGCTAATGAGCTTCAGATCAGCCTTTACATCACCATTTTGGTCCACGTACAATTTGTAATTGGAAAAATTGCAGAACTCATTCTTCTTCAGATAGGGATGGAACTAGAATGGGAATATCAAAGAATTTCAAAAGCAACAAATTTGATAACCGATCACTTTTTTGTTTGTTCTAAACAGAATCTTTCTTTTACAGCATCTAACTTCCAAATATTCATAGTAGGGAGACCAAACCACTATCTTCAAAAAATGGAAAACTTCAGCAAAGTTTGTCAATTATGTATTGTCAATATATGTTCTGAAAACAATACAATTGACAAAATTTGTCAATGATAGGCAACTTTCTGAATCAGGTCACAAATAAATTGCACAAACATAATATTTATGAATTCCATGGGAATAACAAGCAATTAGCCTATATTAAGAGAATATCTATCTATCTATCTATCTATCTATCTATCTATCTATCTATCTATCTATCTATCTATCTATCTATCTATCTTTTCTGAGGTTTTTGCAGGTGTTTATATGTAGGTCTTTGGTTATTTGGGTTTTCTCCCGTGTAAAATTCGAAGTGTCTTGGCAACGTTTCGACGAAGTCTCATTCGTCATCTTCAGGCTGGTGTTTTCGGCTTCGTGCTTCTAGGAGCAAATGTGTGATCGCAGCTGTTTCTTTCTTTTAACTACTGGTGGGGGTGTGAACTGATTGGGTGGGAGCTTGGCTATGTTCTGAGTGGGTGGAGGTGTTTCTGATTGGTTGGGGGCTTGGGAATCTATCTATCTATCTATCTATCTATCTATCTATCTATCTACCTATCTATCTATCTATCTATCTTCTATCATCTATCTAATCTATTTATCATCAAATTTGTATGCTTCTCAACTTGCGATGCGAGACAATCATGCATATCTGAAAGTACAAATATCTCACCAACTCTTTTTACACTTGAGAAGTTATGGTGGATCCTGTCTGAGTTTCCCTCTCTGCCTGTTATTCAGTTGTGGGCTCCTCCTCCCCTTCTATGGTTACACATTTTTAAAATATTGTGAAAATGCTGGTGATATAACTTGATTTTAGCAAAGGATTAATGAACTAATTTGTGATGTGATAATTGGGAACCTACTTAAATGAGGAATTGATGGTATAATGGACGGTTTAACAATTAAGTGGCTAAAACTGACTTTGAAATTATATTCTTTTAAAAAGGATGAAGCTTCCAGAGAAACTTTTATGATTTTGTGATAGAGAAAATCCAGTAGAAAAATACCTTATTTCAGGAACTACAACAGACTTGAGTACCTCATATAAGAACAAAGCTGTAGATAAGAGCTACAATGTCAACCTTTTATTAGCATTTCATTTGTACATTTCCCATAGAGTTAAATACAAATAGTGATCACTGATCATAATAAATTAGAATTAGTAGTACTATCAGCGTTCCAACACTGGTGTACAAGAAAAAGGGGAGAAGCTTGAACTTTTGCCTACTTAATTCCCTTGAAGAATCTGTCTCCCCAGAGATGAAGGGGTGGGGAGACATTCCTGTGAGCTGACGGAGATGGGTTGAGGAGACTGGCTTGGAAGATAGCCAATGAGAGACAGAGAATTGGGGATCGAAAAGGGAGGGATTGGGGGGCAAAGGTCAGTGCTAACTGCGAAAGAGTCAGGGGCAGACCGCTATGCTCACAAAGAGAAAATTTCCTCAAAGACTGGCAGTTTGGAAATTCATTTATTTTGAGATAGCATCGAAGCTTGACAAGTGTATTAATTTGATTTGATAATAATCATATAATTAATTTCATGATAATATCATTCATAATTTTGATGAAAGGGAATTGAAGGGCAGTAATGAATCCAAGGAAGAGATCAAAGGAGCTGCTCTTAGCCCTGAGGAAAGACCACAGGGAGAAGAGCCACATTGGTCTACTACATCAAAAAATCAGAAGTCTGGGAACATATTTTCTGTTACTGTGAGAGGGATCTTGGAGACCTAATGGATGATCATTTAAACACGAGCCAGCAATGTCTGACAGCAGCCAAAAAAAAAACCCAATGCAATCCTTGGTTATATAAACAGAGGCTTTGAATCAAAGTCATGTGAAGTATTAGTACTATTTTATAAATCCTTAGTATAACCACACCTGGAATACTGCATCCAGTTTTGGGCACGGTGTTACAAAAAAGATGTGGAGACTTTTGAAAAATTGCAAAGAAAAGCAACCAAGTCCTGGAGACCAAAACATACAAAGAATGATGGCAGGAATTGGGCATGGCTAGTTTAGAGATCCTTTTAGAGAAAAGAAGGACTAGGGGTGACACAATGGCAATATTTGAGGGGCTGCCACAAAGAAGAGGGGATCAACATATTTTCCAAAGAAGGCAAAGCAAGAAACAATGGATGGAAACTAATCAAGGAAAGGAGCAATCTCAAATTAAGGAGAAACTTCCTAACAGCAAGGACAATTAATCAGTGGAACAACTTCAGAAGTTGTGGATGCTTCATCACTGGAGGTTTTTAAGAAAAGAGTGGACAGCCACCTGTCTGAAATGTTGTAAGATTTCCTGCTTGACCATGGGGTTGGACTAGAAAATCTCCAAGGTCCCTTCCAGCTCTATTCTGATTGATCAATTGATTGATTGATTGATTTTCCAGCTAATAGAAGCTTTTAGGTAGAGAATAACTGAAAGATGTTACACAAACACTTAAGATCTGTTCTTTTTTCTTTTTAATTTGATTTATATGCCGCCCTTCTCTGGAGACTCAGGGTGGCTTACAATGCGTTAAGCAATAGCCTTCATATCTTTGTATATTTTTACAAAGTCAGCTTATTGCCCCCACAAACTGGGTCCTCAATTTACCTACCTTAGAAAGGATGAAAGGCTGAGTCAACCTTGAGCCTGGCAAGATTCGAACTTACTAATTGGAGACAGCTGGAGTTCAATTACAATGCATTAGTCTGCTGAGCTAATTCAGGCTCAATGTTATTTTAGACAGGGGCATGGAAAAAATGAATTAGGTTACAAGAGACAAGATTCTGACTGAATAAGAGGGGGAAAAAATCTTAAAAGAAGTGAAGTTTTACTGTTGAGCCAGAGAAGCAGAGAATTTCAGCCATCCGTTAACTGAATTTCTTAATGCAAGGACCGAGCAGCCATGAGTCAGAAAAGATTTAACTGAAATTCCTGCAGGGAGGAGAGGTTAGACTAGATGATCTAAGCGGCTTCTTCAGATTTATTGATGTAAAGTTCTATGATGCTAATCACATACCCATACATGCAGGAATTTATGTAAAAATGTACACATCATTTATATTAGTAGTGCTTAAGAGCGATCTATCTGTCATAGTTCCCATTCTTGTGAACATTATTTCCTGAGTGATTAGATTGGCAAAACGTGTTGGAGTCCTGTAACACAATTAGGTTGATACGGTCTCCATCTTTTCCTTTTGAATTCCTTTACCAAAGATACTAAGTCCTTGTTGGAACCCCATACCTGCCATGGCTGCAGCCTTGGAGTCCCCAAACTCCCTTTGCCCTCCTCCCTTTTCTTCCTGGATCTAGAGGAATACGCCACATTCAAGGCATGGTCCAGAGTCCTAATAGCACTGTAAAAATGGTGGAAATTCACGTCCCACACCATGTTCTTTTTCTTTTGGATCTCCAGTGGTGATTTCTCAGTGCATCTTTTCCGGCCTTTGACAGAAAAGACATGTTTTGAAAAAGTACAGACATATGACTGATGTCCAGAGGGTGGATCCATATAGTACCCGCTTATAAAGGAATCCTTTACTGGCTGCTTTTTTTTCTCAAAATCAACAGTCCAGATACTATTCACATATTTGAGAGCATTGTGGTCTGTCAGTGGATATAGTCCTATCAGTGTTGTGATCCAGACTTTCCCTTCAATGTGTCCTGGCAAACACCTAAATATTAAATCAAAAGGAAGAATTCTTTCCAAAACGGCACCATATTCCACGTAGTGAATGTAGACATTGACTTGTCTCCACTTAGAGAGGGCATTGCCGTGGAGTGCTGTAAGTCGGGTTGTTGAGAAATATTGTGATATAACAACACAGATTCCATTCCTGACAAGCATAGGAGACAAAGTCCTCATGAAATTCTCTCCATTTTCCGTGTCTGAAGCAAAGAGACCAACCAGGGTCCATCTGAAATGGAGGAGCACTTGGACAATTCCTGGGTAGAGGATCCCTTTTTTAGGATAAAGCTGGTGATGAAATGGCAATTGACTCTTATCATGCAGCGAATCTGAAAATAGTTCAAAATTGATCTGAAAAAGCAATGAAGAATTCTGTGTTATATTTGGGGGTCAGATCAGTTCAGCTTGGTTCTCATAAACTTATTAGAATAGTTTATTATTGATTAGTCATTAACTCATATGAAAATAGAGAATAAAAACAATATAATATTAGGAAGACTGTATATAACCATGATGGTCCACCTATGGCACATGTGCCAGAAGGAGCACACAAAGCCCTTTCTGGGGGCACACATGCCATCACTAGCTGCTTTTCTGGTTTCCAGAGCACATATGGTTTCTGGCATGGATTTCTGGCCAGCTGATTTTAGGAAAACGGCCTGAAAAAGGCCCCCAAAATGGCCTGAAAACAGCCTCTAAACACCCAAAAATCAGGCAAGTGCACACCGGCCAGCTAGTCTTCAGGTTCCTGGCACTCTGATGCGTAGACATGCACACACATGCATGTTCATTCCAGTTTGGGCACGCGGTGCTGAAAAGGTTCGGCATCACTGATTTGTAACAATAGTATAAAACCCATAAATTTTAAAAAAATAAGAATAAAGAATGTCAATCGTATTTTTGTATCACCTCTACAACTTATGGCATCAGATCCACAGGTCCATAGTTAAATTAAAATGTTTTGTTCAAACAAAGAGCCATATGGAATGTATTTTGATAATTTTGACCCAACAGGAAATATGTTGCTTTAATGTATAGATCCAAATAGGTTGTTTGTCTAATAGGCGATCCAAGATACTGATCTCTTCCTTATACAACTGACATTTAACTAATATATGTGTTTTTTTTCTCTCTCTCTCTGGAGCTCGTCTAATACAAGTCTCTTCATTAAAAGAGTCTTGGTTAAATTTTCTGTATTTAACCATTGTGCCCAGTGCTCAAATCTTCTTTGAGTAAATATCATCTTAAGATGTTTAGATATTTCTGTATTGAAATATTTGCCAATTTGGAAGTACATTTGTAGAAACACATCTATTTCAATGCACCACCCTTATTGAGCATGATTGTGTGTCTTTCTCTGCTTCAATAGCTGATGTCTTTGCATCAAACTCTTTAGTTTATTCTCCTGTTGCACAAAAGAGAGGAAGAACACAGCTTCTAATGTGATTTGTCAGTTGTACAATTCAAGAAATCTTTAATTTAAATCTTGTCTGTTTTAAAAGACAGAATTTGGGGAGACTGCCAGTTTCCATAGAGTTATATACCACTTTACAATGTTTTACAGCCCTCCCTAAGCAGTTTACAGACACAGCATATTATCCCCAACAATTTGGATCCTCATTTTACCCACCTGGGAAGAATGGAAGGCTAAGTCAAACTTCTCTCTCTCTCTCTCTCTCACACACACACCAATAATTGGGCACTAGACCTAAGACAGAATCTTGAGGTACCTCACTGCATTCTTCCTTCCATGTAGATTTAGTTTCATTGAGGATGACAGGCTAAGGGCTCTTGGTCAGATAAAACTACTTGTTCTTCAGCAAGAAATTATTTCTTCATCTACCCACTCTCAAGTATCCTCAAGAGGATTCCAGCATATATATTTAGCCACAATATCTATTAGCCCACTCGACCTATATTGTAATTGCTTTTTTTTCTGCTTTTAATATACTTTTGCCATCTTAAACTCAACTGAATATACCATAGTAGGAATTATTAATATGGATAAATGAATCAGCCAATAGAGGACACCACTATTAGGCATATTTTTTGAATAGTTCAGCTGACAGAAAACCTTTCACAATGGTTTTATTTCTCTTCAAGCTATTTATGATGAATTTCTACAATGGCCATGGTGAAAAGGAATTCTTCGGTTCCAAAATGGAAATATGCTTTGATCTATCACATATCAGCCCACCACCCCTTCAATTTACAAAAAATAAAACATAAACTTAAAAACCTGAGGGACTTTGTAGGTGTTTCCTAATGTTGACATCTGGATGGAGATGTCATCAGCAGCTGTATCAACAAGAGCCAAAATGTTGTCCTTCCTTCCAAAGCTGTAGTTGGGAACATTGGCTTCTCCAGTAGAAAGTATATCCATCAAGGCATCTGAACTCAGAAGTGTGTTCAAATAGTTGTCATGGATGTTGTAGCCAAGTGTGAGATTGTGCAGAAGCCTGGAAGTATTGTTGATCACTTGAATATTAAAAATGTAGCGTAGTGCTTTCAAAGTATCAAAAGATAAACTGAAGTAAAAAATGTCCATGTTAGCATCAACATCATTAATAACAGTTACAAAATGTGTTTCCAATTTAATCATTTTTGTCTTCACAAGCCTTCTGACTTTTAAGCCAACACTGATCCAAAATCAAATACAAATGACAGTAACCCATCACCATTTCATTTTAATGAGTGTTGGGGAGATGAGAGGGAGATTATAAGTGTAAGAATCAGAAAGAAACCATTATTTGTAGCAGTTCTAAGTGTCATCTGCTGAGTAACCAGGATTCAAAACCAATCATTTATTAAAGTAGAACCATCATAATATAAAGAGGCTGTTTCAGATGTGATCCAGAAAAAATCAAGTCATTCTCTGCTCCTATAAAGATCATTAATTGAATATGAATGAGAGGTTATAAAACTATGGAAATGGGCTGGGCAGAGGCAACTACAAACCATTCAATAACTACTTTAAACTTTAAACCAAAGTTGGCATTCAAGTCATAAAACAGGATTAGACCAGGAAAGTTATAGAATCTGGATATTTTCAGCAGATTTTTTCTGTCCCATTTTAGGCTTTGAGATTTTTTCCCTACAAAATAAAACAAAAGAGAAGCAATGGAAATCAAATTTTTTCAAGATATTAGACAGGTCCTACAATACAGGCATGAGTGAAATAAGAAGAAAAGAATGAGAGTGTTAGAACTGCAAATAGAGGGAATGCAACTCCATCACACTGAATGACTTACATGTCAAAGTGACAACGAGGAGCCGTGTTGAAAGACAACATTGTTTTATGCAATATTTTTGTTCCAGTGAAGATGATACTAATCTGATGGTCACCTGGCCTGTAATAGCTCCATGGTTTTTCTCCATCCTGGTGCTCGAAATTCACTGGACACTTCATTCTAAGCTTCCCAGAGACTGGCTGGGACACCAGCGGGATCAACAGCAGAAGCAGAAGATCCATAATTTATGGGGCTGAATCAATCCCCTTCCAGTTTCTGAAAAAAGAACAACAAGAGAAATTAGACGAATTCAAAGTACCTTCACAATATCGAAATCGTAGGGGCTTTCTTGATTCAGACAGAGAGAAACCAAGATTCACCTGGAAGAGAAAGTACATCCAAGAGCACAGCTGCTGTCTGTCCCAAAACATATGCCATAATATGTGTGACTGAGGCATTTTATCCTTTTCTGAGGCAAGATCCCTTCCATGTTGTTTCAGTCTGATGTTTACCTCAGTCGACCAGAATTTTGAAAATTACAGCAAGAAGCAATTTCTCCTCTGGGAATCATACATTCTCCATTTGCAGAGGAGTAGCTGGATAAAAACATTAGTGAAAAATAACAAATCCATCCCCAAGGTCCCTGTTCTTTAATGGTTGCAATCCTTCCTGTTGGGTCTTGTCCAGAAAGTGATGCTGGATGAAGTTAGTTCAATACCCAGATAATGACTCCTGCTGTCCTTCAATATAGTAACTTGTCTCCAGAGAACATTGGGGAAGGATAGAGCTAGATAATTTGGTGACATTCTAGATTGGTGAGACTTAACTCTAGAGCTGCCTGTCTTCTATTGGAAAGGAAGCAATCAGTACCCTTGAGCCTGTCTCATTTAACATTGGTTGGGTCTATTTATGATTTTCTTTTTTATTGTACTTCCATATATGAATCCTGATTGGAGCTGATTTCAAAATTGCTTGTGACCGGAGTGAAATTTTATTTCCCATCTTTTTTAGAAATACCCATTTTTGAATGAGAGTTGGTTAAGAACAGGAAAATGACAACCTGTGGACTATACACTTTGTTTAATAGGGGAAAAGAATAGATTGAACTTTTAAATTTTTTTTTCTTGATGGTCTCTCTGTTGTCCTTCTATATCCATGTTATATATTGAGAAGCTTTATATTTTGAAGTTCGTTATTTTACTAAACATACAGAGGGCTGTGAGGTCTACAACTTTGATGTTTATGAAGAATCTCAGTCATCCAGGTCATGGTTATCCCAAAGATGCTTTTTCAAGAGGTAACTGGGCTTTCCCGTTTCTCTTTGAAGATGTTTCGCTTCCCATCGAAGAAGCTTCTTCAGCTCTGAAATTTCTTGGATAAGAAGTAAAATGTCTTCAAAGAAAAACCAGAAAGTCCAAGTGAAAAAAGCACTTTGGGGACATTAATTGCAATATGTCAGAAACAAAAGTTCTTGGCCTTTATTCTCTGTCTTGAAAATTCATCACTCTTATACCTGTTTTGAAATGTCGATCTCCCCCCTCCCCCGTGATCTTTTTTCCTCTTGGATCATTAAGAATTTAAAAATTTCTAAAGAATTCAAATAATTTTTAATTTTTTTCAAATTGAAAAGGAATTTGAAAAATTGAAAAAAGAATTTAAAATTGAAAAATTAAAAAAAAGGATTTTAAAATATTGAAAAAAGAATTTTTAAACATTGAAAAAAAATAAAAAAATATAATTAAAAAATTTGAAAACATTTTTTTTAAATTTAGAGATTTTAAAAATATAACTCTTAGCACTTAACTCTCTACTCCCTGGCTTGAAAATTTATCATTTTCCTCCCTGCTTTCTTGCCCTTAGTCAGTTCTCATCCAAAATTTTATATTTCTAGAACAAGTGAATTTTATTCTACACTACAATGGACAGTTTGGCAGTCAAAGGTAGGTGTGCAATTATAATTTTGAGGTGGTTACTTTAATAGGGATGTCTTTCTATTGTCCCCAGAAAGCACGCAAACTGAGCCAGTCTTTTGGAGGTTACTGGAAGGCACATAGAGTCTGGTAAAGAGGAAAAGGTGGCAGAATCCTCAGCAGCAAGGAAATTACATTAGCTAATAGCTGTTCCTACACAGGCTGGTGACCTTGGAATGGAAGGACTCAGAAGGGAGACAGGTTCAACTCAAGGGCACCTTTCGCCTTCTTATATGGTGGTAGTACTGCATTATTGAACATTACAGGATACCATGGAACCCTCTTCTTCTTCTTTTTTTAAAAAAGATGTCCTTTCCTCTGTCAACCATCAGAAGATATACATGAACCAAATTTTACATTTTCTTCAAGAAACTAGAAACACTGATAGGCTAAGAAGTGCTAGGGAAGACAGAGCTAGGGAAGTCAGTTAGCTGACAAGTGACAAAGGGTATGGCTTGTCAACACTGTCAGGAAGGCATCGTCTATAACAATGTTTGGTTCAGGAGATTCCTCAGCAGAAGTCAGAAATTCTGTTCAGCATCTCAGCCAAGAGGAACTGGAACTGGAGGCTAAGAGAGAAGAAGCCACATCCAGAGCTATGGAGGCAATCAGTCCCTTGAACCCTGTCTAAAGTTAAGACTAGGGCCTGTTTATGATTTTCTTTTATTTTAAATCTTGTTTATGTACCTTAAATTGGAGCTGATTTTAAAATTCCTGAAGTATCTGAAGTGAAATTTCATTTGCCATCTGTTCTAGAAATAGAACAGTTCAGAAATATCAGATTTTGGATGAGAGGTGACTAAAAGACAGGAAAGTGATAGCTTATATCATTGAGTAAATAGGGAGAAAGTTGAAGAAATTTAAAGGAGGGACTGAAAGTTTTTCTTCCCTTGACACTCTCTGTGTTGTTTTTCCCTATTCATGTAAGACACTGCAATCCCCTATATTTTGAAGTTTCTTGATTTGTTAAATAAAGAGTGGGCTGTACCAAAAGTGTAGCCCACATCCACCCAGAAGCTAGTTTGAGGGGACCAATTATGATTAATGGTGATCTAAGTGATATCTAGAAGGGTATAAGACAAGGTTTTCCTTTGTCCCCTTTGCTATTTATTTTGGATCTTGAAGCGTTGACTTGTCATGGCCCAGGATGAAGGAGAGCAGTAGGGAGGTTCCGTTAGGTTAGTTGCCTAGCAACAGAAGAAAGATTCCGATCAGTGACAGTTGGCTGCAGCAACTGTCAACTTGGAACCTAACCTGGCAGCAGCCATTTTTTTTCTATTCCACATGGAAGATTCAGAAAAATTCAGCCGTGCCCACCATGGAGGAATTGGTTGGTGAAATGGACAGAATTTGCTGAGATGGGCAAATGGATTTCTTTTACAGGTAGTCCTCTATTTACGACCTCAATTGAGCCCAAAATGTATGTCGCTGAGTGAGAAATTGGTTAAGTCAACTTTGCCCCATTTTATGACTTTCATTGCCACATTGGTTAAAGGAATCACTACCGTCATTAAATTAAAACATAGTTGTTAAGTGAATCTGGTTTCCCCATTGACGTTGCTTGTGAGAAGGTTGTAAAAGGTGATCACATGACCCCGGGGGACTGCAAACCATCATAAATGTGAGTCAGTTGTCAAGCATCCAAATGTAAATCAAAATGTGTATTCAAATACTGTGAAGTATGAAAAATGGCCATAAGTCACTTTTTTCAGTGCTGTTGTAACTTTGAATTGTTATTAAGTGTTGTAAGTCAAGGACTACCTGAATTAAAGGGCAATTACCTTTATTGGTGACTGAAACACCTTTAGTGTCTTTTTGCATAAAAAGTCCACAAAAATCCTCGTACGACTTATTCTTTTAATGATTGAACGGGATAGACTATAAAAAGAAGAGAGGTACAATTAACAAGAGAGAGAGAGAGAGAGAGAGAGAGAGAGGTTAAAATATAATTGTACTTATAATTACTGTGAAGAATATTGGAAGTTACATTTTTATATTTCTATAGTTTTATAGATACGCACTCCCACCGCCTACATTTCTATCTTCAAGAGGAGAAATCATTTGCTTCTTCATAACAACCACCATCTTTATAGTAATTTATAATAATGAGCCATGATGGCACAGTGGATAGAATGCAGTATTATGTTGATGGTGCTGAGATCTTGGGTCCAATAGGACAAAGAATCCCAACTGCAGATAAACTAGCATACAACTAAAATCATGGCATTTTTACAGCCTCCACTGCACTTATACTATTATTTCTGCCATATCAACAAGGTTCCCATTGTACAAATGTTATGTTTAAAATATCTTGGTGGGGCACTTTCAGGGCTCAGCTGAGGGCACAGGATAGATCTGATGATTCCACTACTCAAAAGAGTTAAGTGTCCATCTTGCAATTAGCTGGAAAAAGGTGGAGGACACTATTTTCTGACTGGCCTTTAATTTTTCCAAGCAAAATCATTGGCCCACTCATGTATGGACAACATCTTGCATCATATTCAAGGTTTGGACTCTTGGAAAATTTTGAGAGTGAAAATTCTTATGTTTCATATTTCTGCATTTATTTTGGCCATAAGCTGCTTCTTTGTATTCAGGTCTGGCCTCAGAATGATAATGTAGCACTTGGGGATAAAGATGCAGCCCAGCAGACCTGCACTGGAGGACAAGATAGAGAAGACCTGAACGGCCACCATGTATTTCCCTTTGGTGCTCAGATAAGTGGGCACAAAAGTCACCCAGACACTGCAGAAGACCAGCATGCTGAAGGTGATCAGTTTGGCTTCGTTGAAAGCTCCAGGCAGATTCCTGGCTAGAAAAGCCACTGTAAAGCAGATGGCAGCCAGGAAGCCCAGATAACTGAGGGTAGTATAGAACATGACAACAGACCCTTCGTTGCATTGCAGGATGATCAGTCCAGGCTGGGAGTGAAAGTCAGAGTCAGGGAATGGGGGAAAAGCTCCAAGCCAGATGGAGCAGATGATAATTTGGATAGCAGCAGAAGAAAGGATGATAGAGTTGGCCCAGCTCTTCTTCAACCACCTTTTAACTCGATTTCCTGGTTTTGTGGCCAGGAAAGCAAGCACAACTGTGATTGTTTTGGCCAAAAGAGAAGAAATTGCCACTGAGAAGATGATGCTGAAAACCATTTGTCGGAGAAGGCAGGTGGCTTTCCTTGGTTGACCCATGAAGAGAAGAGGAGTCAAGAAGCAAAGGAGGAGGGAGACCAGGAGGGTGTAAGAGAGGTCCCGGTTGTTGGCTTTGACAATGGGAGTTTCTCGGTATTTTATGAATAAGATTAAAACAAGGCCTGTAGCTAGGAACAAGAGTAGGGCAACAGAGATGAGGATGAAGCCCAAATATTCTTTATAAGACAAGAAGGTTGTTACTTTGAGGAGACATTGAACTCGGACCTCATTTGGATATTGATCATCTGAACACTTGGTGCATTTTTCTGTATCTGAGAAAATAAAAAGGCAATACTTCCTTAAATTTCTGTCGTTTACATTTCAAGGAATACCTTCTTGAGAGAACAGCAGCATTTTCCAAGATGTATTTCTTAATATCTCCTCAGGAAGAAGGTAGGAAGAACATGTTTTTCCAAAACATATAAAGCTAAAGTCTATGAAACTGAGGAAAATCCTAGGACCTTTTCTTTGCTTTCCTGTGTAATTGAAGAATTTTCATATTAAGATAGATTATTACAATCAATTATAAACAATCATATTATCTTATGGCACATTTGGGGGTCCTTCTACTTGGTACTTACTTAGTACTCTGAGTACTGGGCTCAAAGTATGTCTATTTTCTGTAATGTAGTTGGCTGGAAGAGAAAGGTAATCCTGCCAATAATCTGGAATGACTATGGGACCAGAGGTAATATTGGTGTAACGAGATGCATCAATAATTGTCCACACCACCTCGTTATGAATCAGTGATACCTGCCAGTGATCCAAAAGGGGAGGCCCATTTAGAGAGCATTGCAATAATCCTTCCAGGAAATGGACCTAAGACAATTCTCTCAGTTTCCAAGAACTTAAATGTTCATAGAAAGATAAATGTGGAAAGGCAGATCCAAACTAAAAAATGGAAGAGATATTTTGTTTGGCAGTAACAAAACTTGCCCAATATGCCATATTCTCCAATCTCTATCAAGGTCTTTATTATTTTTCATTTTGATAAAAATATTGTGCAATTTGAAAATATACAAAGAAATCAGTTGAAGTTCATTTTGTCCTTTAACTTTCACTTTAGTGAAAATTATTTTTAATGAATCCACTTCCACAAGAGCTGTCCTTTCCTCCAGTGTCACCCACCTTTCTGAGTGGAGATGGTCCCCTCCGGACAAGGAACGCAGTCGTAACAGCAAAATGGCTCTCCTTCTCGCTTCTGCTTGACAAATCCAGGATGACATTTTTCCACACATTTGGACTGAGGAAGAGACTAAATAGAAAAACAAAGAATTTCAAAGAAAATATGATAGCACTAACCATCCTGACATGCTGACATGCTCTTGAAATAAGAGTAAAAGTGACTGATCAGTTTCTAGTACTGTAATGATGTGAGATAGAGATGAGATTATGAGAACGTGTCCTCAGAAAGTGTAAATCAGGAATCTTTTGCTGCAGCACGTATGAGCCACATGTGGGAATGTCTAAGGCCCAGCTAGGTATCCAAGACAAGATCCTTTCTGCTGAGGAACTACAATTAGGTAACAACAACTGCCATAGAAGAACAAAATCATATTTGTTATTAATTAAATTTGGGGCCTCCATTCCCCCCTTCCAGTGATTTAAGGTAGCTAACAATTAATATCAACAATTGTATTCAAGGGGTTTTTAGATGAAGTGACCTCTTACAAGCCAAAGCCCAAATCTAAGTAATATATCCTTTTAAATTGTCCATCATTACTTCAGATATTAGGAAAGGCTTTTCTTTGAGTCAATATCATGTTTTATTACTTCAGTTTCCTGGGTCAGGGCATTATCTCTCAGCAGTCCAATCATTTTGACACCATGTCGACAAAAAAATTCTTGGATCTCCTTCATAGGAGTATAGTGGGAAAACCCAGGACAAATCCAGGATGACATTTTTCCACACATTTGGACTGAGGAAGAGACTAAATAGAAAAACAATGAATTCAAAAGTAAATATGATAGCACTAACCATCCTGACATGCTCTTGAAAAAAGAGTAAAAGTAACTGCTTAGTTTCTAGTACTGTAGTGATGTGTGGTAGAGTGAGGTTTCTTCATATATTAGGAAAGGCTTTTCTTTGAGTCAATATCATGTTTTATTACTTCAGTTTCCTGGGTCAGGGCATTATCTCTCCGCAGTCACCATGTCGACAATTTTTTTTTTTATATCACCTTCATAGGAGCAGAAGGCCTATTTCGCTATCCCAGAGGAGTGAGAGATTGTAGTGGTCTCTGGTCAGGTCATGGTAGCTTAAAAATGTATTTCCTTGCCCTTTAATTGGGCACTGGCCCCAACCAGGGCAAGGTAAATCCTAATTCCAAAGCTTATTTCTCACTGGAACCAAAACCATTCAGTCTAAACCTGAACTCAGGGATTGGTCAATGAATGTGTCTTCTTGTTTGGTATTTGAAGACAAGGAAGAAGCAAACCATAATCCCTAGCACTTGAAGGCATCTCTTTATCATTTTCATGCAGCTTCTCCATTTCCACACTAAGCTACAGTACATAGGCTTAGCCCAAAGAAATGGGTCAGAACCCTTTGGAAAATAGAGAAAAGACATCCATATTTCTCCTACCTTGTTGTGCAACTTTAGCCATGACATATGATCTTGGTTGATAATAATTCTCTGCCTTTCCAAAGTCACCAGTTGGTCTTTCATGAGATTCTTCTTACGAAGAAACACCCAGCTAATGAGCTTCAGATCAGCCTTTATATCACCATTTTGGTCCAAGTACAATTTGAAATTGGAAAAATTGCAGAACTCATTCTTCTTCAGATAGGGATGGAACTAGAATGGGAATATCAAAGAATTTCAAAAGCAACAATTGTGGTAACTGATCATTTTTTTGTCGGTTCTAAATGGAATCTTTCTTTTACAGTCATCTAACTTCCAAATATTCTTAGTAGGAAGAACATACCACTATCTTCAAAAAATGGAAAACTTCAGCAAAGTTTGTCAATTATGTATTGTCAATATATGTTCTGAAAACAATACAATTGACAAAATTTGTCAATGATAGGAAACTTTCTGAATCAGGTCACAAATAAATTGCACAAACATAATATTTATGAATTCCATGGGGACAACAAGCAATTAGGCTACATTAAGGGAATATCTTTTTATTGATCGATCAATCGATCGATTGATCCATCTATCATCTATCTATCTAATCTATTTATCTATCATCAAACTTGTATGCTTCTCATCTTGCGATGCGAGACAATCATGCATATCTGAAAGTACAAATATCTCACCAACTCTTTTTACACTTGAGAAGTTATGGTGGATCCTGTATGAGTTACCCTCTCTGCTTATTATTCAGTTGTGGGCTCCTCCTCTCCTTCTATGGTTACACATTTTTAAAATATTGTGAGAATGCTGGTGATATAACTTGATTTTAGCCAAGGATTAATTAACTAATTTGTGATGTGATAATTAGAAACCTACTTAAATAAGGAATTGATGGTATAATGGATGGTATAACAGTTAGTGGCTAAAACTGAGTTTGAAATTATATTCTTTTAAAAAAGATGAAGCTTCCAGAGAAACTTTTATGATTTCGTGATTGAGAAAAGTACATAAGTAAAATCTAGTAGAAAAATATCATATTTCAGGAACTACCACAGACTTGAGCACCTCATATAAGAACAAAGCTGTAGATAGGAGCTACAATGTCGACCATTTATTAGCATTTCATTTGTCCTTTTCTCATATAGTTAAATACATATAGTGGTCACTGATCATAATAAATTAGAATTAATAGTATATTAATTTGATTTGATAATAATCATATAATTAATTTCATGATAATGTCATTCATGATTTTGATGAAAGGGAATTGAAGGGCTACCAACTGATAGCTAATATCAAATTTGGTGTCTAAATGTATAACTTAGACACAGATATAAAATGATGTTTATCAAAATGACCTGAAAAATAATAATCCCTGAATGGAATTTAAAAGAGAAACACGTACAAAGTTTGTAAACTGCCTTGAGTTGCCATGGGCAAATAAGCAGCAATATGAAGTCAATGAATAAGTAAGTAAGTGCATAAGTAAGCAAACAAACAAACAAACAAATAGTAAATAAATAAATAAATAAATAGAAATGTAGAGCAAGAATGATGAACAATATCAAACTTGATAAAAATATTTATGAAAATGATCTCAGAATAGTAGTTGATTACAAACTAAATTTGAATCAGCAGTGTGATGTTAATGGAAAGAAAGCAAATGTCTCGATGAGCATATCAGGAAGTGAATTCTGGGTTTTTGGGGGGAGACCACAACTGCCCCTTGCAGACACTACATTTGGAAAAAAAATATTTCAGAAAAATTGAATTAGCTTTAGGGAACAGTAATGAATCCAAGGAAGAGATCAAAGGAGCTGCTCTTACCCCTGAAGAAAGACAAGAAGAACCGTGTTGGTCTTCTAGAGCAAAAAATCAGGAGGAGTCTGGAAGCAACTTTTCTGTTACTGTGAGAGGGACCTTGGAGTCCTAATGGATGATCACTTTAACATGAGCCAGCAATGTGTGGCATCAGCCAAAAAAGACAATGCAGTCCTTGGTTGTATAAACAGAGGCATAGAACCAAAGCCATGTGAAGTATTAGTACCATTTTATAAATCCTTAGTATAACCAAACCTGGAATACTGCATCCAATTTTGGTCACGGTGTTACAAAAAAGAGACTTTTGAAAAATTGCAAAGAAGAGCAACCAAGTCCTGGAGACAAAAACATACAAAGAATGATGGCAGGAATTGGGCATGGTTAGTTTAGAGATCCTTTTAGAGAAAAGAAGGACTAGGGGTGACACAATGGCAATATTTGAGGGGCTGCCACAAAGAAGAGGGGATCAACATATTTTCCAAAGAAGGCAAAGCAAGAAACCATGGATGGAAATTAATCAAGGAAAGGAGCAATCTCAAATTAAGGACATACTTCCTAACAGTGAGGACAATTAACCATGGAACAACTTCAGAAGTTGTGGATGCTTCATCACTGAAGGTTTTTAAGAAAAGAGTGGACAGCCGCCTGTCTGAAATGGTATAAGATTTCCTGCTTGACCATGGGGTTGGACTAGAAAATCTCCAAGGTCCTTTCCAGCTCTATTCTGATTGATCAATTGATTGATTGATTGATTTTCCAACTAATAGAAGCTTTTAGGTGGAGAATAACTGAAAGATGTTACACAAACGCTTAAGATCTGTTCAATGTTATTTTAGATAGGGGCATGGAAAAAATGTATTAGGTTACAAGAGACAAGATTCTGACTGAATAAGAGGGGGAAAAAAATCTTAAAAGGAGTGAAGTTTTAGTGTTGAGCCAGAGAAGCAGAGAATTTCAGCCATCTCTTCACTGAATTTCTTAATGCAAGGACCGAGCAGCCTTGAGTCCGAAAATATTTAACTGGAATTCCTGCAGGGAGGAGAGATTGGACTAGATGATCTAAAGGGTTTCTTCAGATTTATTAAGGTAAAATTTTATGATGCTAATCACATACCCATACATGCAGGAATTTATGTAAAAATGTACACATCATTTAAATATTATTAGTGGTTAATATCAATATATCTGTCATAGTTCCCATTCTTGTGAATATTATTGCCTGAGTGATTAGACTGGCAAAACGTGTTGGAGTTCTGTAACACAACTAAGTTGATATCTTTTCCTTTTGAATTCCTTTACCATAGGAACTAAGTCCTTGTTGGGACCCCATACCTGCCATGGCTGCAGCCTTGGGACCCCCAAACTCCCTTTGCCCTCTTTCCTCCTCCTTCTGGAACTGGAGGAATATGCGGTATTCAAGGAATGGGCCAGAGTCTTAATGGCACTATAATAATGGTGGAAATTCATGGCCCATGCCATGCCCTTTTTCTCTTGGATCTCCAGTGGTGATTTCTCAGTGCATCTTTTCCGGCCTTTGACAGAAAAGACATGTTTTGAAAAAGAACAGGCATATGACTGATGTCCAGAGGGTGGATCCAGAAAGAAACCACTTATAAAGGCATCCTTTACTGGCTGCTTTTTTTTCTCAAAATCAACAGTCCAGATACTATTCACGTATTTGAGAGCACTGTGGTCTCTCAGTGGATGTAGCCCAATGAGTGTTGTGATCCAGACTTTCCCTTCAATGTGTCCTGGCAAACGCCTAAGTATTAAGTGAAAAGGAAGAATTCTTTCCAAAAGGGCACCATATTCCACATAGTGAATGTAGACATTGACTTGTCTCCACTTATAGAGGGCATTGCCGTGGAGTGCTGTAAATCGGGTTGTTGAGAAATATTGTGATATAACAGCACAGATTCCATTCCTGACAAGCATAGGAGACAAAGTCCTCATGAAATTCTCTCCATTTTCTGTGTTTGAAGCAAAGAGACCAACCAAGGTCCATCTGAAATGGAGGAGCACTTGGACAATTCCTGGGTAGAGGATCCCTTTTTTGGGATAAAGTTGGTGATAAAAGGGCAATTGACTCTTATCATGCAGCGAATCTGAAAATAATTCAAAATTGATCTGAAAAAGCAATGAAGAATTCTGTGTTATGTTTGGGGGTCAGATCAGTTCCAAAATATTATCTTTAAACAAATCCGACTTGTTTCTCATGAACTTATTAGAATAGTTTATTGTTGATTAATCATTAACCCATATGAAAATAAAGAATTAAGAACAATATAACATTAGCAAGACTGTATATAACAATAATATAAAACCCATAAGTTTAAAACAATGCCAATGATATTTCTGTATCATGCTTACAATTTATGGCATCAGGCCCACAAGTCCATAGGTCAATTAAAATATTTTGTTAGAATAAAGAGCCATATGGAATGTATTTTTTTAAAAAATAATTTGTTTCTTTTAAAAAAGTACAAACAAAAAGTTTATTGACAAATAGATCATGGTGAGAACCTTATTCAATGCATTACATTCAGTCCAAATATACAAATAAGAAATAAAAACTAAACTAACATTGTCCTCTTTTTATTCTATTATTTAACCAAACATACCATAGGTCCCAACATTGGAAATATGCGGAGTCTTTTTGATCTCTTAAAATTTTAGTTAGCCTATCGGCTGCTGCACATTCCATAATTTTCCCTAAAATCATATCTTCAGACGGTAGGTCTTTTCCCTTCCAATTTTGGGCGAGACGTATTCTAGCTGCAGTTGTGATATAAACAATCAGATACCATTTTTTTTAGTGTCTATTTTATCTGGCTTAATGTTTAATAAGTAAAATTCAGGTTTCAATTGTAGTTTAGAAGAATACCTATAAATTTAGAAGAATAAGAATAAAGAATGTCCATCGTATTTTTGTATCACTCCTACAACTTATGGCATCAGACCCACAGGTCCATAGGTGAATTAAAATGTTTTCTTCAAACAAAGAGCCACATGGAATGTATTTTGATAATTTTGACCTAACAGGAAATATGTTATTTTAATATAAGGATTCAAATAGATCATTTGTCTAATATGCGGTCCAAGATACTGATCTCTTCCTTATACAGCTGACGTTTAACTAATAGATGTGTTCTCTCTCTCTCTCTCTCTCTCTCTCTCTCTCTCTCTCTCTCTCTCTCTCTCTCTCTCTCTGGAACTCATCAAATACAAGTCTCTTCATTATAAGAGTCTTAGTTAAAATTTCTATATATTTAACCATTGTACTTTCTTTCTTCATCTATTCACTCTCAGCTTTTCTCAAGAGGACTATAGCATATATTTTAGCCACAATTTCTGTTAGCCCAATCAGCCTATACTGTAATTGCTTTTTATTCTGTTTTAAACATACTTTTGCCTTCTTAAACTCAACTGAATATATTAGGAATTATTAATACATGTAAATGAACCTACCAATAGAGGATATCACAGTTAAGGATACTTTTTGAATACTTCAGCTGGCAGAAAATCTTTCACAGTGGCTTTATTGCTCTTCAAGCTATTTATGATCAATTTCATCATGAACATTGTAGGGTAAAAATATTTGACATGTTGGCTAATAGGCTTGTAATTTTTAAAAATAAAATAATTGACTAATGATAGTATTCCCTTCAAGTTTATAAGTAATATTATGTTTTATCAATTATAGGTAAGATAATCAATTTGAATTCTATTCACAAATCTGAGATTTGTTTACCATTGAAAATATATTTTTCTTAAGATTATGTACACAATATCCCAACTCTATTTCACCTTCCTTTTGTACAGAAAACCATTTGATTGAATACAGAGCCTCTCCTCACCTTCCCAAATATGAATCAAAAGACCCAAAGCAATGATGACATCATGAGGTGATATCACTGCTCTGATCTTTGCCTTCTAAACACTGTGGATCCAAATCCCTAACCATGACACCTACAATGGACATGGTGAAAAGGGGTTCTTCAATTCCAAAATGAAAATATGGTTGGATCTATCACATATCAACCCACCACCCCATTCAATTTACAAAAAATAAAGCATAAACTTACAAACCTGAGGGACTTTGTAGGTGTTTCCTAATGTTGACATCTGGATGGAGATGTCATCAGCAGCTGCATCAATAAGAGCCAAAATGTTGTCCTTCCTTCCACAGCTGTAGTTGGGAACATTGGCTTCTCCAGTAGAGAGCATATCCATCAAGGCATCTGAACTCAGAAGTGTGTTCAAATAGTTGTCATGGATGTTGTAGTCAAGTGTGATATTGTGCAGAAGCCTGGAAGTATTGTTGACCACTTGAATATTAAAAATGTAGCGTAGTACTCTAAAGCTATCAAAAGATAAACTGAAGTAAAAAATGTTCATGTTAGCATCATCATCATTAATAACAGTTACAAAATGTGTTTCCAATTTAATCATTTTTGTCTTCACAAGCCTTCTGACTTTTAAGCCAACACTGATCCAAAATCAAATACAAATGACAGTAACCCATCACCATTTCATTTTAATGAGTGTTGGGGAGATGAGAGGGAGATTATAAGTGTAAGAATCAGAAAGAAACCATTATTTGTAGCAGTTCTAAGTGTCATCTGCTGAGTAACCAGGATTCAAAACCAATCATTTATTAAAGTAGAACCATCATAATACAAAGAGGCTGTTTCAGATGTGATCCAGAAAAAATCAAGTCATCAAGCAGAGAATGACTGCTCCTATAAAGATCATTAATTGAATATGAATGAGAGGTTATAAAACTATGGAAATGGGCTGGGCAGAGGCAACTACAAACCATTCAATAACTACTTTAAACTTTAAACCAAAGTTGGCATTCAAGTCATAAAACAGGATTAGACCAGGAAAGTTATAGAATCTGGATATTTTTAGCAGGGATTTTTTTGTCCTATTTTTGGATTTGAGATTCCCCCCCACACAAAATAAAACAAAAGAGAAGCAATGGAAATCAAAATTATTCAAGAAATTAGACAGGTCCTACAATACAGGCATGAGTGAAATAAGAAGAAAAGAACAAGAGTGTTAGAACTGCAAATAGAGGGAATGCAACTCCATCACACTGAATGACTTACAAGTCAAAGTGACAACGAGGAGCCATGTTGAAAGGCAACGTTGTTTTATGCAATATTTTTGTTCCAGTGGTGATGATACTAATAAGATGGTCACCTGGCCTGTAATAGCTCCATGGTTTTTCTTCATCCTGGTGCTCGAAATTCAGTGGACACTTCATTCTAAGCTTCCCAGAGACTGTCTGGGACACCAGCAGGATCAACAGCAGAAGCAAAAGATGCATAATTTATGTGGCTGAATCAATTCCCTTCCTGTTTTTGAAAAAAAAACAAGAGGAATTAGATGAATTCAAAGCACCTTCACAATATTGAAATTGTAGTGGCTTTCCTGATTCAGACAGAGACAAACCAAGATTCATCTGGAAGAAAAAATACATTCAAGAGCACAGCTCCTGTCTGTCCCAAAACATGTGCCATAATGTATGTGACTGAGGCATTTATCCTTTTCTGAGGCAAGATCCCTTCCATGTTGTTTCAGTCTGATGTTTACCTCAGTCGACCAGAATTTTGAAAATTACAGCAAGAAGCAATTTCTCCTCTGGGAATCATAAATTCTCCATTTGCAGAGGAGTAGCTGGATAAAAACATCTTAGTGAAAAATAACAAATCCACCCCCAAGGTCCCTGTTCTTTAATGGCTGCGATCCTTCTTGTTAAGTCTTGTCCAGAAAGTAATGCTGGACGAAGTTAGTTCAATACCCAGATAATGACTCTTGCTGTCCTTCAATACAGTATCTTGTCTCCAGAGAACATTGGGGAAGGACATACATAGCTAGATAGTTTGGTGACATTCTAGACTGGTGACACTTAGCTCTAGCAGTTGGACTACCAACTGCTAAAAACCACAAATATTAATTATGAATTCATTTATTCTATTGTTTGATATTATCTTAGATTTTAATTACCTTAGTCTTACACTATTCATATTTTTATCTAGTTTTAAATAACAAAAATTGTCAAACAGTTGCAAAGGAAGCAGATAAATACAATAATAATGAATAAGTAAATATTATAAGCCTAAGAAATGATTTCACAAATTTTATCATTAGATGCTCCTTAGTGTTTAGATCTGGTCTCAGGAGGATAATGAAGCAGTTGGGGAAGAAGATGCAGCCCAGAAGCCCAACACCAGAGGCCAAGATGGAGAAAACCTGCATGGCCACCAAGGACTTTCCTTTGGTGCTTAAGTAGGAAGGCAAGAAGGAAACCCAGACACTACAGAAGACCAGCATATTGAAAGTGATCAGAACCAAAAAGGATGATGGAGTTGGCCAAGCTCTTCCCCAACCATCTTCTGACTCTGCTCCCTGGTTTTGAGGCCAAGAAGGCTAGCACCACCATGATTGTTTTGGCCAACACAGAAGGCACAGCTATTGAGAAGACAATGTTGAACTCTGTTTGCCGTAGAAGACAGGTGACATTCCTTGATTGTCCAATGAAGAAAAAGGAGGATAAAAAACAAAGCGTGAGGGACACCAGGAGGATGTAAGAGAGGTCCTGATTGTTGGCCTTGCCAATGGGAGTTTCTAGATATTTAAGGAATATTATTAAAAGAAAGTATGTGGTTACGAATAAGAATAAGGCAAAGGAGATGAGGATGATGCCTAGAGGTTCCTTATAAGACAGAAAGATTATTCTTTTGGGGATACACTGGACTCAGCTCTCAGTTGGATATTGATCATCTGGGCATCTGGTGCATATTTCAGTATCTGAGAAAACAGAAACAAACATTTCTTTTATATCTCTTCACATTTCAAGAAAGAATTTTTGTTGTTAGTTGTGAAGTCATATCCAGCCCATCACGACCCCATGGACAACATTACTCCAGGCCTTCCTGTCCTCTACCATCCTCTGGAGTCCATTTAAGCTCACGTTGACTGCTTCAGTGACTCCATCCAGCCACCTCGTTCTCTGTCGTCCTCTTCTTCTTTTGCCCTCAACCATTCCCAGCATTAGGCTCTTCTCCAGTGAGTCCTTCCTTCTCATTAGGTGGCCAAAGTATCTGAGTTTCATCTTCAGGATCTGGCCTTCTAAAGAGCAGACAGGGTTGATCTCCTCTAGGATTGACCAGTTTGATCGCCTTGCAGTCCAAGGGACTCACAGGAGTATTCTCCAGGACCATAGTTCAAAGGCCTCAATTCTTCGGCGCTCAGCCTTTCTTATGGTCCAACTTTCACATCCATACATTGCAATGGGCGATAGCTCTGCATGCCCAGAGAGATGGCTCTGCGTGCCACTCTGGCATGTGTGCTATAGGTTTGCTATCACGTATCTAGATTATTTGATGGCCTCTCTCAGCAGTGTTAGGGAGATATTAATTTAGAGTGAGGAAGGTCCAGGTATACATATTAATGTGTCCCTATCCAAATAGGGACTCTGAAATGCACCTTCCATGCACTTGAAGGTACTTGGTGGGGAAGTTCACACAAAATCTCAGAGATAGGAATATTAAAGGGGCTCAACTCGCCAAGCGGATGGAAGGACAACCTGTTCCCTACAAACCAGTTTTGGGATAGGGGGTGTGGCAAGAAATTAGACCACACAGTCCATCATGCTATGGGCATCATGGTCATCTTAGCTGCAGACCTCAAAGACCTGATTTGATGAAATAAACATCTTCAAAATATAAAGGATCTCTGTGTCTTGCATGAATATGGAAGGGCAACAGAGAGAGCACCAAGGGAATAAATATTTCTATCCACTCAATACTTTTCTCCCCATTTTACCCAATGTTAAATTCTGCAGGCTATCACTGTCAGATATTGCCTGCATAAGACGCACCAGAGACTAGAAGGGGTTAAGTCTTTACAGACATCACATGTGACTATATCAGCCAATGAACTCTCTTATTGGACTGTCACCTAGAAATCACTTGGATATCTTCCCCTTTTTTCTTTCTCTCTCATCTATCTCTCAGCAAGACAACACATGAACTTCTCTCTCCTCTCAACATCTGAGATATACAGTTAGGGTAAAAAATGCAACAGGACACCCTGTTCATTATTGCATGCATGTATATTTTTAGTAAATAATAACCTTTTGATCCTGAAGCTGTATTGACCAAATAACTTCCTCATAGAACCAAAAGAGCATGACCATCAATATATATCTGACAAATGGTAGCAGAGGATGAAAAATTTCTCCTGATTCTTAATCAGCTCTCATCCTAAAATTGATGTTTCTAAAAAAAGATGTGAAATAAAGTTTTACTTGAGGCACAAACAATTTTAAAATCAGCCCATATTTAGGATTAATATATGGAGAGACCTAGTAGAAAATAAAATAAAAAGGTGCTAGTCTCAATATTAGGCAAAGATCAAGGGTAGCAATTGCTTCCTTGGCATTAGATGACAGACAGCAGTAGAGTTACATGTCAGCAATCTAGAATGATACCAAACTCCATAACTCTGGGTGACCTTCCCCAGCAATCTCTAGACAAGATAGCACACTGAAGGACAGCAGTAGTCAGTTCTCTGAACTTGAAGTTTCTTCCTCCAGCATCACTTTCTGGACATGTCCTGACAGGAAGAACCACAACTACTACAGAACAGTTCCTTGGGGTGGAGTGGTGTATCTGTGATGTTTCAATAATAGTCTTTTCTCCAACTACCATAGAGCCTTGGAAAAGTTTAGATGCCCCAGAGAAGTTGATGCTCACTGTCATTATCACCATTCCAGTCTTTGTGACCTCTTCTGCTCCTTCTCTAATGTAAACATCAGACTGAAGTAACATGCAAAGAATGTGACATCAGAAAAAGAATAAATGCCTCAGATCACACACTGTACGGCACAAGTTTTGGGACAAGTTGGGCTGTGCTCTTAAATGTTTCTCTCGCTCTCATTTCCAAGCTCTGTTTGTCTCTGTCTGAATTGGAAAAGCCACAGGCATTTGCACAAGAGTGCTTTGAAGTCTTCAAACTCTTCTTGTTGTTCTTTTTTGGAAATGGAAAGCAGACTAATTCAGCCATGATGGGCCTCTTACTTATGATGATGATGATGATGATGATGATGATGATGATGATGATGATCCAGCCATTCTCTGGGAAAATTAGAATGAAGTGCCCTCTGAATTTGGAGCACCAGGATGGAAATAAACCATTGAGTTATTACAGGCCAGGAGACCATCTCATTAGTATAGTAAATACTGTAACAACAATATCTCATGCAATGTTGCTTTTCAACACTGCTCCTTATAATCAGTTTGACTTGTAAGTCATCCACATCATGTTGTCGGGGTTATTTTATTTGCTTAGCAGTACAGATTGCGTTCTTAATCTCCACCCCTTTTTTCAACCACTGGTAGAATAAGTTACATAATATTCTGTATCTTCTTTCTGTTTAATCTTCAGTGTGAGTCTGTCCATTTCTGCACAATCCAGTATCTTCCTAATTATCTCTGCGCCTTGTGGTATTTCTTCATTTTTCCAATATTGTGCAAATATAATCCTTGCTGCAGTTAATACATGCAATATTAAATATATATTTTGTTTATCAAATTTTTCTGATGCTATACCTGATAGAAAAAGTTCAGGTTTAAAATCTACATGTTTTCCTATTATCTTTTTAAACCTGTTATGTATTTTTGGCCTTTTTTTTTTTTTTGCTTTAACACAAGTCCACCACATATGGCAATATGTGCCTATTTTTTGGTTATATTTCCAACATTTGCTAGACATATTTTTAAACAATTTAGCTAACCTAGCAGGTGGTAAGTGCCATCTATAAAACATTTTATATAAGTTTTCTTTATAAGAAGTTGCCATTGTTAATTTATAGTTCCTCTCCCATAAGGCTTGCCATTTCTCTAATTTTATATTATAGCTAAAGTTTTTTACCCACTGTATTTTTTATTTGTTCATCCTCCATTTTCAAATTTAGTAAAAAATTATATATTTTCTTGATTAATTTTTCTTCATCAGAATTCAACAGTATCTGATCAAAGGCAGCCCGTCTTTTATAAAAACCGTACATTTTCATGTCTTTATTGTATCTAGATTGTATTTGCAATTGAGACCAGCATGATAAACTTAATACTCTCTTCATTTCCAGTTCTAACACTGACTTTCTCTTCCTCTTCCTCTTCTTTCACTAACTCCTATTTGCAGTCCTATCAAATTTCTTGAATCATTCTGTTTTCCATGGCTTCTCTGTCTTATTTTGTGGAAGAGATTTAAATGCAAAAATGAGGCAGAAATTATTTTTGTCCTGCCAAGTCCTTGGTCTTGATTAAAAATACTGACTTTTGTTTAATGTAGTGATTGAATCAATTGTAGTTGCCCCTGCACATCTTATTTTCATATATTTATGACTGCTCATTGATATTCAATTCCTGAGCCTTTTGTTTCTCTTGATGATGATCATAAAAATAACATGAACATTTTTTTTACAGGAGTTTATTTAGAGCTCATTTACAAATGCTATGTAACATTTTTGTCGCTCAAGTGGTCAACAAGAATCCCAAGTTCCTGTACAATCTCACATTGGGCTACAACAGTGTTTCCCAAACTTTTGACATATGTGTACCCCTTCTATAATTTTGTAATGCTGAGTACCCCTAATAAAAAACATATGCTTTAATAAAAATCAAAATTTTTAGCGTAGCGTGTAGCGTAGAGGGCTAATGCCTCCTACTAAAGGCAGCAATTAACACCAGCTGCCTGTAATTTCTCTGAGTTCAATCCTAGCCAGGCTCAAGGTCGACTCAGCCTTCCATCCTTTCTAAGGTGGGTAAATTGAGGACCCAGTTTGTGGGGGCAATAAGCTGACTTTGTATAAATATAAATATACAAAAGTATGAAGGCTATTGCTTAACGCATTGTAAGCTGCCCTGAGTCTCCGGAGAAGGGCGGCATATAAATCAAATTAAATATATATATATATATATATTGATTATATATATATATATAATCAAAATCAGTGGAACTTACTAAAGCACAATAACAGGCGCCCGGAACTAACTATTAAAGAAGTAAGTTGTCTCTATAATGAAGTGCAGTATATTCACGCCGTGTCACGTCTCATAAAACTGTCTAACCATTAGATAACACTGCAATTCTCCGGCTTTTAAACAGCTCTGAGGCTCACTGCTAACTGTTAATGTTCCCACAGTTTAAAAATGGCCGAACCAGAGCTATGCGAAGGATGCGCAGAAGTTCCCACCATAATGAGTTGCGATACGATGTATGATGGCCCCAGTTGCCATGTAAAAACTGCGATACGCGCCTATTTCTTTCTTTGTTCTGTGGGTGCAGCTAAGCACGGTGCAGTGGATATTCCCACATGATCCCCACTAAACTCTGGTGCAACATGTACCCTCACCAAACTCTTCCCATACCCCTGGGGGTACGCGTACCACACTTTGGGAAACACTGGGCTACAACATCCATGACAACTACTTCAGCTCTCTTGGCACTTCAGAGGCCTGGCTGGACATGCTCTCTACTGGAGAAATCAATGTTCCCAACTACAGCTGTGGAAGGGAGGACAACATTCTGACTCTTCTTGATACATCCAACAGGGACATCTCCATCCAGATGTCAACACTAAAAGGACTTTACAAAGTCTCACAGGCTTGTGTTATGTTTGCTTATTTGGTAAAGTGGGTGGGATGGTAGTGGGTGTATGATACATCCAACTATATTTTCTGTTTAGAATTTAAGACCTTCCTTTCACCATGGAAAGTTTAGGTATCATGATTAAAAATTGGGATCTGCAGTGGGAAGAGAGCAAAAATCCAAACAGACATATCCAATTATGACCCCAAAAAGCCCCCAAAGAAGACATTTTATCAGTTGAATTAGTCAAAATGTATCCTAAATGATGGAGCCCTCTATTTCATCTTTATTAACAGAATAACAGAGTTGGAAGAGACTTTGGAGGTCTTCTAGTCCAACCCCTTGATCAAACAGGAGACCCTATATCATTCCAGACAAGGGGCTATCCAGACTCTTCTTAAAAGCCTCTAGTGATAGAGCACTCATAACCTCTGGAGGCAAGCCTGTTCCACTGGTTAATTGTTCTCACTATTAGAAAATTTGTCCTTAGTTCTAGGTTGCTTCTCTCCTTGATTAGTTTTCATCCATTGCTTCTTGTCCTGACCTCTGGTTCTTTGGAAATTGACTCTCTCTTCTTTGTGGCAGCCTCTCACATATTAGAACACTTTTATTATGTCACCCCTTTCTTTTCACTGGGCTAGACCAACCCAATTCCTGCAACTGTTCTTGATATCTTTTAGCCTCCAGACCCCTAATAATCTTTTTTGCTTTTTCCTGCACTCTTTTCAGAGCCTGTAACATCTTTATTATAATATGGCGACCAAAACTGGATGCAGTATTCTAATTATGGTCCTTATAAGGCTTTATTAAGTGGCATTAATATTCTGAGATTGAATGTAAGATCCTTCATCATCAAAAGAACTCATCTAGAGAAAGGGCATAAGTGAATTTGCGGCTTAAATTTTATCTAACTTCGTTAGCCAATGTATTAAAATATAAGATGCCATGGTTATCCCCAAGCTCTTGTATCAAGCTGAAGTTTGGTTCTTACTCTTTTTCACTACTAAAACAAAGTGAACCCAACATAGGAGAAGTATCTTCTCATATGCACCATCAGGGCATATAATTAGTGGTCTAGTTTTAAAGCTATGAAAACTAAGAAACTTCCAGATTATGTCTGTTTGTACAAACAAAATTTCAGTTAAAGGTCGCTTCAATGACACAACTGACAAATTTGGTTAGGAGCTGTGATTTTAGGGCATTGTGGGAAGACTTGCGCAGCTGGACACAGTGGATAAAAAAGGAAGATTTAACTAAGTCCTTTATTTGTATAGCTCCAGTGATAGAAAACTTAATGCATCTATAAATTGAATATAACTTGAAATTTTGGGCTTAGACAACTTAGAATTTCGCTCCAATCTAAGCGTAGTACATAAAATCACCTGCTACAATGTCCTACCTGTCAATGAATACTTCAGCTTCAACCGCAACAATACACGAGCACACAATAGATACAAACTCAAGGTACACCGTTCCAAACTCGATTGCAGAAAATACGACTTCAGCAACAGAGTGGTCAATGCCTGGAAAGCACTACCAGTCTCTGTAGTTTCTTCCCTAAACCCCCAAAACTTTAACCTTAAACTGTCTACTGTTGACCTCACCCCATTCCTTTTTTTTTTGATAAAGTTTTTTATTTTTAAACAAACACAACATAAAAAACATCATCTTTCCATATACTTACAGACAGTGATTCGGTGGGTTAAAATCATTTTGTGCTCTCAACATTTTCAAAATTTCAATTGTGACAAGTATTCTTTCATCTAACTAAAAACAATTGTTTACACATTTTATCCAAATTTCATTTCACATATAATATTTCATCTCCATTCATTATTATCTATCCATTGGTAAAAATAGCTCTCATATCAAATAATATTGTTTATCTTCCTGTTCTCTTATTTCAAATGTCAATCTACTCATTTCAGCACAGTCCAATATTTTTTTAATAATTTCTTCATCAGCAATTTTCTTCTCTCCTTTCCAATTTTTTTGCAAATACAATTCTAGCCGCTGTTAAAATATTCACAATTAAATATTGCAATTCTTTTTTGAATGTATAAATCAAATAAAAAAAAATGTCTCTGGTAAGATCCCTAATAAAAATATCTCTGGTTTTAAGTCAGTTTGTCTCTTTGTCATTTTTTCCAACCACGTGTGTATCTTAGTCCAAAATCTCCTTGCTTCTATGCATGTCCACCACATATGGTAATAAGATCTTGGGGTCTGATGATACTTCCAGCACTTCTCTGATTTATTCTTGAACATTCTGGCTATCTTCGTCGGGGGTAGATGCCACCTGCAAAACATCTTATACAAATTCTCCTTATATGCTGTAGACATTGTCATTTTATAATTATGTGACCACAATTTTTGCCATTTCTCCAAATCAATACCATAACCAAAATTCCCTCCCCCCCATGCTATCATTGATTCTTTAACTTGTTCTTCTTCCAATTTACCTCTAACAAATATCCATATAACTTTTTAATTACATGGTCATCAGAACCCATTAATATCTTATCTAAAATAGTCAAAACATTATAAATATTTTCTTGTTTGAGATCTTCTCGATATCTAGAAAATATTTGCATATATGAAAACCAGTCCATCTTAAATCCCTGGTCTTCTAAATCTTGTTTTAACTTAAGATCACCCTTTTCATCCAATATTTCACTGTATCTAACAATTTGTTCTCCTCTAAATATCACTGGATATGAGAAGGCTTCAATTGTCGATACCCAGACTGGAATCTTCAAATAATGATATTTTTAACCCTCTCCCAGTTCAAATATAAAGCTTCACGTGCCTGGAAATATAAAGCACTACCTGACTCTGTGGTTTCTTCCCGAAACCCCCAAAACTTTAACCGTAAACTATCTACTGTTGACCTCACCCCATTCCTAAGATGTCTGTAAGGGGCGTGCATAAGCGCACCAATGTGCCTACTGTCCCTGTCCTAATGTCCCCTTTTATTTGTATTCATCTCATGTATTCATAATCATGTTTATACCTATATCTGTTATCTAATACATGCCTGACAAAATAAATAAATAAAAATAAATAATAAAAATAAAATAAAATGTCCATTGTATAAGAAAGAGAGAAATTAGTACTTTGGGCTGCATATTAGATGTAATATTTGATGCATGTATTAAAACAACATATTTCCTGTGCAGTCAGAGTTCAAAAATATGATATTGGCTTTTATTTGGAAAAAAAAAAGTTCAGTTGAGATGTGCATATGGGATCTGATAACTATAAATTTTAGAGATGATACAAAAATACGTTTTTTTCTTTATTTCTTTATGTTGTTCACTTTTGTAATTTGTTATTTGATTCTATTTTGTGATTTGTTTATTTAATTCTAATTCTAATTCTATTCTTGTTCATGTTCTGTGTTTTATATTCCCTATTTTGGCATGACACAATGGCCAGTCAATGATAAACTGTTCTGATATGTTCATGAGAACCAAGTTGGATTTATTAAAACTTCAAACCTAGGATTTGATCTGACCTCCAATATAACACAAGTTAATTCATTGCTTTTTCAGATCAGTGATGATGCTCCTTCACAGGTTCTGAGCGATAAACACCAATACCCCTTTTTCCATCCGATGCTCCCGAATAAAGGATTCCACTATCCAGGAATTGTCCAACTGCTCCTCCATTTCAGCTGGAACTTGATTGGTCTCTTTGCTTCAGACACAGAGGAGGGACAGAATTTCATGAGGACTTTGACTCCTATGCTTGTCAGGAATGGAATTTGTGTTGTAATAACAAACTATTCTCCACAATTGGTTATACAGCTCCCCTCAGGGATGCCCTCTCTAAATGGAGACAAATCAATATCTTTGTTCATTTCATAGAATATGTTTCCCTTTTGGAGAGGATTCTTCCCTTCCTTTTAACATTTATGCATTTACCAAGACCCATTGAAGGGAAAGTCTGGATCACAACATTCTTGGGACAATTGCAAATGGAAAAGCATAGACTGTTCAAATATGTCCACAGCATTTGGAACTTTGATTATCACAGAAGAGAAAGTCCAGAGGATGGTCCCTCTGAATTTTATTTCTTTGTCGAACCCCAGTTTCATGATACATGATTTTTTTTTAATTTCAATTTATATACCGCCCTTCTCCCCGGGAGGGGGACTCAGGGCGGTGAACAACCAAATTTAAAACACATATAATACAAACATTAAAAGAATTTTAAAATTGAATTAAATCATTGGCGTTCCACATAAAAGTCTCAACCCCATTAAAATACCCAATTTAAAACCCCAGAAAATCAATAAGAGCGAAAAAGAAATTTAGTTAAAACCCCATTAAAATCAATCAAGTAAGGCCGGCTTGTTGGAATAAATAGGTCTTAAGGGCTTTTCTGTTTTATTTCAAAGCATGCCTTTTCTGTCAAAAGGTGGAAAATAGGCATCCAGAAAGCGCCACTGGATACCCAAGGGCAATCGAACAGCATACGAATCAAAACTCACAATCATCTTTATAGTGTTGTTCAGACCTTGGGACATGCTGTGAATGCAACGTATTCCTCCAGATCCAGGCAGCAAAGGAAGGAGGACAAAAAGAAGTTGTGGGCTCCAAGGCTGCAGCCGTGGCAGGTATGGGGTCCTTACAAGGATCTATCAAACTTTGTTCCTTTGGAGAAGGAATGCAAAGTACAAGGAGATGAACCTTCTCAACCTACTCGTCCTACAAAAGGCCAACAGGTTTTGGCCAATCTAATCTCTTGTGGGCATAATGTCCCAAAGCGCAGCCACCATGACAGATACATTTTGATACTTGATAATAGAGTCAAGATGGCACCATGGTTAGAGTACAGCACTGCAGTGGTTAGAGTGCAGTACTGCAGGGTACTTCAGCTGACTGCTAGCTGCAGTTCAGCAAGTTCAAATGTCACCGACTCAAGGTTGACTTAGCCTTTGATCCTTCTGAGGTGGGTAAAATGAGGACCCAGATTGTTGGGGGCAAGAGGCTGACTCTGTAAACTACTTAGAGAGGGCTGTAAAAGGACTATGAAGCAGTATATAAGTCTGCTATTGCTATATTAAACACTGCTAATTTTAAACCCATGTATGCATTTGTTTTAAAAAAAAATCCTGTATGTATGGTTTGTGATTACTATTATAGAATTTTACATTCATAAATTTGAAGTAGACCTGAACTCATCTAGTCCCACTCCTTCTCTCTGCCTGAATCCCAGTTGAAGCTTCTCTGACTGATGGCTGCTCAGGTTTTGCATTAAGACAATCAGTGAAGGGGAGGGTGGACTTCTTTGCTTTACTGCCTCAGTTCTGAAACTGTTCCTCCTTTTAGGAGTTTTCCTCTCATTTCATTTTTATTTTTTATTCATTTATTTTGTCAAGGACATATTAGATAACATTTATAAGCATAAACATGAGTTGAATACATGGAATGGATACGAATAAAAGGGAACATTAGGACAGGGATGGTAGGCACATTGATGCGCTTATGCCCACCCCTTACAGACCTCTTAGGAATGGGGTGAGGTCAATAGTAGACAGTCTAAGGTTAAAGTTTTGGGGGTTTGGGGAAGAAAATACAGAGTCAGGTAGTGCATTCCAGGTATTGACCACTCTGTTATTGAAGTCATATTTTCTGCAATCCAGTTTGGAGAAGTTTACTTTACATTTATATCTATTGTGTGCTCATGTATTGTTATGATTGAAGCTGAAGTAGTCATTGACAGGTAGGACATTGTAGCAGATAATTTTATAAACTACACTTAGGTCATATCGAAGGCGGCGTAGTTCTAAATTGTCTAAACCCAAATTTCAAGTCTGGTGGTATAAAATATTCTCTTGTGAGCAGAGGAATGGAGGACTTTTCTCATGAAATATCTCTGGACACTCTCAATTGTACTTATGTCCAATATGAGCGCGGGTTCCAGACAGATGAGCTGTATTTGAGAATTGGTCTAGCCAATGTTTTGGACGCTCTGGTTAGTAGTGTAATATGACCAGAAGAGAAGCTATGCAAGATTAGGTTTACAACTCGTAATGCCTTTTTGGTGATGTTGTTACAGTGGATTCTGGCACTTAGATCATTAGCTATGAGTACTCTAAGGTCCTTGACAGAGTGAGGGTCATCTACAAGGTCCTGTCCATCTAGCTTGTATTTTGTGTTCTGATTCTTTTTGCCAATGTGTAAGGCAGAGCATTTGTTAGTTGAGATTTGAAGTTGCCAATTGTTTGACCATTCTGACACAAAGTCAGGGTCTTTTTGAAGGGTAGCAGCATTATCGGGTGGTGTTAAATAGTTTTACATCATCGGCGAAGAGAATGCAGTTGCTTATAATATGATTGCAAAGGTCATTTATGTAAAGTATAAAGGGTGTTGGTTCTAGAATGCTGCTGTGGGGGACACCGCTATTAACAGATGCAGGATTTGATAGGGAACTCCCTTTTTTGACCACTTGCTGTCTGTTTGACAGGAACGCAGCTATCCAATTATGTAGGGGTCCAGAGATGGCATAGAATTTCATTCATCCAGAATCTCCATTCTTGTGACTGAGTTCATGTCACCATGTCTGGCACTCTATTATAACAGTGATTCTATCTTAAGCCTCTGTGCAGCATTATTATTGGAAGCGTGCTGTAACCTCAAAATTTTGTAAATTGGAAAGGGTGCTTCCCAGATTCCTTCTGATTTTTAGTTCCCTTAGAACACCATGACTCGTCCCCTTGTTGTATGTCTTCAAGGCTAAGAGCAGTTCCTTGGCTTCATTGTCCTTCCCTACAGCTGATGCAGGGGGTGTGTGTTGCAACGTTTTCTCCATGCATGCTGCCTGCATGGTACTTGAACTGAGGTGTTCTCAAACATGAACATTCACTTCCTGAGATTCTTATGGGTGAATTTGCCTTCTTCCCACGAGTATCACATTGCTGACTCCCACTTGATTTGCAATCAACTACTAGACTAGACTAGACTAGACTAGACTAGACTAGACTAGACTAGAATAACAGAGTTGGAAGGGACTTTAGAGGTCTTCTAGTCCAACCCCCTGCTTAGGCAGGAAACCCTACACCACTTCAGACAAATGGTTATCCAACATCTTCTTAAAAACTTCTAATGTTGGAGCATTCACAACTTCTGGAGGCAAGTTGTTCCACTGATTCATTGTTCAAACTGTCAGGAAATTTCTCCTTAGTTCTAAGTTGCTTCTCTCCTTGATTAGTTTCCACCCAATATTTCTTGTCTTACCCTCAGGTGCTTTGCAGAATATTTTGATTCCCTCTTCTTTGTGGCAGCCCCTGAGATATTGGAAGACTGCTATCATGTCTCCCCTAGTCCTTCTTTTAATTAAACTAAACGTGTCCAATGCCAGCAACCCTTCTTCATATGTTTTAGCCCCCGGCCCCCTAATCATCTTTGACTATTTTGAGATCATTTTCACAAATACAATGATCCAGTTTGTTACCCCTCATCCTCTTTCTTGTGCACCTCATTTTTTAAAGTGAAGAACGTTGCCCTTTTTTCTCTTTCATTTCCTTCATTTTTTTCAGCCTATTTTAGTAAGTACTCAAAATGTGTTTTGAATACTAGTGATCTCCTTTAAAAGGTTTCTTGAATTTGGAAAAAAAATTGTCAATGATACTCTGCTGACAAATACCACACCCACCAAGCCACACTATGCCCACCAAGCCATGCCCACAGAGCCGGGAGTAAAAAAAATTGGATTTCACCACTGAACAGGAGGGAAACTAGGAGGGAATATAGGAGAAGTCCCTGTTGTTGGCCAAAATACCTCCTCATCAGCAGTTGAGACGCAGATGGGCATAGACTAACACCAAAATTAATATCAGACCAACAGTCAAGAAGTAAACAATGCCCCAACCAAAGAACCACCAAGACACTAACAGGGCCAGCCACTAGAATATAAACTGAGAGCAAACCCATTCCTTACTACCACTGATGATATAACCTAGTTTGGTTAATGAAACATCTGCAAGAATACAACCGAGCTCAGAGAGCACCAAGCACTCCTCCAAAGAATCCTTCCCCCTTTCTTTTGAGAATATCATCTCTTCTCTTCAGCTGCCTTATGTTAATAAAACTATTTCATTTCTTCTTCTGTCATTCTCTTGCTGCATGACAGTGAAGGAAGTTAGCACCCACCCCACTCCTACAAGAATGAAATATTTTAGGAAAGATTAAAAAGGGAGAATATCATGTTTTCCTGGATGAGAAAAGGGGCCTGGTAGCTCAGCAGACTAAAAGCATTGTGATTAACACCAGCTGTCTGCAATTACTGTAAGTTCGAATTTCACCAGGCTCAAGGTTGACTCAGCCTTCCATCCTTTCTAAGGTAGCTAAAATGAGGACCCAGATTGTGGGGGCAATTAGCTGACTTTGTATAAATATACAAAAGTATGAAGGCTATTGCTTAACGCATTGTAAGCCGCCCTGAGTCTCCGGAGAAGGGCGGCATATAAATCAAATTTTTTAAAAAAGGAGAAACAGGTTTTTAAAGAAATAGGTCCCTGCAGCTCCCTGCCCCCCCCCCCTTTGTCAATGGGCCCTTAAGGATTGAGCCAGTCTATTCTACATAATAAAGATCTATCTACTTCAGGCAGAGCCATAATAGGAATCCCAAAGCCCTTTCATTATATCATCCCCAGCAAGAGTCAACCAAGCTTGGGACTCAAAGCACAGTCTACAGAGTTGCCCCTGCATGGCCCCATGGGAGTCTGACAACCAATCAGAATACAAGCTTTATGCCTAGAGAGGGCATAAAACCCAGGGACACTCAGCATCTCTCCCTTCTTTTTTTTCTTCACCCAACATCATCAAAGCATGTGATCCTGTCCACCATTAAAGCCATCTTTCCAAACAGCCACCATATTTCCAGTGTCTTTTTCCCCACTTGGAACTCAACCCAGAAGACATTTCTTCCAACAACAGTTTTAATTTTAATTCATTTATTTTATAAATTGAAGATTATCTTGGGTTTAAATTTCATTAGTCATACAATCTTCATATTTTTTTGCCTGTTTTAAAAACCCTAATCATCAAACAGAAGCAAAGGAAATATACAATCCCATATTTGTAGCTCAGGGTTGAAATGAGGGGTTCTTGGTTTCAGTTTCAGTTTATTAGATTTGTATACCGCCTTTCTCCCGAAGGACTCAGAGCGGTGCACAGCCACAATAAAACGCAAAATCATACAAAAATTAAAACCAGTTAAAAGAATTAAATAAATTGGCCTTGTCTATTAAAACCCCCAATTTAAAAATCCCATCCAAATTCTTATTCAGCCAGGCCAGCCTGTTGGAATAGCAGGGTCTTTAGAGCCCTGTGGATGATACGGAGGTCGGGGATCGTACGTATCCCAGGGGGGTAGTTCATTCCAGAGGGTGGGTGCCTCCACAGAGAAGGCTCTCCCCCTGAGGGTCCGCCAGCCTATATTGTTTAGTCAACGGCACCCTGAGGAGCCCCTCTCTGTGGGAGCGTGTTGGTTGGTGGGAAGCTATTGGTGGCAGAAGGCAGTCCCGTAGGTATCCGGGCCCTAAGCCATGGAGCGCTTTAAATGAGGTAACCAACACCTTGAACTGCACCCAGAAGACCATTGGAAGCCAGTGCAGCTCGCGCAGGAGAGGTGTCACATGGGTGCGCCTAGTTGCACCCATAATTACCCATGCGGCTGCATTCTGGACCAGTTGGAGCCTCCGAGTGCTCTTCAAGGGGAATCCCATGTAGAGGGTCTCTGGTGCTCTCTGAACTTATTTGTTTTCTTGCATACATTTCATTACCAAACTAAGTAACATCATCAGTGCTAGTAAGGAGTGGGGTTTGCTGTCAATTTATATTCTGGCTTGCCTGGTCAATGCTGGTGGGGGAAGTCTTAGAGATTCTTTGGTTGGGCTGTCTGCTGTTGGCTCTTTAGCAGTTTCTTGATTGAGATATTGTTTACTTTATTTTTGGTCTGATATTAACCCTGGAGTTAACCTATGTTGATCTGGGTGCTGATTGCTGGTGGAGAGGTGCTTGGGTCTTTTCATTTCTCTTGGGTTGGTTGATTGTCTTTTGCATAGTTTATAGAGGTCCAAATCCACAAGAACTGCAATGGATAATTAAATATGATGAGCCTAAGAAACAATTTCATAGTCATTTCCCTCCTTTGATAATTAGATGTTCCTTAGTATTTAGATTTGGCCTGAGGATGATAATATAGCACTTGGGGAAAAAGATACAAACAAGTAGCCCAGCACCAGAGGCCAAAATGGAGAAGACCTGCACAGCCACCATGGACTTTCCTTTGGTACTCAGGTAGGTGGGCAGGAAGGAAATCCAGACACTGCAAAAAACCAGCATGCTGAAGGTGATTAGCTTGGCTTCGTTGAATGCCCCAGGCAGATTCCTAGCCAGGAAAGCCACAATGAAGCAAATGGTGGCTAGGAAGCAGACATATAGCCAAGGACAACGTAAAACATAGCAACAGAGCCTTCACTGCATTGAAGGATGATCTCTCCAGGCTGGGAATGCAAATCAGAGTCAGGGAATGGTGGAGAAACACCCAACCACAGGGCACAGATGAAAGTTTGGCCAGCAGAACCAGAAAGAATGATGGAGTTGGCCAAACTCTTCCCCAACCATCTTCTCACCCCATTTCCTGGTTTTGTGGCAAGGAATGCCAGCACCACTGTGATTGTTTTGGCTAATACAGAAGACACAGCTACTGAGAAGACAATGCTGAACACAGTTTGTCGGAGAAGACAGGTGGCTTTCCTTGGTTGTCCAATGAAGAAAATGGAGGATAAGAAGCAAAGCAGGAGGGAGATCAGGAGAATGAAGGAGAGGTCCCGGTTGTTGGCTTTGACAATGGGAGTTTCTAGGTATTTAATGAATATGATTAAAATAAGAACTGTGATTAGGAACAAGAATAGGACAACAGAAACAAGGATGATGCCCAGTTGTTCTTCATAAGATAGAAAGTTCCTTCTTTTGGGGATACATTGGACTCGGGTTTTGGTTGGATATTGATTATCTGGACACTTGCTGCATTTTTCAGTATCTGAGAAAACAGAAAAAAATATTTCTTTAATAGCCTATCCTTTCACATATTCAGAAAGACCTGGTTGGGAGTTGATGCTGAAAGCCATAATAAATGATAAATAGTAGGACTTTAACGTTGAATTTAATTTAATTGCAATTTTAAATCAATTGGGAGTCTGTGTAGCTTATAGAACAAAAACGTAATATGATCAAACATAGGGGTACTTAACACAGTGCTTGCAATTGCATTCTGGACCATTTCTACATTTCAGGTGCTCTTTGTTTTTATTAGTTCTCTATTTCCCCTCCTTTTGATTAGATCTCATTCCTTTTAATCCTAACAGTGTGTGAAAGGCATTTTTTCTCCTTTCGGAACCAAAACTATATTCCTTTGTTGTACTTGTGGTAACTGTTTGTATTTTACTAGGCTGAGTAACAATCCTACCAAAAAATCCATGATGATGGCTGTGCTAAACTCAGGATTGTTGAATTGAGTTATAAACAATATTTGTGTTTTATCTCTTAATCCATACCAAGGATAGTTAGTGCACTGGAGAAGAAAGAGGTGGATTTTAACCCTAATAAATGGGAAATTTAGTTGTTATCCCTCCTTTTACCTTGATATACTTTCCATGGGTTTTGTGGTGAATCCTCCATTTGATTTCTCCTGACCCTTGAACCCAACTGTTTGCCCTCCATACTCCTCCTAGTTAGATCTTTCTGCTTATGTAGTTCCAGGATCTTAATAAAGATTAACTGATTAATTGAACAATTGTCGGATGCATCTACATTACATTTGGTAATGTAGAGATGGTTGGGGTGAGCAAAAGTCATTGATTTAAAAATGTTCCTCAAATTTTAAAAAAATCCCCCAGATAATCCTAAGAAGGTTGAACGTGGCAGGACACTTCCAAACTGACAAGTAGAAGTGAGGTTTCCTCTGACAGAAGTAACCTTGCCTACTCTATGATGCCCTCCTATCTCTTCCAATCTCGTCCTTCAAGATCTTTTTCTTATTCCTCCCAATTATAGACGAAATCGAGTACCTTGAAAATTAAGAATTACAAAGTAGTCAAGCTTAGATGGCTCTATTTTAAGATATACATTGATCAAAATACTCTAGGTGAATCCAGTACCATTTTCTGTGGTGTCACCTACCATTGTGAGTAGAGATGGTCCCTTCTGGACAAAGAATGCAGTCATAGCAGCAAACTGGTTCTCCTTCCCGAGCCCGCTTGAAAAATCCAGGATGACAGTTTTCCACACATTTGGACTGAGGTAGAGACTAAAAAGAAAAAGAAGAAATGCCAATGAAAATATGGTAGACTCACCATCCATGTAAGATGGAGATAGATATGAACATTAGCCAAGTGGTCTTTGGGCTTTAATTAGACAAATATAAAAACTCTAACTAGTTCCAAGCAGCTGTAAGAAATACTATTAGTGGCAGTTTCTTCATTGAGTTCCTCCTTTTGCATCTGACACATCTGATTGCAATAAAGGAATTTTCTATTTCATGAAGTCTGGCGTTATGGAATTGAAAAAAGATGCAAGCATTAAATGACAACCAGTGGGTTTCTTTCTTACATCAAACCAGTAATTCTCATTTCATGTAAACCTGGGCCTCCTTCCTAAGAATAGAATGGGGGTTTTTTTGGTGAAAGAGAAGTGTGAATAACTTTGTCAAAATCTGGGCTACTTAAAAACATTACTGACTATGGTTCTTCTCTTTCAGGGGACATATTCCCCAACCAGGATGAACTGAATTCTTATTCCAAAGCTTATTTCTCACTGGGACCAGCAGTACCTCCTCCAGCCTAGTTTCATCTGATTCAGTCCAAACCTGAACTCAGGCACTAGTCAGAAGAACTGCCTTCTAATTTGCTATTTGAGGATGAGTGATGAGTAAACATATCAGCACCACAAACCCCAGCACTTGATGGTCGCTCTCATCAGTTTTATGATAATAGAAGATTGCAAAGGGGAACCAAAAGGGGCCATTATCTGTGCCTGCAAATACAGTAGAACTTGTTCTGTCTCCGTCTCACACACGCACCCCCACAGACAGTCAATACTGAAATTACCCTGCTGACAAAAATTTTTCTAAGAGCAGAATTGGCAGCAACCCAGTGGCTGGTTGCCAAGAGTTTTTTACTCATGAAGGGAGTGTTTTTCAAAGCCAACACAAAGAATATTCAAAAAGTCCAGCAATGCAGAGAGGTTGGTTCAATATCAGTTTTTGCTCGTCACAGAGCTTGAACAGCCACCACACCCCCTTTTATACCCTGTGGGGTGTGGTCCAGTGACTCAGCCTAATCCCTGGCACGTCTCTTCCTCTGCTGCATGCGCTTATCTCTGCGATGCTGTCAAGGGTCCAACCAAGACTCATCTTCCTCATTACTGTCCACCTGTGGCTGTGTGGACATGCTTGGCTCCAGGCCTATCTCTTGGCCTTCGGTGTCCTCCGAAGGCATTGCCAGAGAGGAGGGTCCTGGAGAGGGAGGCCTTGCCAACTCCTCTCCTTCACTCTCGGAGTCCTCTCCTGCTGATAATCTGGGCTCAGGGAACGGAGCGACAACAGAACTTCTGGTCACAACCATAATGCATTCCATAATTTGGTGCTTACAAAAAAAATGGCGTGGAAGAAGAAATCGGCTGTGAAATTTTTTTTTGTGAATTTTTTGGTCGGAACCCGATTTAGTCGTAGTCAAAAGTGTTCATGACCAGAGGTTCTACTGTACCCATAATCCTATGTTGGACATGGTTAAATCATCTTAAAACAGTGTTCCTTATTATAGCTTCTGCAGAATATCTTCGTCAGTAGTACTAAAGCCTCATAAGCAGTCTAAAGAAACTATCTACTCCCCATATTCAATTCTCAGTGAAGGTAATCCACTTGGTGATTAGGCTTAGCCCACTTTATCTGGGTCCTAAACCTTTGGAAAATAAGAAAAAAGACCCTAAGAGTTCTCCCACCTTGTTGAGCAGCTTTACCCGTGATAGAACATCTTGGTCAACAATAAATCTCTGTCTTTCTAAGCTCCCTATTTGTTCTTCAATGGGATCCTCCTCAGGGAGAATCACGGAGCTCATGATATTCAGATCTGCTGCTACTTCTCCATTTTGGTCCAAGTACAATTCCAGGTCGGAAAGATTGCACAATTCATTCTTCTCCAGAAAGGGGTGGAACTAGAAGAAAACATCAAAGAATTGTAAGAGCAAAAACCTTGGTTCCTTATCCCAAATGGCCTTTTCACATGTGAATCTGTCTTCTACAGTTGTCTAATTTGCAAACTTTCTTAGCTGGGGAAAAAAAAAGTCTTACCACTCTTTTCAAAGGTGAAAACAAAGGTTCAGCAACATTTGTCAATCGTACGCTGACAAAATATACATTGACAAAATATCATTGATGAAATTTGTCAGTTATAGGGAACATTCCAGAGTAGGGGACCAATAAACTCAACAAACAAATAAAAAGATTACTCAAAAATTCCTGGAAAAAAATGGATGAATTATCAGATACTATATAGGTTTGTCAAGAATAAAGTTGTGTGGTTAATCAAATATTTCAGATGAGCTAATTCTATATTATTGTAAGGTTACATTAACAGAATCTGAAAGTGTAAACCTCCCACCAACTAAAAGTTGAAAGGATCCTTTCTGAGTTTCTTTCTCTGCCTGTTATAAACATGTAGGCTTCACCCACTTAATTTGATCATTTGTTAGACAGCATCTCTTCCCCTTCCTCAAAAGTCATTCTCATATAGCATTGTATTTTCTTCATAGATTGTGCAAATGCTGGCAATATGACTTCATTTCAACAAGGTATTAACTACTTCCTGATTTGATGATTAGGAATCTAATTTAAGTGAGGCCAATGAGAGGGGTTTTACAATGTAAAAACCCCTCTCAACGTCCATTTGATGAAAAAGCCATGTCTTCAGTTCGTGGCGGAAGGAGACGAGGTCGGGGCTGTCCTAAGCCCGGTGAGCAAACCATTCCAGAGGGTCGGTGCTCCCACAGAGAATGCTCTCCCCCTGGGGGCCTCCAGCTGACATTGTTTGACTGACAGCACCCTGAGGAGGTCCACTCTGTGAGAGCGCATGGGACGATGGGAAGATGGCAGAAGATGGTCCTGCAAGTACCCCGGGCCTAAGCCATGTAGGTCTTTATAGGTGAGCACCAGCACCTTGAAACGAACCTAGAGAGCAATTGGCAGCCAGTGCAGCTCACGCAGGAGAGGTGTTACACAGAAGTAACGAGAGGCTCCCATAACAGCCCACGCAGCCGCATTCTGGACTAGCTGAAGCCTCCGGGTGCATCCCAAGGGCAGCCCCATGTAGAGGTCGTTACAGTAATCCAACCAAGTTATGAATGCAATTAGCTTTGGTATAAATCTTATGAATGCAATTAGCCTTGGTATAAATCTTGCATCATATCATTATGAATTAACACCACCCTCTTCTATATTTTGATTAATCTAGATAGCTCATTAAGAAATGCTGATGATGTGATGCAAGATTTATGCCAACTTGGAGACAAAGTAATTTTCATGTCGTCCAAAAAATATTAAGCTTCCACAAAAATACTTACAATTTCCTGATAGAGAGATGTATATAGAGAGGTAAATATATCTGTATCTGTCTCTATCTGTCTCTATCTGTCTCTCTGTCTCTGTCTCTGTTATCTATATCTATATCTATATCTATATCTGTATCTGTATCTGTATCTGTATCTGTATCTGTATCTGTATCTGTATCTGTATCTGTATCTGTATCTGTATCTATATCTGTAGCTGTATCTATGTTTGTCTATATCTATGCCTATGCCTATGCCTATGTCTATATCTATATCTATATCATCTATATCTATTTCTATATCTATATCTATATCTATATCTATATCTATATCTATATCTATATCTATATCTATCTATATCTATATCATCTCTGTCTGTCTGTCTGTCTGTCTATATGGTGTGTGTGTATGTGTACTATATATGTATGTGTGTGTATGTGTTTGTGTTTGTGAATACACACTTCCTGTATAAACATATACAAGCATACAGATAAAATATAAAACATTGTAGTAGCATTTTAATTGTTTAATAATAATCATATAATTAATTTGATGATAATGTCATTAATGAAACACAAGGAAAACAATGAGAGTTACCAAACTTGAGAAGGATATTTGTGAAAATTATCTAAAAATAGTAGTTGATCGCAAACCAAATTTAAGTCAATTGTGTAATGCTTATGGAAAGAAGGCAATATGTTCATAAGAACTTCAGGAAGTGAGAGAGATCTCAACTCGAATACCAGATCCCTTTGCAGTCTCCATGTTTGGAGAAGAATTGCACAATCTCTGGATCAGCTTTCGGGAAAGGAAAGGAAATCAAGGAAGAGATCAAAGGAGCTGCTCTTACCCTTGAGGAAAGACAACAAGGAGAAGAACCACATTGCTTTATGGAAGTGGAAAATAATGATGGAAGCAGTTTCTCCAACTTACAAAAGCTTTTAGTTGCAAAAGGAAGGATACAGCATCCATCCATTATTACAGAGTGTTGGACATGGACAAATAGTCTCATTCTCAAGAGAAAAGATGCTGGGTGAATGAGAGAAAAAAATATCCTAAAAGGAGTAGTAGTTTTAGAATTGAGCCAGTGATCCAGAAACATTCAGTCTCCCCTTCACTGATTGTCTTAATGCAAACACTAAGCATCCATCAATCAGAAAACTAGGATTCCTTCAGAGATGAGGTGTTGGGCTAGATGGTCTCGGGGCACCTTCAAATTTATGAATGTAAAATGTTATGCAGCTAATCACAAACCCATATATACAAGGATTTATTTTGAAACACATTTATCATTTTTAAAATCTGCACTACTTATAGCCAAAGTATAATTGACATGTTACCTGCTCTTCGGAACACTACCCCCCTGAGTGATTAGATTGGCAAGCCTGTTGATCTTTGTTAGCACAAGTAGGTTATGATGGTTCCCTTCATTATCCTTTGGATTCCTTCCTAGAAGGAATTAAGTTTGATGGATCCTTGTTGGGAACCCGTACCTGCCATGGCCATAGCCTTGGAGCCACTAAACTCTCTTCGCTCTCCTTCCTTCTCCTCCTGGATCTGGAGGAATATGCAGCATTCAAGGCACGGGCCAGAGTCTTAACTATACTGTAAAAATTGTGGTCATTTTGAACCATGATACAATCTATTAACTCTTCGGTCTCCACTGATGCTTTCTGTGTGCATCTTCTCCGGCCTTTGATAGAAAAGGCATCCTTTGAAGAGGAGCAGTGAAAACAACGATCTTGAAATTGGGGTACCCCAAAGAAAAAGGATTCCAAGGCATTTTCGTTTTGCCTTTTTTTTCTTTGATAAACAAAGGTCCAGATACTATGGATGTATTTGTAAAGTTTGTTCATCTCTAGTTTCCATTCCCAAAAGGTTGAGATGACCCAGATTTTCCCTTCAATAGGTCCTGGCAAGCCATCAAGTGATAAATGAATAGGGTGAATTGCATCCAAGATGCTACCAATTCTGATAAAGTAAACGAAGACATTAACTTGTCTCCACTTAGAAACTGGACCCCTTAGGGGTTCTATAGATGTGGTGGGTGTGAAGAGTTGTGATATAACAACACAAATTCCATTTCTGACAAGTATAGGAGTCAAGGCCCTCATGGAATTCTCTCCTTCCTCTGTATCAGAAGCAAAGAGGCCAATCAAGGTCCATCTGAAATGGAGGAGCACTTGGATGATTGCTGGGTAGTGGACCCCTTCTTTGGGGGCCATCCGGTAGAAAAAGGGGAATTGACTTCTATCACTCAGAGTCTCTGAAGAAGTTGCATAAGCGATCTGAGAAAGCGATGAATACTGTGTTATATTGGGAACAGATCAAGTACAACATTTTAATTTTTAATAAATCCAACATGGTTCTTACCAACACTTTAGATTAGTTTATTGTTTATTAACCATTTGTTGTTTTTAGTTGCAAAGTCATGTCTGACTTATTATGACCCCAAGGACAACATTCCTCCAGGCCTTCCTGTCCTCTACCATCCTCTGGAGTCCATTTAAGCTCATGCCTACTGCTTCAGTGACTCCATCCAGCCACTTCATTCTCTGTCGTCCCCTTCTTCTTTTGCCCTCAATCGTTCCCAGCATTAGGCTCTTCTCCAGTGAGTCCTTCCTTCTTTCTCATTAGGTGGCCAAAGTATTTGAGTTTCATCTTCAGGATCTGGCCTTATAAAAACAGTCAGGATTGATCTCCTCTAGGACTGACCAGTTTGATTGCCATGCAGTCCAAGGTCATGTGGCCGGCATGACTAAATGCCAAAGGCGCATGGAGCACTGTTACCTTCTCACCAAAGGTGGTTCCTATTTTCCTACTTGCATTTTCTATGTGCTTTTGAACTGCTAGGTTGGCAGAAGCTGGGACAAGTAACAGGAGCTCACCCCGTTATGCAGCACTAGGGATTTGAACCGCTGAACTGCCAATCTTTCGCTTAGCCACTGAGCCAATGTGTCCCTCATGTAGCATACAGGTCCTCAATAGTACATCATCTCTGTCTAAAGCCGGCTTGTTGTTTTGTAAGGAGTGTGGCGGTCATCCACTCACTCACAACTCTACTCAAGAGGAGCTTAGTGTTTATTTTTTCCATCATATCTGTTAAATCAAAGCATCCTATTATACCTTTTTTATTAGTATAAGGGAAATAGTATTGCCACCTTCCATCTAACTGGATATGGCAGGTATTATTTATAAGTGTAAATAAGCCTGCTAACAGAGGGCTCACCAGTCAGGATATTTTTGAATAACTCAGCCAGTAAAAAGTCATCTCCAGGAGCTGTATTGCTCTTCAAGTTTCTTATGATGAATTTGATCATGAACATATCAATGTAAAACAATTGACAAGTTGACTAATAGGCTTGCAGTTTTTTATTTATTTAAAAATATTTTTTAAAATAATTTAATTCTTAATATTTAATTACTTGGCTAATTAATGCTAGTGGTCACTATGAGTCTGTAAGACATTTAGGTTTTTCAACAGTAGGTAGGATAATCCATTGGGACTCTTTTCATGTATCTTAGATTTATTCACCATTGAAAATATCATTGCATTGGCTAAGATCATGTGGAAAATGTGAGGAAAGTGCATTAGTGCTGCACTTTCCTATTGCACAAAAGGCCCTGTGATTGGATACACAGTCTCCCCTCATCTCACAAACGTGTAGCAGAAACCCTCAAAGCAATGACATTGTATTTGTGAGATGATGTATTTGTTTTAATCTGCCATAAAACATATCCCAATAAAGAAAACAGGAGACAGTAATACAATAAACAATTCTTAGTTTAAGATTCAGAGGTTTATTTCATGAGCAATTTGGAACATGAAAAGCCATCACAACATTACTTACATTAACAACCCACTGCAATGAGGTCCAGAGACAATAGCTAAGCCCAGCAAGGAATAGCTATAGCCATTGGCCCCGTTCTGAGACCCATCTTCTTCTTTTATACCCTTAATTGGACAGCCCCCAGTAAATGGAATTTTACCGAAATTACTTCCCTGTATTTCATCACTTAGCACATACTTGCGTGTACATGTGAAATCTCCTATCATCTGCTACTTTCAGTTCCTTATTTTTAATGCTTCTAAATGTTTCTAGTCCAAAATAGCCCCTGAAACTATTTACTTTGCAAATGCATGCTATCAAATTGCTTTAGCATAGCTGATTAGAAATATTTCATTATTCTTAGGATATCATTTTGGTTAGCACTTCAATATATAGTAATTCATTTGGGACCTACTATTTTTTAGCAAATCACAGCCCAGTTTTTCTCTTTTCACAGATCCTTGCCATCACTCCAGTGTGGAACCCAATTTCCAGCCATGACACTGACAATCAATGGCCATGGTGAAAAGCAACTCTTGAGTTCCACAGAGAAGATAAGTTTGGATCTATTGTTTCACCCATCACCACTCCATTCATTCTACCAGGTAGAGAAACACAACACAAACCTGTGGGACTTTGTAGGTTCCTGCTAAAGTTGATATCTGAATGGAGATGTCACTGTCAGCTGCATCAAGAAGAGCCAAAAGGTGGTCCTGCCTTCCACAGCTGTAGTTGGGAACATTGGCTTCTCCAGTAGAGAGCATGTCCAGCAAGACTTCTGAAGTGCCAAGTGTGTTATTATAGTTGTCATGGATGTTGTAACCCAGTGTGAGATTGTGCAGGAGTTGGTCATTCTTGTTGATCACTTCAATAGCAAAAATGAAGCGTTGGGTACACCCAGGGCCCAAAGATATCATACTATAAAAGAAAGATCATCATCATCATCATCATCATCATCATCATCATCATCATCATCATCATCATCTCATATATTCCTTTATGTCTCCAGAAGCCTGTTCAATCTTAAGTCTCCTGTCTGATCCAAAATCAGAGGCAAATGATAGTTACCCATTGCCATTTAATTGTTATGAGTGTGAGAAGATGGGATGGAAATCGTCTTCTACCAGCATTAAGAATCACAAAGCGATTGATATTTGTGCTGACTTTCATTTGTCAAATAACCAGGTTTCAATGAGTCATTAAAGTAGAACCACCATAAAAGCAAGAACATGGTTTATAATAAGTGAACCAGCAAGCAATCCCAGAAGCAAGTCATCGTTATTCCTAATTTGGGCTGGCAGAGGCAAGTACAACACTTTCAAATAGTTTACAGATTAACAGAGTTGGAAGGGACCTTGTAGGTCATCTAGTCTAGTTCTTTCAATAGCTACATGAAAGAAAAATCAGTTTTCAAGGGATGAACTCATGACTGTGAGAAGAGGAGAAGATCCTCTGGAATTCTGTGTCTTTCTTTCATGGGTTCGTTTAGAGTTTCTTCTTCCCCATTCTTATATTTGATTCTCTCCCACAAGATAAAAGAAAAGAGGAGAGCTCTACAAATCAAAATGATTCAAAAACCTTGATATGTCCTACAACCGGGGAATAAGTGAAATAAGAAGAAAGGAAGAAGAGGGATAGAAATGTAAATAGAGAGAATGCAATTCTGAATGACTTACTGTGGAAAAGAAGTGTAAGGAGCCCCACTGAATTGTAATGGCTGAAGTGAAAATTTTCTTGCCGTGAGAAACACACTAATGAGATGGTCACCTAGTCTGTAAAAGTTCCATGGATTTCCTACGTCCTGTTGCTTCAAAGTTGGGAGGCATTTGGTTCTGAGCCTTGCAGAGTTTCTTTGGGTCAACACAACCAACAGCAGAAGCAGGAGATCTATTTCTTTTTTTTTTTTTATTGAAAAAGTTTTACATTACATTTTATAATATGAAAACCCCCCCTTCCCCCTCCCTTGCCCACCCCCCCCCCCAATCCCTTCTATCCCTCCCCCCTCCCTTGACTTCCGCTATTTAACAAACATCAATCTTATCTTATTCAACATTCTTTAAAGGCGAGATCCCTTTGCATAAAAAATTAACTATTAACCCTTCACTAACATTCACATACTTAAAAATCTAAACAAATTAGATTAAGACATTTTAACTAAATAAGCTTAATACATTCTCTTTAAAATTTAATCTATACCTCAATTGTATACTCTTCATTTTAATAACGTTAATTAACCATGTAACTATACCTTTCATGCAATTATTTAAGTATACTAACATTTAATGATCTTAAATTTTAAACTATACATCAATTATAAATTCTTCAGTTTAATAATAATAATAATAATAAACCATACATTTACTTAAATACATTCTAACTCTAATTCAACTGAGCACTAATTGAAATTTCTTGCTTTGATATTTCTTCTTCATATAATCAACCCATTTCCTCCATTCCTTAACAAAAACTTCATGGGTCCTTTCCTTTAGGTATGCAGAAATTTTTGCCATCTCTGCCAAATTAGACATCTTCAATATCCATTCCTCTATGGTAGGCACTTTCTCTTTCTTCCAATATTGACCTATCAGTAATCTGGCTGCAGAAATCATATACAGTATTAACCTAGTGTCAATTACTGAAAAGCCCTTAACTATTCCCAACAAGAAAAACTGAGGAGAAAACTCCAACTTCTTCTTCAAAATGTTCTGCATCACCCACCAAAGTTTAATCCAAAATGGTTTCAACTTCCTGCATGTCCACCAAATATGAAAATATGTTGCATCCAAACAATCACACCTCCAACATTTAGGTTGAACATTTGGATACATACATGATAATTTTTTGGGATCTAGATGCCATCTATAAAACATTTTGTAAAAATTTTCCCTTAGGTTCTGTGCTTGCGTAAATTTAACATTCTGGACCCAAATCTTTTCCCATGTTTCTAACATTACTGGTTGATCAAAATTCTGTGCCCATTTAATCATACAGTCTTTAACTAGCTCCTCCTCTGAATCTCTCTCCAACAGTAAATTGTACAATCGTTTAATATGCATCGAACCTTTACATTTTATCTGAGTCACCAAGTCCTCTTCATGTAGCATTAATCCAGTTTTCTGATCTTCTCTCCATCTCGCTTGAAGTTGAAAGTACTGCAACCAAGTTAAATTGACTCCATCTTCCAACAGAGTATTCCAAGACTTCAAACACCAACTGCCCCCATCCATAAAAAGTATCTCTTTATACAACAACCCCCCGAGTGACTTTATTTTTGGCAAAATATGCCCAAGATCCAACCACAAAGGTATTTTGTAATCCAATTGAAGCTGGTGCTTCTTCCAGACTCTCAGCAAAGCATGTCTTAAAATATGCCTGTTAAATACACTGTCTCTCTTATCTTCATAAAGTAGATATGCATGCCATCCAAATTGCAAATCATGGCCTTCTATATTCAAAATCTCTCTTTTGGTTATTCCAATCCAATCTCCAACCTGTATCAATGCTGCTGCTTCATAATATAAACGTAGATTTGGAACTTTAAGGCCACCACGTTCACGTACATCTTGCATGATCTTAAATTTAACTCTTGGTTTTTTCCCACTCCAAATAAATTTATTTAAACCTGCTTGCCAGTCCATCAAATATTTATCATTTTTAAGCACCGGAATCATTTGAAACAGAAACAAAAATCTAGGTAGAACATTCATCTTAACAGCTGCGATTCTACCAAGCAAAGAAAGTTGCAGTTTTTTCCATGTATCAAGATCTTTTTGAATCTTATGCCAAAGTTCTTCGTAGTTATTTTGAAAAAGTTTTTTGTTAGATGCTGCAACTTGAATCCCTAAGTATTTCACCTTTGTAGCTATTTCAAAGCCTGCCACCCTTTCAAGCTCTTTCCTTTGTGGTTCCAACATGTTTTTAACAATCATCTTAGTCTTTTTCTGGTTCAGGCTGAAACCTGAGACCAGACCGTATTCATCTATAATGTTTTTCATCTGTATGATAGATTCCAAAGGTCGTGTTAGGGTAACAATCAGATCATCTGCAAATGCCTTTGTTCTGTAATCTGTTTGCCCTACTACTATTCCACTCATTTTGTCCGAGTCCCGTAGAGCATTCAGCAGCACTTCTAGCGTCAAAATAAACAATAGTGGAGATAATGGGCAGCCTTGTCTTGTCCCTTTCTGTATATTAAAATTAGTAGTCAAACTGCCGTTAATAATAATCTGTGCTGTCTGTTCTTGATAGATTGCCGAGATTGCTTGTATAAACTGATCTCCAAAATTCATCTTATGCAGAATCCTTTTTAGAAAATCCCAGTTGACTCGATCAAAGGCTTTCTCCGCATCCAAAAACACCAGCACCGCAGAGATCTGTTTCTTTTCATCAAGATATTCCAACAAATCTATGAGTTGCCTAACATTATCTTTCATGTATCTGCCTTCTATAAAACCAGCTTGGTCTTCATGAATCACATCTTGAATAACTGGCATCAATCTGTTGGCTAATACTTTAGCAAAAATTTTATAGTCCGTATTCAGGAGAGATATTGGTCTGAAATTTTCAGGTTTAGCAGAGTCTTCTTCTTTAGGTATCAATGATATAAAAGCCGTCTTCCACGAGGGAGGTATTTTTCCCCCCTGTTGAATATTACAAAACAAATCTTTAAGAGGCTCTATCAGTTCATCTTGCAAAGTCTTATAAAAAACTGCTGTCAAACCATCTGTCCCAGGAGCTTTAGATAATTTCAATTGTTTTATTGCATATAAAATCTCTTCCGATGTTATAGGTCGTTCCAGTCTGTCACTTTGTGTACTAGAGATTTTTGTAACTCTCTTCTTCTGCAAATATTCATCGATAAGATCTTCTTTAACTTTATCAGCTTGATACAATTTCGAGTAATAAGTTAAAAAGGCTTGATGTATTAAATTTTGCTGATATACTCGTTTCCCTTTATACTCAATAGCATTTATCATACGAGAATTTTGCTGTTTCCTCAAAATATAAGCCAACCATCTGCCAGGTTTATTAGCATTACAAAAAGTATTATGTTTAGCATACTGCAGATTAGTTGCTGTTTGTTCAGCCATCAGCATTTGGAATTGGTCTTTCAAGAGTTTTATGGTTAACAATACCTTTTCATCAGTCGGATTCTTAATAAGCAATTGTTCTTTATCCTTTATCTCCATCTCCAAGTCCAATCTCGACTTCTGTCGATTCATTTTATGTCTAGAATTCATATGTATCAGTACACCCCTCATATAGGCCTTGCATGCATCCCAAACTATCTCAATGGGTGTACCTTTATTCAAATTATTGTAAAAAAATTCTTTAATTTGTTCCTTTAGCTCCTTAATATACTTTTCATGTCTAAAGATATTCTCATTCATACGCCAGGATCTCCTTTCTCTTTTGCCTGGATTCATCTCAATCCAGACTGGACTGTGATCTGTTAAAGTTCTAGGAAAAATTTTTGTTTTTGTCACTACATTAAGCAAGTCAGTAGTAGCCAGCATAAAATCAATTCTTGAAAAAGATTTATGTCTATCTGAAAAAAAAGTAAAATCCAATTCTTCTGGATGATGGATTCTCCAAACATCCTTCAATTCTAATTCTTCTTTCATAGCAAAAGCAGGAGATCTATTTCTTGTTAGATGGAATCACTCACTTGTCTGTTTCTTAACAAGAAGAAGAATTTGAGGGAAATCTAAGCATTCTCACAAGATGGAAATGCCAGTGGCTTTGCTGGCTCAGATGGAGACAAACTGAACTTCAGCTGGACATGAGAACAACACAAGCTCAACCTCTCCTAAATCTTGGACAAAATACCCAGCATAAACAATATAATTTATCCTTTTATGATGTAAGATTCCTTCCATGTTGCTTTCAGTCTGATCTTTGTATCAAAGGCAACCACTGGAGAAGTAGCAGAAGAGTTCTCAAAGGCTAAACTGGTGATAATTATAATGACAAGCAACTTCTCTGGGGATCCTGAACTTCTTTTGGGGCTCCATGTATAGACAGGTAGGTGGAGAAATGCATGTTAGTGAAAAATCATAGCTAAACCCCTAGGAGCACTGTTCTGTAGTAGTTCTGGTCCTTCCTGTCAGCACATGTCCAGAAAGTGTCCAGAAAGTGGTAGATGTCCACAAAGCACATGTCCAGAAAGAGGTAGATAGTTGACTATCTAGATGATTGACTTCTACTGTCCTTCAAGCTCCAGAGATTGCTTGGGAAGGTCACCTAGAACTATGGAGTTTGGTGACAGTCTAGGTTGATAATATTTACAGTAGTGGCCAAAATTATGGAAGCCTTTAAGGAAAAGTGTATTTTCTAAAACTAGCTAATAACACCACTTTTTTTTTGAGTAGTACCATAAAATTATATATCAATGGAAAGATAATTTAATCAAGAATGCAATGCAATAGCTTTTGTGAACGATTTGCTATTAAAATAGCAGTTACAGCATAAAGAAGGAAAGTGAAACACGTAGAAAAAAAAATGAAATATACAAAATTATCACCATAGAAAAAATGAGATATACAACAATTATCACCATGTCAGTTAATACTTAGTTGGGTAACCTTTAGCATGAATTATGGCCTTCAATGTCTTCCCATGGAGTGAACCAAGTCTTTTAGTTCTGCAGCTGTTATAATGTGAAACCAAGATTAAATGATTGTTTCTATTAACTGGGTTTTATTGTTGGGTCATTTTGACTAACAAGTTTCTTTAGTCAGCTCCATAGATTTTCAGTTGGGTTAGGTCTGGGCTATTCCCAATCCATTCCAGCAATGGAATATGATTATCTTGAAACTCCAAAAAAAAAAGAAAAAAGAAAGAAAGAAAGAAAAAAAGAAAAAAAGAAAAAAAAGAAAGAAGGAAAGAAAGAAAAGAAAAGAAAAGAAAAGAAAGAAAGAAAGAAAGAAAGAAAGAAAGAAAGAAAGAAAGAAAGAAAGAAAGAAAGGAAAAAGTAGTGTTATTAGCTATCAAACCTCAAAAATACACTTTTCCTAAAAGGTTTCCACAATTTTGGCCACTACTGTCACTCCATGGCTGTATTCTAATGTCAAGGAAGCAATCAGTCACCCTTGAATCCTGACTAATTTTAAGAGTAATGCCTGCTTGTGATTTCTTTTCTATTACACCCCCATATATTAATTCAGAATTGGGCCTGATTGTGCATGATTGTGGAATTTTGAGATCTTTTATATTTTGTAGTTATGAAATACATAGTGGGCTGTGATGTCTTCAGATGAAACGGTGGTAGGGCACACAATATGACAAAGGTATGAATTGATTTCTTGCCATGTACACCCAAAAACCAGGTGATCATTGGTCCTGGGTGGACATGTTCCATGGGATTGGGCTCCTTTGGATTTCCCATCTCTGAAAATGTCTGCAAATACCTTCCCCAAAAGACCACCAAGGACTTTGAAGAAGCAGTTGAGAGTCCCTGTGCTGTATCTGGGTCATTTATAGGGAGAATTAAGTTTCTTATCTGATGGTGGGAAGAACACTGATATATACACCTGCTCATAGAATGGAGTAGTTAGGAACTGAATAAAACGGGAGATCTGAGAAGATATTTATTTATTTATTTATTTATTTATTTATTTATTTATTTATTTATTTATTTATTTATTTATTTATTTAATAAAATTTGTATGCTGCCTTATCTCCAAGGGCTCAGGGCGGCTCACAACGACAATCGACCAAGCGACTGTAAAAATAACAAATACACATAAAAATATCCAAAAAAAAAAGTTTTTTTTAAAAAAGTTAAAGTATGCTACCCCATCAGTCCAGGCCAGGGGACATAAATAGCCAGGCTTTCAATTCACGGTGGAAGGTACAAAGGTCAGGGGCTAGCTGGAGCTCCAAGGGAAGTTGATTCCAAAGGGTGGGGGCACTCACAGAGAAGGCTCTACCCCTGGGGGTTGCCAGCCGACATTGTCTAGCCAACGGCACCCTGAGTAGGCCCTCTCTGTAAGAGCGTACAGGGCGATGGGAAGTTGACGCTGGTTGCAGGTGGTCTGACAAATAGCATGGACCTAAGCCATGAAGGGCTTTATAGGTTAACAGCACCTTGAATCTCACCCAGAGGGCAACCAGCAACCAATGCAAGCCACGCAGGAGTGGTGTAATGTGGGAGTATCGGGTCCCTCCCGCAACAACTCCCGGGGCCCCATTCTGGTCTTCAAGGGCAGCCCCAAGTACAGAGCATTGCAGTAGTCGATCCAGGAGGTGACTAGTGCATGAGTGACTGTGTGTAGGGCATCTCGGTCCAAGTATGGGTGCAACTGGCACACGAGGCAAACCTGGGCAAATGCCCCCCTGGTCAGAGCCATGATATAATCCTCCAAACTCAGCCATGAGTCCAAGAGGACACCCAAGTTGCACGCCCTGTCTATGGGTGGGTGGCAACACCTTGCCCCCAATAGACAGCATTGGAACCTCTTGCTCAGCCTGAGATGCCGGTATCCACAGCCATTCGAAGCCTGTTACTTCCCATCCAGATCCATACCGCTTCCAGGAACCGGGACATCACATTGAGGGCATCACTGGGCTGGTTCGGGGGTGGATATAAAAAGCTGGGTATCATCAGCATACTGATGATACCTCACCCCAAAACCATGGATGATCTCTCCCAGCGGCTTCATGTAAATGTTGAACAGAAGGGGTGAGAAGACTGACCCCTGGGGCAACCCACAAGTGAGGGGCCTCATGGCCGACCTCTGCCCCCTGCCAACACTGCTTGCGTACAACCCGAGAGGTAGGAGGCAAACCATGGAAAACGGTGCCACCCACTCCCAACCCCTCAAGGCATCACAGCATGATACCATGGTCGATGGTATGAAAAGCCGCCGAGAGATCTAATAGGACCAGGACCAAGGAATGACCCCTGTCCCAAGCCCTCCAGAGAGCATCCACCAGTGTGACCAATGCTGTGCTGTACCATCCTGATGATGACAAAAAGAAAATAGGCCATACTTAGGGACACCTGGTCTGCTTCTTGAAAGTTGTCCCTCTGTACATTCCAGGTGCTTTTTAATCATCAATGCCATCAACCGGGACCTCAGTTGGGCACCTTTTCATGGCAGTGCTGGCCCTTTGAAATGAGGTTCCCAGACTAATTCCGAAAATCCTCAACCTTCGTTTGTTTTGAAGGTTGTTAAAAATTTTGCTTTTCACTCAGGCCTTTGGCAAGATGAGTAACAACATTCCCTGAATAGTGTGGATTTCTTTTTCTTGTTTTAAACTATAATTTAATTAAATTGATAAGCTTCATTAAATTATAATTTTAAAAAGCATAAACTAGAAATGAAAATAATGGGAAAACGGGGGTGTCACTTTTGGAAGACAATTTTCTTTTTTGCTACTTAACGGCCACATATTTTAGCTGGAGAAGTTGGGAGGGGTTGTTGTTTGAGTGGTAGAAAGTTAGTCGTAATAACATTCTGTATTCAAGGACTTTTGCCTGTGTCTGATGGAGACTGCCTGAAGATTGTATCCAGTTGAGTGTGAAGAGTTGATTGGGCAATGTGATGGACTTGTGGGTGTGGGGCAGGGCTGTGAACTGTCAGCTGGGTGTGGAAAGCCTGGAAACTTTCAGATTCGGGTTTTCCCAGATGTGCCAACATGACATCTCTAATAAATTGGAACTTTGAGGGACCTCAGAGCTCTATTTCGTTGGGGGTGTTCCTTGGAACCCTGACAGGGGGAGAAAAGTATTGACTTCTGTCTCCTTTTAGAAAAGTAGAATAAAATGGTACAATTACAGCTTCAACTTTTTACTTTTAAGTACTGAATATCTATCAGCCATTTCTATATTTACAAACTTATCTAATTAGCAGAACCCGAAGTCCAAGTTTCATTGTTTTCTATTTCAGACCTAGATCCAGAAGAAGTTTTCAAGTAGAGTACAATTATAGAGTAGGCGAAACCTGGCTCAAAAACAGTAACTGTGAGGGGAACTTCGGATTCCTAGTGGACGATCACTTAAACATGAGCCAACAGTGTGTGGCAGCAGCCCAAAAAGCTAATTCAATCCTAAATTGTATAAATAGAGGCATAGAATCAAAATCATGTGAAGTATTATTACTGCTTTATAAAGCCGTAGTAAGGTCATATCTGGAATATTGCATCCAGTTTTGGTTACCACATTACAAAAAAAAGATGTTGAGACTTTGGAAAAAGTGCAAAGAAGAATAATTAAGACGATTAAAGACCTGGAGACAAAAATATATGAAGAATGTTTGCAGGAATTGGTTTGGTTAGTCTAGAGAAAAGAAAGACTAAGGGTGATATGATCATCTCCCCCACACACAAACAACTTTGCAGGATTTTTACAATGCATTCATACACATGCAACAATTCAATCCTTTGTATTTGCACTACAGTTTCTGTCAGGCACCAGGGAAATCAGAAGATCCAGGCAGTTCAAATGTGTATAAAGATTTAATGAAAGGTTAAGCTCTCTACAAGAATCTGAACTACAATTCATGATAGATAAGAGTCAAAGGAATCCAAGGACTTAGATATCCTGTGGGCCTGAAGGGACTTATGACTGATAAGGTATTTGACCCCTCCCTTGGGTCATCTCCTACAATTTCATGCTCTTTCTCAACCTTTGCAGAATTCAAAGCATGCAAGATTGAAGGGGACAATTTTCAATGGCTCAGCAATGGTCTTGCAATTCTATTTGATGATGCTTGGGGACAGTATCTTCCAGCTGCCCTTTACTTATTTATTTTAAGCAAATAATTAACTCATCTATGGAGAACAACCTGGACCATTCCCTTTGTTTGGCCTGGTGGAATACTGTATGTTGACAGTCGAAATCCTTCTGTGTCACATTTTACCATTTCTTGCGGCTGTAAGCTGCTCCCTTGTATTCAGGTCTGGCCTCAGGATGATAATGTAGCATTTGGGGATGAAGATGCAGCCCATCAGCCCAGCATTGGAGGCCAGGATGGAGAAGACCTGCACAGCCACCATGTATTTCCCTTTAGTGCTTATGTAGGTGGGCACAAAAGTCACCCAGACACTGCAGAAGACCAGCATGCTGAAGGTGATCAGTTTGGCTTCATTGAAGGCTCCAGGGAGATTCCTGGCCAGGAAAGCTACTGTGAAGCAGGTGGCAGCCAGGAAGCCCATGTAGCTGAGGGTGATGTAGAATATGACAACAGATCCTTCGTTGCATTGCAGGATGATCTCTCCAGGCTGGGAATGGAAGTCAAAATCAGGAAATGGGGGAGAGACTCCCAGCCAAATGGAGCAGATGATAATTTGGACAGCAGAACAACAAAGGATAATGGAGTTGGCCAAACATTTTCCTAACCATCTCTTTACCCAATTTCCTGGTTTTGTGGCCAGGAAAGCCAGTACTACCATGATTGTTTTGGCCAAGAGAGAAGAAATGGCAACTGAGAAAATGATGCTGAAAAATGTTTGTTGGAGAAGGCAGGTGGCTTTACTTGGTTGACCAATGAAGAGAAAAGGAGATAAGAAGCAAAGCAGGAGGGAGACCAGGAGGATGTAAGAGAGGTCTCGGTTGTTGGCTTTGACAATGGGAGTTTCTCGGTATTGAAGGAATACAATTAAAACAAAGCTTGTAGTTAGGAACAAGAGTATGGCAAAGGAGACCAGGATGATGCTTAGATGCTCTTCATAGGACAGGAACACTATAACTTTGGGGATACATTTGATTCGTTCTTCACTTGGATATTTCTCATCAGGACAGTTGGTACATTTTTCTGTATCTGTGGAAGCCAGAAATAATATTCCTTTAATATGTTGAGTTGAGTTTGAGTTGAGTTTATTGCAATTCTATACCGCCCTTCTCCCGAGGGACTCAGGGCGGTTCACAGCCATATTAAAACAATCCACACAAAAATTAAAATTACTAAAATAAGTTAAAGCTATTTGGCCGTTATTAAAACCCCTTATTAAAACCCTGTGAAAACCAATTTAAAACCCACTAAAATTAATCTATTCAATCAGGCCGGCTTGGTGAAACAACAGAGTCTTCAGAGCCCGACGGAAGGTGCGGAGATCGGGAATCTTTCTTAAATCCGGGGGCAGTTCATTCCATAAGACAGGAGCTCCCACAGAGAAGGGTCTCCCCCTGGGGGTCACCCGCCAACATTGTCTGGCTGACGGCACCCTGAGGAGGCCCTCTCTGTGAGAGCATATCGGGCGGTGGGAGATATTCAGTGGCAGAAGGCGGTCCTGTTGATAACCCGGCCCTAAGCCATGGAGCGCTTTGAAGATGGTGACCAACATCTTGAAACAACAAATACGTTGTCCTTTTATCTTTCAAGAAATGCACAATAGCTGATACTAGAACCATTTTCCAAGATCTCATCTCATCTTATCTCCATGGAAAGAATGTAAGGAGAATATCATTATATATATAACTATGAAACTTGGGGAAGCACTTGGCCCCTAGTGATTTCCCATGTTATGTGCAGAACCTTCATAGGAACCTTCATTATTGGAGGTAAATAATGAATCAGTGAATCTTTTCTGGCGCAACTTCCTGAGACTTGCCCTATGGAGCTTTTTATACTCCAGACACTTGTCATGTGAAATCTAGTTTTCTGGGAGCAGTGATAATACAAGTGTAATGAAGCACCCTATAACTGTCTGCCTCAGTAACACTTTCTGTGTGATCTTCAAGGCCCCTGTAGAATTCATTGCAATAATCCTCCCAGGAGGTGGATCTAAGACAATTTCTGAAGTTTTAAAGAATTTTGAGAGCGGTTAATGTGGCAGGACACAGGAGAACTAAAAAGTAGAAGAAATATTTTCTCTGAAATTAGTTATCCTTCCCCAATTTGCCATACCCTCCCATCTCTATCCAGCTCCTCCTTCAGCATCTTTTAGTATTCTTTTCTTTAAATAAGAAATTCTGCAATTTGAAAATAAACAAGAAAAAAAGTTGAGCTTCAATCTGTCTTTTCACTTCCACTTTCATGAAAATGCTCTGGGTGAATCCCCTTCCATGAGTCCTTCCATTATCTTCAGTGCAACTCACCTTCCTGAGTTGAGATGGTCCCCTTCGGACAGGGAACACAGTCATAGCAGCAAACTGGCTCTCCTTTTCGAGTCTGCTTGACAAATCCAGGATGACAACTTTCCACACATTTAGACTGAGGGAGAGACTAAACAGAAAAAAAAAAAGGAATGCCAAGACAATGTTAGACTAATGATTCTTGGAAAATGGAGGTAGACATGAACATTAGCCAAGGAGTCTGTGGGCTTCACTTAGATCTCTAGCTGATTCCAAAAAAAGACATAGGTGTAGGAGATGACCATGATGAGCCCAAGAGAGGTGTCAAGCACATCATCTTTCTTGAGTTCCTTTGTGCCTACAAGAGACCCATCTTGTATTCCATTGACCCTTATCTACCATTAATCTGCCTTGACTGTTAGTAGTTCAGATTCTTGTAGAGAGTGTTAGCATGCAATAAACCTGTATTCATTTGGACTGCTCTGATTCCTGATTTCTTTCAGTTGACAGTAGGAGATATAACTATGGGTAGATTCTTCATTTAGTTCCTCCCTATCAGACTTTTCCACTTAATAAAGTGTGGATGGAGAGATGCAATTGAGATATTTTTTTAAGCAGTAAGTGACAACTAGTAGGTCCCACTCATGGCTCTATGAAAATGATTCCTTCATTTTTATTCTGTATATCCATGATGATAAAATATGATGTTGTATTCATATTAAATTTTTTGAATTAAGTTTATTCTATAAATATTAAATTAGATTCCATTAATTAAAGCATAATAAAACTTAGATGAAGAAAGGAACTTCTGAACAGTAGAATTTGGACAGGCTTCTTATGGATTCAATAAACTATTATATCAGAGTTTCTTGCAAAAATCAAATCCAGAAGCACACACAGATAACTGAACCAGCTGGATTCATTAACTTCTTTACATTCATAATAACACATAAAGTATTTACAATACCAATAGTTGATTCTTCAGCTCAGATCAGCAAACAAGTTCACACACAGAGCAGCAGTAGAGAGACTAGTTAGTTTCATTTTCTCTGCACAGACTCAGAAGCTGCAGACTAAGACACACCCTGGCTCCAGTCTGTCTCGGCTCCCAAATAGCCCTCATTGGCTGACTTTGTTACCATGTTCTCTTCCAGTTAATGAATATACTGTGACATATTGCAGGATTGTTCCCCTTTGAAAGTCGTGCAAGACCATTTCTGGAAAGGGAAGTGCCCTCTTAATAGCCAAAGGCCAAATCTATGTAATGCTTGCTTTCAAATTGTCCCTTGTTATTTATAATCTGTGGAAGGCATTTCTTTGAATCAAAGACATGTTTCAGTACTTCAGTTTGCTGGGTAAGGGCACTGGTGATGCAATGGTTAGAATGCAGTATTGCAGGCAAACTCTGCCCACAGCCTGGAGTTTGATCCTGATGAGACTCAAGACTGACTCAGCCTTCCATCCTTCGGAGGTCAATAAAATAAGGACCCAGATTATTGGGGGCAATATGCTGATATTGCAAACCATCTAGGGAATTCTGTAAAGCACTATGAGGTGGTATGTAACTGTAAATGCTAGTGCTATATTATCTCAAATAATTTATTATGATTTCATGTGCAGTAACAGTCTTGGACCTATCCCAGCTCTACCCCAGTGGAAAGAAAGACAGTAATGGATCTCTGGCAAAGTCCAGGCTGCTTAAAATCATCACAGATCATGTTCCTGTCTTTGTAAGTGACACTGTCCCCAACCAGGTCAAGATGAACCTCATTTCTCATTGGGACCAACAAAACATCCTGCCATTCACTGGATTCAGTCCAAATCTAAACTGAAGGTGTGGTTAATAGAGTTTCCATCTTCTTTGCTATTTGAGAATAAGGAACAAGCAAAGTGGAGGCTATCAGTAGCAGAATCCCCAGCACTTGATGGCCTCCCTCACAAGTTTTATGGAGACATTAAATTGCTGAGGGGACACAAAAGGGCCCTGATCATCCAGCATTCCTTGCTGGGCATGGCTGAATCATCTTAAAACATTGTTCCATACTGTAGCATCTGAAGGACACCTTGTTCTATAATACTGAAACCTCTCAAGCAGTCTAATAATATTTGAAGCTTTCTATTCCCCACATTCAATTCTCAGTGAAGATCAACTACCTTGATGACTAGGCCAGGGGTGAAATCCAGCAGGTTCTGACAGGTTCTGGAAACCCAGTAGTGGAAATTTTGAGCAGTTTGGAGAACCAGTAGTGGAAATTTTGAGTAGCTCAGAGAACCAGCAAATACCACCTCTGGCTGGCCCCAGAGTGGGGTGGGAATGGGGATTTTGCAGTAACCTTCCCCTGGAGTGGAGAGTGAATGGGAATTTTGCAGTATTCTTCTCCTGGAATGGGGAGAGAATGGAGATTTTGCAAAATCCTTCCCCCAGGAGTGGGGTGGGAATGGAGATTTTGCAGCATCCTTCCCCTGCCATGCCCACCAAGCCATGCCTACCAAGCCACACCACACCCACCAAGCCATACCCACAGAACCAGTAGTAAAAAAATTTGTATTTCACCAGTGGACTAGGCTTATCCCACTTGGAATGGGTCCTAAATTTGGAAATAAAGAATAAAGATAAAGATTATTCTCCCACCTTGTTGATCATCTTTAGCTGTGAAAGAGCATCTTGGTTGATAAAAAGCCTGTGTCTTTCAAAACTCCCCATAGTCTTGTACGTGGCACCTGCCTTAGGGAGAACCACCAAGCTCATTATATTCAGATCTGCTGCTATGTTTCCATTTTTGTCCAAATACAGTTTCATCCAGGAAAAATTGGAAAAATCATTCTTCTCCAGAAATGGATGGAACTACAATGGAAATATCCATGAATTTTAAAAGCATAAAACTTGGTTTCTTATCTCACATGGTCTACTCATACTTAAATCTTTCTACTACAGTTGAGAGTATAAGTCTCACCACTATCTACAAAAATGAATAGGTTTAGCAAAATTGACAAAATATACATTGACAAAATATAATTGACAGTGCTTCTCAATTATTGGATATATTTTAGAGCAGCTCAATAATAAATAGAGTGAACAAAGAGACTATTCATTAATTCCATCAGAACAATAGGGAGATTTCATTTGTATTTTTTACATATTACTTTTTATTGTATAAATTAGAACCAGATATAAGATTAAAAATACATCAAGGTTCAGAGGCTGCCACAAAGAAGTTCCAATATCTGAGGGCTGCCACAAAGAAGAGGGAGTCAAGCTATTCTCCAAAGCACCTGAGGGCAGGGCAAGAAGCAATGGGTGGAAACTAATCAAGGAGAGAAGCAACTTAGAACTAAGGAGAAATTTCCTAACAGAACAATTAATCAGTGGAACCACTTGCCTCCAGAAGTTGCAAATGCTCCAACACTGGAAGTTTTTAAGAAGAGGTTGGACAACCATTTGTCTGAAGTAGTGTAGGATTTCCTGCCTAAGCAGGGGGTTGGACTAGAAGACCTCCAAGGTCCCTTTCAACTCTGTTATTCTATTCTATTCTAAGATGGTTTACCAAAAATGGGCTAAAAAAATAGAATGAAATTTAAAACAGGCACAAGTGCAAATTTCTCCACTAAATGAAGAAAAATGGGGTGCTAGGGGATTAGGGATACCAAACCTGGTAAAAATACTTGTGAGAATGATCTCCTAATAATAGTTGATTCCAGTGGTGAAATGTAAAATTTGTTACTACTGGCTCTGTGGGCATGGCTTGGTGGTGGTGGGGTAATGTGACTGGGTGGGCGTGGCCAACTTTTTTTTTTTTAACTTTTAAAAACATTTTTTCTGCAAAGAAAAAAGACTCTGACGATCAGGCAACTCAGCTGGGATCGTCAGAGCCTTTTAAAAGCATTTTTTCTACAACCTCATCGGCCGAAGAGGTTGTAGAAAAAATGCTTTTAGAAGACTCTGACAATCCCAGCTGAGCCGCACAATTGTCAGAGGCTTTTTTTACCGTTAAAACCATTTTTTCAGCTGAAGAAAAAATGCTTTTAAAAGTTTAAAAAAAAAGCCATGTGGGGTAGGCAGGGATTTTTGCTACTGGTTCTCCAAACCACACGCCGTCATCGCTACCGGATCAGGTGATCCGGTCCGAACTGGGAATATTTCATCCCTGATGTCAGCGTCCCAGGGCTGACATAGAAGGAAAAGAAAAAAACGTGACATTTCACCTAGTTAAATCTTCTCGAAACTTAGTCTCTTGGGAGATGTATGGGAGGGGCGACATTCCTGTGAACTGAGGTGGTAGAGGAAAGGAAGAATGATTTGAAAGACAGCCAATGGGGAGCAGGGAATGGGGGAAAAGGAAAAGAAGGGTTTTGGGGGAGAGAGGTCAGTGCTGACTGCGTGGCAATCAGGTGCGGGCTGCATTGCTCAATAAAGAGATTATTTCTTAAAGATCTGGTATTTATTTTGAGAATGAAACCGGAACCCTGAGACCTGGTTAATTCCAAAGCAAATGTGAGTCAGTAGTGAGATGCCCATGGAAAGAAGGCAAACGTATCCATAAAAATATCAGAAAGTCAATGTTGTTTTTTTTTTTTGTGAGACCCCCAACTCAGGAAAAAAGTCCCCTTGCAGGTACCACACTTAGAGAAGACACCGCAGAAAAATTGCCTTAGGGAAGTGCTATGAAGCCCTTTAAGAAACAGACAAGCCATGTTGCTCTATGGGAGCTGAAAACCAGAAGAAGTCTAGGTGGACCTTTTCCAACTAACACAATCTCTTGGTTGGAGAAGGGCGGATACAGCATTCTTCTAATATCTGAAAGATGTTACAGAGAAGCTTGATATCTGCTCACTCTTATTCTGGAGTGTCAGATATGGAAACACGAATTTAGTTACAATAGAGGAGATTCCAACTGAATTCGAGAAAAACCATCCTAAAAGGAGGAGTTTTACAGCTGAGCCAGTGAAGAAATGAAGTCCCCATTGCCTTAATGCGAAGACCAAGCAGCCGTCAGTCAGAAAAACTTCGTTAGGGATTCCTACCAGGAGGAGGAATCAGACTCCTGACTGGTCTTAGCATCTATTTTAAATTTATGAAGGGAAAATTATTTGATTCTAATCAGAAACCCATACTTACAGGAATTTATTTAAATTAAATTTAAATGTCAGCCTCCGCTTTTAAATTGCTTGCTTGCTATGGCTGCCATTGAAATTGGGGGAGGGGGAGCTGTCTGGATAGTGGGGAACTGGTGGAGTAAATTGGAGAAAGTTTTCCTCAGCATTTCTCTGCAGCTGGGAGGCACGTTGATAACCAATCAAGGTCAACCGTCCTGACACACCAGAAGGATGGAGCCATCGGAAGCTGCAACACCACATGATCCCTTGGGGGGATGTGGATTGGATAATCCTGACTGGACCATTGGGGGGAGGGTGTTAGGGATGATTTCTATATGTGATTTTCGTGCCTTTTGCCTCAGACCTTGATTTTCTTTGGTTGCATTCAGTTCATACTCAGCAAAAGTACCTTTCTGTATGAAAATGGAGCCAGGGTTTTTCTTTCTTGAGTACTGAAAGGAGGCATACCTGACAAATGAATACATCCCTTTCAAGATTAGTTATGTTTAATACCAAAATATATCTGTCAGGTGTCTGGTCTTGGGAACATTATGCCCTGAGCAATTAGATTGGCCAGTCCTGTTGATCTTTCATAGCACAAGATGGTTCCTTTCCTTCTCCTTGGATTCCTTCTCCAAAGGAATAAAGTTTGATGGGTCCTTGTCAGGACCACCTACCTGCCAGGGCTGCAGCCTTAGAGACCCCAAACTCTCTTTGCTGTCCTTTCTTTGCCTCCTGGATCTGGAGGAATATGCATCCTTCAAGACATGGGCCAGAGTCATAAAGAGACTGTAAAAATGGTGATAATTTGGGATAGGGTCCCTGCTTCCTTTCTTTTGGATCTCCAGTGGTGCTTTCTGGGTGCATCTTCTCCGTCCCTTGAAAGAAAAGACTTTCTTTTGAAACAAACAATGAAAATACAGATCTTGAAACTGGGGTTCCACAAAGAAATACTGTTCAAAGCCATCATACTTAATCCTTTCTTTTAACTGAACAGAAAATTTCCAAATACTATGGATGTATTTGTAATATCTGTGCCTTCTCAGTGTCAATCCTGAATCAGGTAACGTGATCCAGACTTTCCCTTCAACGAATCCAGGCAAATGTTCAAGTGCTAAATGGAAAGGAAGAAGTCTATCCCAAAGATTAACATTTTCCATGAAGTGAACAAAGACATTGACTTGTCTCCACTTAGAGATGGCATCCCTCAGAGGGGCTGTATATCCGTTTGTTGAGAATCGTTGTGACATAACAACACAAATTCCATTCCTGACAAGAAAAGGACTCAAATTCCCCATGAAATCATCTCCCCTCTCTGTGTCTGAAGCAAAGAGCCCAATCAAGGTCCATCTAAAATGGAGAAGCAGCTGGACAATTGCTGGGTAATGGATCCCTTCTTTGGGGGCCATCCGGTAGAAAAAAGGGAATTGATTTTTATCACTCAAATCCTCTGAAGCAATTTTCACACTGATCTGAAAAAAGCAACGAAGAATGTCATTTTATATATGGGGTCATTTTAATACATCCAACCTGATTTTTAACTTGTTAGTCTTAATTGCACTTTTAACTGTTAAATTGTGAGATTTGGATTTAATTTCTTTTTAACTTTTTCATTAGATGTTTTTACTGTTGTGAGCTGCCCTGAGTCCGGCTGGAGATAGGGTGGCATATAAATCTCATTAAATAAATAAATTTTCATGAATATATTAGAATAACTTATTGTTGGTTAGTCATTCAGCCATAACAAGATGCAGGGTATAAAGACTGTAATTGTAATTGCTGGGATCCTTTTTCATTCCATTTTTTTAATCTGTAGGAATTACTATTGCCATGTTCCACCCAACAGGGCTATATCAGATATAATTTATATGTACAAATCAACCAGACAATAGAGATCCCACCAGTCAGGATATTTGCTGAATTGATCAGCTGGTAGAAAGTCTTCAAACCATTTATGATGAAATTCATCTTGAACATGTTAGGGTAAAAAAATATGCTTGTCGTTTAATGGTTATTTAGACCTGGTCACTAGGCATCCCTAATCATATATCTTTTATCAAGTGAAGCAAGATAATCCATCGGGATTTGTTTACCTTTTAAAATGTCATTATTATGGCTAATATTATGTACAAAGTATGAGTTTTCTATCACTGTTGCAACTTCCGATTGCACAGACGACCCTTTGATTGGATACAGAGCCTCTCCTCACTTTCACAAGCGTGCACCAAAAGTCCTCAAAACAATGGGGATGATTTCATGGGAGGTCATGGATGCTTTGGACTTGCCCCCTTCCCACCCTTGATCTCAATCCCCAGCCATGACCCCTACAATGTCCATGGTGAAAAGCAGTTGTTGAACTCCATAGAGAAGTACAGTTGGATTCCTTGCACATCCATCACCACCCCACCCAATTTACAAGATACAGAAACACCATAAACCAACCTGTGGGACTTTGTAGTGGCCTACTAATATTGACATTTGACGAGAGATGTCCCTGTCAGCTCCATCAAGTAGAGCGAAAATGTTGTCTGTCTTTCCACAGCTGTAGTTGGGAACATTGGCTTCTCCAGGAGAAAGCATGTCCAGCAAGGCATCTGAAGTGCCAAGGGTGCTCAGATAGTTGTCACGAATATTGTAGCCAAGTGTGAGATTGTGCTGGAACTGGGGTTTCTTGCTTATCACTTGAATAGTGGCAATAAAGCGTATTATTCCGGTTTTACTAAAATATAAACTAATATAAAAATATTCATGTTATCATCACTACCATTTATAGCAATAATAAAACAGATTTTTCAATGTAATTGTCTTTGTCTCCCCAAGTCAATGGACTCTTAAGCCAATACTGATCCAAAATCAGAGACAAATGATAAGACACCTATCACTATTTAATTTTTATGAGTGTTCAGAAGATGGGGTGAAGATATTCTTCAATCAGGATTAAGAATCAGAAATACCCCATTATTTGTAGCAATGCTAATTTTCATCTGTTAGCAACCAGGATTCAAAATCATTCAATCATTAAAGAAGAACCACCATAAAAAGAAGTCAATGTTTCATAAGTGACCCAGAAAAGCTATTCTAACAACAATTCATCCTGAGCGGTCATAAAAACATATATGAATGGGCTGATCTACTACAAAGCTTTCAATATCTACTTTAAAGAAGAGATAGTATCTAAGAGATGAATGGAAGACTGGATGGGAAGTTAAAAATAATCTGGACTTCTTTCCGGTTCTTTTCTGCCCTATCTTTGGATTTGAGTCTCTTCAACAAAATAAGACAAAGGAGAGAAGCCACAGAAATCAAAAGGATTCAGGAAATTAGGCAGGTCCCGCCATACCGGAGTCAGTGAAATAAGAATTTTTTTTAAAAGGGTGAGAGCAATGGAAATGGAGGGAATAAAATCCCATCGCATTGACTGACTTACCAATGAGACTGACTAGAAGGAGCCATGCTGAAAGTCAACATGATGGGCAATATTTTTGTTGTAGAGACGACTATACCAATGAGATGGTCTCCTGATTTGTAAAAGTTCCGTGGCTTTTTTCCATCCTGGTGCTCCAAACTCAACGGGCACTTCATTCTAAGCTTCCCAGAGACTGGCTGGGATACCAGCAGCATCAGAATCAGAATCAGGAGGTCCATAATTCACAGGATTGAATCAATCCCCTTCCTGTTTTTAAACAAGAAGAATCAAAAGAATTCAAAGAACTCTCAGAAAATGGGAATGCCAGTGGCTTTCCTTGTTAAGACTGAGAGAAACAGAGCTTCACAGTGAAAGGAGAGGAAGGCACATTCAAGAGCACAGCCCCTGCCTATCCCAAAACTTGCTCCACACAGAATGTGATATGAGGCATTTATGCTTTTCTTATGCAAGATCCCTTCCATGTTGCTTCAGTCTGATGTTTACATCAAAGACAGGCAAAGAGGAAGAAGCCGAAGATGTGAAATGTGAAAATTACAGTGAGACGCCATTCTCCTCTTGGGATCCTAAACTACTCTGTAGTCCCATCTGCAGAGGAGTAGCTGAAGAAAAGGATGTTAGTAAAAAATCTTAGATACACCCCTGGGGCCACTGTTCTGTAGTGGTTGTGGTCCTTCCTGTCAAGACATGTCTAGAAAATAATGCTGGATTAAGTTATATCAACAACCAGGTAACTTCTGCTATCCTTCAAGATAATATCTTCTCCAGAGAGTCCTGGGCAAGTTCACCCAAAGCTATGGAGGCAAATAGTCCCTTGAACTGCGTTTTATGTTAAGACCTGTTTGTGATTGGCTTTTACTTTAGATAACCAGGTATCCTTCAAGATAGTATCTTCTACAGAGACTCCTGGGCAAAGTGACCCAGAGCTGTGGAGGCAATTATTAGCATTAGCACTTAGACTTATGTACTGCTTCACAGTATTTTACAGCCTTCTCTAAGCGGTTTACACAGTCAGCTTATTGCCCCCAACAGTCTGGATCCTCATTTTACCCACCTTGGAAGGATGGAAGGCTGAGTCAACCTTGAGCCTAGTGAGACTCAAACTGCCAAAACTGCTGGCAGCTGGCAGGCAGCAGAAGTAGCCTGCAGTACTGCATTCTAACCACTGTGTCACCACAGCTCAAATTCCCTTGAACCATGTTTTATGGTAAGAGCAAGGCTTGTTTGTGATTTTCTTTTATTTTAGATCTCCATATATGAACCCTAAATTGGAGTTGATTTTAAAATTCTTTGTGTCTGAAGTGAAACTTCATTTCCAATCTTTTTCTGGAAATATCAATTTCTGGATGAGAGGTGACAGATACAGGAAAATGAAAGCCGGTGGAGTATATAATTTGGAAAATAGGGAGAAAATTAAAGCAGGGATTCAAGTTTTTTTCCCCTTGACATTCTCTGTGTTGTCTTTCCCTGTTCATATAAGACACTGAAATCCTCTATACGTTGAAGTTTCGTGGTTTATTAAATAAAGAGTGGACCGTCAGGTCTGCAGGGGAGATGGTGCCAGGGCCCACTGTCAGAGCAGCAATCAGCCCCGTTGCCTTGGTGGGATAATTGCCCTCATTTTGAGTTGGATCGTGACTTTTATCCTTCTGTATACTTTGATCAATAAAACCAGAATACATCATCTAATTAAACTCATATTTATTGTAAAGAAAATAAAAAAATCTTACTAATCTAAAATAATTACATGTTGGCAAAAAATGTTAGCTGGCTGGAGAACAAAGGAAAGCTTTTTAGAAGAAGAAAAGAATGCAGGACATGCGCAGTAGATACTGATAAGGAAACTTGGCAAACTACGGTAAGTCTGACAGTTGAGGAGCCTGAGTGGCGTAGGAGAGGCTAATACCTCCTACTAAAGCAGTAGTTAACATCCAGCTGCCTGCAATTACTGCGAGTCCAATCCTAGCCAGCCTCAAGGTCGACTCAGCCTTCCATCCTTTCTAAGGTGGGTAAATTGAGGACCCAGTTTGTGGGAGCAATAAGCTGACTTTGTATAAATATACAAAAGTATGAAGGCTATTGCTTAACGCATTGTAAGCCTCCCTGAGTCTCCGGAGAAGGGCAGCATATAAATCAATTTTTTTAAAAAAAGTTCAGAAATAATAGCTCTGCTGGTAAATATAAAAACGCAGTGACACCCACAGTGTGGTGGATGGTGAGACCTGATTTCTTGCCACATCCATCTGGAAACTAGTTTGGGGAGACCTGGAATTTGAATTGGTCTTTTTAATTAAAAGTTCTGGAAGATGTGAACTTTCCTGAGAATTTTATTCAAGGAATTTAGTGCCAGAAGGCTCCAATTATGATTAATGGTGAATCTCACTAACCCATGTGATATCTAGAAGGGGCAAACCAAGGTTGTTCTTTGTCCCCTTTGTTGTTTATTTTGGATCTTGAGGTGTTGGCTTGTCATGGCCCAGGAGAAAGGAGAGCAGAAGGGAGGTTAGTTGCTTAGCAACAGAGTCAAGATTCCAAACAGTGATAATTGCATGCAGCAACATTCTGAGGAGTGTCAGCCTATAGAAGAGACTGGGGGTTCCCTCTCTTCTCTTTGCTGGAAATAATGTTCAGCTCCAGTGTGATCTCCGTGTATGAATTTGACTTTTGACCTTTAGGCCATTGAAAAGCTTGAGAACAGTGACCCTGCTCTTGAGTCTTGGACCAATTCAAATTCCAGGTCCCCACAAACTAGTTTCTGGGTGGATATGAGAAAGTACAGTAATGCCTCCATCTCTGTGAATCTCAACATAGTTTCTTTGGCATTCCTTATTTTTCTACCTAGTCCCTGCCTCAGTCCAAATGTGGGGAAAAATGTCATCCTGGATTTGTCAAGAGGGCTCAAAAAGGAGAGCCAGTTTGCTGCTATGACTGTGTTCCTTGTCCAGAGGGGACCATCTCAGCTCAGGAAGGTGGGTGACACCAAAGAAAGAGCAGGAATTGTGGAATTCTCCCTGTGGAATTGGATTCTTCTGAAATATTGAAACTCAACAGTTGAGTTCTATAGCTGGTGCAGAATGTAGTGGCATTCATAGTTGTGGGAGCTCCTAGGATGGCATATATAAGACAGCTGTTCCACAAGATGCATTTGTTATCTGTTTGCTTTCAGGTCCAATTCAAGGTATAGGTTGGCATGGGATTCAGAAATTTTAGCAACCAGTTCTCTGCCTGGTTTCTGGGTGGATGTGACCATGGTGGATGTGGCCTACTCATCCTCCTGCACCACAGGAGGTGTGTTTTTGCCCTCCCCAGACTATGGAGGCTTTCCTGGAGCCTACACAAGGATGAAAATGGCCTCCCCTGGTCTCTGGAGGTCCTCTGGAGGCAGGAAACAGCCCCGTTTTCAGGCTTCCAGTAGGTCCATTTATTTTTCATCCTCCTCAGGCTTCAGAGATTTTTCTCGAGCCTCTGGGAGGGCAAAAACTGCATTACCCAGGCACCAGAGGCTGTCTGGAGGCTGGATATGGGCCCATTTTTGAACTTCTGGTTCAGTAGGCCTATTTTTCACCCTCCCCAGGCTCCGGACTAGGCTCTAGGACTAAAGGACAAGCTTTCTCAGTCAGCCAATAAAATTTCACAGTATAGGCATCCTGTTAATCCAGTATATTAATAAGTACCAACTCCCACAATTCCTGGAGGAAACTGATTACTTAGACCCGTACCAATCGGGTTTCAGGCACGGACACAGCACGGAAACGGCATTGGTTGCCCTAGTGAATGATCTCTGGTGGGCCCAGGATGGGGGTTGTTCCTCCGTTCTGGTGCTACTTGACCTCTCAGTGGTGTTCGATACCATTGACTATGGTATCTTACTGCAATGGCTCCGGGGGCTGGGAGTGGGGGGAGCTGTTCTACAGTGGTTCACCTCTTACCTCTTGGGCCATTCACAGTTTGTTTGGGGGGAGGTCAGAGATCCTTTCCAAGGCCCCTCACATGTGGGGTGCCACAGGGGTCTATTCTGTCCCCCTTTGCTTTTCAACATCTACATGAAGCTTTTGGGTGAGATCATTCGTAGTTTCGGGGTGGGGTATCATCAATATGCTGATGATACCCAACTGTACATCTCCACCCCGAATCTACCCAGGGATGCCTATACTATGACATCTTTCCATGATGTCGAAGTGCCTGGAGGCGGTGTGGTCTGGATGGGTACAAAGAGGCTCCGGCTCAACCCCTCCAAGAATGAGTGGCTGTGGATTCTGGCATCTCCTGGTCTAGCTACCCCATCACTTTTGATGGGAGGGGAGTTGTTGACTCCCTCTGAAAGGGCTCACAACCTGGGCATCCTCCTTGATTCATGGCTGTCTTTGGTGGATCATCTAAAAGCCATGACAAGGGGGGCTTTTGTATTGGTTCGCCTAGTGCGCCAGTTGCAGCCTTTCCTAGACAGCGATGCCCTTTGCACAGTCACTCAAGCTCTCATTGTCTCGCGGTTGGACTACTGCAATGCCCACTACATGGGGCTGCCTTTGGGGTGCACCCAGAGGCTCTAGCTCATCCAGAATGCAGCTGCATGTGTTGTTATGGGAGCTTCCCGCTACTCCCAGGCAACATCTCCTTTGCACGACCTGCACTGGCTGCCAGTGGCCTTCCGGATCCGCTTCAAGGTGCTGGTACTCACCTATAAAGCCCTTCATGGCATGGGCCCCAGGTACTTGCAGGACCATCTTCTACCGGCCTCCCACCGCCCTGTGTGCTCTCACAGGGCTGCCCTCCTCCAGGTGCCATCTGCCAGACAATGTCGGCTGGTGACCCCCAGGATGAGGGTGTTCTCTGTGGCCACACCGACCCTCTGGACTGGTCCTGATCTCCGCACTTTCCATACTGTCTTGAAGACATGGCTTTTTCACCAAATTCCCTGACCGGTTACGGGGTTTTAATTCTGGGGTTTTTAAATTGGGACTGTATTTTAGTATTTTAGTTTTATCTCTGTTGTTTTAATCTATGTGAGCCGTCCCGAGTCCCATGGGAGATGGGCGGCATATAAATTTTAATAATGAAATAAATAAATAAAATAAAATAAATAAAAGACGTTTACCTAGACTGAGTAACTGGTTCATTATTTACCTCTTATGCTGTAGGTTCCTGTGAAATTTTTTCATATTACACAGATAATCATTCAGGTCCAAATACATCTCCCACTTTCATAGAGTATTAGAACTATGGCTACTTTAGAAAATGTTATTCTTATTTTCTTCCTGTGGAGATGTTACGACGTATATCTTGCATCTTTTCTCCAAGAAAGTATTTCTTGAAAAGTAAAAGGACATAATATAAAAGCAATCCTGCTTTTGTCTTTTCTCAGATTCGGAAAAATGCACCAAGTGTCTAAATGATGAATATCCAAATGGGAACCGAGTCCAGTGTATCCCTAAAGTTATAACCTTCCTGTCTTATGAAGAACATCTGGGCATCATCCTGGTCTCCTTTGCCCTACTCTTCTTCCTAACCACAGGTCTTATTTTAGTCATATTCATTAAATAACTAGAAACTCCTATTGTCAAAGCCAACAACCGGGACCTCTCCTATATCCTTCTGGTCTCCCTCCTGCTGTGTTTCTTGTCTTCTTTCCTTTTCATTGGTCAACCAAGGAAAGCCACCTGCCTTCTCCAACAAACACTTTTCAGCATCACTTTCTCAGTTGCCATTTCTTCTCTCTTGGCCAAAACAATCACAGTGGTGCTGGCTTTCTTGGCCACAAAACCAGGAAACCAAGTGAAGAGATGGTTGGGGAAGAGTTTGGCCACCTCCATCAACCTCTCTTGTTCTACTGTCCAAATTATCATCTGTTCCATTTGGCTGGGAGTTTCTCCCCCATTCCCTGATTCTGACCTCCACTCTCTGTCTGGAGTGATAAACTTGCAATGCAATGAAGGGTCCGTTGTCATGTTCTACATCACTCTCAGCTACATGGGCTTCCTGGCTGCTATCTGCTTTACTGTGGCTTTCCTTGCCAGGAATCTTCTGGGGGCCTTCAATGAAGCCAAACTGATCACCTTCAGCATGCTGGTCTTCTGCAGTGTCTGGGTGACTTTTGTGCCCACCTACCTTAGCACTAAAGGGAAATACATGGTGTCTGTGCAGGTCTTCTCCATCTTGGCCTCCAGTGCTGGTCTCCTGGGCTGCATCTTCATCCCCAAGTGCTACATTATCATTCTGAGGCCAGACCTGAATACAAAGGAACAGCTTACGACCCGAAGAAATGTATAAATGTCAGAAAGAGGAATTTTCACTCTCAACATGTTCCAGCAAGGAAAAACTGAAAATGGGCTGTTTTAATACAGAGGCTGGGCCAACTTTTGTACTTGAAATAATTAAAGTTTGGTCCATTTTTATTCAATAGAATTGGAAATTGGCTGCTGAGCTCTCCTGAACAGTTGGATTAAATGACAGTCATTTTATGACTTTCCTGACCTTATTTGTTAAGTGAATCACTGCAGTTGTTAAATTAGTAACATGGCTATTAATTGAATTTTGTTTCCCCATTGACTTTACTTGTCAGAAGGGCACAAAAATGTGATCACATGATGCCAGGGCACTGCAATTGTCATAAATATGAACCAGTTACCAAGCATCCAAATGTAAACCACATGAATCTAGGGATGCTGCAATGGTCATAAGTATGAAAAATGGTCACAACAATTTTTGTCAATGCCGTTGTAACTTCGAATGGTCACTAAGCGATCTGTTGAATGTTGAGGACTATCTGTACTGTTTGGTGTTAGAAGAAAGTCAGCACTAGAGTTAACACCCGTGTAACACCTCTCCTGCGAGAGCTGCACTGGCTACTAGTGGCGTTCAGGATTCGTTTCAAGGTACTGGTGCTTACCTATAAAGCTTTTCATGGTTTAGCCCCAGGGTACTTGCAGGAGCACCTCCTGCCGCTCTCCCACTGTCCTGTGCGCTCCCACAGAGTAGGCCTCCTTAGGGTACCATCGGCCAAACAATGTCGGCTGATGGCCCCTAGGAGGAGAGCGTTCTCTGTGGGAGCCCCGACCCTCTGGAATGGTTTGCCCACCGAGTGCAGAACAGCCCCCGACCTCCTTTCCTTCCATCGCGAGCTGAAAATGTGGCTCTTCCGTCAACTTAACTGATCCATTATGGGTGTACATTGTCATAATTTTAAATTGTTTTAGTTGGGTTGTTGATTTTAATTTTATTGTGATTTGTATTGGAAATTGTCATTTTTGTAAACCGCCCTTAGTCCCTCGGGAAAATGGCGGCATATAAATCGCAATAATAAATAAATAAATAAATAAGTGTCACCAATCTAGAGTGGCATCAAACTGCATAGTTCTGCTTGATCTTCCCCAGCAGTCTCTGGAAACAAAATACTATATCACATTGAAGGACACACAGAAGTTCAGTTACCTGGGTACTGAATTATCTCCATCACACATTACTTTCTAGACAAGCCCTGACAACAAGGAGTACAACTACAACAGAACAGCGTCCCAATGGGTGAATCTGTGATTTTTCACTAACTTTTTTGCAGTTACCCTTCTGCACATAGAGCTCCATAAAAGTTTAGATCCCTAGAGGAGAAGTTACTGGAAATTATAGTGAATCATCACTCCTTCCTTTGAGACCTCTTCTGCTACTTCTCCAGTGAGTGCCTTTGGTGTAAACATCACACTGTAGCAACATGGAAGAGATCTTGCATCAGAAAACGACCAATGCCTCGAGTCACAATGTGTGTGGCACAATTTTAATAGAGGCAGGGGCTGGATTCCGGAATGCACCTGTCTCCTTTCCAGGTGGAACTGGGTATGTCTCTTTCTGAATGGGAAAAGCCACTGGCATTCCATCTTGTGAGAGTGCTTTGAATTCTCCTTGCTGTTCTTGTTTAGAAACAGGAAGGGGATTGATTCAGGTTTAGGAATTACGCATCTCCTAGTTCTCCTTCTGGTGCTACTGATGTCCCAGCCCTGTAGATGATGGACCTCCTGCTTCTGTTCCTGATGATCCTGGTGTCCCAGCCAGTCTGTGGGAAGCTTAGAATGAAGTGCCCGCTAAGTTTGGAGGAAGAAGATAGAAAAAAGCCATGGAGCTATTATAGGCCAGGAGACCATCTCATTAGTGTGATCACCACTGGAACAATAATATCTCATTTAACATTTCCTTTCAATGTGGCTCCTTATACACAGTCAGAAATGTAAGTCACTCAGTGTGATAGAGTTGCATTGCCTCCATTTGCAGTTCTAACACTTTCTCTTTTCTTCATATTTTACTTATACTTAGAGGAATATTTCAGGACCTGTTTAATTTCCTGAATTGTTCTGATTTCCATGTCTTCCCCTTTTTATCTTCTTTTCTGCATGAGTCTCAAAGCTTTATTTTTATTTTATTTATTTGTCAAGTACATATTAGATTATATATCTATATCTATATCTATATCTATATCTATATCTATATCTATATCTATATCTATATCTATATCTATATCTATATCTATCTATCTATCTATCTATATATGTATATATATATATACACACACACACACACACATACATACATACATACATACATACACATACATGTATAAGCATGGATTGAATACATAAAATGAATACAAATAAAGGGAACATTAGTCAGGGATGATAGGCATGCTGGTGCTCTTATGCACACCCCTTACAGACCTCTCAGGAATGGGGTGAAGTAAACAGTCTTAGGTTAAAATTTTGGAGGTTTTGGGATGAAACCGCAGGTAGTACATTCCAGGCATTGACCATTCTGTTGCTGAAGTCATATTTTCTGCAATCGAGTTTGGAGTGGTTCACTTTAAATTTGTATGTATTGTGTGCTTGTGTATTGTTGTGGTTGAAGCTGAAGTAGTCATTGACATGTAGGACATTGTAGCAGATAATTTTATGAGCTACGCTTAGGTCAGACTGAAGGCGGAGTGGTTGTAAGTTCTCTAAGCCCAGAGTTTCAAGTCTGGTGGCATAGGGTATTTTGTTGCGAGGAGAGGAGTGGAGGACTCTCCAAAGATGTCTAAAGAATCCAAAGTTGTGACAGAAAAATATCTGAAAGATGTCCAGGTTATTTTCCTCTCCCCATCCAGTCCTTCATTCATTACCTGAATACTGACTTTTTGTATAGTAATTATTGAAAGTGTTATAGTTGCATCTGTCCAGCCCATTTCCATATTTTTATAATTATTCATTGATATTCAAAGCCTGATCCTTATAAAAATGAGGGTTGACTTGATGTTAGAGTTTCTTTTTGGCTCTTTTTGGCTTATGAAACATCCTTTTCATTTTATGATGACTCTACTTTTAATTATTGAATGGTATTGAATGCTGGTTATTGAAGAAATGAAAATTAGGAATGTTATAAATAATGATTTTCTGCGTTCGTGATTCTTAACCCTGGTGGAGCATTATCTACATATTCTCAACACTCATAAGAATTAAATGGTGATGGGAGGTGCCTCTGATTGTGAATCAGTATTGCCCTAAATAGGAGGCAAAGAGGAATAAATAACATGTTTTATTGTTTCTGTTAACGATGATGACAATAACATGAATATTTTTTTACAATAGTTTATCTACTGAGCACTCTAGAATCATCGACTACATTTTTGCCATTCAAGTTATAAATAGGAATCCCCAGCTTCTGCATAATCTCACACTTGGCTGCAACATCCACGACAACTATTTGAACACACTTGGCACTTCAGATGCCTTGCTGGACATGCTCTCGACAGGAGAAGCCAATGTTCCCAACTACAGCTGTGGAAGGAAAGACAACCTTTTGGCCCTTCTTGATACAGCTGATAGGGACATTTCCATCCAGATGTCAACATTAGTAGGCACCTACAAGGTCCCACAGGTTTGTGCCTATGTTTCTGTATCTGGTAAAGGGAGAGAAGTGGTGGTGAGTGAGCAATAGATCCAATCATGTTTACTGTGTGGAATTCAAGAGTTGGTTTTTTTTTTATCACGAAGAGAAATAATAAATGCATACATACATAAATACATATGCACATAAATAAAAATCATCTTTACGAAAATAATGGTATTTTCAATGGTGAGCAAAGCCTATATTCATGGGAATAATTCCAATGGATTAATTTATTTACAATTGATAAAAACATGTGTCTTATAGAATCGTAGGGACCTTAGCATGAATTATCCATTTTATAAAAATGCAAACACTTTAGCCAAGATGCTATTTTACCCTACTATGTTCAGGTTCAAATTCATAAGAACACACACACACACACACACACACACACACACACACACACACAGAGTAGAGCCCCTGGAGAGAACACAACTAGCTACTGGCTGAACTATTCAAAAAATTACTCAACTGATATGTTCATTTAAATTTATCACCAAGTAAGAGCCTTGGTGGTGCAGTGGACTAAAAGTGCTGTTAATTAACACTTAGCTGCCAGCTGCCTGCAATTACTGCGAGTTCAAATCTCACCAGGCTCAAATCTCACCAGGCTCAAGCCGGGTTGACTCAGCCTTCCATCCTTCCGATGTAGGTAAAATGAGGACCCGGATTGTGAGGGCAATAAGCTGACTTTGTATAAAAAAGAACACCGCTTGGGGGGTGGGGGGCAAAAGCCCTACTAAGCAGGTATATACAAAAGTATGAAGGCTATTGCTTAATGCATTGTAAGCCGCCCTGAGTCTCCAGAGAACGGTGGCATATAAATCAAACCAAGAAAGAAAGAAAGAAAGAAAGAAAGAAAAAAAGAAAGAAAGAAAGAAAGAAAGAAAGAAAGAAAGAAAGAAAGAAAGAAAGAAAATACCTGTCATATATTAGTTGGGTGGAGGATGGCAATAGTAATTTACACACACACAGACACACACATGCACACATACACACAAACAACTTAGTTTCCTCTTGAGCTGAGTTGAGAGTGAACAAGTGTCCATGGAGATTGTCAGTGATCCAGGTCATGTTTTTTTTTTAATTTGATTTATATGCCCCCCTTCTCCGGAGACTCAGGGAGGCTTACAATGCGTTAAGCAAAAGCCTTCCTACTTTTGTATATTTATACAAAGTCAGCTTATTGCCCCCACAAACTGGGTCCTCAATTTACCTACCTTAGAAAGGATGGAAGGCTGAGTCAACCTTGAGCCTGGTGAGATTCGAACTTACAGTAATTGCAGACAGCTGGAGTTAATCACAATGCACAATACATTAGTCTGCTGAGCTAATCTAGGCTCCTAAACCTTTCGGTTGTCTGAAAAGTGCTTTTCAAAAGGCAACTGGACTTTTTTTGTTTTTTGTTTTCCTTGATAAGACTTCACTTCTCTTCAGTCAGAACTGAGGAAGACTCTTGAACGAGAAGCGAAATGTTTTCGAGTAAAGAAACAAAGAAAATCCAGTTGCCTTTAGAAAAGCACATTTGCGCTGAGAGTAGGTAGATGAAAAGTACATTCCTTCCATTTAAACAAGTAAATTTTAGGCGCTGTTGACAACTTTGTCTTCAGCCATCTAACTACAAAATATATCACTCATCTAACTACAAAATACATCACTCATCCAGCCACAAAATATATCACAGGGAAACAATCCTTTTCTGTCTTCTTAGAACTCAGTGCAGCATCTGTGATTGTGAACACAGAAATATCATGGAGGAAATCGATTGCCCTTAAAATGCAAGACTGCTGGGCCTGATCTCTTTATACAAGCACTGGTTAGAGAAGGTGGTTTGGGCTCAATGGAGCCATGAGAAGCTGGACTGAGTTTTGCCAAGGGGTGAGACAAGGGGGCATACTTGATTGCTATACAGTCTAGAGCAGGGGTCGGCAACCCATGGCCCTGGAGCCGCCTGTGGCTCTTTCATCCCCCTCTGGTGGCTCCCTGTCTCCGGTTGGCTCCACAATTGACAGGGCTTTCTGGTTAGGAGAGGTAGAGGAAAAAGGACACTGTGCTAGGAGGAGAGTCTATGGTGGGGGAACCGGACTTCCGGTCAGCAGAGGAAAAAGGACGCCATGCTAAGAGGAGACTCTATGGTGCAGAAATTGTACTTTCAGTCAACTCCAGAATTGAACCGGGGTCTTTCGGTTAGGATTTTTGTGGTTCTTTGAGTGTTTAAGGTTGCCGACTTCTGATCTAGAGATTAACAATTTACCAGGATTAACAAATACACTACTCAAAATCTCTGCTACCGATTTTCCAGGACCTGTCAGAACCTGCTGGATTTCACCCCTGGAACAAGCCTAATCTCAGCATCTGAGAAATATCTTATGAGGACTTCAGTTGATGCCCTCAGAGCTTAATTAGGAATTTATGTAATTGGTTCATTATCTAAAATCAGGCCATATAATTATTACTGTAAGGTTAAAGTTAAAAAACCTGACAGACCTCCAAATCTGTTTTGTTAGAACAGGTCAAATTTCAATTAAAGCCCTTTTGGCTTGTACAACTGGCAAATTATATTAGTGCTTTGGTTTCTCTGTGTTTTGTTCAACTATAACTCAAAAGATTGCTACCTAAAGAACTCAGGGTATCTAAGCAGAGAAAGATATAGCTATCCTCAGGAAAGCTGGCACACTGAAAAGGATGAGTAGCTAAAATTGTACCTTTGAAAGTTTATCAAGTATTTCAAAGCAGAAATAACTAAATATCATAGGACAGTATTCAACAATATTTGAGCAGCTGGACACAGTGATTAAAAATAGAAGATTTAATCAAGTTCCTTATAATGAACAGTTATAGCTGTTCATTATAAGGCTTCAAGCTGCATTTACTCTAGTGCTGACATAAGAAGGAGAAGCGGAGGCGTCTGGAAAGGGACGTTTGACTTTTCACCTACTTATTCTCCCTGGGAATAAGTAGGTGATCCCCTACTAATAATACTAATACTCCCCTACTAATAGTACTAATTAATATCCCCTAGGAGATAGGATGGGAGGGGGGAAATTCCTTTGAGCTGAAGCAGTAGATTAGGGGTAGAGTGACTTGGAAGATGGCCAATGAATGCATAGAATGGGGAAAAGGAAAAGGAAGATTTTGGGTCAGGAAGTCAGTGTTGGCTACGATGAAGTTGGAGTTAGAATGTCGTGCTTAATAAAGTAGAGTTTTCATCAAAGACTTTGTTTGAAATGCAATTTATTTGAGACGACCTGGAAACCTGACACTTGTATTTGCAGAATTCCAGAGATGTAAGACATAACGAAGCTATTTTTTGAATATCAAATATAAAATAGAGTGATCAGTATCTTGGAATGCCCATTAAATAAATATCCTTTTTGGAACCTTATATTAAAACAACATATATCCTGTGTGATCAGAATACCAAAAATATATTTCATAATGCCATTTATTTGAATAAAATAGTTCAGTTGAGTTGCGGATATGTGGATGTTATCACAGTAAATTATAGGGATGATTCAGAAATATGATTTTCATTCTTTAGCATTGTTCTTTTTTATTTAATTTGTTTCTTTTATTCTCTTTTTATATAGGGACTTGTTCTGCTCTTTATACCCAGTTTCTCCCCAAAATAAGACATCCCCTGATAATAAGCCCAATCGGGCTTTTGAGCATATGGCAATAAGGCCAAGCACTTATTTCAGGGTTCAAAAAAAATGTAAGACAGGGTCTTATTTTCGGGGAAACCCAGTAGAAACTACACTAAAGGGCTGTTCAGTAACCGATACTAGATTAATATTGCATATGATTACGGCAGCCAGATTATTGATAGGTCAATACTGGAAGAAAGATAAGGTGCCTACTATAGAGGAATGGATATTGAAGATGTCTAATTTGGTAGAGATGGCAAAAGTTTCTGCATACCTAAAGGAAAGGACCCATGAAGCTTTTGTTAAGGAGTGGAGGAAATGGGTAGAGTATATGAAGAACAAATACCAAAGTAAGAAGTTTCAATTAGTGCTCAGTTGAATTAGAATTTTAGTTATTTAAGTAATTTAAATGTAAGGTATTGAATATGAAATATCTGGTTTATTATTATTAATAATAGTATTAAAAGTATTAAATAAAAGTATTATCAATTGTTAAAGAGAAATGTATAAAATGATATGAATGAAGAATGGAATAAGTTTAATGTTTGGAATTATAGTAAAGGCTATATATTTTTAGTATGTGAAGATGATGTTTAAAATATTTTTCTAGATTTTTTAAATATGTTTAGAGAATTGAATATGAAATATCTGGTCTATTATTACTAAAGAGAAATGTATTATTATGATATAAATGATAAAGTAGGTTAATAGATTCTTTATGCTAAAAATGTTAGTATGTGATGATGATGTTTAAAATATTTTACTAGATTTTTTAAATATGTTTAGAGTAAAGTGTTAAGTGTTTTATTTAAAGGGATCTCACCTTTAAAGATTGTTAAATATGTTATGGTTGATGGTTGTTAAACAGCGGAAGTCAAGGGGGGGAGGGAGGGATAGGGGGGTTAGGGTGGGTTATGTGGGGGGTTGGGAGAGGGAGGGGGGGTTTTATAAATGTAATGTAAAACTTTTTCAATAAAAAAAAAAGAAACTACACTAAAATGTCTTTGACAATCAACTTGGATTTATTAAAAAATAAGATTTTGGATTTGATCTGACACCCAAATATAATACAGCAATCCTTATTGCTTTTTCAGATGAATTATGCATGTGCTTCAGCAGCTCTTAGTGATAAAAATCAATTCCCATTTTTCCACCGGATGGTGCCCAAAGAAGGGTTCCATTACCCAGGAATTGTCCAACTGCTCCTCCATTTCAGATGGACCTTGATCGGCCTCTTTGCTTCAGACACAGAAAATGGAGAGAATTTCATGAGGACTTTTACTCTGTTGCTTGTCAGGAATGGAATTTGTGTTGTTATATCACAACAGTTCTCAATGACTGGCCGCACAGCATCCCTTAGGGATGCCTTCTCTAAGTGGAGGCAAGTCAATGTCTTTGTTCACTTCCTGGAATATGATTCCATTTTGGACACAATCCTTCCTTTCCTTTTAACACTTGAAGATTTGCCAGGACCCATTGAAGGGAAAGTCTGGATCACCTCACCCCTTGTAAAATGGACAATGGGAAGGCACAGACTTTTCAAATACGTCCATAGTATTTGGAACTTTGATGTCAGGGATAAAGAAAGTCCTAAGGATGATGGCTTTGAACCCATTCTCTTTATACAACCTCAGTTTCAAGACCAGTCTTTTCGCTGTTCTTTTTCAAAGCAGTTGTTTTCTATCAAGGGCCAGAAAAAATGCACCCAGAAGGCACCACTGGAGACCCACGAGAAAAGGAACAGCATCCCCATACCAATTGATCACCATGTTTACAGTATCATTAGGACTCTAGCCCATGCCTTGAGTGCTGCGTATTCATCCAGATCGAGGTGGATAAGGAAGGCAGGCGAGGAGCGGTTGGGCGTTTCAAGGCTGCAGCCATGGCAGGTATGGAGTCCAGACAAGGATAGAGCAAAGCTTGTTCCTTTGGAGTAGGAATACAAATGAGAGGGAGGAGAACCTTCTCAGCTTCCTAGGGCTACAAAAGACCAACAGGTTTGTCAAATCTAACTGTTGGGGGCATAATGTTCTATAGAGATGATATTATGATAGATAGATAGATAGATAGATAGATAGATAGATAGATAGATAGATATTTTCACTAAAATCAAATTATATCAGAAGCATTCCCACAATCTATGAAGGAAATTTAATGATATGTGGGAATGACATTGGTGATGAAGGAAGTAATACTGCCCAGGAAAGATCAGGTAAGAGGTGTGGAGATCACAGCTGCATAAAGGCAGACGAAGAAACTTGGAAAAGATCCCCCCCCTTAACTTTTCAGACTTAAAAATTAGTTATTGGGAGATTAGCACTTTCAGACTTGTGAGATTCTGTTAATGTAGCCTTATGATAAAGTAGAATTAGCTCATCTGGTGTACCTGGGAGAAGATTAGCTTGGCAAATTTTTTCATGACAAGTCCACACTTTCTACTAATCACCTCGTTCTTTTCAAATAGTTTATGAATAACCTCTCTGTTTGTTTGTTATTTGTAACCTGCTCTAGGATTATCCTTATAATTGAAGAATTTTACCAATTATTTATTTTGTTCAATATAGAGTATCTTTTGAAGATATTGATAAATCTTAATTCTCCCATCTAAGTATAATTTCAGGTTAGACAACTGTAGAAGGAGGTTGCACCACATGGGATAAAAAACAAAGTTTTCTTATTTACAATTCCTGTGTGTTCCTATTTTAGTTCCATCCCTTTCTGGAGAAGAATGAGTTCTGCAATCTTTCCAACTTTAAAATGTACTTGGACCAAACTGGAGATGTAAAAGCAGATCTGAACATCATGAGCTGGGTTTTTCTCCCCAATGAGGAACCCATCCAAGAGCAACTAGGGGTTTTTGAAAGACAGAGACTTATTATCAGTGAAGATGCCCTTTCACGGTTAAAGTTTCTCAACAAGGTGGGGAAAATATTGGAGAGCGTTCTTTGTTTTCCAAAGGCTTAAGACCCATTTTAAGTGGGATAAATATAGTCACCAAAGAAGATGAGCTTCACTGAGAGTTCAATGTGGATTGTACAATCCTTATAGATTTTTAAAATGGCTGGGGAGGCTTCAATAGCATTGACCAACATGTTCTTTAGTTCTGTAGAGATTCTCAGTCATCCAGGTCATGGTTGTCCCAAAGGTGCTTTTTCAGGAAGCTTCTTCAGCTCCGACAGGACAGTGAAGAATAGAAGAATTTATATTCCTTGCAGATAGGTGGTAATCTGCATTCTTTTAGAGCAGAGGTTTTCAAACTTGGCAGCTTTAAGACCTTTGGACTTCAACTCCCAGCTATGCTGGCTGGAGAATTCTGGGGGTTGAAGTCCACAAGTCTTAAAGCTGCCAAGTTTGAAGACCTCTGTTTTAGAAGGTCGTTGAAGCACTTGGAGGTTTATCTGTTTTTTCCCCCCCTTTTTGGATGACTTTCTGGATGATTGAGAATCTCTATGGATTTTTAGCTATACAATTTGGGATGAACACCCTTGGAATGATGTGGGAGTAGGAATAGATTTCCAGAGGAAAAATTGCAGACTACAAGAACCAGGAGCACCACTCAGGTGACCCTGAGGACACACAGATAAACCTCCAAGTGCTTCAATGACCCTCTAAAAGGATGCAAAGGACCAGCTGTCTGCAAGGAATATAAATCCTTCCATTCTCCGTTATCCTGTCATAGCTGAAGAAGCTTCTTAGATGAGAAGCAAAACGTCTTCAAAAGGGGAAAAAACCAAGAAACTTCAGTTGCCTCCTGAAAAAGCACCTTTGGTGTCTTTCAGTTGCTATGATATGGAACATCATTTTAAACTTATATACTATGGCCATTTCCAACATGGGATGCTGAGCAATGATTCTTTAGGGCACAGATCATGCCCTCTGCATCCAGTATCTCCATAAAGCCGGTGAGAGAGGTTCTCACATTCTGGGGATTGTGGTGCTGATAGTCTCAACCCAGATTGTTCCTTGGCAGAAAGAAGAAGGCAATTCTGTTGGCCAATGGCCAATATTCAGAGTGAATCTCATGAAATTGAATCAAGACACGATGAATGTCAGGTGTGCCTCTGCTCAAAACTCAAGAATGGAAAACCCCAAGTCCATGTTTACTGAGCCTGAACTGAATGTAACAAAAAGAAAGCAAGGTCTGAGGCAACAGGCTCAAAAAATTACATATTGAAAGCATCCCCAAAGCTCTCCCTCACAAGGACCCAATTTGAATGTCCAGTCCACAACTCCCTAAGGTGTCATGTGGGGTGCTTCCTCAGGTGGTCCCATCTATCTGGTATGCCAGAACGGTTGACCTTGAGTGGCTATCAGCACTCCGTGCAGCTGCTACGAAGACCGAGAGAATTTTCCTCCCTTTCATGAGACATGTCCACCAGCTCACTTCCCCCCTTCCAAATACCTATACCTCCCTCCTCCTGTTACTATGACAGCCGAACGTAAGCAAGCATCATAGAGGCTGACAGGGGGTCCTGTGGGTCCCAGTGGGAAATAAGCTTTTAATTAAGATTCACTTTGTCCTGGCTCTGGACAGTGTCCCATGAAAGAGCAGGTCCATGTTTGTAAGCCACCCAGACATGGCCAGTTATCCATGCTGCTTTTTCAGTCCACAGAGATATGCAATAGGTCTTCTACTCTTAGGAAGGAAGGACAAGGCTTTCAGTTCACATAGTCTTTACAGATTAACAGAGTTGGAAGGGATCTTGTAGGTCATCTAGTCCAACCCCCCCCCCCCAAGCAGGAGACCCTACACCATTTCTGACAAATGGCAGTCCAATCTCCTCTTGAAAGTCTCAAGTGATGAAGCTCCCACAACGTCCAAAGGCAACTTCTGTTCCATTGGTTGATTCTTCTCCCTGTCAGAAAGTTTCTCCTTATTTCCAGGTTGAATCTCTTCTTGTTCAGTTTCCATCCATTATTCCTTGTCTGGCCTTCAGGTGCTTTGGAAAACAGCTTGACCCAGTAGTGAAATCTTCCCCGGTATGCCACCATTTCGCTGCCCACGCATGCATGGTGTGTGCCAAATGCACACTCTGCATGCATGCGCAGCAGATGGCAAATGCATGCTGCATGCTCATACATGCGCAGTATGCACTAAACGCGTGTTTCATGTGGAAAAAGGAGGCTTGGAAGGTAAGTAGAACAGCGAGGGGGGGATCAGCTGTGCCGCGTGATTTAGATTCACTAGAAAGCAGGATTTCCTGCTTTCTAGCGATTTTAAATCACACGGCACAGCTGATCATCGGAAATGATCAGCTGTGGTTCAGAGGAACCCTTAGTTTTTTTTTATTACCGGTTCACCTGATTTGGTAGTTTTTATCACTACCCATTTCCCTGAACCGGTGCAAACTGGTAGTATTTCACTGGTGGCTTGACCCCCTCTCCTCTCTGTGGCAGCCCCTCAAATATTGGAACATTGCTATCATGTCTCCCCTGGTCCTTCTCTTCACTAGGCTAGCCATGCCCATTTCCTGCAACCATTCTTCATATGTTTTAGTCTCCAGTCCCCTCATCATCCTGGTTGCTCTTCTCTGCACTCTTTCTAGTGTCTCCACATCTTTTTTATAGTGTGGTGCCCAAAACTGGATGCGGTATTCTAAGTACTAGGGCTTTATAGAATGGTATTAATACCTCCCTTGATCTTGATTGTATCCCTCTGTTAATGCAATTTAGGATTGCCTTGGTTTTTTTGGCTGCTGCTGCCCACTGCTGCATCATATTTAGTTGGTTGTCCACGAAGACTCCAAGATCCACGGAATCATAATGATTTGTCTGATGTGAGATAATGTCCTGGCCCAGAAAACCAAACCTCTGAAACATGACTTTTACCCAAAGAAAAGTGCTTCATGATATCAGAAGTAAAGAGGGACAATTTGAAAGGAAATGCTAGTTAGCTTTAGCCTTTGGCTTGTAAGAGGCAGTTCATCTGAAAACCTTTGAATGCCACTATTTAACTGAAGTCTCTCTAGGCAAAAAGGAGGCTCCAAATATAACTATTTAAAAAGAGCCTGGTGGCGCAGTGGACGAAGTGCTGTTAAAGTAGCACTTAGTTGCCAGCTGCCTGCAATTACTGCAAGTTGAAATCTCCCCAGGCTCAAGGTTGACTCAGCCTTCCATCCTTTTGAGGTAGGAAAAATGAGGACCCGGATTGTGGGGGCAATAAGCTGACTTTGTATAAAAAGGAACACCGCTTGGGGGGGGGGGGGGCGAAAGCCCTACTAAGCAGGTATATACAAAAGTACGAAGGCTATTGCTTAATGCATTGTAAGCCGCCCTGAGTCTCTGGAGAAGAGCAGCATATAAACCAAACTAATAAATAAATAAACAAACAAACAAACAAACTAAAAATACATGTGCGTCTATCTTTCCATGTCAGTTGTTGTCAAGTTGCCAAGTTGTAGTTTTTCAACACAAAGGATCTTTTCTTGGATACTTTGTTGAGCCTTAGAAATATCCCTTTCTGACACGGAGCTCATATTCATGTTCCTAGAAACATGGCAGTAATTTTCCTCAGCATGGCAGCCAAATAAATTTAGCAAATAAATGTACAAATAAACAAAGATAATCACTTTTAACGTTGACCGCATTAATCTGCATTGAATTTTTCCTTTCTATCTAAACCAGGGTAACTAGATCTTAACTGGGATAAGTGCAGGGGTGAAATCCAGCAGGTTCTGACAGGTTCTGGAGAACCGGTAGCAGAAATTTTGAGTAGTTCAGAGAACTGGCAAATACTACCTCTGGCTGGCCCCAGAGTGGGGTGGGAATGGAGATTTTGCAATATCCTTCCCCCCGGGAGTGGGGAGGGTATGGGGATTTTGCAGTATCTTTCCCCCTGCCACCTCCACGAAGCCACGCCCACCAAGTCACACCACGCCCACCAAACCACGCCCACAGAACCGGTAGTAAAGTTTGGATTTCACCACTGGATAAGTGGGATGATTGCGTGGTTTTTGAATACTTTCACAGTGGCACAGATTGGTAATGTTTAATATAGTCTAGAAGAAACCTTTCTAGAACCTACTTGTGAGAACTTTCTTCCTTCATCAGTTTTGTTCTATTTTAATCAATATAATACAATAATACTTAATCAATCTTTAAGAACAAATTTAACTTTAAAATTTCAGATGGGTTCTGAAATAGGCCCCTTTGCCCTGGAACAAGTGAGATGGGCCAATCCAGTTGGGTGATATTTCACACTGAATTAAATGAAGCCCAAAGACTACTTGACTTGTCTACCTCAATTTTCTGTGAATGGTGAATCTCAACATAGTTTCTTTGGCATTCCTTGTTTTTCTACTTAGTCCCTGCCTCGGTCAAGATGTGTGGAAAGTTGTCATCCTGGATTTGTCAAGCGGGCTCGAAAAGGAGAGCCAGTTTGCTGCTACGACTGTGTTCCTTGTCCAGAGGGGACCATCACTACTCAGGAAGGTGGGTGACACCAAAGAAAAGGGCAGGAATTGTGGAATTCTTCTTGTGGAATTGGATTCTTCTGAAATATTGGAACTCAACAGTTGTGTTCTGTAGCTGGATCCAGAATGTAGTGGCATTCATAGTTGTGGGAGCTCCTAGGATGGCATATATAAGACAGCTGTTCCACAAGCTGCATTTGTTATCCATTTGCTTTCAGATCCAATTCAAGGTATAGGTTGGCGTGGGATTCAGAAATATTAGCAACTGGTTCTGTGCCCAGTTGCTGGGTGGACGTGGCCATGGAGGACGTGGCCTACTCATCCTCCTGCACCACAGGAGGGGTTGTTTTTGCCCTCCCCAGACAATGGAGGATTTCCTGGAACCTACACAAGGTCCAAATACATCTCTCACTTGCATAGAGTATTAGAACTATGGCTGCTTTAGGAAATGTTATTCTTATTTTCTTCCTGTGGAGATGCTACGAAGTATATCTCGCATCTTTTCTCCAAGAAAGTATTTCTTGAAAGGTAAAAGGACATAATATAAAAGCAATCCTGCTTTTGTCTTTTCTCAGATTCGGAAAAATGCACCAAGTGTCCAAATGATAAATATCCAAATGGGAACCGAGTCCAGTGTATCCCTAAAGTTATAACCTTCCTGTCTTATGAAGAATATCTGGGCATCATCCTGGTCTCTTTTGCCCTACTCTTGTTCCTAACCACAGGTCTTATTTTAGTGATATTCATTAAATACCTAGAAACTCCAATTGTCAAAGCCAACAATCGGGACCTCTCCTATATCCTCCTGGTCTCCCTCATGCTGTGTTTCTTGTTTTCTTTACTTTTCATTGGTCAACCAAAGAAAGCCACCTGCCTTCTCCGACAAACACTTTTCAGCATCACTTTCTCAGTTGCCATTTCTTCTCTCTTGGCCAAAACAATCACGGTGGTGCTGGCTTTCTTGGCCACAAAACCAGGAAACCAAGTGAAGAGATGGTTGGGGAAGAGTTTGGCCACCTCCATCATCCTCTCTTGTTCTACTGTCCAAATTATTATCTGTTCCATTTGGCTGGGAGTTTCTCCCCCATTCCCTGATTCTGATCTCCACTCTCTGTCTGGAGTGATAAACTTGCAATGCAATGAAGGGTCCGTTGTCATGTTCTACATCACCCTCAGCTACATGGGCTTCCTGGCTGCTATCTGCTTCACAGTGGCCTTCCTTGCCAGGAATCTTCCTGGGGCCTTCAATGAAGCCAAACTGATCACCTTCAGCATGCTGGTCTTCTGCAGTGTCTGGGTGACTTTTGTGCCCACCTACCTTAGCACTAAAGGGAAATACATGGTGTCTGTGCAGGTCTTCTCCATCTTGGCCTCCAGTGCTGGGTTACTGGGCTGCATCTTCATCCCCAAGTGCTACATTATCATTCTGAGGCCAGACCTGAATACAAAGGAACAGCTTACGACCCGAAGAAATGTATAAATGTCAGAAAGAGGAATTTTCACTCTCAACATGTTCCAACAATCCAAAAGTAGAAAATGGGCTGTTTTAATACAGAAGCTTGGCCAGCCTTTGTGCTTGAAATAATTAAAGTTTGGTGCATTTTTTTCCAATAGAATTGCAAATTGCTGCTGAGCTCTCCTGAACAGTTGGATTAAATGACAGTCATTTTTTTACTTTCCTTGCCTTGTTTGTTTATTTATTTATTAGATTTGTATACCCCCCTTCTCCTTGCGGACTCAGGGCGGTGCATGGAGCACTTTAAAGGTGATTACCAACACCTTGAAGCGCACCCGGAAGTCCACCGGTAGCCAATGCAGCTCCCGCAGGAGAGGTGTCACATGGGAGCACCCTGTCACTCCCATAATCCCCAGCACAGCTGCATTCTGCACCAGTTGGAGCATCCGGGTGCACCCCAAGGGGAGTCCCATGTAGAGAGCCTTACAATAGTCCAGGCGAGAAGTGACGAGCGCTTGAGTGACTGTGCATAAGGAGTCCCGATCTAGAAAGGGATGCAACTGGTGTATCAGGTGGACCTGATAAAAAGCCCCCCTGGCCACAGCCATCGTATGCTCCTCTAAAGACAGCCGTGGGTCCAGGGGGACGCCCAAGTTGCGCACCCTTTCCGTGGGGGCTAATGATTCACCCCCAATAACCAGCGATGGCGTCAGCTGGCTATATCGGGACGCCGGCAGACACAGCCACTCAGTCTTGGAGGGGTTGAGTTGAAGTCTGTTTCTCCCCATCCAGACCCGCACGGCTTTAAGGCACTGGGACGTCACTTCCACGGCATCGTTGGGATAGTCTGGGGTGGAGATGTACAGCTGAGTATCATCAGCATACTGATGGAACTCCACTCCAAAACCACGGATGATCTCGCCCAGCGGCTTTACATAAATGTTGAACAGGAGAGGCGAGAGGACCGACCCTTGTGGCACCCCACACACTAGGTGCCTCGGGGTCGACCGCTGCCCCCCTGTCAACATAGATTGTGACCGGTCGGAGAGTTAGGAGGAGAACCATCGCAAAACGGTGCCCCTCACCCCCAATCCCTCCAACCAGCACAACATGATATCATGGTTGATGGTATCAAAAGCCACTGAGAGATCTAACAAGACTAGGATAGAAGAATACCCTCCACTCGAGCCCTGCAGAAGCTGTTAAGTGAATCACTGCAGTTGTTAAATTAGTAACATGGCTATTAATTGAATCTGGCTTCCCCATTGACTTTACTTGCCAGAAGGGCACAAAAATGTGATCACATGATGCCAGGGTACTGCAATTGTCATAAATATGAACCAGTTACCAAGCATCCAAATGTAAACCACATGAATCTAGGGATGCTGCAATGGTCATAAGTGTGAAAAATGGTCACGGCAATTTTTGTCAATGCCGTTGTAACTTCGAATGGTCACTAAGCGATCTGTTGAATGTTGAGGACTATCTGTACTGTTTGGTGTTAGAAGAAAGTCAGCACTAGAGTTAACACCCGTGTAACACCTCTCCTGCGTGAGCTGAACTGGCTGCCGGTGGCGTTCAGGATTCGTTTCAAGGTGCTGGTGCTTACCTATAAAGCTTTTCATGGCTTAGGCCCAGGGTACTTGCAGGACCACCTCCTGCTGCTCTCCCACTGTCCTGGGCGCTCCCACAGAGTAGGCCTCCTCAGGGTGCTGTCGGCCAAACAATGTCAGCTGACGACCCCTAAGAGGAGAGCATTCTCTGTGGGAGCCCCGACCCTCTGGAATGGTTTGCCCACCGAGCGCAGGACAGCCCCCGACCTCCTTTTTTTCCATTGCGAGCTGAAGATGTGGCTCTTCCGTCAACTTAACTGATCCGTTATGGGTGTACATTGTCATAATTTTTAAATTGTTTTATTTGGGTTGTTGGTTTTAATTTTATTGTGATTTCTTTTGGAAATTGTCATTTTTGTAAACCACCCATAGTCCCTCGGGAAAATGGCGGCATATAAATCGCAATAATAAATAAACAAATAAATAAATAAACAAACAAATAAGTGTCACCAATCTAGAGTGGCATCAAACTCCATAGTACTGCTTGATCTTCCCCAGCAGTCTCTGGAAACAAAATACTATACCATATTGAAGGACACACAGAAGTTCAGTTACCTGGGTACTGAATTATCTTCATCACACATTACTTTCTAGACAAGACCTGACAACAAGGAGTACAACTACAACAGAACAGCGTCCCAATGGGTGTATCTGTGATTTTTCACTAACTTTTTTGCAGTTACCCTTCTGCACATAGAGCTCCATAGAAGTTTAGATCCCTAGAGGAAAAGTTACTGGAAATTATAGTGAATCATCACTCCTTCCTTTGAGACCTCTTCTGCTACTTCTCCAGTGAGTGCCTTTGGTGTAAACATCACACTGTTGCAACATGGAAGAGATCTTGCATCAGAAGACGACCAATGCCTCGAGTCACACTGTGTGTGGCACAATTTTAATAGAGGCAGGGGCTGGATTCCGGAATGCACCTGTCTCCTTTCCAGGTGGAACTGGGTATGTCTCTTCCTGAATGGGGAAAAGCCACTGGCATTCCATCTTGTGAGAGTGCTTTGAATTCTCCTTGCTGTTCTTGTTTAGAAACAGGAAGGGGATTGATTCAGGTTTAGGAATTATGCATCTCCTAGTTCTGCTTCTGGTGCTACTGATGTCCCAGCCCTGTAGATGATGGACCTCCTGCTTCTGTTCCTGATGCTCCTGGTGTCCCAGCCAGTCTGCGGGAAGCTTAGAATGAAGTGCCCGCTAAGTTTGGAGGAGGAAGATAGAAAAAAACCATGGAGCTATTATAGGCCAGGAGACCATCTCATTAGTCTGATCACCACTGCAACAATAATATCTCATTTAACATTTCCTTTCAATGTGGCTCCTTATACACAGTCAGATTCGTAAGTCATTCAGTGTGATAGAGTTGCATTGCCTCCATTTGCAGTTCTAACACTTTCTCTTTTCTTCATATTTTATTTACACTTAGAGGAATATTTCAGGACCTGTTTAATTTCCTGAATTGTTTGGATTTCCATGTCTTCCCCTTTTTATCTTCTTTTTTGCAAGAGTCTCACAGCTTTATTTTTATTTTATTTATTTGTCAAGTACATATTAGATAATATATATAAGTATAAGCATGGATTGAATACATAAAATCAATACAAATAAAGGGAACATTAGGACAGGGATGGTAGGCACGTTGGTGCTCTTATGCACACCCCTTACAGACCTCTTAGGAATGGAGTGAAGTCAACAGTAAACAGTCTTAGCTTCAAATTTTGGAGGTTTTGGGGTGAAACCACAGAGTCAGATAGTGCATTCCAGGCCTTGACCACTCTGTTGCTGAAGTCGTATTTTCTGCAATCGAGTTTGGAGTGGTTCACTTTAAATTTGTATCTACCGTGTGCTCGTGTATTGCTGTGGTTGAAGCTGAAGTAGTCATTGACAGGTAGGACATTGTAGCAGATAATTTTATGAGCTATGCTTAGGTCAGATTGAGGGCGGAGTAGTTCTAAGTTTTCTAAGCCCAGAATTTCAAGTCTGGTGGCATAGGGTATTTTGTTGCGAGCAGAGGAGTGGAGGACTCTCAAAAGATGTCTAAAGAATCCAAAGTTGTGACAGAAAAATATCTGAAAGACGTCCAGGTCATTTTCCTCTCCCCATCCAGTCCTTCATTCATCACCTGAATACTGACTTTTTGTATAGTAATTATTGAAAGTGTTATAGTTGCATCTGCCCAGCCCATTTCCATATTTTTATAACTATTCATTGATATTCCTTGATGTTAGAGTTTCTTTTTGGGTCACTTATGAAACATCCTCTTCATTTTATGATGATTCTACTTGTAATTATTTAATGGTATTGAATGCTGGTTATTGAAGAAATGAAAATTAGGAATGTTACAAATAACGATTCTCTGCTTTGGTGATTCTTAACCCTGGTGGAGGATTATCTACATATTCACAGCACTCATAAGAATTAAATGGTGATGGGAGGTGCTGCTGATTGTGAATCAGTATTGCCCTAAATAGGAGGCAAAGAGAAATAAATAACATGTTTTATTGTTTCTGTTAACGATGATGACAATAACATGAATATTTTTTTACAATAGTTTAACTACTGATCACTCTAGAATCATCGACTACATTTTTGCCATTCAAGTTATAAATAGGAGTCCCCAGCTTCTGCATAATCTCACACTTGGCTGCAACATCCACGACAACTATTTGAACACACTTGGCACTTCAGATGCCTTGCTGGACATGCTCTCGACAGGAGAAGCCAATGTTCCCAACTACAGCTGTGGAAGGAAAGACAACCTTTTGGCCCTTCTTGATGCAGCTGATAGGGACATTTCCATCCAGATGTCAACATTAGTAGGCACCTACAAGGTCCCACAGGTTTGTGCCTATGTTTCTGTATCTGGTAAAGGGAGAGAAGTGGTGGTGAGTGAGCAATAGATCCAATCATGTTTACTGTATGGAATTCAAGAGCTGTTTTTTTTTTAATCATGAAGAGAAATAGTACATACATACATACATAACTACATATGCACATGAATAAAAATCATCTTTACGAAAATAACGGTATTTTCAATGGTGAGCAAAGCCTATATTCATGGGAATAATTCCAATGGATTAGCTTATTTACAATTGATAAAAAATATATGTCTTATAGAATTGTACGGATCCTAGCATGAATTATCCATTTTATGAAAATGCAAACACTTTAGCCAATGGTGGGGGCAATAAGCTGACTTTGTATAAAAAAGAACACCGCTTGGGGGGTGGGGGGCAAAAGCCCTACTAAATAGGTATATACAAAAGTATGAAGGCTATTGCTTAATGCATTGTAAGCCGCCCTGAGTCTCTGGAGAAGGGCGGCATATAAATCGAACCAAGAAAGAAAGAAAGAAAGAAAAAGAAAGAAAGAAAGAAAAAGAAAGAAAGAAAGAAAGAAAGAAAGAAAGAAAGAAAGAAAGAAAGAAAATACCTGTCATATATTAGTTGGGTGGAAGATGGCAATAGTAATTTACACACACACAGACAGACACATGCACACACACACACAAACAACTTAGTTTCCTCTTGAGCTGAGTTGAGAGTGAACAAGTGTCAATGGAGATTGTCAGTGATCCAGGTCATGTTTTTTTTTAAAAAAATTGATTTATATGCCGCCCTTCTCCGGAGACTCAGGGAGGCTTACAATGCGTTAAGCAATAGCCTTCCTACTTTTTATACAAAGTCAGCTTATTGCCCCCACAAACTGGGTCCTCAAGTGACCTACCTTAGAAAGGATGGAAGGCTGAGTCAACCTTGAGCCTGGTGAGATTCGAACTTACAGTAATTGCAGACAGCTGGAGTTAATCACAATGCACAATGCATTAGTCTGCTGAGTTAATCTAGACTCCTAAACCTTTCGGTTGTCCGAAAAATGCTTTTCAAAAGGCAACTGGACTTTTTTTGTTTTTTGTTTTCCTTTATAAGACTTCACTTCTTATAAGTCAGAACTGAAGAAGACTCGAACGAGAAGTGGAATGTTTTCCAGTAAAAAAACAAAGAAAATCCAGTTGCCTTTAGAAAAGCACCTTTCGGCTGAGAGTAGGTAGATGAAAAGTGCATTCCTTCCATTTAAACAAGTAAATTTTAGGCGCTGTTGACAACTTTGTCTTCAGCCATCTAACTAATACTAATACTCCCCTACTAATAATACTAATTAATATCCCCTAGGAGATAGGATGGGAGGGGGAAAATCCTTTGAGCTGAAGCAGTAGATTAGGGGTAGAGTGACTTGGAAGATGGTCAATGAATGCATAGAGTGGGGAAAAGGAAAAGGAAGGTTTTGGGTCAGGAAGTCAGTGTTGGCTACGATGAAGTTGGTTTTAGAATGTCGTGCTTAACTGAGTTTTCATCAAATACTTTGTTTGAAATGCAATTTATTTGAGACGACCTCGAAACGTGACACCTGTATTTGCAGAATTCCAGAGATGTAAGACATAACAAAGCTATTTTTTGAATATCAAATATAAAATAGAGTGATTAGTATCTTGGAATGCCCATTAAATAAATATCCTTTTTGGAACCTTACATTAAAACAACGTATATCCTGTGTGATCAGAATACCAAAAATATATTTCATAATGCCATTTATTTGAATAAAATAGTTCAGTTGAGTTGAGGATATGTGGATGTTATCACAATAAATTATAGGGATGATTCAGAAATATGATTTTCATTCTTTAGCATTGTTCTTTTTTATTTAATTTGTTTCTTTTATTCTCTTTTTATATAGGGACTTGTTCTGCTCTTTATACCCAGTTTCTCCCCAAAATAAGACATCCCCTGATAATAAGCCCAATCGGGCTTTTGAGCATATGGCAATAAGGCCAAGCGCTTATTTCAGGGTTCAAAAAAAAATGTAAGAAAGGGTCTTATTTTTGGGGAAACCCAGTAGAAACTACACTAAAATGTCTTTGACAATCAACTTGGATTTATTAAAAAATAAGATTTTGGATTTGATCTGACACCCAAATATAATACAGCAATCCTTATTCCTTTTTCAGATGAATTATGCAAGTGGCTCAGCAGCTCTTAGTGATAAAAATCAATTCCCATTTTTCCACCGGATGGTGCCCAAAGAAGGGTTCCATTACCCAGGAATTGTCCAACTGCTCCTCCATTTCAGATGGACCTTGATCGGTCTCTTTGCTTCAGACACAGAAAATGGAGAGAATTTTATGAGGACTTTCACTCTTTTGTTTGTCAGGAATGGAATTTGTGTTGTTATATCACAACAGTTCTCAATGACTGGCCGCACAGCATCCCTTAGGGATGCCTTCTCTAAGTGGAGGCAAGTCAATGTCTTTGTTCACTTCCTGGAATATGATTCCATTTTGGACACAATCCTTCCTTTCCTTTTAACACTTGAAGATTTGCCAGGACCCATTGAAGGGAAAGTCTGGATCACCTCACCCCTTGTAAAATGGACAATGGGAAGGCACAGACTTTTCAAATACGTCCATAGTATTTGGAACTTTGATGTCAGGGATAAAGAAAGTCCTAAGGATGATGGCTTTGAACCCATTCTCTTTATACAACCTCAGTTTCAAGACCAGTCTTTTCGCTGTTCTTTTTCAAAGCAGTTGTTTTCTATCAAGGGCCGGAAAAAATGCACCCAGAAGGCACCACTGGAGACCCACGAGAAAAGGAACAGCATCCCTATACCAATTGATCACCATGTTTACAGTATCATTAGGACTCTAGCCCATGCCTTGAGTGCTGCGTATTCATCCAGATCGAGGTGGATAAGGAAGGCAGGCGAGGAGCGGTTGGGCGTTTCAAGGCTGCAGCCATGGCAGGTATGGAGTCCAGACAAGGATAGAGCAAAGCTTGTTCCTTTGGAGTAGGAATACAAATGAGAGGGAGGAGAACCTTCTCAGCTTCCTAGGGCTACAAAAGACCAACAGGTTTGGCAAATCTAACTGTTGGGAGCATAATGTTCTATAGAGATGATATTATGATAGATAGATAGATAGATAGATAGATAGATAGATAGATAGATAGATAGATGGATGGATGGATGGATGGATGGATGGATGGATGGATGGATGGATGGATAGATAGATAGATAGATAGATAGATAGATAGATAGATAGATAGATAGATAGATAGTATTTCTCTTTAGCCAGGTTCTTCCTACATAAACCAAGATTTTATGCAGCCCTAATTCAGTGAAATCACAATCCACTAGTTTCTAGGCTTTTTTCTTCTTCTGGCAGCCAGCAGACCCTTTGCTGCCCATTGGGAGAATAATATAGATCTATTTTGGCCTTATAAGGCCTCATCAGTTAGCCACACCCTCATCTCATGTATCCTCCCTGTAAAGGTACAGTATTTGTTTTCTTTCCTTTTCGAAGGCTTTATGTGTATTTCTCTTTAGCCAGGTTCTTCCTGCATAAACCAAGAATTTATGCAGCCCTAATTCAGCCCGATAGATAGATAGATAGATATTTTCACTAAAATCAAATTATATCAGAAGCATTCCCACAATCTATGAAGGAAATTTAATTATATGTGGGAATGACATTGGTGACGAAGGAAGTAATACTGCCCAGGAAAGATCAGGTAAGAGGTGTGGAGATCACAGCTGCATAAAGGCAGACGAAGAAACTTGGAGAAGATCCCCCCCTTAACTTTTCAGACTTAAAAATTAGTTGTTGGGAGATTAGCACTTTCAGACTTGTGAGTTTCTGTTAATGTAGCCTTATGATAAAGTAGAATTAGCTCATCTGGTGTACCTGGGAGAAGATTAGCTTGGCAAATTATTTCATGACAAATCCACACTTTCTACTAATCACCTCGTTCTTTTCAAATAGTTTATGAATAACCTCTCTGTTTGTTTGTTTATTTGTAACCTGCTCTAGGATTATCCTTATAATTGAAGAATTTTACCAATTATTTATTTTGTTCAATATAGAGTATCTTTTGAAGATATTGATAAATCTTAATTCTCCCATCTAAGCATAATTTCAGGTTAGACAACTGTAGAAGGAGGTTGCACCACATGGGATAAAAAACAAAGTTTTCTCATTTAAAATTCCTGTGTGTTCCTATTTTAGTTCCATCCCTTTCTGGAGAAGAATGAGTTCTGCAATCTTTCCAACTTTAAAATGTACTTGGACCAAACTGGAGATGTAAAAGCAGATCTGAACATCATGAGCTGGGTTTTTCTCCCCAATGAGGAACCCATCCAAGAGCAACTAGGGGTTTTTGAAAGACAGAGACTTATTATCAGTGAAGATGCCCTTTCACGGTTAAAGTTTCTCAACAAGGTGGGGAAAATATTGGAGAGCGTTCTTTGTTTTCCAAAGGCTTAAGACCCATTTTAAGTGGGATAAATATAGTCCCCAAAGAAGATGAGCTTCACTGAGAGTTCAATGTGGATTGTATAATCCTTATAGATTTTTAAAATGGCTGGGGAGGCTTCAATAGCATTGACCAACATGTTCTTTAGTTCTGTAGAGATTCTCAGTCATCCAGGTCATGGTTGTCCCAAAGGTGCTTTTTCAGGAAGCTTCTTCAGCTCCGACAGGACAGTGAAGAATAGAAGAATTTATATTCCTTGCAGATAGGTGGTAATCTGCATTCTTTTAGAGCAGAGGTTTTCAAACTTGGCAGCTTTAAGACCTTTGGACTTCAACTCCCAGCTATGCTGGCTGGAGAATTCTGGGGGTTGAAGTCCACAAGTCTTAAAGCTGCCAAGTTTGAAGACCTCTGTTTTAGAAGGTCGTTGAAGCACTTGGAGGTTTATCTGTTTTTTCCCCCCCTTTTTGGATGACTTTCTGGATGATTGAGAATCTCTATGGATTTTTAGCTATACAATTTGGAATGAACACCCTTGGAATGATGTGGGAGTAGGAATAGATTTCCAGAGGAAAAATTGCAGACTACAAGAACCAGGAGCACCACTCAGGTGACCCTGAGGACACACAGATAAACCTCCAAGTGCTTCAATGACCCTCTAAAAGGATGCAAAGGACCAGCTGTCTGCAAGGAATATAAATCCTTCCATTCTCCGTTATCCTGTCATAGCTGAAGAAGCTTCTTAGATGAGAAGCAAAACGTCTTCAAAAGGGGAAAAAACCAAGAAACTTCAGTTGCCTCCTGAAAAAGCACCTTTGGTGTCTTTCAGTTGCTATGATATGGAACATCATTTTAAACTTATATACTATGGCCATTTCCAACATGGGATGCTGAGCAATGATTCTTTAGGAGACAGATCATGCCCTCTGCATCCAGTATCTCCATAAAGCCAGTGAGAGAGGTTCTCACATTCTGGGGATTGTGGTGCTGATAGTCTCAACCCAGATTGTTCCTTGGCAGAAAGAAGAAGGCAATTCTGTTGGCCAATGGCCAATATTCAGAGTGAATCTCATGAAATTGAATCAAGACACGATGAATGTCAGGTGTGCCTCTGCTCAAAACTCAAGAATGGAAAACCCCAAGTCCATGTTTACTGAGCCTGAACTGAATGTAACAAAAAGAAAGCAAGGTCTGAGGCAACAGGCTCAAAAAATTACATATTGAAAGCATCCCCAAAGCTCTCCCTCACAAGGACCCAATTTGAATGTCCAGTCCACAACTCCCTAAGGTGTCATGTGGGGTGCTTCCTCAGGTGGTCCCATCTATCTGATATGCCAGAACGCTTGACCTTGAGTGGCTATCAGCACTCCGTGCAGCTGCTACGAAGACCGAGAGAATTTTCCTCCCTTTCATGAGACATGTCCACCAGCTCACTTCCCCCCTCCCAAATACCTATACCTCCCTCCTCCTGTTACTATGACAGCCGAACGTAAGCAAGCATCATAGAGGCTGACAAGAGGTCCCGTGGGTTCCCGTGGGAAATAAGCTTTTAATTAAGATTCACTTTGTCCTGGCTCTGGACAGTGTCCCATGAAAGAGCAGGTCCATGTTTTTAAGCAACCCACCCATGCTGCTCTTTCACCCCACAGAGATATGCAGTAGGTCTTCTACTCTTAGGAAGGAAGTCCAAGGCTTTCAGTTCACATAGTCTTTACAGATTAACAGAGTTTGAAGGGATCTTGTAGGTCATCTAGTCCAACCCCCCCCCAAGCAGGAGACCCTACACCATTTCTGACAAATGGCAGTCCAATCTCCTCTTGAAAGTCTCAAGTGATGAAGCTCCCACAACGTCCAAAGGCAACTTCTGTTCCATTGGTTGATTCTTCTCCCTGTCAGAAAGTTTCTCCTTATTTCCAGGTTGAATCTCTTCTTGTTCAGTTTCCATCCATTATTCCTTGTCTGGCCTTCAGGTGCTTTGGAAAACAGCTTGACCCAGTAGTGAAATCTTCCCCGGTATGCCACCATTTTGCTGCCCACGCATGCATGGTGTGTGCCAAATGCACACTCTGCATGCATGCGCAGCACATGGCAAATGCATGCTGCATGCTCATACATGCGCAGTATGCACTAAACGCGTGTTTCATGTGGAAAAAGGAGGCTTGGAAGGTAAGTAGAACAGCGAGGGGGGGATCAGCTGTGCCATGTGATTTAGATTCACTAGAAAGCAGGATTTCCTGCTTTCTAGCGATTTTAAATCACGCGGCACAGCTGATCATCGGAAATGATCAGCTGTGGTTCAGAGGAACCCTTAGTATTTTTTATTACCGGTTCACCTGATTTGGTAGTTTTTATCACTACCCATTTCCCTGAACCGGTGCAAACCGGTAGTATTTCACTGCTGGCTTGACCTGCTCTCCTCTCTGTGGCAGCCCCTCAAATATTGGAACATTGCTATCATGTCTCCCCTGGTCCTTCTCTTCACTAGGCTAGCCGTGCCCATTTCCTGCAACCGTTCTTCATATGTTTTAGTCTCCAGTCCCCTCATCATCCTGGTTGCTCTTCTCTGCACTTTTTCTAGTGTCTCACCATCTTTTTTATAGTGTGGTGGCCAAAACTGGATGCAGTATTCTAAGTACTAGGGCTTTATAGAATGGTATTAATACCTCCCTTGATCTTGATTGTATCCCTCTGTTAATGCAATTTAGGATTGCATTGGTTTTTTTGGCTGCCACTGCCCACCGCTGCATTGTGTTTAGTTGGTTGTCCACGAAGACTCCAAGATCCACGGAATCATAATAATTTATCTGATGTGAGATAACGTCCTGGCCCAGAAAACCAAACCTCTGAAACATGACTTTTACCCAAAGAAAAGTGCTTCATGATATCAGAAGTAAAGAGGGACAATTTGAAAGGAAATGCTAGTTAGCTTTAGCCTTTGGCTTGTAAGAGGCAGTTCATCTGAAAACCTTTGAATGCCACTATTTAACTGAAGTCTCTCTAGGCAAAAAGGAGGCTCCAAATATAACTATTTAAAAAGAGCCTGGTGGCGCAGTGGACGAAGTGCTGTTAAAGTAGCACTTAGTTGCCAGCTGCCTGCAATTACTGCAAGTTCAAATCTCCCCAGGCTCAAGGTTGACTCAGCCTTCCATCCTTTTGAGGTAGGAAAAATGAGGACCCGGATTGTGGGGGCAATAAGCTGACTTTGTATAAAAAGGAACACCGCTTGGGGGGGGGGGCGAAAGCCCTACTAAGCAGGTATATACAAAAGTACGAAGGCTATTGCTTAATGCATTGTAAGCCGCCCTGAGTCTCTGGAGAAGAGCGGCATATAAACCAAACTAATAAATAAATAAATAAACAAACAAACAAACTAAAAATACATGTGCGTCTATCTTTCCATGTCAGTTGTTGTCAAGTTGCCAAGTTGTAGTTTTTCAACACAAAGGATCTTTTCTTGGATACTTTGTTGAGCCTTAGAAATATCCCTTTCTGACACGGAGCTCATATTCATGTTCCTAGAAACATGGCAGTAATTTTCCTCAGCATGGCAGCCAAATAAATTTAGCAAATAAATGTACAAATAAACAAAGATAATCACTTTTAACGTTGACCGCATTAATCTGCATTGAATTTTTCCTTTCTATCTAAACCAGGGTAACTAGATCTTAACTGGGATAAGTGCAGGGGTGAAATCCAGCAGGTTCTGACAGGTTCTGGAGAACCGGTAGCAGAAATTTTGAGTAGTTCAGAGAACTGGCAAATACTACCTCTGGCTGGCCCCAGAGTGGGGTGGGAATGGAGATTTTGCAATATCCTTCCCCCCGGGAGTGGGGAGGGTATGGGGATTTTGCAGTATCTTTCCCCCTGCCACCTCCACGAAGCCACGCCCACCAAGTCACACCACGCCCACCAAACCACGCCCACAGAACCGGTAGTAAAGTTTGGATTTCACCACTGGATAAGTGGGATAATTGCGTGGTTTTTGAATACTTTCACAGTGGCACAGATTGGTAATGTTTAATATAGTCTAGAAGAAACCTTTCTAGAACCTACTTGTGAGAACTTTCTTCCTTCATCAGTTTTGTTCTATTTTAATCAATATAATACAATAATACTTAATCAATCTTTAAGAACAAATTTAACTTTAAAATTTCAGATGGGTTCTGAAATAGGCCCCTTTGCCCTGGAACAAGTGAGATGGGCCAATCCAGTTGGGTGATATTTCACACTGAATTAAATGAAGCCCAAAGACTACTTGACTTGTCTACCTCAATTTTCTGTGAATGGTGAATCTCAACATAGTTTCTTTGGCATTCCTTGTTTTTCTACTTAGTCCCTGCCTCGGTCAAGATGTGTGGAAAGTTGTCATCCTGGATTTGTCAAGCGGGCTCGAAAAGGAGAGCCAGTTTGCTGCTACGACTGTGTTCCTTGTCCAGAGGGGACCATCACTACTCAGGAAGGTGGGTGACACCAAAGAAAAGGGCAGGAATTGTGGAATTCTTCTTGTGGAATTGGATTCTTCTGAAATATTGGAACTCAACAGTTGTGTTCTGTAGCTGGATCCAGAATGTAGTGGCATTCATAGTTGTGGGAGCTCCTAGGATGGCATATATAAGACAGCTGTTCCACAAGCTGCATTTGTTATCCATTTGCTTTCAGATCCAATTCAAGGTATAGGTTGGCGTGGGATTCAGAAATATTAGCAACTGGTTCTGTGCCCAGTTGCTGGGTGGACGTGGCCATGGAGGACGTGGCCTACTCATCCTCCTGCACCACAGGAGGGGTTGTTTTTGCCCTCCCCAGACAATGGAGGATTTCCTGGAACCTACACAAGGACGAAAATGGCCTCCCCTGGTCTCTGGAGGCCGGAAACAGCCTCATTTTCAGATTTCCAGTAGTTCCATTTTTCATCCTCTCCAGGCTTCAGAGATTTTTCTCAAGCCTCTGGGAGGGCAAAAACTGCATTCTCCGGGGCTCCGGAGGCCCTCCAGAGGCCAGAAATGGGCCCATTTTCGAACTTCTGGTCCAGTAGGCCCATTTTTCACCCTCCCCAGGCTCTGGACTAGGCTCTAGGACTAAAGGACAAGCTTTCTCAGTCAGCCAACAAGATTTCACAGTATAGGCATCCTGTTAGTCCAGTATATTAATAAGTGCCATGTGAAAAGACGTTTACCTAGACTGAGTAACTGGTTCATTATTTACCTCTTATATTGTAGGTTCCTGTGAAATTTTTTCATATTACACAGATAATCATTCAGGTCCAAATACATCTCTCACTTGCATAGAGTATTAGAACTATGGCTGCTTTAGGAAATGTTATTCTTATTTTCTTCCTGTGGAGATGCTACGAAGTATATCTCGCATCTTTTCTCCAAGAAAGTATTTCTTGAAAGGTAAAAGGACATAATATAAAAGCAATCCTGCTTTTGTCTTTTCTCAGATTCGGAAAAATGCACCAAGTGTCCAAATGATAAATATCCAAATGGGAACCGAGTCCAGTGTATCCCTAAAGTTATAACCTTCCTGTCTTATGAAGAATATCTGGGCATCATCCTGGTCTCTTTTGCCCTACTCTTGTTCCTAACCACAGGTCTTATTTTAGTGATATTCATTAAATACCTAGAAACTCCAATTGTCAAAGCCAACAATCGGGACCTCTCCTATATCCTCCTGGTCTCCCTCATGCTGTGTTTCTTGTTTTCTTTACTTTTCATTGGTCAACCAAAGAAAGCCACCTGCCTTCTCCGACAAACACTTTTCAGCATCACTTTCTCAGTTGCCATTTCTTCTCTCTTGGCCAAAACAATCACGGTGGTGCTGGCTTTCTTGGCCACAAAACCAGGAAACCAAGTGAAGAGATGGTTGGGGAAGAGTTTGGCCACCTCCATCATCCTCTCTTGTTCTACTGTCCAAATTATTATCTGTTCCATTTGGCTGGGAGTTTCTCCCCCATTCCCTGATTCTGATCTCCACTCTCTGTCTGGAGTGATAAACTTGCAATGCAATGAAGGGTCCGTTGTCATGTTCTACATCACCCTCAGCTACATGGGCTTCCTGGCTGCTATCTGCTTCACAGTGGCCTTCCTTGCCAGGAATCTTCCTGGGGCCTTCAATGAAGCCAAACTGATCACCTTCAGCATGCTGGTCTTCTGCAGTGTCTGGGTGACTTTTGTGCCCACCTACCTTAGCACTAAAGGGAAATACATGGTGTCTGTGCAGGTCTTCTCCATCTTGGCCTCCAGTGCTGGGTTACTGGGCTGCATCTTCATCCCCAAGTGCTACATTATCATTCTGAGGCCAGACCTGAATACAAAGGAACAGCTTACGACCCGAAGAAATGTATAAATGTCAGAAAGAGGAATTTTCACTCTCAACATGTTCCAACAATCCAAAAGTAGAAAATGGGCTGTTTTAATACAGAAGCTTGGCCAGCCTTTGTGCTTGAAATAATTAAAGTTTGGTGCATTTTTTTCCAATAGAATTGCAAATTGCTGCTGAGCTCTCCTGAACAATTGGATTAAATGACAGTCATTTTTTTACTTTCCTTGCCTTGTTTGTTTATTTATTTATTAGATTTGTATACCCCCCTTCTCCTTGCGGACTCAGGGCGGTGCACAGCCAGAAATAAAAAGCAAGCTACACAAAAGTTAAAATTTTAAAAACAACTAATATAAAGTGGCCGATAGTTAAAACAATTCAATTTAAAATTAATATCAAAAACTCTAAAAAATTCTAAAATTTTTTACAGGGATCAGGCCAAGCCGGCAAGTTGAAAAAAGTATGCTTTTAAGGCCCAATGAAAAGTCCGGAGGTCAGAGATCGTTCGCAACTCTGGAAGAAGATTGTTCCAGAGGGTGGGAGCTACCACAGAGAAGGCTCTCCCCCTGGGGGTTGCCAGCCGACATTGTCTGGCTGACTGCACCCTGAGGAGGCCCCCTCTGTGGGAGCGAACCGGTCAGCAGGAGACAATTGGTGGCAGAAGGCGGTCCCGTAAGTACCCTGGTCCTAAACCATGGAGCACTTTAAAGGTGATTACCAACACCTTGAAGCGCACCCGGAAGTCCACCGGTAGCCAATGCAGCTCCCGCAGGAGCGGTGTCACATGGGAGCACCCTGTCACTCCCATAATCCCCAGCACAGCTGCATTCTGCACCAGTTGGAGCATCCGGGTGCACCCCAAGGGGAGTCCCATGTAGAGAGCCTTACAATAGTCCAGGCGAGAAGTGACGAGCGCTTGAGTGACTGTGCATAAGGAGTCCCGATCTAGAAAGGGATGCAACTGGCGTATCAGGTGGACCTGATAAAAAGCCCCCCTGGCCACAGCCATCGTATGCTCCTCTAAAGACAGCCGTGGGTCCAGGGGGATGCCCAAGTTGCGCACCCTTTCCGTGGGGGCTAATGATTCACCCCCAATAACCAGCGATGGCGTCAGCTGGCTATATCGGGACGCCGGCAGACACAGCCACTCAGTCTTGGAGGGGTTGAGTTGAAGTCTGTTTCTCCCCATCCAGACCCGCACGGCTTTAAGGCACTGGGACGTCACTTCCACGGCATCGTTGGGATAGTCTGGGGTGGAGATGTACAGCTGAGTATCATCAGCATACTGATGGAACTCCACTCCAAAACCACGGATGATCTCGCCCAGCGGCTTTACATAAATGTTGAACAGGAGAGGCGAGAGGACCGACCTTTGTGGCACCCCACACACTAGGTGCCTCGGGGTCGACCGCTGCCCCCCTGTCAACATAGATTGTGACCGGTCGGAGAGTTAGGAGGAGAACCACCGCAAAAAGGTGCCCCCCACCCCCAATCCCTCCAACCAGCACAACATGATATCATGGTTGATGGTATCAAAAGCCACTGAGAGATCTAACAAGACTAGGATAGAAGAATACCCTCCACTCGAGCCCTGCAGAAGCTGTTAAGTGAATCACTGCAGTTGTTAAATTAGTAACATGGCTATTAATTGAATCTGGCTTCCCCATTGACTTTACTTGCCAGAAGGGCACAAAAATGTGATCACATGATGCCAGGGTACTGCAATTGTCATAAATATGAACCAGTTACCAAGCATCCAAATGTAAACCACATGAATCTAGGGATGCTGCAATGGTCATAAGTGTGAAAAATGGTCACGGCAATTTTTGTCAATGCCGTTGTAACTTCGAATGGTCACTAAGCGATCTGTTGAAAGTCGAGGACTAACTGTACTGGTTGATGTTAGAAGAAAGTCAGCACTAGAGTTAACACCCGTGTAACACCTCTCCTGCGTGAGCTGAACTGGCTGCCGGTGGCGTTCAGGATTCGTTTCAAGGTGCTGGTGCTTACCTATAAAGCTTTTCATGGCTTAGGCCCAGGGTACTTGCAGGACCACCTCCTGCTGCTCTCCCACTGTCCTGGGCGCTCCCACAGAGTAGGCCTCCTCAGGGTGCTGTCGGCCAAACAATGTCAGCTGACGACCCCTAAGAGGAGAGCATTCTCTGTGGGAGCCCCGACCCTCTGGAATGGTTTGCCCACCGAGCGCAGGACAGCCCCCGACCTCCTTTCTTTCCATTGCGAGCTGAAGATGTGGCTCTTCCGTCAACTTAACTGATCCGTTATGGGTGTACATTGTCATAATTTTTAAATTGTTATATTTGGGTTGTTGATTTTAATTTTATTGTGATTTCTTTTGGAAATTGTCATTTTTGTAAACCACCCATAGTCCCTCGGGAAAATGGCGGCATATAAATCGCAATAATAAATAAATAAATAAATAAATAAACAAACAAATAAGTGTCACCAATCTAGAGTGGCATCAAACTCCATAGTACTGCTTGATCTTCCCCAGCAGTCTCTGGAAACAAAATACTATACCACATTGAAGGACACACAGAAGTTCAGTTACCTGGGTACTGAATTATCTTCATCACACATTACTTTCTAGACAAGACCTGACAACAAGGAGTACAACTACAACAGAACAGCGTCCCAATGGGTGTATCTGTGATTTTTCACTAACTTTTTTGCAGTTACCCTTCTGCACATAGAGCTCCATAGAAGTTTAGATCCCTAGAGGAAAAGTTACTGGAAATTATAATGAATCATCACTCCTTCCTTTGAGACCTCTTCTGCTACTTCTCCAGTGAGTGCCTTTGGTGTAAACATCACACTGTTGCAACATGGAAGAGATCTTGCATCAGAAGACGACCAATGCCTCGAGTCACACTGTGTGTGGCACAATTTTAATAGAGGCAGGGGCTGGATTCCGGAATGCACCTGTCTCCTTTCCAGGTGGAACTGGGTATGTCTCTTTCTGAATGGGGAAAAGCCACTGGCATTCCATCTTGTGAGAGTGCTTTGAATTCTCCTTGCTGTTCTTGTTTAGAAACAGGAAGGGGATTGATTCAGGTTTAGGAATTACGCATCTCCTAGTTCTGCTTCTGGTGCTACTGATGTCCCAGCCCTGTAGATGATGGACCTCCTGCTTCTGTTCCTGATGCTCCTGGTGTCCCAGCCAGTCTGTGGGAAGCTTAGAATGAAGTGCCCGCTAAGTTTGGAGGAGGAAGATAGAAAAAAAACATGGAGCTATTATAAGCCAGGAGACCATCTCATTAGTCTGATCACCACTGCAACAAAAATATCTCATTTAACATTTCCTTTCAATGTGGCTCCTTATACACAGTCAGATTTGTAAGTCACTCAGTGTGATAGAGTTGCATTCCCTCCATTTGCAGTTCTAATACTTTCTCTTTTCTTCATATTTTACTTACACTTAGAGGAATATTTCAGGACCTGTTTAATTTCCTGAATTGTTCGGATTTCCATGTCTTCCCCCTTTTATCTTTTTTTTTTGCAAGAGTCTCAAGGCTTTATTTTTATTTTTTTTATTTGTCAAGTACATATTAGATTATATATATATATATATATATATATATATATATATATATATATATATATATATATATATATATATATATATATATATAAGCATGGATTGAATGAATAAAATGAATACAAATAAAGGGAACATTAGACAGGGATGGTAGGTACGCTGGTGCTCTTATGCACACCCCTTACAGGCCTCTTAGGAATGGGGTGAAGTAAACAGTCTTAGGTTCAAATTTTGGAGGTTTTGGGATGAAACCACCGAGTCAGATAGTGCATTCCAGCCTTGACCACTCTGTTGCTGAAGTCGTATTTTCTGCAATCGAGTTTGGAGTGATTTATTTTAAATTTGTATCTATTGTGTGCTCCTGTATTGTTGTGGTTGAAGCTGAAGTAGTCATTGACAAATAATTATTGACAGATTGTAGCAGATAATTTTATGAGCTACGCTTAGGTCAGACTGAAGGCGGAGTGGTTGTAAGTTCTCTAAGCCCAGAATTTCAAGTCTGGTGGCATAGGGTATTTTGTTGCGAGGAGAGGAGTGAAGGACTCTCCAAAGATGTCTAAAGAATCCAAAGTTGTGACAGAAAAATATCTGAAAGATGTCCAGGTTATTTTCCTCTCCCCATCCAGTCCTTCATTCATCACCTGAATACTGACTTTATGTATAGTAATTATTGAAAGTGTTATAGTTGCATCTGCCCAGCTCATTTCCATATTTTTATAGCTATTCATTGATATTCAAAGCCTGATCCTTATAAAAATGAGGGTTGCCTTGATGTTAGAGTTTCTTTTTGGCTCTTTTTGGCTTATGAAACATCCTCTTCATTTTATGATGACTCTACTTTTAATTATTGAATGGTATTGAATGCTGGTTATTGAAGAAATGAAAATTAGGAATGTTACAAATAACGATTCTCTGCATTGGTGATTCTTAACCCTGGTGGAGGATTGTCTACATATTCACAGCGCTCATAAGAATTAAATGGTGATGTGAGGTGCCTCTGATTGTGAATCAGTATTGCCCTAAATAGGAGGCAAAGATAAATAAATAACATGTTTTATTGTTTCTGTTAAAGATGATGATAATAACATGAATATTTTTTACAGTAGTTTATCTACTAATCACTCTAGAATCGTCCACTACATTTTTGCCATTCAACTTATAAATAGGAATCCCCAGCTTCTGTATAATCTCACACTTGGCTACAACATCCATGACAACCATTTGAACACACTTGGCACTTCAGATGCCTTGCTGGACATGCTCTCAACAGGAGAAGCCAATGTTCCCAACTACAGCTGTGGAAGGAAAGACAACCTTTTGGCCCTTCTTGATGCAGCCAAAAGGGACATCTCCATCCAGATGTCAACATTAGTAGGCATCTACAAGATCCCACAGGTTTGTGTATATGTTTCTCTATCTGGTAAAGGGAGAGAAGTGGTGGTGAGTGAGCAATAGATCCAATCATGTTTACTGTGTGGAATTCAAGAGCTGTTTTTTTTTATCACGAAGAGAAATAATAAATGCATACATACATAAATTCATATGCACATAAATAAAAATCATCTTTACGAAAATAATGATATTTTCAATGGTGAGCAAAGCCTATATTCATGGGAATAATTCCAATGGATTAATTTATTTACAATTGATAAAAATATGTGTCTTATAGAATCGTAGGGACCCTAGCATGAATTATCCAATTTATAAAAATGCAAACACTTTAGCCAAGATACTATTTTTACCCTACTATGTTCAGGTTCAAATTCATTTAAAACACACACACACACACACACACACACACACACACACACACACACAGTAGAGTCCCTGGAGATAACACAACTAGCTACTGGCTGAACTATTCAAAAAATTACTCAACTGATAGGTTTTTCTACTGATAAGTTCATTTAAACTTATCACCAAGTAAGAGCCTTGGTGGTGCAGTGGACTAAAAGTGCTGTTAAATAGCACTTAGTTGCCAGCTGTCTGCAATTACTGTGATTTCAAATCTCACCAGGCTCAAGCTTGACTCATCCTTCCATCCTTCCGAGGTAGGTAAAATGAGGATCCGGATTGTGGGGGCAATAAGCTGACTTTGTATAAAAAAGAACACTGCTTAGGGGTGGCCACAAGCCCTACTAAGCAGGTATATACAAAAATGGAAAGACCACTTGGCTTTATAACTATAACTGGCAAATTATATTAGCGCTTTGGTTTCTCTGTGTTTTGTACAATATAACTCAAAAGATTGCTGCCCAAAGAATTCGGGGTATCTAAGCAGAAAAAGATATAGCCACCCTCAAGAAAGTTGACCCACTGAAAAGGATGAGTAACTAAAATTGTACCTTTCAAAGTTTATCAAGTATTTCAAAGCAGAAATGACTAAATATTGTAGGACAGTATTCAACAATATTTGAGCAGCTGGACACAGTGATTAAATATAGAAGATTTAATCAAGTTCCTTATAATGAACAGTCTTGTATTTGCAGAATTCCAGAGATGTAAGACATAACAGAGCTATTTTTTGAATATCAAATATAAAATCGAGTGATCAGTATCTTGGAATGCCCATTAAATAAATATCCTTTTTGGAACCTTATATTAAAACAACATATTTCCTGTGTGATCAGAATACCAAAAATATATTTCATAATGCCATTTATTTGAATAAAATAGTCCAGTTGAGTTGAGGATATGTGGATGTTATCACAGTAAATTATAGGGATGATTCAGAAATATGATTTTCATTCTTTGGCATTGTTCTTCTGTATTTAATTTGTTTCTTTTATTCTATTTTTATATAAGGACTTGTTCTGCTCTTTATACCCAGTTTCTCCCCAAAATAAGACATCCCCTGATAATAAGCCCAATCGGGCTTTTGAGCGCATGGCAATAAGGCCAAGCGCTTATTTCAGGGTTCAAAAAAATATAAGACAGGGTCTTATTTTTGGGGAAACCCAGTAGACTGTATCTTGATATGACCAAATGACTAATCAGCAATAAACTATACTAAAATGCCTTTGACAACCAACTTGTCTTCCGGGTGTGTTTCAAGGTGTAAGTCACCATCTTCAAAGCACTCCATGGCTTAGGACCGGGATATTTACAAGACCGTCTTCTGCCAATAAATATCTCTCACCGCCCAATATGCTCTCACAGAGAGGGCCTCCTCAGGGTGCTGTCGGCCAGACAATGCCGGCGGGCGACCCTCTGTGGGAGCTCCAGCCCTATGGAATGAACTACCCCCAGATATAAGAAAGATTCCTGACCTCCGTGCCTTCCGATGAGCCCTGAAGACTCTGTTGTTTCATCAAGCTGGTCTGACTTAAATCTGTGTTAAATTTTGAAAAGGGTTTTTAGCAGGGGTTTTAAATTTTATGGCCAAATAGTTTAATTATTTTATTAGTTTTAATTTTCATATGTGATATGTGATTGTTTTAATATGGCTGTAAACCTCTCTGAGTCCCATTTGGGAGAAGGGCGGTATATAAATGCAATAAAACCTTAAACTAGGATTTATTAAAAGGTACGATTTTGGACTTGATCTGACACCCAAATATAATACAACATTCCTTATTGCTTTTTCAGATGAATTATGCAAGTGGCTCAGCAGTTCTTAGTGATAAAAATCAATTCCCATTTTTCCACCAGATGGTGCCCAAAGAAGGGATCCAGTACCCAGGAATCGTCCAACTGCTCCTCCATTTCAGATGGACCTTGATTGGTCTCTTTGCTTCAGACACAGAAAATGGAGAGAATTTCATGAGGACTTTTACTCCGTTGCTTATCAGGAATGGAATTTGTGTTGTTATATCACAACAGTTCTCAATGATTGGCCACACAGCATCCCTTAGGGATGCCTTCTCTAAGTGGAGGCAAGTCAATGTCTTTGTTCACTTCAAGGAGTATGATTCTATTTTGGACACAATTCTTCCTTTTCTTTTAACACTTGAAGATTTGCCAGGACCCATTGAATGGAAAGTCTGGATTATCTCACCCATTATAAAATTCACAATGGGAAGGCATAGACTTTTCAAATATGTACATAGTATTTGGAACTTTGATGTCAGGGATAAAGAAAGTCTTAAGGATGATGGCTTTGAACCCGTTCTCTTTGTACAATCTCAGTTTCAAGACCAGTCTTTTCGCTGTTCTTTTTCAAAGCAGTTCTTTTCTATCAAGGACCGGAAAAAATGCACCCAGAAAGCACCACTGGAGATCCAAGAGAAAAGGAACAGCATCCCGATATCAAATGATCACCATGTTTACAGTATCATTAAGACTCTGGCCCATGCCTTGAATGCTGCGTATTCATCCAGATCCAGGTGGATAAGGAAGGCAGGCAAGGAGGAGTTGGGGACTTCAAGGCTGCAGCCATGGCAGGTATGGAGCCCAGACAAGGAACCTGAGTAGCGTAGGGGAGTAATGCCTCCTTCAAAGGCAGCATTTAAGATCCAGCTGCCTGCAATTACTTGCAAGTTCAATCCCAGCCAGGCTCAAGGTCGACTCAGCCTTCCATCCTTTATAAGGTGGGTAAATTGAGGACCCAGTTTGTTGGGGGCAATAAGCTGACTTTGTATAAATATAAATATACAAAAGTATGAAGGCTATTGCTTAACGCATTGTAAGCCACCCTGAGTCTCCGGAAAAGGGCGGCATATAAATCAAATTAAAAAGAAAAAAGCTTGTTCGTTTGGAGTAGCAATACAAATGAGAGGGAGGAGAACCTTCTCAGTTTCCTAGGGCTACAAAAGAGCAACAGGTTTGGCAAATCTAACTGTTGGGGGCATAATGTTCTATAGAGATGATATTATGATAGATAGATAGATAGATAGATAGATAGATAGATAGATAGATAGATAGATAGATAGATAGTATTTCTCTTTAGCCAGGTTCTTCCTACGTAAACCAAGATTTTATGCAGCCCTAATTCAGTGAAATCACAATCCACTGGTTTCTAGGCTTTTTTTTCCTTCTGGCAGCCAGCAGACCCTTTGCTGCCCATTGGGAGACTAATATAGATCTATTTTGGCCTGATAAGGCCTCATCAGTTAGCTACACCCTCATCTTGTTTCCTTTCCTTTTCGTAGGCTTTATGTGTATTTCTCTTTAGCCAGGTTCTTTGTATGTAAACCAAGAATTTATGCAGCCCTAGTTCAGCCCGATAGATAAATAGATAGATAGATAGATAGATAGATAGATAGATAGATAGATAGATAGATAGATAGATAGATATTTTCACTAAAATCAAATTATATCAGAAGCATTCCCACAATCTATGAAGGAAATTTAATTATATGTGGGAATGACATTGGTGATGAAGGAAGTAATACTGCCCAGGAAAGATCAGGTAAGAGGTGGGGAGATCACAGCTGCATGAAGGCAGACAAAGAAACCTGGAAAAGATCCCCCTCTTAACTTTTCAGATTTAAAAAATAGTTGTTGGGAGATTAGCACTTTCAGACTTTTGAGATTCTGTTAATGTAGCCTTACGATAAAGTAGAATTAGCTCATTTGGTGTACCTGGGAGAAGATTAGCTTGGCAAATTATTTCATGGCAAATCCACACTTTCTACTAAACACCTCATTCTTTTCAAATGGTTTATGAATAACATCTTTGTTTGTTTGTTTTTTATTTGTAACCTGCCCTAGGATTATCCTTATAATTGAACAATTTTACCAATTATTTATTTTGTTCAATATACGGTATCTTTTGAAGATATTGATAAATTTTAATTCTCCCATCTAAGCATAATTTCAGGTTAGACAACTGTAGAAGGAGGTTGCACCACATGGGATAAAAAACAAAGTTTTCTCATTTACAATTCCTGTGTGTTCCTATTTTAGTTCCATCCCTTTCTGGAGAAGAATGAGTTCTGCAATCTTTCCAACTTTAAAATGTACTTGGACCAAACTGGAGATGTAAAAGCAGATCTGGACATCATGAGCTGGGTTTTTCTCCCCAATGAGGAACCCATCCAAGAGCAACTAGGGGTTTTTGAAAGACAGAGACTTATTATCAGTGAAGATGCCCTTTCACGGTTAAAGTTTCTCAACAAGGTGGGGAAAATATTGGAGAGCGTTCTTTGTTTTCCAAAGGCTTAAGACCCATTTTAAGTGGGATAAATATAGTCACCAAAGAAGATGAGCTTCAGTGAGAGTTCAATGTGGATTGTACAATCCTTATACATTTTTAAAATGGCTGGGGAGGCTTCAATAGCATTGACCAACATGTTCTTTAGTTCTGTAGAGATTCTCAGTCATCCAGGTCATGGTTGTCCCAAAGGTGCTTTTTCAGGAAGCTTCTTCAGCTCCGACAGGACAGTGAAGAATGGAAGAATTTATATTCCTTGCAGATAGGTGGTAATCTGCATTCTTTTAGAGCAGAGGTTTTCAAACTTGGCAGCTTTAAGACTTTTGGACTTCAACTCCCAGCTATGCTGGCTGAAGAATTCTGGGGGTGGGGAGGGTATGGGGATTTTGCAGTATCTTTCCCCCTGCCACGCCCACCAAGCCACACCCACCAAGTCACACCACGCCCACCAAGCCACGCCAACAGAACCAGTAGTAAAAAATTTGGATCTCACCACTGGATAACTGGGATAATTGGGAGGTGGTTTTTGAATACTTTCACAGTGGAACAGATTGGCAATGTTTAACATAGTCTAGAAGAAACCTTTCTAGAACCTACTTGTGAGAACTTTCTTCCTTCATCAGTTTTGTTCTATTTTAATCAATATAATACAATAATACTTAATCAATCTTTAAGAACAAATTTAACTTTAAAATTTCAGATGGGTTCTGAAATAGGCCCCTTGCACTGGAACCGCCCTGAGTCCGCAAGGAGAAGGGCGGTATATAAATCTAATAAATAAATAAATAAATAAATAAATAAATAAACAAGTAAGATGGGCCAATACAGTTGGGTAATATTTCACACTGAATTAAATGAAGCCCAAAGACTACTTAACTTGTCTACCTCAATTTTCTGTGAATGGTGAATCTCAACATAGTTTCTTTGGCATTCCTTGTTTTTCCACTTAGTCCCTGCCTCAGTCCAAATGTGGGGAAAAATGTCATCCTGGATTTGTCAAGAGGGCTCGAGAAGGAGAGCCAGTTTGCTGCTATGACTGTGTTCCTTGTCCAGAGGGAACCATCTCCACTCAGGAAGGTGGGTGACACTGAAAACCTTGAAGAAATGAAATAATCCAAAGCACTTTGGTGACAGTGCATGTTGATAGACACATTGAGGCTCAACTGTTATCCTATTTATTATCAAAATGCCCATTTAAAAAAAAACTATGGGGAAAAATATCAAAAGGATCTTGAGAGCAGGGCTGGAGATAGATAGGAAACTTTGGCAGAATGGGCAAGATTTACCTCTGCCAGAGAAAACATTTCTTCTGCTTTTTATTTTTTTACGGATCCTTCTCTATCTATTTTCCTAGGAACATAAGAGGACTTTGAAATTTGAAGAACTGTCTCAAGTCAACCTCTTGAAAAGATTATTGCCGTGCATTCCACATGAGTCTTTTCTTGGGGATCATTAGAAAGGTATCACTGGTCAACAGTGAAGTGGCGTGGACACATATGGGTCAGTAGTGGGTTTCAAATCTCCGGCGCTACCAGTTCGCTCTTGGGAGCACGCGGGCACACATGCATGCTTTGCGAGCACGCAGCGTTTCTGCGCATGCACAGAAGGTTCTGCGCATACACAGGGCATTTTTGATGACGTCTGGGAGGATGGGCGGAGCCTCTCGCCGCCGCCATTACTAGTTTGCCTGAACGAGGGCGAACTGGTAGCAACTCACCACTGATATGGGTGCACCTCATTACACTCATATTGCCACGGATCCAAGTAGTCATTCCAGATTATTAGCAGGACTAGCTTTCTCTGCGAGCCAACTAGATTTCACGAGAGAGACATCCTCTGAGTTCAGTATATTAAAAACTGTCATTAATTACTTTAATAAACTAGGTTGCTATGAAGGTTCTGTACATTACACAGGAAATCTTTCACTTCCTAGGACTTCCCCATGTTTCACAGATCCTAGCCATGTGTTTTTTTAGAAAATGATATTCATCTTAACATTTTTCTGTGGAATTGTTAAGAAATGCATCTTGGAACATTGTCCCCATATCAGCTGTTTTCCCAATAAGTACTTCTTGAAAGGTAAAAGTGAAGAAACTTATATAGAAATACTGTTTTTGGTTTTATCAGATATGGAAAAATGCACCAAATGTCCAAATGATAAATATCCAAATGAGGACCAAGTCCAATGTATCCCCAAAAGAATAACCTTCTTGACTTATGAAGAACATCTGGGATTCATCCTGGTCTCTTTTGCTCTATTTCTGTTCCTAACCACAGCTCTTCTTTTAATCATATTTATTAAATACCGAGAAACTCCCATTGTTAAAGCCAATAACCGGCACCTCTCTTACATTCTCCTAGTCTCCCACCTACTTTGCCTCTTGTCCCCTTTTCTCTTCATTGGTCAACCAAGGAAAACCACCTGCCTTCTCCGACAAACATTTTTCAGCATTATCTTCTCAGTTGCCATTTCTGCTCTCTTGGCCAAAAGCATCACGGTGGTGCTGGCTTTCATGGCCACAAAACCAGGCAATCAAGTAAGGAGATGGTTGGGGAAGAGCTTGGCTAATGCCATCATCCTTTCTTGTTCTGCAATCCAAGTGATCATCTGCTGTATTTGGCTAGGAGTTTCTCCACCATATCCTGACTCTGATTTCCATTCCCAGCCTGGAGAGATCATCCTGCAATGCAATGAAGGCTTTGTTGTCATGTTCTACATCACCCTTAGCTATCTTGGCTTCCTGGCTGCCATCTGCTTCACGGTGGCTTTCCTGGCCAGGAATTTGCCTGGGGCCTTCAATGAAGCCAAGCTGATCACCTTCAGCATGCTGATCTTCTGCAGTGTCTGGGTGACATTTGTGCCCACATACCTGAGCACCAAAGGGAAATATATGGTGGCTGTGCAGGTCTTCTCCATCTTGGCCTCCAATGCTGGTCTGCTAGGCTGTATCTTCCTCTCCAAGTGCTACATTATCATTTTGAAGCCTGATCTGAATAGAAAGGAGCAGCTTACAACCAGAAGAAATGTAAAACTTTGTAAGAAGAATTTCAAGTCTCAACATATTTCAACAGGCCACACCTAGAAAATGATCCAAGTTGTTCTCCATAAATGAGTGGCCCAACACTTTTGCTTGAAATAGTTAAAGGGCAGCTGGAAGTGTCCCCAATATTTGTTCAGTTAAATTTGAAGATGTCCACAGAGCTCTGTTTAACCCTCAAAGGAGTTTATCTGTCCTCTGCCCTTATCCTACTTGTGGTCTGAGATACCACGTTCAGGTTTATGAAATATGGCATTTGTGCAATAAGAATCCTGTTAATATGGCAGCAACATAGCAGAGATATTTACAACAGGGACTTATGAACTTTGAAAATGAGAGGTGATTGTTGGGGAAGTTCCCAATTAAAATCTGAGGAAAGTTTTTATTATTAAGAACCAAACCAGGGTATTTGAACCTGGACTCAGAATGACTGGGGTGATTTGTGGTAAATAAGAAATCATGTAAAGACCTTCTACAAGTAAACTACAATAACTGAGTGTTTTAAACTTCGAACGTTAACTTTGCTGTTGTTTAATCTGTTAACTAGTTTTTCTTTCATATATGTAATGTGTGACAGGTCAATTGGATTGCAAATAGACGTACAAGCTTATAAATTTTGGACCTGACTTGTAAGTGGGTGGGTGGGGGGAAGATATTCTTGTCACAATAGATTTGTTAGTGTTCAACGAGGGAGATGTCCTTTGTTTTGTTTTTTTTAATTCATATTTTTAATGTTTTGTCTAGTTTTGTTTTGTCTCTCTTTCATTTTTTTCAACATGGCTCTTTCTAGTCAATCTCACTTGTAAGTCATTCAATGTGATGGAGCTGCATTCCCTCTATCCGCAGTTCTAACATTCTTTTCTTCTTATTCCACTTACACATATATTGTAGGACCTGTATAGGGATTGCCTCTCCTTCCAACTTAAGAAAGTAAAATCTCTTGAAACGTGGTTGTTCAAAAGGATCTTTTTATTAAGCAGAAGTGATAGCCACCCAGTTAAAGCAAGATCTGAATACCCTTAGGCAAGACAAGTAGGATTTAAGCAGTAGAGACCCCTCCCTTTAAGTCAGAATGCAGATTTTAACCAATACACAAGTGTGAAGATGTTTTCTTTCCTAGTTTCCCTGAGAACCCAAACAACCATGCATTCACACTGTTATCTTTTAAATTGAAACAACCCACATGGCTATCATAAACATTCCTCCAGGTAAAGAGGATCTCAGGGCTCTTTAGCGCCAGGATGCAGGTTGTAAAATATCTGTTGACACAGGCAATGCTAGTAAATCAAGTCCAAGTCTCCCCCTTCCTCCAATTGAATGGCGGTATTATTTTTAGGGATCTGACAACCTGACCAATTTTTTGAATCATTTTGATTTTCCAAGACTTCCTTTTTTGGGGGGATGGGGGGCTATTTTGTAGGAAAAAAATAAAGATAGGGGAAAAAAACTGAAAAAGTCTAATTTATGTACCGTTACAGGTTCAGTCCTGAGGAGGTCTTCTAATCCAACCCCTTGCTCAAGCAAGAGACCCTATACCATTTTAGAAAAAAAGATTGTCTAGCCTTTTCTTAAAAACCTCCAGTGATGAAGCAGCCACAACTTCTGATGGCAAGATGTTCTACTGCTTAATTGTTTACACTGTTGGGAAATTTCTTCTTAGTTCTAAGTTCTTTCTTTCCTTGATTATTTATTTATTTATTTCATTTATTGGTTCGATTTATATGCCGCCTTTCTCCGGAGACTCAGGGTGGCTTACAATGCGTTAAGCAATAGCCTTCATACTTTTGTATATATCTGCTATGTAGGGCTTTCGGGCCCTCCTAAGCGGTGTTTTTTTTTTAATATAAACTCAGTTTATTGCCCCCATAATCCGAGTCCTCATTTTACCTACCTCGGAAGGATGGAAGGCTGAGTCAACCTTGAGCCCGTTGAGATTTGAACTCGCAGTAATTGCAGGCAGCTGGCAGCTAAGTGCTAATTAACAGCGCTTTAGTCCACTGCACCACCAAGGCTCTTATTAGTTTCTATCCATTGTTTCTTATCTTGCCTTCCGGTGCTTTGGAAAAGAAGCTAACCCCCCCTTGTTTGCGGTAGCCCCTCAAATACTGGAATACTGCTATCATTTCACCCGCAATTCTTCTTTTCTTTAGACTGGCCATACCCAATTCCGGCAACCATTTTGCTGCTATTGTGTAGAGGGTTAATCCTATCTTTGTTGGATCTTTTGGCAATTCCTACTATGGCTCTGCCTGAAGGAGGTAGATCTTTGTTATGTAGAATAGACTGGCCCAGGCCTTAATGGCCCATTGACAAAGGGTGGGGGCAGGAAGATGGGAGCTGCTTCAAAACATGCTTATCCATTTCTCATCCAGGGAAATATAATATTCTGCCTTTTTAATATTTCCCAAAAGATTTAATTCTCCTAGGAAAGGGGTGCGTGCTAACTTCCTACACCTATAAATGATCAATTTTGTAAATTATGTTCTCTCAATCTATGATCCACAAATTTTGCTGAACCTTTGTTCAGCACATTGGAAGGTAGTGGTACCATGCGTCTTCTCAATTCACAATGCTTGCAAGGAAAACAATCATAGAAACAATATTTAAATGTGGGGAGAAAAAACTCCACCAAAGTCTCTGCTTTTTAAAACTGCTGGGTGTTTATATCCTAGTTCCATCCCTTTCTGGAAAAGAATGAATTTTGCAATCTTTCCAAGGAGAAACTGTACTTGGACCAAAATGGAGATGTAGCGGCAAATCTGAACACCGTGAGCTGAGTGGTTCTACCTGATGAGGATTTAACTGAAGAGAAATTGGGTAGTTTTGACAGAAAGAAACTTATTATCAACCAAGATGCTCTCACATGGCTGAAGTTGCTTAACAAGATGTGAGAAATATTGGTGTCTTTTCTCTGTTTTCCATAGCCTTAGAATAAATTTCAAGTGAGCTAAGCTTAGTCATCTAACTGGATGACGTTCTCTGATAATTAAATGAGGGGAGTAGAAACCTTATTGTGTTCTTAGACTGCTTGGGAGCTTCAGTACTATTGCCAAGGTTTATATCAGTGGTGGGATTCAAAAACTTTTACTACCAGTTCTGTGGGTGTGATTTGGTGGGCATGGCTTGGTGGGCATAGCAGGAGAAGGATACTGTAAAATCTCCATTCCTTCCCCACTCCAGAGGAAGGATACTGCAAAATCCCCATTTCTTCCCAAACAGCTAAGACTTAGAGGCAGAGAATAGATGGGGGCAGGGCCAGCCAGAGGTGGTATTTACCACTTCTCTGAACTACTCAAAATTTCCACTACCAGTTCTCCAGAACACAACATTGTAGTACACAACAATGTTTTAAGCTGATTCAGCATTGTCCAGCGTGGGATACTGAGTGACTTAGGACACAGATCATGATTCTTGTGTGTCCTTCCTGCAATCTGGTATCTCCATGATACCTGTGAGGGAGGCTCTCAAGTGCTGGGGATTGTGGTGCAGTTTCACATATTCCTTGTCCTCAAAATAGCAAAGGAGAAGACAATTCTGTTGAACAGTATCTGAATTTAGATTTGGGATGAATCTCATGAAACTGAATCAAAACTGGAGGTGTCCCTGCTGATCCTAGTGGGGGAAAAAACTTCGGAATTAGGATTCAGCTTGTCCTGGCTTGGAATAGTGTCCCATAAAAGGGCAAGTCCATAGTCTTGTGATGTTTTTAAGCTGCCCCAAATCATCCCTGCCTCTCTTTCACTCCACTGGATGGTACAATAGCTTTCTACTTTTAGGAATGAGTTCCAAGAATTTCAATCCACATAAAATCATAATGACTGGTCATCTGTGAGATAGTGCCCTCAGCCAGAAGACTGAAATACTGAAACATGACTTTGAAAAGCCCTTCCTGATATCAAAAGTAATGAGGGATAATCTGAAAGGCAATGTTACTTAGATTTGGCTTTTGGTTTTTAAGGTAGCACTTAATCTGAAAAAAAAATCCCTGAATACAATTTTTATCACAACTCTTAGTTACCTTAAAACAGTGGTGGGATTCAGCCAGTTCGGCCCAGTTCGGGAAAACTGGTAGTTAAATTACTGGGTGGCCTCTGCCCTCCCCACCCCTAACAGGAGTCCCCACGCATCCCATTTTGGCTCCCAGGTAAGTGCAGGGAGACATAGGCCCAAAATGGGATGTGTGTGTGTGGTGTGCCCCCTGAAGCCCGTTTTTGCTCCCAGGTGGCTGCAGAGAGGCCTCCTAGACCCAAAATGGGGCACAGGGGATGTTTCCCCTAGGGCCTGTTTTTGGTCCCAGGGGGGTGCAGGAGGCCGAGTGCTACCTGTCACACCCCCTGGCCACGCCCACCATGACCACATCCAGCAATCCAGTCATTAGGGCAGAGAGCCGGTTGTTAAATTATTTGAATCCCATCACTGATTAAATGATCAAAACCCATTAATCAAGCTTACTAAATGACATTTTTGAAAAAAAAACAATAGATTTGTAAAAGTCATTTTTTAAAATTTTTATTTTGACATCAAATATTCTTTGGTATTCAGACCTGGTCTAAAAATGATAATGTAGCATTTGGGGCTGAAGATGCAGACGAGCAGACCAGCACTGGAGGCTAAAATGGAGAAAACCTGAACAGCCACCATGTACTTCCCCTTGGTGCTCAGATAAGCTGGCACAAAGGACACCCAGACACTGCAGAAGACCAGCATGCTGAAGGAGATCAGCTTGGCTTCGTTGAAGGCCCCAGGGAGATTCCTAGCCAGAAAAGCCACCATGAAGCAGACAGCAGACAGGAAGCCCATGTACCCAAGGGCAACATAAAACATGGAGACAGAACCTTGATTGCATTGTAGGATGATCTCTTTTGGTTGGGAGTGCATGTCAGAGTCAGGAAATGGGGGGGAAGTTCCCAACCAAATGCTGCAGATGATAACTTGGAGGCCAGAACAAGAAAGGACAATGGAATTGGCCAAGCTCTTCCCCAGCCATCTCTGCACTTTATTCCCTGGTTTTGTGGCCAAGAAGGCTAACACCACCGTGATCGTTTTGGCCAAGATTGAAGAAATGGCAAGTGAGAATATAATGCTGAAGGCTGTTTGTCGGAGGAGGCAGGTTATTCTCCTTGGCTGGCCAATGAATAGGAAGGAACTCAAGATGGAAAGCAGGAGGGAGACCAGAAGGATGTAGGAGAGGTCCCGGTTGTTGGCTTTGACAATGGGTGTTTCCAGGAATTTAATGAAGATCCCCAAACCAAAGCCTGTGGTTAAAGAGAGGAACAAGGCAATGGCAGTCAAAATAAGCCCCAGATTTTCCTTATAAGAAAGGTAGCTTTTCATCTTGGGAATACATTGAACTTGACTGATATTTGGATGTTGATCTTCTGGACATTGGATACATTTGTCTGCATCTGAAAAAGAGAAAGAGTAGGATCCCACTTTAACATGTCCTTTAATAAAATGCATCCAGCTCTATTCTAATTGAAAGTGTCAATTTAGTTCATCAGATTTGCCAGTTTTGTGATAGCTCTGATCTGGATAGTGATCATAGCAAGAAGTAGACTCTTGGGTTGTGAGGAAATTTGAAACTCTAAACTATGGCTGTGGTTCCTACCAAACATGGATACTTGGAACAAATTGATCAATCTGTTTCCAAAGACCCAATCAAGGTTCAATCAATATATACTGGAATATGAAAAAAAATCTCACTATTCAGAGTAAAGATGTAAACGGTAATATGGAACATGGAAGATGTGATGTCAAAGATGAAGAACAAGAGATGTCACCTGTCTCATAGTACTCAACTCTCACTTATCCTGTATCTTTATCCATAATTGGTAACCCAGTTTACTTGACCAGCATACAAGATTAACCTCCAAGATCATTTCTTATAATTCAGTGTGAAATACATGCATACTTTGATTAAGATTCAAAAGGATGGGGCCCACTCTGGCCAAGTCTTCAAAAATGCATGCTCATGGAAAATGTCAGGGTCATTCTCCTCCCAAAAAGACGTTCTCCTGCCATCACCCACCTTCCACGGTGGAGATGGTTCCTTCTGGACATGGACGACAATTGTAACAGCAGATGGGCTTCCCTTCCTGAGCCACCTTCATGAATCCTGGAGGGCAGCTTTCCACACACCTGGAAGAGGGCAGGGGCTGGGAAGAGAGAAAAAGAAATAACATCTACAGCATGATGTATTGTATTTCCTAAGCAGGTAAAAATAAAAGTTGGGGATCTCCAAACTGATTTGGTTTCTTGTTGCCTATTGATCCTCTCTTCTAACGTTTCTCACACCCAATTTTTATAGAATACAGAATAACAGAATTGGAAGGAACTTTGGAGGTCTTCTTGTCCAGTCCATTCCTGCTCAAGCAAGAGACCTTATACCATCCTGGACAACTGTCTGTCCAATTTCTTCTTTAAAAATCTCCTGTTGTGGAGCACCCATAAGTTCTGGAGGCAAGCTGTTCCACTGATTACTGGAAATTTCTCCTTAATTCTAGCTTGGAGCTCTCTTTGATAAATTTCCATCTGTTACTTCTCGTCTTGCCCTCTGTTTTGGAGAATAGGTTGACACTTTCTTCTCTGTGACAGCCCTTCAAATATTGGGAGACTACTATCATGTCACACACCCTTAGTTCTTTTTGTTAGACTAGACATTCCCTGTTTCCAAAACTATTGATCATACAGTCACACAGTCCCCTAATCTTCTTTGTTTCTTTTCTCTGCATTCCTTCTAGAATTTCATATTTTATTTAGTGTACATTTTCAGTGTACATCCTGTAGGTAAAGTTGGATGGATGTTCTGCTTTGGTGAAATGATTCATGTTGCCCCAAAATTTAATTCTTGCTGCTTCACAGCAAGATTTATCTGATAGACAGGTAACAGGAATAGTTAAGGATATTTTTCTGAGACACCTGAACATGTAACCAATGAATATGTTTCCTCTCGGAGAACTGAGATGACATCCTTGCCCCAACTCTGCAATCCTCTTGGTAAAACCTTCAGGAAGGATAGGTTAAATTCTGAAATGGTTTAGGGTTTTCTGCCTAAGCAGGGGGTTGGTCTACAAAACCTTCAAGGTCCCTTCCAACTCTGATATTCTGTTCTCTTTTTTCTTTCCCCCACCTTGTTCAGCATTTCCATCTTTGCAGTAGCATTCAGATTCATCATCAACTTGAAATCCAAGGATCCCTGCCTTTCTAGATTCCCAACGGTCACTCTGCTGACAGACATATTGGAGAAAATCATCCAGTTCATAATGTCCAGGTCTGCCACCAGCAATCCATTCTCAGTCAAATATACCCCATCAATACAATTATTATAAAACTGAGAGGTTCGAAGGAAAGGATGAAGCTGGAATGGAAGAGAAAATGAGTAAAGTTACATTAGACACAGAAAGTTCTCTGGCAAAACTCCTCCATTTGAGCTGGAATGAAGGATCTAAGGGACACAGAATAAAAATCTTGCTAAAAGGAAGCAAAATGAAAAGGATGGTGAGCAGAGGCACTTTACCTCTTCCCTTTCATAATTGTCACAGTAGGTTTGGAAAACCAACGGATGAGCTGATGATGTCCAAAATGAAAAACTCTGAAGGAAATGGAAATGTACAAGCACACTGAAGGAATTTTGCTAATGAAGCCAAAATTAAATCAAATCTTCCACAAAGAAACAATCTTGTTAACATTGGGGAAGGTTAACAGGATCCCCTATACATTGGGAAAACAAAACTACCACTTCATAAATGCATGGCACAACATAGGAGAACAAACCCAACAGGGCAAGATTCAACAGTCCATCTGCATTTAAAAGACAAAGGCCAGTCTTTTGAAGACAGCAAAATCCACATTTTCAAGAGAGAGGACGCTGGTTTGAAAGAGGGATCAAAGAGGCCATCTATGCCAAAACTGAACATCCCTCTCTCAACAGAGGAGGAGAGATATGACACCATCTATCTGCAGTCTACAACAGAGTCCTTTCAGCTGTTCCAAGAAGGCTCCATACCCATTTGCACTACTCAAGATCCTGAGGATCCAGGTAAACCTCCAAGTGGCCTCAACGGCTCTCTAAAATAATGCAAAAGACTAGCTGTATGCAAAGAATATACTGTAAATCCTTCCATTCCCACCATCCAATCAGAGCTGAAGAAGCTTCTTGGATGAGAAGCGAAACATCTTCAAAGAAAAACAAGAAAGTCCAGTTGCCTCTTGAAAAAGCATCTTTGGGACTTTGAGACAAGTGTTAATCTGCTTAATATGCACAGCACACTTTTTTAGACTCCTGGGGGGCACAGTAATGCTCCTGTGAATTGAATTTAGAATTCAATTTAATTTTGATTTTCAAAATAAATTATTACTAGCCATCAGAATCACTACACGGTTATTACCGTTATAAAAATTGATTCTCAACTGCAATGGAGAGATGTGTGATAGAAAAGAAATACCTGCCATGCTTTTAGCATTTGATTTTTCATGTTTTGATGCCCTTTATATGTTGTCCTCCTGGATCTGGATAAATAAGCGGCATTTATGGCCCGTGCAATAGCCCAGATTGTGTTGTAAGTGAAATAGCTGTCCAGAGCCAGAACAGGATCCATCTCTACTTTTTTCAGAGCCTCCAGTTCTTCTCTCTCTTTGCATCGTCTCCAGATTTTTACCGAAAAGGCATCCTTGGAGTAAGAACATAGGAAGGAGTTCTTTGCAAAGACTTCCATGGTGGAATCAGACTGCAGATACCCATCATTCTTTATCCTTTGATTTTTCTTCATAAGAAAGGAAAAGATGCTATGGATGTATTGAGTGGGTAAGTAATCACCTGCCCAGTAAATACCGGTTGTGAAGTCCCAACGGGTTGTGGTGATCAGGATTTTTCCTCTAAGAGGTTCAGTAAGGGTTTCAAGTATATGATACATAATTAAAAACCCTATATTGAATGTATTCATGTCTGCGCCATAAATAAAGACCTTCACTTTCTTCCAAGTTTTGTATAGATTAAAGTCTATGAATACTTTTTGAAGATCTGGGGGGAAGGATTGTGACAAAACTGGGCAAATGCCATTCTTTATCAGCATGGAAGTCAATGTCCTCGTGAACCTTTGTCCATTCTCAGTGTCTGGAGCAAGGAGACCCACCAAGGTCCACCTGAAATGGAGGACCAGGTTCACCATCCCTGGGTACTGAAGTCCTTCAGTCGGGAGCATTGGGTAGAAAAAAGGAAGCTGAGCTTTATCACTCAGAATCTGGGAAATAAAACTGTGACTGATCTGAAAAGGAAAGAAAGGAAACTCTATAAACCCATAAAACCAAACATCTGGCCCTAATGTAGGAATTGTCCACTTTTGTAGGGAATCTCTGGCCATTTTACTTTACTTTGCTTCTCTTCTCACTTCAGAGTAACATTTTGTTCTTGTCAATGGCCAGTAGACATGAAAAATCTGCAGTAAGATTGCCATGCAGGGAATTCTTGTCTACTCAAATTCTTGTCTCCCATTCGATGGAACTTTCATTCTTACTTTATACAATTCCTATACTAGAACTTTGCTCTTCATTGATAACAGAAGATGTAAAAATGCCTGAAAGTTGCATGAATAAAAATTCATCTTCTCAGCAAAGACACACCTGAGGGATTTTGTGGGTGCCTAATATGGTTGACATCTGGATGGAGATGTCAGTATCAGCCTCTTCAAGAACAGCCACTGTGTTTCTTTGCCTTCCACAGATGTAGTTGGGAACATTGACCTCCCCCTCTGAAAGCAGGTCCAGCAAAGCTTCTGAAGTCATTTGTGCACTGAAATAATTGTCATAGACGTTGTAACCCAGGGTGACATTGAACGAAATGTTGGGATTCTGGTTGATTTCTTGGATGGTGATAAGGAAAGACAGCAATTTCCAGTGCTCTGTTGGTGCTCTCCTGAAAGTGATGAATATATTGCAACGTAATCAGTAGAAATAACATTTAATTAACCCTTTTGAACAATAACATTTTAATCTACCCAAGAGTAAGACATTTGAGAGCATTTCATTATATATTTGAATGGATTATTTCCAAAAACTGTCTCTGCTATTTGAATGGAACAACGGGAGTCTTGCAATATATTTTATTTTAAGATGATGAATTCATCTTATGTCTGAAGGAATCAAGTGGTTATTAACTTTGGCTCATTTTTCTTTCATATTTCATAAGAAATTTATGTAGAATAAAAGTTGAACTCTAAGCAGAAAAGAAAAGGAAGGAAAAAATATCTTGTTGCATTTTTCATATACAAAATCCATCGTTTCTCATTCATTGTTCAGAGATCCCAACTGAGTTTCACACATATATGGAAAGTCAGTTGTGACCTGGGATTCTTTCTTTTACTTAGTGAATTCTGGTTCATAATAAAAGTTGTGGAGAAAAAATATTATATTACTGCAGAGAAAAATTATTGCATTTTTGTACCCATGTTGACCCCTTGATGAAGCAAGGAAGCAGTAGAAGAGAACAGCCATCATCTCTTCTCCATCCACAGTCCAGCTGTGTTTCAAAGTGAAAAAAAGAAAAGATCTAATGATTTACTTGAGAATTTCAACTCAGGCATTTCAAATCTGTCTGGAACCCACACTGCATTTCGGACATTAATACAATCAAACGAGTCCAGAGATATTTCATAAGAAGTGTCTTCCACTCCTCTGTTCGCAACCGAATATCTTATGCCACCAGACTTGAAATAATTGGGTTTAGACAACTAAGAACTTCACTGTCTTCGGTCTGACCTAAGCTTAGTACATAAAATCATCTGCTACAATGTCCTACCTGTCAATGACTACTTCAGCTTCAACCAAAACAAGACAAGAGCACACAATAGGTACAAACTCATGGTAAACTGATCCATACTCGATTGCAGAAAATATGACTTCAGAAACAGAGGTCAATGCCTGGAATGCACTACCTGACTCTGTGGTTTCTTCCGCAAACCTCCAATATTTTAATCTTAAACTGTCTACTGTAGACCTCACCCCATTCCTAAGAGGTCTTTAAGGGACATGCATAAGCGCACCAGTGTCCCTACCATCCCTGTCCTAATCTTTCCTTTCATTTGTATCCATTTCATGTATTCATAATCATGTTTCCACTGTTATCAAATACATGCTGGACAAAATACATAAATGAATACAAATAAAAATGAGTAAATAAGTATCAGTGGCAGAGTGAAAATTGGTTCCCCAAGGCCAAAATGAGAAAGAAAGAGAAAAGTTCATAGATCAAGGGGACCATTCATTGTGAGAAAGGAGGCTGAAACTTTAGAAATCAGAGAGGAATAGAGTGGCTCTCATGCAATGCAGGAAATTTGACTTACGGAAATAATTCAGTTAAAGGAGATTTATTGAAGAGAAGGTATTCAAAGTCAGCCTTTGTTGCAGAGACTATGCCGCCAATGAGCAATTCTCCTGGCTTGTAATGGTTTCCTGTGTCCACCTCATTCTTCCTCAGAGTCTGAGGACATTTGGGTTTGAGACCCACCAAGACTGCCTGGGGCAGTAGAAGCAGCAAAATGACTTGTGTTACTGATGGTGTCTCCAGCTTTGCATCTGTTTTGAAGAAATAATGGCATGAAGAGGTGAGGGGAAACCAAAACCTTCTTTCAAGAGAGAATTTTGGGTGTTTCTTAATCCAGAGTCAAGCCAATGCTTCACATCTGAAGGGCAGGAGAACAAATGCAGGACCTGCCTCTCCTTAAAGCCTCCCCGTGTGTTCTCTTTCTCCAGAGCCATTTCTGCCCCCAAGGTGTCCCAATGCAAAGATGTTCACCAACAAGGCTTTGATGTGGGATCAAGGTGAAAACATGTTATGGCTGAGTTTGTGTGTGACATCCACAAGTTTTCCGAAATGTCTTTAGGGATTTAGCATCAAAACAACACCTAAAAGAATATGATTTGGATAATGGCACTAAGGAGAAACATCAACTCTCTAAACTCGGAGTGAGTCAACAGGCAGGTGCCCAATGAGAGGAGAAGTCTACAGAGGTCCACAACGGGGGGTCAGAATGGCCAAAAGAACATGGAGCTTTTGCCCATTCATTTTGTATCTGAGTTGGGGCAGTTCTGCGTGTGCTTCTACAATTCATTTTTTTATTTTTTATTTATTTTATTTATTTTTATCAAGCGTGTATGAGAAAATAAGTATAAGTATAAACATAACATTTAAACATATAAGTATAAAAAGGTATAAGTATAAACATAAAAAATGAGTATGAATAAATGGAAACAGTAAGACAGGGATGGTAGGCATTCTTTTTTTATTATTGAAAAAGTTTTACAATACAATTTTTATCCCCATTTCCCCCCACCAATCCCCCCTCCCATCCACCTTCCCTCCCTTTTCCTCCCTCCCCTCCCCACCCCCACCCCCCAGGCTTCCTTTACTAACAAAACATCAATCTTATATATCAATCAATATTAAACAAAAAATATAGGTGAGATCCAGGTAAAATATCATAGGTTTTAATACTGAATAAAGTAAAATTAATCTAAAATATATACTAAACATAGATCATATATAGTCATTTATCAGATACTTCTAACATTATATTTTACACCCCTAAATCAGATATATACTAGCCATAAATCATTTATAAAAACTTAACAGATATTCTTAGAATTTTTCTAGACAGCAGTATAACAAATATATGTAAACTTATTTTTAACGTCATAATTTTTCTAAGTAATAATATAGTAAATATATATAACATTATACGTTTTCTAGATAACAATATAATTTCCAGTGTTCAATAAACAAGAATATAAAATATATATAAACTTATTTTAAATTTATAATTTTTCTAAGTAATGATATATAAGAAATATATATGACATAATAAGTTTTCTAAATAACAATATAATTTCAGATATTTAATAAAATAATTATAATAAGAATAATTATAAGTCCAATACTAATTGAAACTTCTTGATTTGATATTTATTCTGCACATAATCTATCCATTTCTTCTACTCCCTAACAAAAGCTTCATGGGTCCTGTCTTTTAAGTATGCAGAAATCTTTGCCATTTCCGCAAAATTAGCCATCTTTAATGTCCATTCCTCTATAGTAGGTACACTATCTTTTTTCCAATATTGTCCAATCAGTAGCCTAGCTGCAGTAATCATATATAAAATCAATCTAGGGATGGTAGGCGTTCTGATGCCCTTATCCATGCCCCTTACAGACCTTTTAGGAATGGGGTGAGGTCAACAGTAGACAGTCTAAGATTAAAGTTATGGGTGTCTGAGGATGTAACAACAGAGTCAGGTAGTGCATTCCAGGCATTGACCACTCTGTTGCTCAAGTTGTATTTTCTGCAATCCAGTTTGGAGCGGTTTACTATAGGTTTGTATCTATTGTTTGCCCGTGTATTATTGCAGTTGGAACTGAAGTAGTTATTAACAGGTAGGATGTTGTAGCAGACAATTTTGTGTACTAAGCTTAGGTCAGATAGACTACTTCGAGAGTAGTCTAAAATAGTCTCTTGGTTAAGATACATAGAAGAAAATTCCTTACAAATTAAGGCTGTTAAATTTAAGGGAGATATTCTTTGTTTATTTGTATATTTTTTCCTTCATTTATATGGCTTCCATCTTACTCATATGAAACTAAAACCAGTGTCCTAAACATTTGTCAGATAGCACCCAATGTTGGACAGTGTGGAATCAGCTTAAAACAGTTCTTCATATTTTTGCATACAAAGGACACCTTGATCAATAATACTGAACTTTTCCAAGCAGTCTAAGAAAAGTATGAGGTTTCTACTCCCCACATTCAATTCTCAGTGAAGGTCAACCACTGTCATGCCGCGACATCTAACTTTATATACTGTTGTTGCTCTCTAGCCCCATCTAGTGATCGAAGAGACAAACATGCCCCCAAATATATTTATTTATTTATTTATTACATGTATTTATATGCCACCCATCTCCCGAAGGACTCAGGGCGGCGAACACAAGTTAAGAAAATGTACAATAAAATCCCATTTTAAATCAAATAACTAATTAATAATAGATAATAGAACCTGGAATCAGAGTCAGCCTATTTGCTTGAACAGCCAAGTCTTCAGGTCCCGGCGGAAGGAGCGGAGATCAGGAGCCATCTGGAGCTCGGTAGATAACTCATTCCAGAGGGTGGTAGCACCCACAGAGAACACCCTACACCTGGACACCACTAGACGACATTGGCACGCCGTCGGAACCCTGAGGAGAGCGGCCCTATGTGAGCAAACAGGATAGTGGGAGGCAGGCAGGAGAAGGTCCTGCAAATATCCCAGACCTAAGTCATGTAGGGCCTTATAGGTGAGAACCAGCACCTTGAAGCAGACCCAGAGAACCACTGGTAACCAGTGCAGCTCACGCAGGATGGGTATTATATAGGAGTAATGAGGGGCTCCCGTAACAACCTATGTGGCTGCACTCTGGATCAGCCGGAGTCTCTGGGTGCATCTCGGGGGCAGGCCCATGTAGATGGAATTGCAGTAATACAAGTGGGAAGTAACCAAGACATGAGTGATTGTGCGAAGGTCATCTCAGTCCAGGTAAGGGCGCAACTGGTGCATCAGGTGAACCTGTGTGAAGGCCCCCCTGGTCACGGCCATTAGATGGTCTTCTAGGGTCAGCCAAGCATCAAAATATAGTGTTTGAAACTGACTCATCAGTTTCACCCATTTACACATCAACCCACACTCTCAAACCAAATGCACACTTGGAAGCCAGACTCCATTTCCTTTAGCAGTTGGAGAAGGCAGAAGCAGCCATTTTAATCTGTGGCATGTGGTCATCCAAGAACAAACTTACATCCCCCACACAGAGCATCGCTAGTGAGATTCAAACTGCTTGTAGTTATTAATTGTCATGTTCACCAGTAACTTAATACTGTTTATCTTCTATTTGATTCTCACTTATGTATGTATCCTTATTTTCCTCAGTTTCACCATATCCTGTTCTCCCAATAAAGCGTCCAGATCTATGCACACAGTCCGTTTTATTGGAGGATAGGTGGGTATAACTGCATGTCGAGCTGCACAAAGGTTAATGTGTAGTGGGGTCAGAATAACCACTTTGTTGATTAGACTTAGACAATTTGAAATGGGTCCTCAGGCCTTCAGAAATAGAGAAAGAACACCAATATTTCTCCCACCTTGTTGAGCAACATTAGCCATGACAGAAGATCTTTATTGATAATAACGCATTGTAAGCCGCCCTGAGTCTCTGGAGAAGGGTGGCATATAAATAAAATAAAATAAAATAAAATAAAATAAAATAAAATAAAATAAAATAAAATAAAATAATAAAATAAAATAAAATAAAATAAAATAAAATAAAATAAAATAAAATAAAATAAAATAAAATAAAATAAATAAAATAAAATAAAATAAAATAAAATAAAATAAAATAAAATAAAATAAAATAAATCTCTGCATTTCAAAACTCCCCATTTGCTTTTTGATGGGATCCCACTTGGGATGAAGCACCCAGTTTATGATGTTCAGATCTGTGATTACATCTCCATTTGGGTGTCAGTACAATTTCCGATGGGAAATATTGCAAAACCCATTCTTCTCCAGAAATGGATGGAACTAACAGATTTAACAGATTAGCAGAGTTGGAAGGGACCTTGTAGGTCATCTAGTCCAACCCCCAGCTCAAACAGGAGACCCTACACCATTTCTAACAAATGGCAGTCCAATCTTTTCTTGAAAGTCTCAAGTGGTGAAGCTCCCACAATGCCCGAAGACAAAAAAGAGCCTGGTTTAGCTCTGCAGACTAAAGCACCATAATTAACATCCAGCTGCCTGCAATTATACCAGTTCGAATCTCCCCAGGCTCAAGGTTGACTCAGCCTTCCATCCTTTCTAAGGTAGGTAAATTGAGGACCCAGTTTGTGGGTGCAATAAGCTGACTTTGTATAAATATACAAAAGTATGAAGGCTATTGCTTAACGCATTGTAAGCCGCCATGAGTCTTTGGAGAAGGGTGGCATATAAATCAAATTTAAAAACAATAATAATTTAAAAAAAAACTTCTGTTCCATTGGTTGATTGTTCTCACTGTCAGAAAATTTCTCCTTATTTCCAGGTTGACTCTCTCCTTGTTCAGTTTCCATCCATTATTCCTTGTCTGGCCTTCAGATGCTTTGGAAAATAGCTTGATTTCCTCCTCTCTTTGGCAGCCCCTCAAGTATTGGAAAATAGCTATCATGTCTCCCCTGGTTCTTCTCTTCACTAGAGTAGCCACGCCCAGTTCCTGTAACCGTTCTTCATATGTTTTAGTCTCCAGTCCCCTAATCATCCTGGTTGCTCTCCTCTGTACATTTTGTAGAGTCTCAACCTCTTTTTTATAGTGTGATGACCAAAACTGGATGCAGTACTCTAGGTGTGGTCTTATTAGAATAGAAACACCCAGGAATTTTAAAACCAGAAACCTCGGTTTCTTATCCCAGGTGATGTTCACATTTCTTCACTCTGCTAGTGCCTAGTTAGGGCTGAAAAAAAAGCTTCTAAAGAACAGCTGAGAGTCGGAGCAAAGCATGGAGATCCCTTCACTCATGAGCACCTCGTTAAACCACAGTGGAAATTAGAGAGAGCAGGCAAAACTGGGAAGATCACTCACTAGTGCCTCATTATGCCACATTAGGGCTGAAAAAAAGCTTCAATAAAGCTATAAGTATAAGACGCACCCAAATTTTCAGCCTCTTTTTGGGGGGGGGGAGGTGCATCTTATACTCCAAAAAATACGGATTAGATGGACTGGTTTCTTCCAGGAAATAGCCAAAGTAGAATTCTTGGTGGAAGAAGTAGAAAGTCCCTTTATCTGGACTGGCTGATATCTAATGAGGCATGCCATTTGGCCCTTTTGCAGCTCGGAATTGAGGAAGCTCCTCCGTGAAGGTTTCTGCCCAATCTCATCAAGAAGAGATTAACTCTGCAATTTTAGAGGATGACTCCCTTGGCCTCTGTCCCTCTGATCGCCCTGGACCACCTGTCCATCTCTGACAGAGTAGTTCCTTTGAGTGGCAGGTTAGACAAGCCCTCCTTTCCGCCCTTTTAAAGTTCTAACAATACACCAGAGCTATGTAACTCTGTCTAATATGACTTCTTTTATCAATGTATTCCACAACTTGGGCATCCTTTAGAGGTAGAAGTTTAACTCTCTGAATTCTTAGCAAGCTAGTTTATAGGGGTCTATGACAATTTGCTGTGGCCAACTTGGTATAGCCAACTTGCTGTGGGGAAACTCAATGCAAGACAATTCGCTGTGGGGCAACTTGCCACAGTCAACTTGCTGTAGGAAAAGACTTACACTAATATCCAAGAAATGGTGGAATAGAATCATTAAAAAAAGAATATAGAAGAAGGGACAGAATGAAATGTGAACGGCAACAATTAAAATAATTTTATTTATTTTAAATAATTAAATTGAATTGTTAAATTGTCCCACAGTGAGTTGGCTCACTTTCAGAGTTTTACCCTATTTGTGATTCTCTTCCCATTGGGCACCTGACTGTTGACTCTGTAGGAAGTTAGCACCCATCCCTTTCCTAGAAGAATGAAATATTTTGGAAAATATTAAAAAGGCAGAATATTATGTTTTCTTGGATGAGAAATGGGGAAGTATGTTTTAAAGACAAAGCAGCTCCCAATTTCCTGCCCCTCACCCTTCGTTAATGGGCCAGAGGTAGAAATTCAATCTTTGACAAGAGGACCCATCTACAACACAATAGCAACAGAAACTAACACAATGGCACCCATCTGGGACAGAAACTCACCACATGGCACCTGGGAAGATTACATTAGGGAGCAAGGCTAGCTAGCTAAGACCCCACCCCCTGGGAGTCTGACAACCAATCAGGATATTCTTTCTGGGCCCAAGAATTTAAAAGCCAGAGAGGGCATAAAACCCGGGGACTCACTGTATCTAGTCCTCTTTTCTGTTCAGGAATTCAAACCATGTGATCCTGTCCACCATTAAACAATCTTTCCAAGCAATCACCAAGTTTCCAGTGTCTTTTTCCCCACTTGGAGCTGAACCCAGAAGGATATTTCTTCCTACAACTCACTCAGAGTTTAGAGAGGTGATCCTTACCGCCATTATCCAAATCATACTGATTTAGTTGTTGTTTTGATGCTAAATCTCTAAAGACATTTTGGGTAGCTTTCAGGTGTCACACAAACAGCAATAATATGCTTTCACCTGACATCACATAAAACCTTGTTCGCAAATGTCTTTGCAATGGAAAATATTGGGGGCAAAAATGGAGAAAGAAAAATGCTGGACAGGTGTTTTTTTATATATATGTAAAGGTTGTTTTTGCTCCCCTCCCCTTCAGACATGTAGCCTTGGCTGGACTCTGTCTGGATTAGGAATCTTCTGAAGCTTCTGTCTTGGAAGAGGGGTTTGGTTCCTTTAAAGCAGACCCCTGTCTGGAGACTCTATCAGGAATAAAAGTCATGTTGGTACTTCTGCTGCTTCTGCTACCCCAGGCAGTCTTGGGGAGTCTCAAAGCCAAATGCCTTCTGACTTTGAAGCAGGATGAGGTACACCCACAGAACTATTACAGACCAGGAGAGGTTCACATTGGGGGCATCGTCTCTGCAACAAAGGCTGATTTTCAATCACTACGTTTTAACAAATCTCCTTTGACTCAATTTGCTGGGTAAGTCAAAGTTCCTGCACAGCATGAGAGCCACACCATTCCACCCTGATTTCTAACAACTTCCAGTCTCATCTCTTACAATGAAAGGTCTGATCTGCAAGTTTTTCTCTCTCTCTCTTCTTATTTCATCCTTGAGGATTCATTTCCACCCTGCGGCTGTTGAGCCTGATTTGAAATTTTTATTTATTTTTTATTTTAATTTTATTTTTTTATTTATTTTTGTCAAGCATGTATAAGATAACAGATAAAAGTATAAACATGATTATGAATGCTTGAAATGGATACAAATAAATGGGGATAGTAGGACAGGGATAGTAGGCATGCTGGTGCACTTCTGCACACCCTCTTACAGACCTCTTAGGAATGGGGTGAGGTCAACTGTAGACAGTCTAAGGTTAAAGTTTTGGGGGGTTGGGGAAGAAACCATAGAGTCAGGTAGTGTGTTCCAGGCATTGACCACTCTGTTGCTGAAGTCGTATTTTCTACAATTGAGTTTGGAGAGGTTTACCTTAAATTTGTATCTATTGTGTGCTTGTGTATTGTTGTGGTTGAAGCTGAAGTAGTCATTGATGGGTAGGACATTGTAGCAGATAATTTTATGTATTACACTTACAGACCGAAGGCGGCATAGTTCCAAATTGTCTAAGCCCAACATTTCAATCCTGGTGACATAAGGTATTCTATTGCGGGTAGAGGAGTGGAGGACTCTTCTCATGAAATATCTCTGGAATCTCTCAATTGTATTAATGTCCGATATGCAATGTGGGTTCCAGGCAGATGAGCTGTATTTGAGATAGCAAATTCTCAAATAAATCTATAAGATCTTCTATTTTTCTTGATTTTGAAGAACAAGCATCCACTTTTCTTGACATCCTATGAGCAGAGCAGGACTGTGGATGGAGAATAGAGAGTGGTTCTTCTCTTCTAGCCCTCCCTTATCCAACAAAGGGGTCAACGTGGCTACAAAAATGGGGGGATGTTGCGTTTCCCCTCCAGTAAAAATGAATGAATCCCAGATCAGAATTGGCTTTCCATACATGTGTGTATCCTATTTGAGTGAACGCCATACATGTGTGTATCCCATTTGAGTGAATTCTACCTGGACGATCACTTAAATTAAGTCTCCATTGTAGAAATATGGACAATGTAAACTTCTCCAGAAATTTAATAATAAATAAGACTTCACATGATGTTAACAATCATGGTTGCTCATTTTGTTTGTGTGTCTGTGTACTTTAATGATCTTATATTTCATATGGAAGAATAGATCACTATCCAAATATTAAATATTTGGAATGTGACCTAAAAATTTGAAGAAACCAGAATTCCATTGATTGGGAGTTCTGCACACAAATTAGAAAAGAGTGATAGTAGAGGCATTTTGTATATGGTAAGTTCAGGAAGATTATTATATGCACAATGATGGAAGAATAATGAAACTCCCACAGGGGAGGATTGGATTGTGGAAATGCCAGAATTTGCAGAAATGACAAATTATCTGTTGAAAAGAAGGTTGGGAATTGATGAAAAGTCTAAATCATCCAAATAGAGCTGTCTGAAAGTTGAGTCATGATATGGACTTATTGATATTTAATGTTGGAAGTCAGTCATACATTTCTGATCTTGAGTTTCAGAGAAGAGCAACCAAGATGATTAGGGGACTGAAGGCTAACTGGGCACGTCTAGTCTAGTGAAGAGAACATCCAGGGGAGACGTGGTAGCAATGTTCCAATATTTGAGGGGCTGCCAAAGAGAGGAGGGGAGTCAAGCTATTTTCCAAGACACCTGAAGGCCAGACAAGGAATAATGGATGGAAACTGAACAAGGAGAGAGTCAACCTGGAAATAAGGAGAAATTTTCTGACAGTGAGAACAATCAACCAATGGAACAGCTTGTCCCCAGAAGTTGTGGGAGCTTCGTCACGGGAAGCTCTCAAGAAGAGACTGGACTGCCATCTGTCCAAAATGGTGTAGGGTATGCTTAGATGGATGGTTGGGCTAGATGACCTACGAAGTTCCTTCTAACTCTGTTAATCTGTATGTGAAACTTTCTTATTTCTTTTTTATTTCTTCTACCTTTATTTCTTCCCCTCTTCCCTTCTTTCCTTTCTTTGGCTAATTTTTAAAATTTATGTAACATTCTTAATAAATATGAATCTTAAAAAAAAGAATTAGACAAAGCTAATATTATTAGATTATTTCAGACATGATGCATTCGGTATCTGACAATAAAATTGAAATACAATCAAATAGATGAGATATTTTTGGAGCTATGAAAAAAAAATCCATCAGATACACAATTAAGCGCTCCAAACCTCTCAGTTTTGGGTGGATTAAAAATATTATTGTTCAAAGGGGTTAATTAAATGTTCTTTCCACTGATTATGTTCCAATATATTCATATTTGCAGGATAGAAATAACAGAGTACTGGAAATTGCTCTCCTTCCTTTTTGCCATCCGGGAGATCAACAAGAACCCCAATATTTCATTCAATGTCACTCTGGGTTACAACATCTATGACAATTATTTCAGTGCACAAATGACCTCGGAGGCTTTGCTGGACCTGCTTTCGGAGGGGGAGGTCAATGTTCCCAACTACATCTGTGGAAGGCAAAGAAACACAGTGGCTGTTCTTGAAGAGGCTGATACTGACATCTCCATCCAGATGTCAACCATATTAGCCACCCAAAAAATCCCTCAGGTGTGTCTTTGCTGAGAAGATGAATTTTTAGTCATGCAACTTTCAGGCTCCTTTACATCTTCTATTAAGAATGAAGAGAAAAGTTCTAGTATAGGAATTGTAAAAAATAAGGATGAGGTTTCTATCGAATGGGAGACAAGAATCTGAGCAGACAAGAATTCCCTGCGTGGAACTCTTAATGCAAATTGTGCATGTCTACCGGCAATTGGCACGAACAAAATGCTACATTGAAGTGAGAAGAGAAGTAAAATGGCCAGAGACACCCAACAAAAGCAGACAATTCCTCCATTAGGGCCAAATTTTTGGTTTTCTGGGTTTATAAAGTTTCCTTTCTTTCCTTTTCAGATCAGTTACAGTTTTGTTTCCCAGATTCCGAGTGATAAAACTCAGCTTCCTTTCTTCTACCCAATGCTCCCACCTGAGGAACTTCTGTACCCAGGGATGGTGAAGCTGGTCCTCCATTTCAGGTGGAACTTGGTGGGTCTCCTTGCTCCAGACACCGAGAATGGACAAAGGTTCACGAAGACATTGACTTCCATGCTGATAAAGAATGGCATTTGTCCAATTCTATCACAAACCTTTTCCCCATCTGCTATGAAAGTATTCATAGACTGGAATTTATACCGCAATTGGAGAAAGGCAAATGTCTTCATGTATGGTGCTGACATGAATACATTCAATATAGGGATTTTCATTATGCACCATATATTTGGAACAGTTACCAAACCTCTTAAAGGAAAAGTCCTGATCACCACCGTATGCTGGGACTTCACAATTTATTTGAAAGAGAACTACCTTCCCATTCAATATATGCATAGTATTTTTTTCTTTCTTCTGAAGAGAAATCAAATGGCAAAATATGGTGGTTACCAGCAGTTTGATTCTTTCATGCTTCACCTTGTTAAGAACTCCTTGCTGTGTTCTTATACCAAAGATGCCTTTTCGGTGAAAGTCTGGAGAAGGTGCAGGGAGAGAGAAGAACTGGAGAGTCTCAGAAAAGAGGAGATGGATCCGATCCTGGTTCTCGATAACTATTTCATTTACAACACAATCTGGGCTGTGGCACGGGCCATAAATGCTGCGTGTTTATCCAGACCCAGGAGGACATTTAAAGGTGTTAACAACATGAAAGCTCCAAGGCTGAAGGCATGGCAGGTATTTCTTTTCTATTGCACAGCTGCCCATTTTATGTTTATTGGTGTTTATTTTAATTAGTTGGCCTCCCATCTTATCACAGGATAACTCATTGCAGTTGAGAATCAATTTTATCATTATAAGCTGGGTTACTATTCTGATATATATATATATATATATATATATATATATATATATATATATATATATATATATAATTTATTTTCTTTTTATACTTTTTAATAGCTGCTTGGTAAATATATATATTTTGCCTCCAGCCTCTTTCTTTTTGGACTTTTTTCTTCATAAGCAGGAGCACTGCTGTGCCATCTAGAACAGAACAGAACAGAACAGAACAGAACAGAACAGAACAGAAAAAATAGAATAGAATAGAATAGAATAGAACAGAACAGAACAGAACAGAACAGAACAGAACAGAACAGAATAGAATAGAATAGAATAGAATAGAATAGAACATTATCGGCCAGGTGTGATTGGACGCACAAGGAACTTGTCTTGGTGCATACGCTCTCAGGGTACATAAAAGAAAAGATACATTCATCAAGAATCATAACATATAACTATGATATTTATAGGGCACAAATAAGCAATCAAATCATATTAGGAAACAGTCAATATAAATCGTAAGGATACCAGTAACAAGGTTACAGTCATACAGTCATAAGTGGGAGGAGATGGGTGATAGGAACACTGAGAAGATTAATAGTAATAATAATGCAGACTTAGTGAATAGTTTGACAGTGTTGAGGGAATTATTTGTTTAGCAGAGTGATGGTGTTTGGGAAAAAACTATTCTGGTGTCTTGTTGTTCTGGTGTGCAATGCTCTATAGCGTCGTTTTGAGGGTTGGAGTTGAAACAGTTTATATCCAGGATGTGAGCTGGATATTTTCAAAGCCCTCTTTTTGACTCATGCAGAATACAGGTCCTCAATGGAAGGCAGGTTGGGAGCAATTGTTTTTTCTGCAGTTCTAGTTATCCACTGAAGTCTGTGTTGCAGAGCCAAAACAGAGAGTTGTAGAGTTGCAGACTCAATAATTCCTCTGTAGAACTGGATCAGCAGCTCCTTGGGCAGGTTGAGCTTCCTGAGTTGTCTCAGAAAGAACATTATTTGTTGCGTTTTTTGATGACATTTTTGATGTTAGGTGTCCATCTACAGCTTTAAAAAAGTGTGCTGCAAATATTAGGCAGTCTAACACTTTCAACCAACTCACCTCCTGGGTAGGCCCTTTGTTCCATGAGAGCCTTGACTCAGAATGGATCTCTTCTAGAAGTAGGCTGTTGCCGGTTCGGACCGGTTTGGGCAAACCGGTAGTTCAGGCTACTGGCTGGGCCTGTCCACCCGCCCTGATGCTATCCTGTCCGATATATCTCACTCTATGTGATGGGGCTTGATAAATTGACAGTTAAGCTTGAATATTAATTAGTAGTTACGATTGGCCTCTCTTCTCCCCTTCTTTCCCTCAGCCTTGCCCCACAGAAGCCTATGCTATCCCCTCCTCTCCCTTAGCCTTTCCCCCACAGAAATGTCTCCTATTCTATCCCCTTCTCTCCCTCAGGCTTTCTAACCCCTTCTCTTGCTCAGCCTTGCCCCACAGAATCCTGTCCCATGCTATCCCCTTCTCTCCAGAGTTATTTTCAAATTGGGAAAGGGAGTAGAACATCTAACTAATCAGCATCAGAGTGTGTTATAATAATATAGGAAATACTAATGCTCTGATGCTCATTTTGAAAAATCCTTTCTTAGTGAGCACCCAGAAGCCAAGACAAACATATGTAGCAAATTTCAAGTTTTTAGACTGTAAAGAGCTGTTCTGGAGATTTTGTGATTATGGTGTGAGTGGTTTTCGTTTTTAGATATATAGATTCCACAGGACAGATCCTTCAGTGAAGCCCAAGACTCTATGGCGTCTTGCCCTAGAGCTTTCTCTGTTCTGTGTAACACTGTTCATTTTCTCTTCCATTTCAGCTTCATTCTTTCCTTCGGACTTCTCAGTTTTATAATAATTCCATCGATGGGGTATATTTGGATGAGAGTGGAGAGCTGGTAGCAGACCTGGACATTGTAAACACAGTGATTTTCTCCAATATGTCGGTTAGCAAAGTGACATTTGGGAGTCTAGAAAGACAAGGATCCTTGGATTGCAATGTCATCATCTACAAGAATGCTACTGCAAAGATGGAACTGATGAACCAGGTGGGGAAAAGAGTTTATTGTATGTTGCAGGTGAAAATACCCAACTGTGTGTAAATAAATGTGTACAGATATGTAAGGGTTAATATTCAAGCATACCCAATGTCCCTCCCATTAACTCCTCCTTACCTTTACTCCACCTCCAGTGTATATATACTGATGTTCTGTGTTGTTACTTATCTTTGTCTGATGCTTTCCTGTAAATGGAACGGAACAAATGAATATGATAGAACTGTCTTAGCTTGTGTCCTGTTTACTGGGCCTATGCTATGATAAATAAGCAACAGGTTGGTAGGAGAGGATGGTTGAAAGGCCCAACCAACTAGAAGATACAAGAAACATGAAAACTGAATGAAGAAATAAGAACACCTATCACCAGACCTTTAAAAAGGAGAATGGCAGCTCAACTAACACCTACAGAAATCAATACAAAAGAAAGCAATAAAAAAGGTGAGCAGCTACACATCCTAAATGATTTGCCAGATTTTGAAGAACAAAAAACTGAAATTGAATACAAAATCACTGCCACTGAAAAGGAAAACGATATAAAAAAGAGACTGATTAATCTAATAGAAAACACTCCGGATGTTCAAAATCTGCTTGCGAAACTCCACAACCTCTTGGAAGACCACGGAACAGCAACAGATGAGGAAGAAACAGAATGCAGTCAAAATGAAGAAGATAAGGTAGGAAAACAGAATACAGATTATTTTCCTACTGAAAAGGCCCACAAAGATTTTGCGCCCTTTTCATGGCAGCCGTGTTGTGCAGCAAGTCATTAAAGATGGCCGACCAACTACCAATAGGATTCATAGATTCGAATCCTAAGGCAGGAAGCGAGGAGTACAATAGAAACACCTACCCAACGCTAAAAAAAAATGAAAGACTCTCTAGAAATGAAACACCAAACGTGCGTACCGCACTAGAAATAGATAATGCCATGCGAGTACTAACGATAGCATTTGGAACAAAACTCAAACTGCCAACAAACACAGAAAGATTCGCTAAACCTAACTACACTCAAGACAATCTAAAATCAACCTACCTAAAAAACGAAGATGTCTGCAAGAGAGCCTTCGAGCTGTCACACACTGAAGATCACTACCCGACGCTCACGCCAGCCACACAGGAATCAAGAAATAAAAAATATTACTCACCAACCAGAAGACAGCACTATAGGCAATCCGCCTATCCAGATGATGACGATCTGGATCGGGACCCATGCTGCTGCCACGCTGAGGAGCAGAGTCGCCGGAGTCTCTGAGAGGACTTCGTGGACCGCTGGTGCTACGGGGACGCCACGGTGACAGGAACAACCTCCCAGGCAACCGTCGAATATCTAAAGCCTCCAAAGACTGAGTTTAAGGAACAACAGACCGACTGGGACTGTTTTCAGAGAGCTGCAGACTTCGGATCCTCTCTCAGTGACTGCTGGAGAAAAATGAACCTTGGGCAAGTGCAGATCGCAGCTGAAAGAAAAGAAGAAGTGAACATAGATACAAGTCAGTACAGATACACCTCTACCATACCAATGCCATATTGTGAGTTCACTAATGACTTAGACCATGGACAGCAACAGGCTGTAAGTAATTTTTCACGTCACTCAGGAATTTTACCTGCAGATTACACCAAATTAAAATTAGATGGAACTAATTTGTTAGAATGGAGTCAGCAGCTCCAAGTTATATATTTAAGAGAAAATATGTTATTTTTTATTAACAACCCTCCTAGCAAACCTTGGACTTTTGGACTGGACTGTTTGCATCATAAAGCTTATTATATTCTTATTGCCACCATATCACCTAGCATTTACCCTAGTCTTCAACATAATCAAACTGCTTCTAAAATATTCCAAAAATTGTTCAATCTATTCTATAGCAAAAGTGTGGCCACTACAACCAGGGTTTCCAGGGAGTTCCATTCTGCTAAACTGAAAAGTGGAACACCTATGAGTGAACATATTTTAAAGTTAAATGCAACCAGAGCTGACCTTATCCAAAGAGGGGAAAATATTTCAGAGGGTAGTATGAAGAGTATAATAATTAACTCATTGGATTCTAGTTGGGACAACTACATTACTCTATTAGATAGTCTCAGCCTGGAACATATTACATTGGAAACACTCACCAACAAACTCATAGCAGAGGATAATCTTAGGAGGGAACGTTCCATAGGTCATAGGGAAAGTAGAAACACCAAGAAGGTAGAATTTCAAAGTAGAGGCAGATATGCAGCAGAATGTCATACTTGCGGTTGAAAGAACCATTATAGAAGAGATTGCCCTAAAAATACAAGAAACAGGGACCAATCATATTGCAAGGATAGATCTGATAGAATACAAAATTTCTCAGACAGGTATTCACCTGATTATAGATACAAACGCAAGGAATCTCCTGATCCAAGAGATAGGAAAGGTTACAGAGATAATTCCAGAGATAGGAGAAATGGATCAATGTACGGATTGGGAAACAATAAGATCACACATAAGATTCAAACAATACATGGCTCATCGACTCTGGAGCCACTAATCATACCACTAATAATAAAGAACTGCTCAGTAATTTCAATGAAAAAACCTACTATCTCAAAGTAGCCAATCAAGACAAAGTATTAGTGAAAGGAGTAGGTAATACACATATAGAAGGCATAGGAAGAATAGAGGGGGTATTATACATCCCTGAGATCCCTCACAACATATTGGCTACACTTAAATTAAGTGAAGAAAAGGAAATAGAAATCACTTTTAAAAATGGTAAAGTATATATGACAAAAAACAACAGGAATATAGGTAAAATCTTCACCAAGGGAGGACTAACTTATCTCCAACCAGAAACCTATGAGTTAGCATGTGCAACCACGCAGTTAGAAAAACATAAGGATGAAGTGAGGGATGACAACATAAATATTACAACTTCCAATGAAAAATTATGTAATGTAAACCAATACATGATGAGTGTACTCATTTACTCCATAGGAAAGTGGGACATGCCAGTTCCCAGTTATTCAAAAAATGTTAGAATGTTCTGATGATGCAAAAGTAAAAAATTGCAAAAATTATTTGGAATGTTCTGTATGTAAATCTTCATAAATTAGAAACAAGCTTAGACCAAGAAAAACCACACGTATTACACAATCAATATTTCAGTTAGTGTACATGGACTTAGTTGGACCCATGAAACCGTCAATTAAGTATAAAAAAAGATGCTTCCTGACTATAGTTGATGACCTTAGCAGATACGGATTCGTGTACACACTCAACAATAAATATGAAGTATTCAAAAAATGTAAAAAATTTCACAAAAGAATAGAAACACAACATAATGTCAAAATCAAACAAATTATGACAGATAGGGGATCAGAATTTTTATCAAAAGAATTTTCTAATTGGCTCAAAATGCAGGGAATATGACATTTCAAATCTTCACCTTTTTCACCTTTTCAAAATGGAGTGGTAAAATGAAAAAATGGTTTATTACAAACCATGATTAGATGTGTCTTAGATGATGCTGGTTTAGGACAAATTTTCTGGGCCGAAGCACTCACTTATTCAAATTACACCATAAATAGATTGTGGTCCAGCGTAATTGATAAAACACCATATGAAGCATTGTATAACAGAAAACCTAAAATTGCTCATTTACATATATTTGGTGTCACTGCTGATGTCTATGTCCCAAAACAATTAAGACACAAACTTGAGAAAGTATCAAAAAGGTTATGATTCATGGGATATGAATCAGGAACTAAAGGGTATCGATTTATAGATAAAAATAACAGATTTGTCATATCTAGGACAGCCATATTTCATGAACAGGCTAATTGGTCTAAAATACATCTTAATGAAATTTATCACAAAACAGAAAATACAACAGAAACTCATAAAGAATGCAAGTCACTCACAATTAAACCCAAAGCAGAAAAAACTAAGAAACCCATACATCAAAAGATAAACACTAAAAAATGGAAAAGGGACCATCCGATACAAGTAGATGCTCTGACAGAAAGAGAAGCAAAATACATGCATGATGCAGATTCATACCCAAATAGGCCAATTAGAACCAATAGAAACGTAAAACAAAAAAAAATTAGAAGACTATGTACTATCCATCAATGCCAACAAAATCACACCGAACACATATGAGGAAATATTAAAATTACCACAAAGTGAGAGAGAACATTGGGAACAAGCAATGAAAAAGGAACTGGATCGTTTAAAAGAATTGAACCCCTGCAAAAACACCAGCAGGTAAAACAACCATAGGTACCAAATGGATTTTTAAAATTAAAGAATTAGAGAATAACAAATTTTTATATAAAGCCAGGTTAGTAGCCCAGGGATTCGCACAAAGGTTCCCAGATGATTATGTAGATACATATTCACCCACAATTCGATCAGAAAGTGTCAAAAGCGCACTAGTGATGGCATCAATTCTAAACTTAGATGTATACCAGTTTGATGTTCAAACTGCGTACTTACACGCAAATCTTGACAAGGAAATTTATGTTAGGCCACCCCCTGGGAGGATATTCAAAAAGGAGAAACTTGGTTGCTAATAAGAGTCTATACGGGTTGAAACAATCTGGAAAAAGATGGTACGAATGTTTGGCAAAAATACTTAAGGAAATGGGTTCCTCAGCCATATCTGCAGACTTATGTTTTTTATCAGAAAAGCAAGCAACTCTCTAGAGTACGTATGGATTTTTGGATTTATTTGTGTGGATGACATTTTATATTTTGGACAACACAAACAAAGATGTGATGAGTTCGCAGAAAAATTTATTTATTTATTTATTTATTTATTTTATTTATTAGATTTCTATACCGCCCTTCTCCTGACGGACTCAGGGCGGTGAACAGCCAATTAAAAAACCAGTACACAAACATTAAAACATACTAAAACCAATATAAATTAGGCTGAAGTATAAAACCAATTAAAAACTCTAAAAAGTTAAAATTTAAAAATATTTAAAAATAAAAGGGATCAGGCAAAATTAAACAAACACTTTACTTTGAAGACCTTAGGAAAAGTAAATAAATACCTAGGCATTCAGACTGACAAAACAAAAGGAGGATTTAAATTATCTCAAAAAGAAAAAAATATTAGCACTACTAGAAAGATGTAACATGATGAATTCAAAACCACGTGAATCTCCCATGCAAACTGATTTCACGAAAAACATGAATAACGAAGGTGATCCCTTCAAAGATAACACTTTATACAGATCTGTCATTGGATCATTATTATACATCTCTAATTGCACCAGACCAGATATTACTCTTGCTGTAAATCTTGAATCTAGACATGTAAGCAATCCAAATTCTTATCATTGGGAAGGGATCAAAAGGATTCTCAGATATTTAAAATTCAGTGTTGATGCTTGTTTACATTTAGAGCCTATCCATTCTGAAAAACCCATTTTAGCAAGCTATGCTGATGCTGATTGGGCTGGGGACACAAAAAGTAGAAAAAGTACATCTGGGTATGCTTTTCTTATAAATAATTGTCCTGTACATTGGTACACTGATAAGCAAAATTTAATCGCAACATCTACAGCCGAAGCTGAATATATTTGTTTATCTAAAGCAGCAAATAATCTAACTTGGTTTGATGATTTGTTATCTAACATTTGGAACCTATTTATCCCATAGTAATTCATGAAGATAATAAAGCTGCCATAGATATCTCAACATCTGAAGCTATAGGCCAAAGATCGCGTCATATAGATATAAAGTATAAACATGTCAGACAACTATCTCATATAGGTTTTATTAAAGCAGTACATTGCAAAACTAATGAATAAGTTGCAGACATTTTAACTAAACCTCTACCAATGCTGACTCATCCTCATTGCATCATTCTGGTCCACAGCCTTACATCAGCTGGCCAGCTTTAAATTGTCATTACCCTGACAAATTTCCCCATGATTATTTACATTAGGAATTTAAATTATTATTATTTTTTTTAGAATGGGAAAACTTATAAGTAGGCAAAACCAAAGCAGCAAAATCAGTTCAATGAACTCAAAGTTTTGAGGAGGCTTCAAATTTAGCAAGGCTAAACCTTGAACTGGAGATCCCCAAACTTTGACATTTCGCTTTTTTTGGAAATAAAATAATTCATGTTGTGGATGTTATTTCTTTCCCTCTCTCTGCCCAGCCCCTGCCCCCTTCCAGATGTGTGGAAATCTGCCCTCCTGGGTTCATGAAGGTGGCTCAGGAAGGGAAGCCCATCTGCTGCTACAATTGTCGTCCTTGCGCAGAAGGATCCATCTCAACCCTGGAAGGTGGGTGATAGCAAGAGAAAGGGGCAGACTTTGGAGATTACCACAGATCTTGGGATTTTCTACGAACATACATTTTTGAAAGGCTTGACCAGAGTGCATCCTACCTCTTTGAGTCTGGATCAAGATATTGTAGGGAGTCATGCACCCGTCTCGAAAACATGGCTAAATAGGACAGAATTACATCTGAGAGGGCCCGGGTGGGCCCACCTTGAGTCTCTGCTATTGGTTCATCCAAATTAGTCTGAATCAGCTGAATGCCACCTCTGTACTGGAGGCTCTTTTTTTAAAGTCATTGTCTGAGTTCTGGCCCATGATCAGGAGAGGAGAGGAACCATGAGCTGGGACAGAGACAAACTTCCTCCTTGACCTTGAGATGGTCTTTCTGCTTATACAAAAGAGAGGGATGCATTTTGATGTCCTCACTCCCTATTTAACTCATCTTCCAGGGGAACTCCACCTGTCTTTCTCCATGGCAAAAATAGGGTTCATCCACTTCAGCTGGCATATGCTATGCTAGGTGATCATTCACATGAACTTTATTCCATTGTAGGCTGGATCTCATTGCTGCCTTAAAGCACTAACAAAAGGCTGGGATCCAGTTTTCAACAGGTTCAGAAGTGGAACGGGAAAACTACGGGAACTGCCTTTTTTCCTTAAACCCTTTCTTCCTCCTTCCTTCTATTTTCTCTCAACAAGTACATTGATGAAACCATGACATTAAAAAAATGGTATTAAGCTGTTCTAGACATCTACATACAATCATTCACACCAACAATTTTACCCAAAGAATTCTTTTTGATTAAAGGGAGATCCTATTCTTGCTCTTTTTCAGATGCTGACAAATGTAATAAATGTCCAGAAGATCAACATCCAAACACCAATCAAGTTCGCTGTATTCCTAAAATGAAAAGCTACCTTTCTTATAAGGAAAATCTGGGGATCATCCTGAGTGCCATTGCCTTGTTCCTCTCTTTAATCACAGGGTTTGGTTTGGGGATCTTCATTAAATTCATGGAAACTCCCATTGTCAAGGCCAACAACCGGGACCTCTCCTACATTCTCCTGGTCTCCCTCCTGCTTTCCATCTTGACCTCCTTCCTATTCATTGGCCAGCCAGGGAAAATAACCTGCCTCCTCCGACAAACAGCCTTCAGCATTATATTCTCACTTGCCATTTCTTCAATCTTGGCCAAAACCATCACAGTGGTGTTAGCCTTCTTGGCCACAAAACCAGGGAATAAAGTGCAGAGATGGTTGGGGAAGAGCCTGGCCAACTCCATTGTCCTTTCTTGTTCTGGCCTCCAAGTTATCATCTGCAGCATCTGGTTGGGAACTTCCCCCCCATTTCCTGACTCTGACATGCACTCCCAACCTAGAGAGATCATCCTACAATGCAATCAAGGTTCTGTCACCATGTTTTATATTGCCCTTGGGTACATGGGCTTCCTGTCTGCAGTCTGCTTCATGGTGGCTTTTCTGGCCAGGAATCTCCCTGGGGCCTTCAACGAAGCCAAGCTGATCTCCTTCAGCATGCTGGTCTTCTGCAGTGTCTGGGTGTCCTTTGTGCCAGCCTACATGAGCACCAAGGGGAAGTACATGGTGGCTGTTCAGGTCTTCTCCATTTTAGCTTCCAGTGCTGGTCTGCTTGTCTGCATCTTCAGCCCCAAATGCTACATTATCATTTTTAGACCAGATCTGAATACCAAAGAACATCTGATGTCAAAATAAAGTAGAAAAATAACTTTACAAATTGATCGTTTTCAGAAATGTCATTTTAAGAGCCTCCAACCCAATCCAGCCTGGACAGCCTAAGGTGTGGTTAGAAACCTCTCTTCTAAGGGAGGGGTGCTCCTTCACACGTGGTGGGGCTGTTGAGCATTTCTGACCTCACAGTCAGCATTGCCAGTACAGAGAATTTATTATTATTATTATTATTATTATTATTATTATTATTATTATTATTTTATTTATTTTATTTCTATACCGTCCTTCTCCCGAAGAACTCAGGGCACATCCAACAGTAAAGCAAATTCAAATACAAAATTTAAAAACATTTTAAAAACATATTAAACAATTGGCCTTAATCATTAAGAATAAACCCCAGTTAAATATCATCTCTAGGCCAGCCCAGTTTGTTGGAATAATTACATCTTGAGGGCACGGTGAAAGGTGCGTAGGTCAGGGATCTTCTGTATCTCCACGGGCAATTCATTCCAGAGGGCAGGTGCCCCCACAGAGAAGGCTCTTCCTCTGGGGGCTGCCAGTCGACACTGTTTGACCAACAGCAACCTGAGGAGTCCCTCTCTGTGGGAGTGTATTGGCCGATGGGAGGCTATCGGCAGAAGAAGGCGGTCTCATAAGTACCTGGATCCTAAGCCATGGAATATTTTAAAGATGGTCACCACCACCTTGAATCGCACCCGGAAGACTACCGGGAATCATTGCAGTTCGTGCAGGAAGGGTGTTACAGGAGTGCGCCGAGTCGCTACCATAATCGCCCATGCAGCCACATTCTGGAGCCTCCGAGTGCTCTTCAAGGGGAGCCCCATGTAGCGGTAGTGGAAATTTATTCAAAATTTCCGCTACCGGTTCTCCAGAACCTTTCAGAACCTGATATGAGCAACTCACTCTTACCAGTGAATTCTGAAATTCCTCATTTATCAGGTGAAAGATTCAAATCCAACAAGTCCCCTCCCACTGGCACTTGCCCAACATCCGCCCAATAACTGTAACCTCAATTCCCAATAGAAAACCAAGTGGGTCACTGAATGCCCAGTTATAGGAAGACATAAATGGCTCCATAAAAAAGGTACCAGGCTTTGAACTACCACGTCAACAATGGACAATCCTGAATAAGATTTGCACCTCACATGGTGTCTGCTGGGACTCTTTGTGTAAATGGGGTATAATATCCTCCCCTCAGTGTGATTGCAGGGTCCCACATCAAACTGTAGATCTCATCATGACCGGCTGTAAACTGAGGGCATCTACCGGTCCAGTATCTGAGGTTTTTTAACAGAAACAATCCTGTGCTTCAATGATTAATTGGCTGAGATCAGTGATAGCTAACCTTTTTGTTGTCACGTGCCGATAGTCATAATGCAATGTGTGCGCAACCCCCACCCCATGAGCCCTCTCCATGTGTATGTGCATGGGACCCCCCCATGTACGTCCCATGCATGCACATGTAACCCCCTGCGTGCACCCCCATGCATGTGCGTGTGACCCCTATGAATGCACACACATCACCCACACACACCCCAACCCCCACATATGCATGGCAGAGACCCAAAAACCAGCTGGCTGACGGGAGGCACACACAGATGAGCGGTGAAACTTAGCTGGGGTGACGGCTCATGTGCCTGCAGATAGAGCCCTGCGTGCCACCTGCGCCACATGTGCCATAGGTTCACCATCACGGGACTCCACACTGATAGTTGAACAGAGATATTTTTAACATTTGTATATTATTGGGCTCTACTAATCTAGATGAAATGTTAATATATATTGCTAGTCCACGTATGATATGCAATAGGCTAAATAAATGAAAATGTGTAGAGCTCTACATTGTAACACTAATTTGGAGATGATTGTAAAATTGCCCATTTTCCAGGTTTGCTATTTGAAAGAGGTTCCATTGTATGGTCCTTGGCTTCCACTCTCAGTGCCTGGCAACCAGCTCCTTGATGGCTCCGGGTTTCAACCATTGCTTTTGGATACCCAGTTGATGCATAATAAGGCTGTTCTTGTCCATTATGTCATCTGCTGTCTTGCGCTGAAGCCTTGTTGTGTCCTCCTCTCCCCTGGGCTTCTGTTGCCAACTATGGTTTGTTTCAGTCCTTCAGGAGGCTGCACCTAAACCTGTTTTTCTTTTTCTTTTTCTTTTTTTTGTCTAAGGGTTGCTAGGAAAACATTTCCCTGGCCTGGTGCAGTATATTGTGTGACTATGTTACTTGTAGGAAGAAAAGCATCCCCAGCTTATTTCAGTTATACACTATGGTTCAACTTGTCCCCACTGAATCAAAGTACTTCTCAGTTAAAATTTGCGCATGCTCAAGATGGTGGACGGGCTTTGAGAACGCTCCCGGGGGGATGAAGAATGCTCTGGCATTTTGTGGTTGCTGGGGCCAGTTTTTGATCATTGTGTTCCCCAGTCCTGGCTGCAGGGGCTTCCTTCCATCAAAATGAAGGTATTTGTGCCCTCTGGAACATCCTGACGGTCGAGAAAGGGCCGTCAGAAGGAGCCGTGGGGTGCCGGCAGGAACAGCTGTTCGGTGGTCTCCTTTGCTTGCAGGCTTCGGCGGGCGGCAGTTGGAGCGGTGGCAGGTGCTCTGGGACGGCGACGACAGCGACGGCGAAGATGCGAGGGCTTCTCCGGCTCCCTGGCCTCTCTGGGGCTTTTTTCAAAGACTCCAGTGTTTATGGGGCGTGGTGGGAGCCCTCGTGGAGGCGGCGGGGGCGGCGGGAGTGCCTGTGGGCCCTGACTGTTTCCTGGCAGAGAGTGAGGTGAGGGGGTGACAGTCAACTTTTTCCATCACAAGACGACATGGCGAGAGGCTGACAGCCTGGGCAGGCCAGGAGCTGGCTTCTTTGGGCCCGTTCCTGTGTGAATCCAGAGGCCCCCGTGAGTGGGGGGCGGCTGTAACCTGGGGATACAAACGGCCAAAGATCTTGGGGAGTGGGAGAGGCGGGAAGATGGTTGAGAGATGGTTGGACTGTCTCGGGCCTCCCCCCCCTTTTCTGGCCTATGTAGGCCTTATGGCCATTACCTATCTTCGGCCTCGTAAGCCACTTTTTTCGTCATGCAAAATGTCATCAAACTTTTGCCCCCGGGCTGATATATTTACCTTCTGAACTGGCTCTATTTCAACCATTGCCCCTGACTATTGGAATAAAGGACAGCTTGATGTGGGCCTTGAGGGAATCCGGGTCATCATGGTTATATCTACCAGTGGGGACCGCTTCTTGCATTGTTTAACATCATACAGTGGCCCAAGCATCGTGAGAGGATGCCTGGAAGAAACACCCCCTGGATTTGGCGAAATGGCATAATGACTCTCTACACTGTCGTGGGAGGACAGTGGAGGCTACCCACATCTTTAAGGTTGCTGCCTTTTGTCCTCAGGACAGTTAGACTATGAACTTTGCCAGAAGTCATCTTCATCTCTTCCGTTTATGAACGTACTCTACCGTTGAACTTTTTGCGCTGTGAGACTCCCCCCTCTCGCAGGTTTAGCCCTCCACGTTATCGAGGGCCTACCTCGATGACGGGTTTTGGAACCCAGAGAGGTGGCATGTCGCAAAGAGGGGGTTGAGGGGTTTTTTATGTAAATTTTTATCTAAACTTTTAAGGGGTTCTGGGAGGGGGAAGGGTGGGATAGTGGGTATGGGGGACAACCCACTAAGGGGAGGGTTGGGTCGGGCCATAAAGTGTGGCTGGGGGAGTGGGGGATCCGGGGTTGAGGAGGGAGTTAGAGCGCATCCAGATAGTGTACTAAACATCAATACTGTAGGTGGGAGGGGTAGATAATGGCGGGAGAAGGGGGCCACATCGTGTTAGGGGAGCGCGCACCCGCTGTTTACGAGCAGTGGCGTGCTCTGGCCCCCAAGGCTCCTCCCGCTCCCTAGGTTGCATAGACCCTCAGGGCCCGGGCCTTCGGCTGATGCTGTGCAATGCGAGGTCCGTCGTAAATAAAGCCCCCCTCATCTGTGAGCCTGTTCAGGAGGGGGGTGCGGACCTGGCAGGTGTTACGGAGACCTGGTTGGGCCAGGAGGGGGGGGGTTCCCCTCGTTGAAATGTGCCCGCCAGGCTTCCAAGCATTCCATCAGCCAAGGTCACAGGGGAGGGGCGGGGGGGGGTAGCAGTTATTATAAGAGAAGGTCTGAAACCGAGGGAGGCCACTGTTCCTCAGACGGCCGGTTGTGAATCCCTCCTTGTGAAATGGGGCCATGGGGTTCAGATGGGTTTGCTGATCACGTACCTGGCTCCCTGCCAAGTGGCAGCAGCCCTGCCCGAGCTTCTCGGTGTCATCGCTACAGTGGCAGTTGATACCCCCAGGCTTATGGTCATGGGGGATTTCAACCTGCCGTCCGTGGGGGAGACTTCTGAGGTGGCTTGGGAGTTCATGGCTTCCATGACAGCTATGGACCTGACCCAGTTAATTCATGGCCCTACCCACACAGGGGGAAACACACTGGACCTGGTTTTTGTCTCTGGACAGTGGCTGAGAGATCTTGATATAGGGGATTTAGCTATTGAACCCTTGTCATGGTCAGATCACTCTCTCCTTCGTTTCGACTTTCTGACTGCAACACCCCATCACAGGGAGGTGGAGCCGGTAAGATGGTTCCACCCCAGGCACCGGATGGAACCTGATAGGTTCCAGATGGAGCTTGGGCCATTCCCTGAGGCTCTGGCACACGCCTCGACCGGAGACCTAGTGGCCGCCTGGGATAGAGTGGCCGCTGGAGCTCTGGATCGGGTCGTGCCTTTGTGGCCTCTAACCCAGCGCCAATCTCACTTGGCTCCTTGGTTTACTGAGGAACTGAGGGAGTTGAAGCGCCGGAAAAGATGCCTAGAGAGTAGTTGGAGGGCCAGTCTTTCTGAATCTGACCGGACACTGGTAAGATCTCATATTAGGACTTACCTAATGGTGATAAAAGCAGCGAAATGTAGCTATTTTGCTGCTCTTATTGAGTCATCAGATAATTGCCCGCCACCCTGTTTAGGATGACCAGCTCCCTGCTCCACCAGGAAACACGGGAGGACCCCTTGGAGGGTAGAGCCGAGGATTTTGTTCAATAGCTGCATGACAAAATCACTCAGATTCGGGAAGATCTGGACTCCGACTGGGTAGTCTCGGGGGAAGAGACCCGGGCAGGTCTTGAGAATGTTATCTGGGATGAGTTTGATCCTGTGACGCCTGAGGACATGGACAGGATTCTGGGTGGACTGAACGCGACCACGTGTTTATTGGACCCGTGTCCTTCCTGGTTAGTGCTGGCTTCCTGGGAAGTGACACGAGGCTGGCTCCAGGGGATTATAAAGGCTTCACTGGGTGAGGGTGTCTTCCCTGCTGCCTTGAAAGAGATGGTAGTGAGGCCTCTCCTCAAGAAGCCTTCCCTGGACCCGGCAATGTTGGTAAATTATCGTCCGGTCTCCAACCTTCGCTTTGTGGTGAAGGTTGTTGAGAGCGTGGTTGCAAAACAGTTCCCCCAGCACCTGGATGAAACGACGTATCTAGATCCATTCCAGTCGGGCTTCAGGCCTGGGTACAGCATGGAAACGGCATTGGTCATGTTGGTTAATGATCTCTGGAGGGCTCGGGACAGGGGGTGCTCCTCTGTCCTGGTCCTGTTAGATCTCTCAGTGGCTTTTGATACCATCGACCATGGTATCATGCTGCACCGGTTGGTAGAGATGGGGGGGGAGGCACTGTGTTGTGGTGGTTCTCCTCCTATCTCTCCAACCGTTCGCAGTCTGTGTTGGCAGGGAGGCAGAGGTCGACCCCAAGGCCCCTTATGTGTGGGGTGCCACAGGGATTGGTCCTCTCGCCCCTCCTGTTCAACATTTATGTGAAGCCGCTGGGTGAGATCATCCGTGGTTTCGGGGTGAATTACCACCAGTACGCTGATGACACCCAGCTGTACATCTCCACCCGAGACCACCCCAACGATGCCCTTGAAGTGATGTCCCGGTGCCTGGAGGCCGTGCGGATCTGGATGGGGAGGAACAGGCTCAGGCTCAACCCATCCAAGACCGAGTGGCTGTGGTTTCCAACGTCCCAATATAGTCAGTTGGTGCCATCACTGACTATTGGGGGTGAATCATTGGCCCCCACGGAGTGGGTTCGGAACTTGGGCATACTCCTGGACTCACGGCTGTCCTTAGAAGGGCATCTGACGGCCGTGGCCGGGAGGATTTTTTATCAGGTTCACCTGATTCACCAGTTACGTCCCTTTCTGGATCGGGACTCCTTATTCTCACGCCCTTGTCACTTCCCGCCTGGACTACTGCAATGCTCTTTATATCGGGCTCCCCTTGAGGAGCACCCGGAGGCTCCAACTGGCGCAGAGTGTGGCCGTGCGGGTGGTGATGGGAGCGACTTGGCGTTCCCATGTGACACCTCTCCTGGGTGGGCTGCACTGGCTCCCGGTCGTCTTCCGGGTGCGCTTCAAAGTTTTGGTTACCACCTTCAAAGCGCTCCATGGCTTAAGGCCTGGATACTTGCAGGACCGCCTACTGCCACCAATAGCCTCCCACCAGCCGGTGCGCTCTCATAGAGAGGGGCTCCTCCAGGTGCCGTCAGCCAAACAGTGTCGGCTGGCGACCCCCAGGAGGAGAGCTTTCTCTGTGGGGGCACCTACTATCTGGAACAAGCTCCCCCCAGAGATACGGAGGATCCCGGATCTGCGCACCTTCCGCCACGCTCTTAAGACCTTTTTATTTCACCAGGCGGGCCTGGCCTAACCTCTCTTCTTTTAGCGTTGAATTTTAATCTGTTTTAAATTGTGTGGGGTGTTTTAATTCTGTCTGGGACAAATTTATTTAATTTGATTTTATTTGGGTTATTAAATTTTGTATATATGTATTTTTATTGTTGTCTGTTTACCGCCCTGAGTCCTTTGGGAATAGGGCGGTATATAAATCTAATAAATCCTAAATCCTAAATCAGTTCCCATAATTCACTAACTTATCAGCCAACAGGTTCAACCTCAGAAAACAAGCCATGATTAAATATTGAAGTGTGAATGCAGTCATTGGTGAAGTGCTCGGGTTACATGGGTTATATAGATATCATCTGAGCCAGTTTAGCGTAGTGGTTGAGGCACTGGAAAACCATGAGTTCTAATCCTGCATTAGGAACAAAGCCAGCTTGGTGAATCTGGGCCCTAGGAAATAAACAATGGTTATCCACTTTTGAAAAGCCTTAGCAAGATCTCCAGGGCATCTCCATCTGTTGCTTTTTCTGACAACCTTCATACAAAGATGGCTAAGACTATGGATTTTGATGCACCTGGCTTCCCAGGTTGGTGTCAGTTAGATGACATTGAAAGGTTCCTATTATTGAGTGACACAGAATTCTTGTGGAAACAAGAAGGCAATCAGAAGTTGTTGTAATGGCTCTCGATCAGAAATTATAACATTTGGTTTATTGATATGGTTTATTATATTCATATACCGCCCTTCTCCCGAAGGATTCGGGGCGGTGAACAGCCAACAAAAAAAATTCAGAAAATACAAAATTTAAAACAGTATTAAAATCCAATTAAATTAATTTGGCCCATAGTTAAAACCCCTATATTAAAACCCATAATTTTAGCAATTTAAGTTAAAAACAATTTAAAAGAGTAGGTCAGGCCAGCCCGGCCTGATGAAACAAAAACGTCTTTAGGGGAGTTTGGAAAGCGCGCAGAACAGGGATCTGCCGTATCTCCGGAGGCAACTCATTCCAGAGGGTAGGTGCCCCCACAGAGAAAGCTCTCCCCCTGGGGGCCACCAGCCGGCATTGTTTGGCCAATGGTACCCTGAGGAGGCCCTCTCTGTGGGAGCATACTGGTCAGTGGGAGGCTACTGGTGGCAGAAGGCGGTCTCGTAAGTATCCTGGTCCTAAACCATGGAGCGCTCGAAAGATGGTAACCAATATCTTGAAGTGCACCCAGAAGACCACTTCAAAAATGCTATAAGTATAAGACTTATAGCTTTTTCAAATTTTCAGCCTCTTTTTTGGGGGGGTGGGGGGAAGGTGCATCTTATACTCCAAAAATATGGATTAGATGGGCTGGTTTCTTCCAGGAAATAGCCAAACTAGAATTCTTGGTGGAAAAAGTAGAAAGTCCCTTTATCTGGACTGGCTGATATGCCATTTGGCCCTTTTGGAGCTCGGAATTGAGGAACCTCATCAATAAGAGATTAACTCTGCAATTTTAGAGGATGACTCCCTTGGCCTCTGTCCCTCTGATCGTCCTGGACCACCTGTCCATCTCTAACAGAGTAGTTCCTCTGAGTGGCAGGTTAGAGAAGCCCTCCTTTCCGCCCTTTTAAAGTTCTTACAATACACCAAAGCTATGTAACTCTGTCTAATATGACTTCTTTTACCAATGTCTTCCACAACTTGGGCATCCTTTAAATGTGGAAGTTTAACTCCCTGAATTCTTAGCAAGCTAGTTTATAGGGGTCTATGATAATTTGCTGTGGCCAACTCACTTCAGCCAACTTGCTGTGGGGAAACTCACTGCAAGACAACTCACTGTAAGGCAACTTGCCACAGTCAACTTGCTGTAGGACAAGACTTACACTAATATCAAAGAAATGGTGGAATAGAATCATTAAAAAAAGAATATAAAAGAAGGGAAAGAATGAAATGTGAATGGCAACAATTAAAATAATTTTATTTACTTTAAATAATTAAGTTGAATTGTTAAATTGTCCCACAGTGAGTTGGTTCATTTTCAGAGTTTTACCCTATTTGTGATTCGCTTCCCATTGGGCACCTGTCTGTTGATTCTGTAGGAAGTTAGCACTCATCCCTTTCCTAGAAGAATGAAATATTTTGGAAAATATTAAAAAGGCAGAATATTATGTTTTCTTGGATAAGGAATGGGGAAGTATGTTTTAAAGACAAAGCAGCTCCCAATTTCCTGCCCCTCACCCTTGGTTAATGGGCCAGAGGTAGAAATTCAATCTTTGACAAGAGGACCCATCCGCAGCACAATAGCAACAGAAACTAACACAACGGGACCCTTCTAGGACAGAAACTCACTACATGGCATCTGGGAAGATTACACTAGGGAGCAAGGCTAGCTAAGACCCCCACCTCCTGGGAGTCTGACAATCAATCAGGATACTCTTTTTGGGCCCCAGGAAGTTCAAAGCCAGAGAGGGCATAAAACCCGGGGACTCCCTGTAGCTCACCCTTTTTTCTGTTCAGGAACTCAAACCATGTGATCCTGTCCACCATTAAACCATCTTTCCAAGCAATCTCCATGTTTCCAGTGCCTTTTTTCCCACTTGGAGTGAACCCAGAAGGATATTTCTTCATACAGCTCACTTAGAGTTTAGAGTTTTGAGACGTGATCCTTACAGCCATTATCCAAATCATAATGATTTAGTTGTTGTTTTGATGCTAAATCTCTAAAGACATTTTGGGTAGCTTTCAGGTGTCACACAAACAGCAATAAGATGCTTTCACCTGACATCACATCAAAACCTTGTTCGCAAATGTCTTTGCAATGGAAAATATTGGGGGCAAAAATGGAGAAAGAAAAATGCTGGACAGGTGTTTTTTTATATATATGTAAAGGTTGTCTTTGCTCCCCTCCCCTTCAGACATGTAGCCTTGGCTGGACTCTGTCTGGATTAGGAATCTTCTGAAGCTTCTGTCTTGGAAGAGGGGTTTGGTTCCTTTAAAGCAGACCCCTGTCTGGAGACTCTATCAGAAATAAAAGTCATGTTGGTACTTCTGCTGCTTCTGCTACCCCAGGCAGTCTTGGGGAGTCTCAAAGCCAAATGCCTTCTGACTTTGAAGCAGGATGAGGTACACCCACAGAACTATTACAGACCAGGAGAGGTTCACATTGGGGGCATCGTCTCTGCAACAAAGGCTGATTTTCAATCACTACGTTTTAACAAATCTCCTTTGACTCAATTTGATGGGTAAGTCAAAGTTCCTGCACAAATAATAATACAAATAAATGGGGATAGTAGGACAGGGATGGTAGGCACGCTGGTGCACTTCTGCACACCCCCTTATGGATCTCTTAGGAATGGGGTGAGGTCAACAGTAGACAGTCTAAGGTTAAAGTTTTGGGCGGTTGGGGAAGTAACCACAGAGTCAGGTAGTGCGTTCCAGGCATTGACCACTCTGTTGCTGAAGTTGTATTTTCTGCAATTGAGTTTGGAGAAAATTGAGTTTGGAGAAACCTTATGTTTGTATCTACTGTGTGTTAGTGTATTGTTATGGTTGAAGCTGAAGTAGTCATTGACAGGTAGGACATTGTAGCAGATAATTTTATGTATTACACTTAGGTCAGACCAAAGGCGGCGTAGTTCTAAGTTGTCTAAGCCCAAAATTTCAAGCCTGGTGGCATAAGGTATTCTATTGTGGGTAGAGGAGTGGAGGACTCTTCTCATGAAATATCTCTGGACTCTTTCAATTGTATTGATGTCTGATATGCAGTGTGGGTTCCAGGCAGATGAGCTGTATTTGAGATAGCAAATTCTCAAATAACTCTATAAGATCTATTTTTCTTGATTTTGAAGAACAAGCATCCTCTTTTCTTGACATCCTAGCAGCAGAGCAGGACTGTGGATGGAGAAGACAGAGTGGTTCTTCTCTTCTAGCCCCCCCCCCCCTTTCAAACAAAGCAGTTAAGGTGGCTACAAAAAAGGGGGAATGTTGTATTTTCCCTGGTAGTAAAAATGAGTTAACCACCACAATTTGTGTTCCATCCCCAAAATCACTCATTAAATAAATGAATCCCAGATCAGAATTGGCTTTAAATACATATGTGTATCCCATTTGAGTGAATGCCAGGCATTCTAGTTGGACAATCACTTAAATTAAATCTCCATTGTAGAAACATGAACAATGTAAATTTCTCCAGAAATTTAGTAATAAATAAGACTTCACATGATGTTAACAATCATGGTTGCTCATTTTGTTTGTGTGTCTGTGTACTTTCAGATGGAAGAATAGGTCACTATCCAAAGATTAAATATTTGAAATGTGACCTAAAAATTTGAAGAAACCAGAATTCCATTGATTGGGAGTTCTGCACACAAATTAGAAAAGAGTGAGAGTAGAGGGATTTTGTATGTGGTAAATTGAGGAAGATTATTATATAAACAATGATGGAAGAATAATGAAACTCCCACAGGGGAGGACTGGATTGTGGAAATGTCAGAATTTGCAGAAATGACAAATTATCTGCTGAAAAGAAGGTTGGGAATCGATGAAAAAGCCTCAGACATCCAGATAGAGCTGTCTGAAAGTTGAGTCATGATATGGACTTACTGATATTTAATGCTGGAAGTCAGTTATACATTTCTGAACTTGAGTTTCAGAGAAGAGCAACCAAGATGATTAGGAGACTGAAGGCTAACTGGGCGTGGCTAGTCTAGTGAAGAGAACATCCAGGGGAGACATGATAGCAGTGTTCCACTATTTGAGGGGCTGCCACAGAGAGTTGGGTGGTCAAGCTATTTTCCAAGGCACCTGAAGGCCAGACAAGGAATAATGGAGGGAAACTGAACAAGGAGAGAGTCAACCTGGAAATCAGCAGAAATTTTCTGACAGTGAGAACAATCAAAAAATGGAATAGCTTGCCCCCAGAAGTTGTGGGAGCTTCGTCACTGGAAGCTCTCAAGAAGAGACTGGACTGCCATCTGTCCAAAATGGTGTAGGGTATGCTTAGATGGATGGTTGGACTTGGTGACCTACAAAGTTCCTTCCAACTCTGTTAATCTATATCTGTAACTTTCTGTTTTTAACTTCTTCTACCTTTTCTTCTTCCTCTCTTCCCTTCTTTCCTTTCTTTGGCTTATGTAACATTCTTAATAAATATAAATCTTTAAAAAAGAATTAGACAAAGCTAATATTATTAGATTATTTCAGACATGATGCATTCGGTATCTGACAATAAAATTGAAATACTCCAGAGTTACAATCAAATAGATGAGATATTTTTGGAGCTATGAAAAAAAAATTCCATCAGATACATAATTAAATGCTCCAAACCTCTCAGTCTTGGGTGGATTAAAAATATTATTATTCAAAGAGGTTAATTAAATGTTCTTTCCACTGATTATGTTCCAATATATTCATATTTTCAGGATAGCATTAACAGAGTACTGGAAATATCTATCCTTCCTTTTTGCCATCGGGGAGATCAACAAGAATCCCAATATTTCATTCAATGTCACTCTGGGTTACAACATCTATGACAATTATTTCAGTGCACAAATGACCTCGGAGGCTTTGCTGGACCTGCTTTCGGAGGGGGAGGTCAATGTTCCCAACTACAGCTGTGGAAGGCAAAGAAACACAGTGGCTGTTCTTGAAGAGGCTGATACTGACATCTCCATCCAGATGTCAACAATATTAGCCACCCAAAAAATCCCTCAGGTATGTCTTTGCTGTGAAGATGAATTTTTAGTCATGCAACTTTAAGGCTCCTTTACATCGTCTGTTATGAATGAAGAGCAAAGTTCTAGTATAGGAATTGTAAAAAATAAGGATGAGGTTTCTATCGAATGGGAGACAAGAATCCCTTGCGTGGAACTCTTAATGCAAATTGTGCATGTCTACCGGCCATTGGCAAGAACAAAATGCTACACTGAAGTGAAAAGAGAAGTAAAATGGCCAGAGACACCCAACAAAAGCAGACAATTCCTCCATTAGGGCTCAATTTTTGGTTTTATGTGTTTATAGAGTTTCCTTTCTTTCCTTTTCAGATCAGTCACAGTTTTATTTCCCAGATTCCGAGTGATAAAACTCAGCTTCCTTTCTTCTACCCAATGCTCCCACCTGAGGAACTTCTGTACCCAGGGATGGTGAAGCTGGTCCTCCATTTCAGGTGGAACTTGGTGGGTCTCCTTGCTCCAGACACCGAGAATGGACAAAGGTTCACGAAGACATTGACTTCCATGCTGATAAAGAATGGCATTTGTCCAATTCTATCACAAACCTTTTCCCCATCTGCTATGAAAGTCTTCATAGACTGGAAATTATACCGCAATTGGAGAAAGGCAAATGTCTTCATGTATGGTGCTGACATGAATACATTCAATATAGGGATTTTCATTATGCACCATATATTTGGAACAGTTACCAAACCTCTTAAAGGAAAAGTCCTGATCACCACCGTATGCTGGGACTTCACAATTTATTTGAAAGAGAACTACCTTCCCATTCAATATATTCATAGTATTTTTTTCTTTCTTCTGAAGAGAAATCAAATGGCAAAATATGGTGGTTACCAGCAGTTTGATTCTTTCATGCTTCACCTTGTTAAGAACTCCTTGCTGTGTTCTTATACCAAAGATGCCTTTTCGGTGAAAGTCTGGAGAAGGTGCAGGGAGAGAGAAGAACTGGAGAGTCTCAGAAAAGAGGAGATGGATCCGATCCTGGTTCTCGATAACTATTTCATTTACAACACAATCTGGGCTGCGGCACAGGCCATTAATGCTGCGTGTTTATCCAGACCCAGGAGGACATTTAAAGGTGTTAACAACATGAAAGCTCCAATGCTGAAGGCATGGCAGGTATTTCTTTTCGATTGCACAGTTGCCCATTTTATGTTTATTGATGTATATTTTAATTAGTTGGCCTCCCATCTTATCACAGGAGAACTCATTGCAGTTGAGAATCAATTTTACCATTATCAGCTGGGTTCCTATTCTGATATATATAAAAATTAAATTAATCCCAACTTTCTATTTCTCTTCCTTTTGCACTTGTTTCATCCTGTTCATTTATTTTATTTTTATACTCCTTTTTAATAGCTACTTGGTAAATATATATATGTATGTGTGTGTATATATATATGTATGTATGTATGTATGTATGTCTGTCTGTCTGTCTGTCTGTCTGTCTGTCTGTCTGTCTGTCTTCGGTTATTCGGGTGTTCTCCCACGTAGAATTGGATGTGGCCTGGCAACGTTTCAACGAAGTCTCATTCGTCATCTTCAGGCTGGTGTTCCTGGCTTCATCCTTCCAGGAGGGAAGATCCTGGAAGAATGAAGCCGAGAACACCAGCCTGAAGATGACGAATGAGACTTCGTCGAAACGTCGCCAAGATACTTCCAATTCTACGCGGGAGAAGACCCGAATAACCAAAGACCTACATACAAACACCCGCGAAAACCTCAGAAAACAAATATAAATATATATATATATATGTAAAGAATTATCCTAAAAATGCGAGTTCGAAGTATAGTTATAAAAGAAGCGATAGACATCACGATCTCCGGAACGTTTAAAAAGTTTAAAAATTTATTTAAAACTTATGCTAAGCTTTCGTCGGCCCCTACCGACTTCGTCGGAGTGTAAAATCCCCATTGAAGCGATGCTTGCTTTTATGTAATGCTGATCAGTTTGGTCATTGCGCATGTAACAGGCCCACCCCCTTCCTTCCCCCCTGTAATTATCTTTTTTTCTGCCTCAGTCATGCTGACAGATGACGATGCAATTTCTCCTACCTCTTTCCTCATTATGTATTGCCTCTTTCTCTCCCTGGGGGGCAACACAGGGCTATCAGGCATTTCTTTGAAGATATTTCTCCCGGCTCCCTCTCCCTCATTGTTATGCCTTTCCCTTTTAGGCACACACGTTGCCTCCTCTAAACCCATTTGTTTTGCCCATGATCTTCTGATAGGTCTGCGTTGCTCTTCCTCACCCCCCCCCCCGTCTCTCTCATACTGCTGCTTCCCTAACATACTCTCTTGCCCGCTGTCAGGGTTTGTCACCCCTTCATTGGGCCAATCTCTATGCCTAAAGGAGGAGATTTGTCCCTGATCCCCATTCAATCTTAGTGATCAGTCCTCCTTAAGTCCTTCCTGGTGCCGTAAAACCTGGTATGCCGGTGGTATGTCAATATGTCTATTGAGGGAGTTGTTGTTAGAGAACCAGGCTTCTTTCAAGAGGCGTCCTCCTTTTGTTTCATCGTGGGCAATGACTTCGGTCTCTTGGAAGTTGAACTCATGACCATGCTCCTCCATGTGCATCCAAATCTGGGAGCGCTGTTCCTTGCGTCTGACCGCTAGTTTGTGCTCATGCATCCTAGTTTTCAGTCGTTTTGATGTTTCTCCTATGTAATGACCTGCACAATTGCTGCAGTTAATACGATAGATTATTGAGGAAGTCTCCTCCTTTGGTAGAGCTTCTTTCGGGCGCATTACTCTCTTCCTCAGTGTTTGGTCAGGTCTGTGCGCCACTTTAACCCCATGTGATGCAAGGATGCGTGCAGTGGTTTCGGACACCCCCTGTATGTATGGGAGCACCCTCCACGTTGATATTCCACTTGCACCCTCAATGGGTTGCCGGGCCCTGGATGTAATACATCGTTGGATAAAATCCCTCGAATAGCCATTGAGAGTGCAGATCCGGTAAAGATGTGCCCGTTCTTTTGCTTTGGCTGCCCGTGTGCTGCAATGGGTATCTATCCTGCTAAATAATGTCCGAATGCAGCTGACTTTGTGCGCATTGCTCTCGACTTTGTGTGATTGCTCTCGTTGTGCAAAATGCGATCAGTGTTTGTGGTCTTTCGGTATACTTTTGTGTCGATGCTCCCATCTGGGTTGCGGCTAATTTGCACATCCAGGAAGGCTAGTTTGTTATTGGCCTCCTCTTCCATTGTGAATTGGATATCTGGGTACATGGAATTGAGGATTCCCATAAACCTGGTGCTATCCTTTTGTTTGATGATGGCGAATGTGTCATCGACATAGCGTGCCCAAAACTTGGGTTTGCATATTTTCATCGCTTCCTACTCCAACAGCTGGAGGACGGCCTCCGCAATCACCCCTGAGATTGGTGATCCCATCGGTGTACCCTTCGTTTGTTCATACATTTGGTCATTAAACGTGAAGTATGTTTTTAGGCAGAATTTCAATAAGTGGATGAGGTCTAGCACAGATGTTCCGGAGATTGTGATATATGTATAGCTGGAGGCCTCCAGCCTCTTTCTTCTTGGACTTTTTTCTTCATAAGCAGGAGCACAGCTGTGCCATCTAGAATAGAATAGAATAGAATAGAATAGAATAGAATAGAATAGAATAGAATAGAATAGAATAGAACAGAATTTTATTGGCCAAATGTAATGGGACACACAAGGAATTTGTCTTGGTGCATACGCTCTCAGGGTACATAAAAGAAAAGATACATTCATCAAGAATCATAACATATAACACTTAATGATATTTATAGGGTACAGATAAGCAATCAAATCATATTAGGAAACAGTCAATATAAATCGTAAGGATACCAGTAACAAGGTTACAATCATACGGTCATAAATGGGAGGAGATGAGTGATAGGAACGCTGAGAAGATTAATAGTAATAATAATGCAGAGTTAGTGAATAGTTTGACAGTGTTGAGGGAATAATTTGTTTAGCAGAGTGATGGTGTTTGGGAAAAAACTGTTCTGATGTCTTGTTGTTCTGTGTGCAATGCTCTATAGCATCATTTTGAGGGCAGGAGTTGAAACAGTTTATGTCCAGGATGCAAGCTGGATATTTTCACAGCCCTCTTTTTGACTCATGCAATATACAGGTCCTCAATGGAAGGCAGGTTGGAAGTTATTGTTTTTTCTGCAGTTCTAGTTATCCGCTGAAGCTTTCAAGGTGTCCCCAAACAAAGGAAAGTTCAAGTCCCTGCCCAGCACCCACATGTCCATCACATGGTCCAATCGAAACACCATCCCACATGCCTCCATGTTCCAACCTCTCAGGTGCAGGGCGAGATGGCCTTGACTGTCTGAGAAAGGAATGTTATTATGACTAAATATCACCCATGCTCCATACAATCCCCCTTCCAGTTCCCCTCAGTAGGAAATGTGGCAGTCCTGAAGGCACAATGACAGAAATGGCTTCCACACCTGACACCATCTTCATCTCAATGCAGAGTTTAACAAACACAATGTACTAATAGGGCAAAGTCTACCCCTCCATAGCTATCCTCAAGGTGAGCAGAGATTTTTTTTTTTCATCTCAGTGATCTGCTCATTGATCTGCAAAGCAGTTGTTTACAGCATTGTTTTTGGGTGGGGAATTTCTTTTCACTTTGGCTTCATTGGCAGAATTCCTTCAGTGAGCTTGAGCACAGCATCCATTTCCTTCAGGATTTTAACTTTGGACCTCATTAGTGGGAGCTACGGGATTGCATCAAACTAAGCTCACTCCTTTGCTACACTTCCCATTGGTTTTCTAACCTCTGCAGTGACAATTATGAATGGGAAGAAATCAAGGGCACCTCCCTTGTTTTCAAAGTCACTCTTGGTACTTCTAATGGAATCTTTATGGAATACTAGCTGGATACCAATGCTTCACTATGAAACTATGTGATGGGGCTTGATAAATTGACAGTTAAGCTTGAAAATCAATTAGTAGTTATGATTGGCCTCTCCTCTCCCCCTTTCTCCCTCAGCCTTGCCCCACAGAAGCCTATCCTATCTTTTCTCTCCCTCAAACATATGTGGCAAATTTCAATTCTGTAGGCTTTAAAGAACTGTTCTGGAGATTTTGTGATTATGGTGTTAGTGGTTTTTGCTTATATATATGTATAGATTCCACAGGACAGATCCTTCAGTGCAGTCCAAGACTCTATGGAGTCTTTCCCTAGAGCTTTCTCTGTCCTGTGTAACACTATTCATTTTCTCTTCCATTTCAGCTTCATTCTTTCCTTCGGACTTCTCAGTTTCATAATAATTCCATTGATGGGGTATATTTGGATGAGAGTGGAGAGCTGGTAGCAGACCTGGACATTGTAAACACAGTGATTTTCTCCAATAGGTCTGTTAGCAAAGTGACAGTTGGGAGTCTAGAAAGACAGGGATTCTTGGATTTCAATGTCATTATCTACAAGAATGCTACTGCAAAGATGGAACTGCTGAACCAGGTGGGGAAAAGATTTTATTGTATCCTTCTGGTAGTCTTACCAAGAGGATTGCAGAGTTGGGGCAGGAAAAGTCATCCAAGTTATCCCAGAGAGGAAAGAGGTTCTATGGGTAGATGTTCAGGTATCTCTGAGAAGAAATATCCTTAACTATACCAGATACATGTTTATCAGTCTTCTGCAAGGGAGCTAGGTTTAAGTCATGGGACAATTGACTTTGCCAAACAGAAAATTCATTCAATTTTGTCAGAGTGTTTGAAGCATAACTGCTATTTTGAGACAACCCAGTATCAAAATTCCACACACAGAGGTTCGTCTTACAAACAGTGTTTGTAAGACGGTTTATATAGTCTTACAACAGTGGTTGTAAGTGGTTTATATACAAGACTTACATACAGATGGTAGGTGCATACCAGAAAAGCATTCAGTCTTCTTCAACTCTACACAGAGAACTACAATGAAAATACATGAGGAGAGAGAGAGAGATGCCCTCTCATGGCCTCCTTTATATAAACAGCAGCAATAAACCTGCTGATTCATCCTCATTGCATCATTCTGGTCCACAGCCTTATATCAGCTGCTCAGCTTTAAATTGTCATTACCCTGACAAATTTCCCCATGATTATTTACATTAGGAATTTATTTATTTATTTATTTATTTATTTATTTATTTATTTATTTATTTATTTATTTATTTATTTATTTATTTATTTATTTATTTATTTATTTATTTATTTATTTATTTATTTATTTATTTATTTATTTATTTATTTATTTAGAATGGGAAAACTTAGAAGTAGGCAAAACCAAAGCAGCAAAATCAGTTCGATGAGCTCAAAGTTTTGGGGAGGCTTCAAATTTAGCAAGGCTAAACCTTGAACTGGAGATCCCCAAACTTTGATATTTCGCTTCTTTTTGGAAATACAATAATTCATTTTGTGGATGTTATTTTGTTCCCTTTCTCTGCCCAGCCCCTTCCCTCTTCCAGATGTGTGGAAATCTGCCCTCCTGGGTTCATGAAGGTGGCTCAGGAAGGGAAGCCCATCTGCTGCTACAATTGTCGTCCTTGCGCAGAAGGATCCATCTCCACCCTGGAAGGTGAGTGATAGCAAGATAAAGGGGCAGACTTTGGAGATGACCACAGATCTTGGGATTTTCTACGAACATACATTTTGAAAGGCTTGACCAGAGTGTGTCCCACCTCTTTGAGTCTGGATCAAGATATTGTAGGGAGTCATGCACCTGGCCCTGAAAACGTGGCCAAATAGGACAGCATTACATATGGACGGGCCAGGCTCTTTTTAAAAGTCATTGTCTGAGTTCTGGCCCATGATCAGGAGAGGAGAGGAACCATGAGTTGGGACTGAGACAAACTTCCTCCTTGACCTTGAGATGGTCTTTCTGCTTATGCAAAAGAGAGGGATGCATTTAGATTTCCTCACTCCCTATTTAACTCATCTTCAAGGGGAACTCCACCTGTCTTTCTCCATGGCAAAAATAGTGTTCATCCACTTCAGCTGGCATAAATTATGCTAGGCGATCATTCACATGAATTTCATCACATTGTAGGCTGGATCTCATTGGTGCCTGAAAGCACTAACAAAAGGCTGGGATCCAGTTTTCAACAGGTTCAGAAGTGGAATGGGAAAACTACGGGAACTGCCTTCTTTTCTTAAATCCTTTCTTCCTCCCTCCTTCTATTCTCTCTATTCTCTCTCAACAAGCCAGCCCTCGAACTATATTCGCTCCTCCGCTATCTGCCTGCTATTCTCCGGAGCTGTGCTTCGAACTTTGGCTCTATCCATCATCCCGCTGGCTGGCCATATTGGACAACAGGGCAGCTCACGGGAGGACTTGTGGAGCCGGTTCTTCTTTGCCACCTACCCTGAGGGGATGCCAAACCTGCAGGATGTATTTGCCGGGCCACGGTAAGAGAGTGGCCTTGGACTTTCTAACCCACCTGCCTTCTATGGTGGACCGCCGTGAGAGGGTGGTCTGGACATCCCCTCAGCCAGACAGAATGCAGAGACTTCTAGCCGCTACTGTGAGAGGGTAGTGGCGTTTCTCCTGACTGACCTGGTCCTGCTTTAGGACATTCTGAACTACTGTTATGGACCTCTGCCATGCCTTCCATCTTCTTTGCCCATATTTGCATCGGATGTACCCTAGGTCTATGCTTCTTGCCCTGCGAGATTCCCCCCTCTCGCGGGTTTGGCCCTCTATGTTATCAAGGGCCTATCTTAATGACGGGTTTTGGGACCCTAAGAGGTGGCATGTCGCAAAACGGGGACTGAGGGGTTTTTAAAGTTCTTTTTTAATGAGTGTTTTAGGGGGTTCCGGGGTGGGGGAGGGTGCGGGTTTGGGGGGGAACCCGGGGGGGGAGAGGGACAGGTCTGGCAGTTTGTGATGCCTTAGGGGGTTTAGATTCTGGAGGCAAGAGGGCTCCTATAGAGCCCTCTGTTGAGGGCTGTGCTATAAATATGCTATGTGGGAGGGGCAGATATGGCAAGAGCAGGGGACCATATCGTGTGGTGGGGGCACGCACTCGCTGTCTTCGAGCGATTGCTTGCCCCGGTCCCCCGAGCTATTCCCGTTCCCCGAGTTGTTTAGAATCTCAGGACCCGAGGCTTTGGCTGTTGTTATGCAATGCGAGGTCCGTTATATATAAGGCCCCCCTCATATGTGACCTTCTTGAAGAGGGGGGTGCGGACCTGGCTGGTATTACTGAGACCTGATTGGGCCACGAGGGGGGGGGTTTCCCCTCATGGAGATGTGCCCACCAGGTTTCCTTGCATTCCACCAGCCGAGAGCCCAGGGTAGGGGTGGGGGATTAGCGGTCATTATTAAGGAAGGTCTGGGTCCGAGGGAGGCTACTGTACCTCAGATAGCCGGGTGTGAGTCCATCTTTGTGAGGTGGGGTCCTGGTGGGCAGATGGGTCTGTTAGTCACGTACCTGGCTCCCTGCCATGTGGCAACGACCCTGCCCGAGCTTCTCAATGTTGTAGCCGAGGTGGCGGTTGACACCCCGAGGCTTATGGTCATGGGGGATTTCAATCTGCCATCTATCGGTGAAACATCTGAGATGACCCGGGAGTTCATGGCTTCCATGATGGCCATGGACCTGACCCAGGTAATTCAGGGCCCGACTCACATTGGTGGACACACCCTGGATCTAGTTTTTGTCTCTGGTCAGTGGTTGAGTGGTCTTGACATTGGGGATATAGAAGTGGAACCCTTGTCATGGACTGACCACTCGCTCCTTCGACTTGACTTTCTGACCACTGCACCTCACTGCAGGGAGGCGGAACCAACTAGGTGGTTCCGCCCCAGGCGCCTGATGGATCCTGATAGGTTCCAGACGGAGCTTGGGCCATTTCCTGAGACACTGACACGCGACTCGGCTGAGGACCTGGTGGCCGCCTGGGATAGGGCAGCCGGTGGGGCCTTGGACCGCGTCGTGCCTTTGCGGCCTCTGACCCGGCGCCGAAATCACTTATCTCCTTGGTTTACCGAGGAGCTGAGGGAGATGAAGCGCCGGAAAAGACGCCTAGAGAGCAGTTGGAGGGCCAGTCACTCTGAATCTGACTTGACACTAGTAAGAGCTCATATTAAGACTTACATAGTGGCGATAAAAGCGGCGAAATCCAATTATTTTACCACTCTTATCGCGTCATCAGATAATCGCCCAGCCGCCCTGTTTAGGGTGACCCGCTCCCTCTTCCATCTGGGAGCGCGGGAGGATCCCTTGCAGGGACGTGCTGAGGACTTTGTTCAATATCTGGATGATAAAATAACTCAGATTCGGGATGATTTGGCCGCTGACTGGGTTAGTTCAGGCGAGGTGACTGAGCCAGGTCTTGAGAGTGTTATCTGGGCTGAGTTCGATCCTGTGGCTCCCGAGGACGTGGACAGGATTCTGGGAAGACTGAACGCAACCACATGTTTATTGGACCCGTGTCCCTCCTGGTTGGTGCTGGCCTCCCGGGAGGTTACACGAGGATGGCTCCAGGAAATTATAAACGCTTCTCTGAGTGAGGGTGCCCTACCGGCCGCCTTGAAGGAGGCGGTGGTGAGGCTCCTCCTCAAGAAGCCCTCCCTGGACCCAGCTGTTTTGGCAAATTATCGTCCAGTCTCCAACCTTCCCTTTCTAGCGAAGGTTGTTGAGAGTGTGGTGGTGTGGCAGCTCCCCCGGTACCTGGATGAAGCTGTCTATTTAGACCCGCTCCAGTCCGGCTTCAGGTCTGGATACAGCACCAAAACGGCATTGGTCGCGTTGGTGGATGATCTCTGGAGGGCCCGGGGTAGGGGGTACTCCTCTATCCTGGTGTTGTTAGATCTCTCAGCGGCTTTTGATACCATCGACCATGGTATCATGTTGCGCCGGTTGGAGGGATTGGGGGTGGGGGGCACCGTCTTATGGTGGTTCTCCTCCTACCTCTCCGACCAGTCGCAATCTGTGTTGACAGGGGGGCAGCGGTCGACCCCGAGGTGCCTAGTGTATGGGGTGCCACAAGGGTCGGTTCTCTCGCCCCTTCTGTTCAACATTTATGTAAAGCCGCTGGGCGAGATCATCCATGGTTTTGGGGTGGAGTTCCATCAGTACACTGATGATACTCAGCTGTACATTTCCACCCCAGACCACCCCAACGATGCCGTGGAAGTGATGTCCCAGTGCCTTGAAGACGTGTGGGTCTGGATGGGGAGAAACAGGCTTCGACTCAACCCCTCCAAGACCGAGTGGCTGTGGCTGCCGGCGTCCCGATATAGCCAACTGACTCCATCGTTGGTTATTGGGGGTGAATCATTGGCCCCCACGGAAAGGGTGTGCAACTTGGGCATCCTCCTGGACCCACGGCTGTCTTTAGAGGATCATACGACAGCTGTGGCCAGGGGGGCTTTTTATCAGGTCTGCCTGATACGCCAATTGCGGCCCTTTCTAGATCGGGACTCCCTACGCACAGTCACTCAGGCGCTCGTCACGTCTCGCCTGGACTACTGCAATGCTCTCTACATGGGGCTCCCCTTGGGGTGCACCCGGAGACTCCAATTGGTACAGAATGCGGCCGCGCGGGGGATTATGGGAGTGACGGGACGCTCCCACATGACACCTCTCCTGCGTGAGCTACATTGCTTGCCGGTGGACTTCCAGGTGCGTTTCAAGGTGTTGGTAATCACTTTTAAAGCACTCCATGGCTTAGGACCAGGGTACTTACGGGACCACCTTCTACCACCAATTGCCTCCCACCGGCCAGTTCGCTCCCACAGAGAGGGCCTCCTCAGGGTGTCGTCAGCCAGACAATGCCGGCTGGCGACCCCCAGGGGGAGGGCCTTCTCTGTGGTAGCCCCCACCCTCTGGAACAATCTTCCTCCAGAACTGAGAACGATCGCCGACCTCCGGACTTTTCGTTGGGCTTTGAAAACTCATCTTTTCCAGCTTGCTGGTCTAGCCTGATCCCTTCTAATTTTAAAATCTTTTAGAGTTTTTAGACTTGATTTATTTTAATATTTATCTGTTTTAAATTTTCAGCCAAATTTATATTTGTTTTTATAATATTTTAACTTTTATGTACTGGTTTTTATTCGGCTGTTCACCGCCCTGAGTCTGCAAGGAGAAGGGCGGTATATAAATCTAATAAATAAAATAAATAAATAAATAAATAAATAAATAAATAAATAAATAAATAAATAAACAAGTACATTGATGAAATCATGACATTAAAAAAAATGGTATTAAGCTGTTCTAGACATCTACATACAATCATCCACACCAACAATTTTACCCAAAGAATTCTTTTTGATTAAAGGGAGATCCTATTCTTGCTCTTTTTCAGATGCCGACAAATGTAATAAATGTCCAGAAGATCAACATCCAAACACCAATCGAGTTCACTGTATTCCTAAAATGAAAAGCTACCTTTCTTATAAGGAAAATCTGGGGATCATCCTGACTGCCATTGCCTTGTTCCTCCTTTTAATCACAGGCTTTGGTTTGGGGATCTTCATTAAATTCATGGAAACTCCCATTGTCAAAGCCAACAACCGGGACCTCTCCTACATTCTCCTGGTCTCCCTCCTGCTTTCCATCTTGACCTCCTTCCTATTCATTGGTCAGCCAAGGAGAATAACCTGCCTCCTCCGACAAACAGCCTTCAGCATTCTATTCTCACTTGCCATTTCTTCAATCTTGGCCAAAACCATCACAGTGGTGTTAGCCTTCTTGGCCACAAAACCAGGGAATAAAGTGCAGAGATGGCTGGGGAAGAGCTTGGCCAACTCCATTGTCCTTTCTTGTTCTGGCCTCCAAGTTGTCATCTGCAGCATCTGGTTGGGAATCTTTCCACCATTCCCTGACTCTGACATGCACTCCCAAGCTAGAGAGATCATCCTCCAATGTAATGAAGGTTCTGTCACCATGTTTTATATTGCCCTTGGGTACATGGGCTTCCTGGCTGCCATCTGCTTTACAGTGGCTTTCCTAGCCAGGAATCTGCCTGGAGCTTTCAATGAAGCCAAGCTGATCACCTTCAGCATGCTGGTCTTCTGCAGTGTCTGGGTGACTTTTGTGCCCACTTATCTGAGCACCAAAGGGAAATACATGGTGGCTGTTCAAGTCTTCTCCATCTTGACCTCCAGTGCTGGCTTGCTGGGCTGCATCTTCAGCCCCAAGTGCTACATTATCATTTTTAAGCCAGATCTGAATACCAAAGAACATCTGATGTCAAAATAAAGTAGAAAAATAACTTTTACAAATTGATTCTTTTCAGAAATGTCATTTATTTATTTATTTATTTATTTATTTATTTATTTATTTATTTATTTATTTATTTATTTATTTATTTGTTTGTTTGTTTGTTTATTTGTTCATTCATTCATTCATTCATTCATTAGTTCGATTTATACACTGCCCTTCTCCGAAGACTCAGGGCGGCTTACAATGCATTAAGGAATAGCCTTCAAGAGCCTCCAACCCAATCCAGCCTGGACAGCCTAAGATGTGGTTAGAAACCTCTCTTCTAAGGGAGGGGTGCTCCCTCACATATGGTGGGGCTGCTGAGCATTTCTGACCTCACAGTCAGCATTGCCAATACAGAGGAAAGTTTTTCGTTCCTTGCTTCCTTCTTTTTCTCTACTCTTTGACTCTCTGAAGAGTAACGTTGGAAGAAATGTCCATCTGAGTTCATTTCCAAGAGGAGAAAAAGACACTGGAAACATGGAAGTTGCTTGGAAAGAAGGTTTATTGATGAACAGGATCACATGGCTTGAGATCCTGGACAAAAAGAGATGCCGAGAGTGCCTGGGTTTATCCTCTCTGTTGGGCTTTGAATTTGAGCTTGTGTTCTGATTGGTTGACATACTCCCATGGGGCCATGCAAGGGTAACTTCATAGGTTGTCTTTTGAGTCCCAGGCTTGGTTGACTCTTGCTGGGTGATGATGTAATGAAAGGGCTTTGGACAATTCCTATTATGGCTCTGCCTGAAGGAGGTAGATCTTCGTTATGTAGAATAGACTGCCCCAGTTCTTAATGGCCCATTGACAATGGGGTGGGGGCTGAGTTTCTGCCTCTCTTTTAGGGGAAATATTCTGCCCTTTTAATATTTCCTAAAATATCTCATTTTTCTAGGAGAGGTGTGGGTGCTAACTTCTTACAGTAACTTAAACTTTTGCCATCCAATTTCTGGACATGCAGTAAATTTAGCAAATTAAGTTGTTAAAAGTGATAGAGATTTGAGGGCAGTGGTTTAGCATCTAATTTGGAGGGGAGAAGTGAAAAACCAACAAGTCTGTATTTCCCAGCTTTTTGTTGTTGTTGTTTTCTTTATTGAAGAAATGTGGGTTTTAGGGGGAGGGAGGGGTCAAAGCAAAGGAGTGGATTTAGGAAACTTGTCCTAAAGCTGCCACCTTACCATACAGAGTCTGGTTTCTCAAGCTTGGCAAGAGCCAGGAGAGGTTTACAGTCACCGAACAGCCTGATGATCTGGGTAGAAAGCTTCAAAAGCAGCCACCACTTCTACAAAGACTTGTCAGAGTATTGAAAGGGATGACCACTGTGGCTTTGCCCAAAAATTAAGAAATATTGGGAAAAATAAGAATTTGGTTAATAGAAATAATATTAGAAAAAAATAGAACTCAAACCAGAGATTTTCCTACTACGGATGATTGAAGAAAACTATAGGAAAGAAATAAAGTACTTAATATTACACATAGTCACGGCAGCCAGATTGGCACTCACCCAATATTGGAAAATTGATCGACAGCCAATAGACCAACTGATAATCCAAAAGGGCCTGGTGGCTCAGCAGACTAAAGCATTGTGATTAACACCAGCTGTCTGCAATTACTGTAAACTGGAATCTCACCAGGCTCAAGGTTGACTCAGTCTTCCATCATTTCTAAGGTAGATAAAATGAGGACCCAGTTTGTGGGTGTTAGATCGATAGGGATGACTCTGGGGCCAGGCAGTTCCCGCTACTTTAGTTGCTGTGCGTCTTCACCAATCTGAGTCTGCTGATGACACAGCCGGCTCGAGGACGGTCGTACTGGCGAGGACTTAACAGTGGAGGCAATAAGCTGACTTTGTATAAAATATATAAAAGTATGAAGGCAATTGCTTAACACATTGTAAGCCATCCTGAGTCTCCGGAGAAAGGCGGCATATAAATCAATTTTTTTAAAAAAGATCTATAATTGTGCGGAAATGGACAAATTAACATTTGAAATGAAAGATAAGACTCGAAAGGTTATATAGCGTAGAATAGGTGGTATAATTGGATAACTCGTAGAAATGAGAGTAAACGTAAAATTCTGCCCAATAATAATAATTAATAAGTATGCACTGTTAATAAGATAATGGACATGAGACCAAAGTCACTTTTTCTTTTTATGCATTGTGGTTTGTATTAATATATGTATCTTGTATATACATGGTATAACATTTTGCTTTTTGTATGTTTAATAAAGTTTTGTTTTTAAAATCAAAAAAAAAAAAAAAAAAGGAAAGAAAAGAAAAGAAAGAAAAGGGTGACCACTCCCAGGAGATATGAGGATCAGGCCCAAGTACTGCAGGTTCCCATTAGGGCAGGATCGAAGGAGGAGAAGCTTCCAGGAAGAGGGAAAGTCACATCTGGAAGACCGTGGGACTTCCAACACCTCTATACCATAAAGAGGGTGTCAGTGTGTATGAGAGTTGATGACTGGGATAGGCATGGCAACAGGTCAGTCATTGGGGATTGGCTGGAATAGGACATGGTAACAAGGTCAGCCAATGTAAAGGCATAGCAACTAAGTCAGCCAATGAGGGCTGTTTGGGAGCTGAAACAGCTTGGAGCCTGGGTGTGGCTTAGGTTAATTGACATGTATAAATATAACTTGTGTGCTCCTATTATTGTCCTTCCTTCTGTTAACTGTGCTTCTGTGATTATGCTTCTGATTCTGAGAACTGCTCTTGGTATTGTATATATGTCTCATGTGTTAGGCAGCCAGTGGATGTTTCTTAAGCTTCAGTTTGGCTGTCAGCACGTCAAGATGCATGTATCCTAGTGCTGACATAAGAAGGAGAACGCAGGCGTCTGCAACGGGATGGTTACCTTTCACCTACTCATTTTCTCTGGAGATAATGTCCCCTAGGAGTTGGATGGAAGGGGGGAAATTCTTTGAATTGGAGCAGTAGATTAGGGGTGAATTTGCATTTCTGTCTCTTTTTGTCTCTTTCTCACCCCAAAAAGCTTTTGATTTTATCTTTATTTGATTCACCTCCACCCCATCCCATTGTCTTTGTTTATTCAACCTCTTCTCCATGAGGCTGATTGGTGGCTGAGCTCCCAGGCAACCATTGTCTCTGCCTTCCTGTTTGATTGGCTGCTGGGTTGCCATGATGACAGGGGCAGGCCAGGAATAGAGGCAGCCACTAGGGGAGAGAGAGAGAGACTGTCTGTCTGTCTCTCTCTCTCCCCCTAGTGGCTGCCTCTATTCCTGGCCTGCCTTCTGTGTTCCCTCAGAACTGGAGGAGTTGAAGGGGAAATCTCTTAGGAAAGAAACTATGATCAGATGAAGCAGGGTGGAGGGAGCGGGATGAAAAAATATTTAACCTCAGAAAGCTTGCCAGAAAGATTAATTGCTAGTTTACCTCTAATGATGTAGGTTCCTATGAGGATTCTGTGTACTACACAGGAAACCATTAGTGTTAGATCGGCGCAGGAAAGAAGAAGTGACCAGCAGGGTTCAAGTAACAAGTTTTAATAACAAGAACTGAACGGCTTGTGCGCTGCCGGAGCTCTCCTTATATACACTCCGGCAGACGCACCGCCCACTGACAGGGATTCAAAACTCCCGCCGAAAGGATCTTCAGCCAATCCCAGGCGGATGTCCTTATAAGGACATAACACTCCTCCCCCCTAGTTCTTAGTCAGTCGATCAGGGAAATAGTCACTAAGATAAACAGGACGTCTACGTGCCCGCGTAGACCTGCGCAGTTCAGAGTCAAGATGGACACTCTCCCGGACGGAGGGTGTCTGCTCTGCTCGGGGCTTCTTCCCCGGTGCTGGGCTGGATCTGGCCGTCGAGGACGCGGGCACTGTGTCCGAACCTCCGGCCGGGTCACGGACCTCCGCCTGCGGGCGATGCTGGTCTGCCTCGTTCCTGCACGGATCGTGGAGCCGCCGGTGTGGATCCCTGCTCTTGGCCGGTCCGGAACTCCTGAGCCACGGTAAGTTCCTGGGTCTCCCTCGGGTCCCCTCTGGGCTGGGGTCGCGCCGGTCTGGGTCAGGGTGCGAGTCCGGCGGTGGTGGTTGGGTTAAGCCCCCGGGGTCTCCGGTCGAGTCCGGCTTACTCCCGGGGCGGCAGGCGGACGGAAATGGTGACTGGTCGGCTCTGTCGGGGTGGCGTAAGCCTACCTTGCAGGGGTGGTGTAGGCCCTCTCTGCGCGGTTGGTCTGGCGGTAGTGCCGAATGTTCCCTCTGGCCGCTGGGCTGCTCGACCTGGTCGGGTTGGTGTTGGCCTACCCTGCCGGGGTGGTGGAGGCCTTCCTTGCAGGGTTGGTTTTCTGCGCGGTTGGCGGGTTGTTGTAGGGTCTCCTGGAATGTTGGCTGGAGGTCCCCAACTCTGGGCTGCCGGTTGCCCACTTCGCAGGGTTGACGTTGGCTTCCCCTGCTGGGTTGTCCCCGGTCTACTTGCCTTGCCGGATCTGGTATCAGGCTAGGTGCCGGGGTGTTTGTTCGTCCCTCGGGTCGCCGGTCTCCCTCGTCTGGGTGGTTTAGGCTTACTTCGGCGGGGTGGTTTAGGCCTACCTCGTCGGGGTGGTTTAGGCCTACTGTACCGGGGTGGTTTAGGCCTACCTCGCCGGGGTGGTTTAGGCCTACTTCGCCGGGGTGGTTTAGGCCTACTGCGCCGGGGTGGTTTAGGCCTACCTCGTCGGGGTGGTTTAGGCCTACTGCGCCGGGGTGGTTTAGGCCTACCTCGTCGGGGTGGTTTTCGCTCACTTCCCTCCACCTTTTGCGGAGCTGGTCGAGATGACGTCTCACGATCTGTCCATCGTCCAGCTCAACGCGGTAGGATTTGGGACCGGTTGTGCTGTGTACTGTAGCTTTAAGCCATTTAGGCGAGCCGTGGAAATTAAGAGCGAATACGGCATCACCGACGGAAAACTGTCGAAGTTGGCGACTGGCTGATGCGGGCACCTCAGAGGAGTATTGCGGGTGCAGTCTGTCCAGGGGTGACTGGAGTCTCCTGCCCATTAAGAGTTCAGCGGGGCATTTTCGGGTGGCAGAGTGAGGCGTGATATGCTGGGTAAGCAAAAAAGTGTCAATGCGCTCCTGCCAGTCCCCCGGGCCCATCTTGGCGAGCGACTCCTTCGTGAGTCGCACCATCCGTTCAGCCTGCCCATTTCCGGCCGGTCTGTAAGGGGCAGAGAGGGCATGGCGAATGCCCAAGCCCGCCAGGAAAGCTTCCATGGGCACGGACGTAAGTTGGGGCCCGTTGTCTGAGACCAGAACGTCTGGGAGTCCATGGGTCGCGAAGAGGCGCCGGAGGGCACGGATGGTAGCTTCCGTTGTGGTGGATGCCATGGGGACGACTTCCAACCACTTGGAGTAGGCATCAACCACGATGAGGAGGTGGTGCCCATGAATGGGGCCAGCAAAGTCTATGTGAATGCGCGACCAGGGGGAGCTCGGAGTCTCCCAGGGCATCGGGTCAGATTGAGGCGGGGCGGCTCTGACTTCTTGGCACGGGCTACACCTGGCGACCCAATGTTCAATGTCTTTGTCCAGTGTCGGCCACCAGACGTAGCTCCGTGCCAGGGCTTTCATCCGGACTATGCCCGGGTGTCCTTTGTGCAGCGCCGTAAGAGTCCTTCGTTGAAGAGTGCTGGGAATCAGCACCCTATCTCCCCATAGTAAACAGCCGCGCATGGTGGACAGCTCCCCTTGCTTGCGGCTGAACGGGATGAAGTCGTCGCTGTCCATTCGAGTCGGCCAGCCTCTCAGAACCCAGGAGTGGACTTGCCGGAGGATGGGGTCAGCTCGCGTGTGCGTCGCTACGTCGGCAGATGTCACCGGACAGTTGTTGTCGTTGTCAATATGCAGCAGCTCGAGCGTGGGGGCCGGGTCTTCCACGGATTCAGCGGATGGGCACCTGCTCAACGCGTCGGCGTTTGCGATGGCTTTACCAGGCTGGTGGACGAGGCTGTAAGAGTAGCCGGCGAGGAAAATGGACCAGCGCGTCATCCGGGGGGACATGAAGGCTGGGGTCTGCTTGTCCCCTGCTAGTAGGCCGAGGAGGGGCTTGTGATCGGTGACAATGGTGAATTGCCGTCCATACAGGTATTCGTGGTAGCGCTTCACCCCTGCAACAATAGCCAACGCCTCTTTGTCCAGTTGGCTGTAGTTGCGCTCAGCACTAGACATAGTCTTAGAGAAAAATGCGATGGGGGCTTCACGACCGGTAGGCAGTTCATGGCTGAGCACAGCGCCAACTCCGTACGGGGAAGCATCACAGGTCAGTCTGAGGGGCAGTGTCTCATTGTATTGAATGAGCACACTGTCTGAGGTCAGAAGTTGCTTAACGGCTCTGAATGCAGACTCTTCCTCACGTCCCCACCTCCAGGAAACCGCCTTCGCCAGCAAGCGATGGAGCGGCTCAGCAACAGTGGCTTTCTGCTGGAGGAAAATAGCGTAGAAGTTAAGCAATCCAAGGAAAGCCTGAAGCTCCGCTTTGTTTTTGGGGCTGGGAGCTTCATGGATAGCTTTAACTTTTGATTTGGTGGGGTGGATGCCAGAACTATCTATCAGATAGCCCAGGAACTCGACTTCCTGTACCCCAATGATGCACTTGTCCCTCCGGACTCTCAAGCCCTTCTCCCTGAAACGCTGGAGAACTAGCCTTAGCCGGTCCAGGAGTTGAGCTTTTGAGTCCCCAGAGATCAGTACATCATCGAAATAAGGCACCACCCCTGGAACGCCTTGGAGAAGGCGTTCCATCATGGATTGGAAAATGCCAGGGGCTGCACTGACTCCAAACTGGAGACGGTTGCACTTAAACGCGCCTCTATGGGTGACAATAGTCTGTGCCTCCGCCGTTTCCTGATCTACTGGCAGTTGCTGGTAAGCCTGGGCCAGGTCCAGTTTTGCAAAAATTTTGCCCTTGCCGAGTGAGTGCAGCAAATGTTGCACTACTGGCACGGGGTATGCGCTCTGCGGCAACGCCTTATTGATGGTCACTTTGTAGTCGGCGCAGATGCGCACAGATCCATCCTGCTTCATGGGAGTCACAATGGGAGTTTCCCATGAAGCATGATCGATGGGTTCCAGAATACCTTGGGCAATCAGCTTATCTAGCTGAGCGTCTTCTTTAGCCCGCAAGGCAAATGGAACCCGGCGGGGCTTGAGCCGAATTGGGGTTACCCCCTTGTCCAGATTAAAGGAGATGGGTTTCCCTAAGAACGTCCCTAACTTACCATCGAAGACTTCTTGGAACTCTCCGATGAGTGAGTCGAGTTCGCCTGAGCTAATCTGGTGGATGCCTCCAATAGAAAGCCCCAGCGGCTGGAACCACTCCACGCCCAGCAGGGTCGGGCGGCTATGCTCCACGACGGTTATGGGAAGCTGGCCCTGGAACTGCTTGAAGGCGATCCGGAGGTTGGTCCGCCCGATGACGCCGATGGGGTTGCCGCCGAAATCCACCAGCTTGGAGTGCAGAGGTTCAAGTTGGCGCTTGGAGAGATTCGGCTTGAGCCTCTTGACCTGGTGCCAGTCGATGATCGAATAGACGGAGCCTGAGTCGACTTCCATCGTGCACGGCAAGCCTTCTGCCAACAGTTTCACGTGGAATTTTGTGGCACTGTTGGTGCTGGTGAGGGCGATCGTTGTCTGGTTCACAGCGCCGCCATGAGAACTGGTGCGGTCGTCGCGCTTTTGCTGGGTTGAGGACCGTTTGGACGACCTCTGGGAGTCGCGACGATTTTCTGGATTCTGGGGCTTGATCGACTCCAGAACAGGATCAGAGGCTCTGCATGCCTCTGCGATGTGCCCCCTCTTAAGGCAGCGTCTGCAGGTGGCATCCCGCCAGCGACAGGATTGGCGGGGGTGGTGTCCCTTGCAACTGCCGCACTGAGCGGCGCGGCGGCCATCGTTTTGAATTTCCCGCCTGGTTGGGCGGGAAACTTTTAAAACGGTTGATTCTCCCTCTGAATCAGTCGGAGTGGACGAGTCGTCGGATGATTCCGATGACGGTTTGCGGATCTTATGGATCCCTCGGGACTGGAGCATGGCAGCAGCGGCGGTCTCGGATGTTTCAGCAGCCGTAGCCTCCTCAAGAACGTCCTTCAAGGACAGTCTTTTTCTGCTTAGGAACTTCTTTTGGAGGTTGGCATCTCTCATCCCGAAGACGATCCCGTCGCGTAAGACATTGTCAACGTTCTCAAATTCGCAGTTAGCAGCGATTTGACGCAATGCCGCCACAAAGTCTTTAAGCGATTCGCCTTCCTTCTGATTACGTTGGCGGAAGGTAAAGCGGTTCGAAATGGGTGTGCCCGTTGGGGCATAGTGGTCTTGCAGGGCAGTCTGCAGATCCACCCAGGACATGACTTCAATGTCCCTGGGTGCGACGAGGTTGACGGCGAGTTCCAGAACGTCGGAGCCGCAGTTAGCGAGGAAGAGAGCCCTCTTCCTCTCGTCGTCAAGGTTGTTGTAGCCGTTTCCCCGGAGGAATTGGCGGAAACGTATCATATACGAACTCCACTTCTCCCGGCTGGGGTTGAAGGGAGCCAGCGAGGCGAACGGCGCTTGCGGCGTTGCCATTTCTCAGACCGCGTCGAGTGACTTCAGCTCGTTATGGCGATCGTGCCACGCGGAGGTTCTTCTCTAGTCCTTCGTCGCCAGTGTTAGATCGGCGCAGGAAAGAAGAAGTGACCAGCAGGGTTCAAGTAACAAGTTTTAATAACAAGAACTGAACGGCTTGTGCGCTGCCGGAGCTCTCCTTATATACACTCCGGCAGACGCACCGCCCACTGACAGGGATTCAAAACTCCCGCCGAAAGGATCTTCAGCCAATCCCAGGCGGATGTCCTTATAAGGACATAACAATTAGGGTCCTAGGACTTCCACCAAATTCAAAAACTATTAAAATATAGCTTGTATTTTAGAAAATCATATTCTATTCAATTATTGGGCTGGTGGTATCAATTGTTGCCCCCAAAATATTTTTTTTTGAAAAGTGAAAGGATGGAATATTAATGAGATATTGCTTTTTTTGTTTTTTCAGATGCAAAAAAGTGCACCAAATGTCCAGATGATGAATATCCAAATGAGGTGCGAGTCCAATATATCCCCAAAGTTATAACTTTCTTGTCCTATGAAGAACATCTGGGCATCATCCTCTTTTTCCCTACTTTTATTCCTAACTGCAGTTCTTGTTTTAATCATATTCATCAAATACCAGGGAACTCCCATCGTGAAAGCCTACAACCAGGACCTCTCTTACATACTTCTGGTCTCCCTCCTACTTTGTTTCTTGTCTCCTTTTCTCTTCATTGGTCAACCAGGGAATGTCTCCTGCCTTCTCCGACAAACAGTTTTCAGCATCATCTTCTCAGTTGCCATTTCTTCTCTCTTGGCCAAAACAATTACAGTGGTATTGGCTTCCTGGCCACAAAACCAGGAAATCAAGTGGTTGGGGAAAAGCTTGGCCAACTCCATCATCTTTTCTTGTTCTATAATCCAAATTATCATCTGTTCCATCTGGCTGGGAGTTTCTCCTCCATTCCCTGACTCTGACCTCCACTCCCAGCATGGATCAAAGATCTTGCAATGAAATGAAGCGTCCGTTGTCATGTTCTACATCACCCTCAGCTACTTGGGCTTTCTTAGTGCCATCTGCTTCACAGTAGCTTTTCTGGCCAGGAATTTGCCTGGAGCTGTTCTGTCCCAGCTCCAGATTCCTGAGGATATTGACACACACCAATGGTCCTTATCAAATTTATTAAGTAGCAAGAATAAACCAAAGACTGGCAAAGGTTGGCAACCAACCCAGAAAACAAGATACAATAAGACTTTTTACAAAAATGCTCTAACATTTTTGTTAGACAATAATTATCAACAACTTAATAATTACAAGTTGTTTCCAGCAAGAAACTTACTAATAGCGTGTGACTTAAATAGGCTAAGGGCCAATTATCCTCAAGCCTTACTCTCGAGGAGACCTTCTCCTCCTCCTCCTGAGAAGCCACTCCTGCCTTTTGGCAGCCCTGCATGCTCGAGCATTGAGGAGAGGCTCCTCCACTTCGCTCTCTCCACTTGAAGGAGTCTCTGGAGGTTTTGAAGGCCCTGGTTAAGTCTCTGCCTCTGACACCACATCCTCTTCAGCCTCCTCGCTGTCCGACGTGAGCACTGGCTGCCCAGACTGCTGGCATGACACCACAACAGCCTCCTCATCATCAGGATCAGCCACAATCCGTACAGGCCGCTGGTAGGCCACAACAGGAGCAGGTTCCAAACATGCAGCTTTGGAGCCGCAGGTTGCTGACCCATGTGCTAGCGAGTGAAGCAATCTTCCACGCTTTGCCTACTTTTCTCATTGCTGCTGCCTCTGACAATCAGCTGTGTTTTAGAAGCTGTTTTTCAGCCCTAACGAGGTGCTAGTGAGGGAGGTGATCTTCTGCGCTTTGCCTGCTTTTCTCATTGCTTCTCCCTTTGACCTTCAGCTCTGCTTTAGAAGTTGTTTTTCATCCCCAACCAGGGCATAAAAAGTGCATGGATGCGCTCAAAACCAGCAAACCAGGGGTGAAATGCTCCCAGTTTGGACCGGCTCGGGCGAGTAGGTAGGGATGGCAGCCGGCAGTTTGGAGAAATGGTAGCAAAAATCTCTGTCCCCGCCCCCGATGCCCAGCTGAGCCGCGTGATCATCAGAGCCTTTTTTTCCTTTTAAATGGCTCTGACAAGCCAAGCTCTGACGATCTCAGCTGAGTTGCCTGCCAATCACCTTTTGAAAGCATTTTTACATGGTTTTACATGTAAAAAATGGTTTTAAAAGTAAAAAAAAAATTGGCCACGCCCACCGAGTCACATTACCACCCCCCACCAAGCCATGCCCACAGAACCAGTAGTAACAAATTTTAGATTTCACCCCTGCAGCGAACTAATGTGCTGAAGCTGACCAGATTAAGGACATTAGCCAGATGAATACCTGGTAGGCAGAATTCTCTCTCCCCCCTCCTCATTTTCTTCCCAAAAAACTAAGGTGCATCTTATACTCCGAAAAAAGAAATTTTACATATATTTCAGTTTGTTCTCCTCTCTTCATTTTTAATGTTATTATTCTGCCCAAATAGTTGTAGATGTTTCAAATGCACTTTGCTGTGTCTGCATGTACCAAGAAGCCCACTCCATTCTTTGCTTGGCCCCTCCCGTCAAAAAAGTATCTTTTGTGAATTTTCTTACTATTGTGTTCCTTGCATCTTATATCAGTTACTCCCGTTATCTCAGTGCCTTTTCTTCCCATTCTTTCTACAGTTTCTTCCATTTTATTTCCCAAACTGACTGTGTTCGAGGTTCCTATTTTGTATTTGTACTGCAAGCTAGCTCACTGCTCACTCTAGGAATTCAATTCTGAATGGTTCACAATTGACTCAGTCTTCCATCCTTCCAAGATCGGTAAAATGAGGACCCAGATTGTTGGGGGCAATAGGCTGACTCTGTAAACTGCTTAGAGAGGGCTATAAAGCACTATGATATGCTATATAAATCTAAGTGCTATTGCTATTTTCCTGTTCCGACTCTTAGTCCTTCAACATTGCTGCAGTGTTTTTCATTGATCAGTCTGTTTGTATCTCATAATAATGTCTGTCGCAATGTATTGTCAATTGTCAGCTTGCTGGGCTTGTTGCAACTTCACCAAAGCCCCTTTAACCAGAATGTTTCATGGTGATCCAAGATGGCCTTCATGGTTGCAGTAATGGTCATAATGGCACTAGGTTGTGCTTATTTCACCCACTCCTAGCAATCTCTTACTTTGTCCTGTTACCATCTGTCACAAAGTGGACACGGGCTTGGACTTTGAGAGATGATGGAGATGAATGAATTATCCAAATTTCTACTGGGTGTCTCTTCCCAATCTCACCTGCCTTCCTCACACCATTCCCACAGGGTGCTCAATCATCTCAGTCTGCAGAATGGTTTTATACAAATTGCATGATGCTATATTTTAGCTCCTCTCATGTTTAACTTCAGCAAAATAATTTAGGGGGCCAGTTGCATAATCCACAATACCTTTCTCCTAATTTGGATGGGAGCTCTCTACTCTCCTTATGCTGATGATGCTGAGGCCAATATTAAAAAGAACCTGAATTGCAGATTAACTATGATACACGTAATGGATTTTTAGAGAGTTCCCAGTTTATTTATGGTATACCCACAAGATCCTAAATGGAAGACTATCATGTTTCAAACACCTGGGTGTGGCATTTCAGACCTCAGACAGACTAATGGCACAGGCCAAATCAGATGCCTTGACTGCTCAAAAGTGCTCAGTGGCCATCTTGCAATTCAGTTTGACTAGCATGGGAGAACCTGTCATTCAGCTGCCCTTTACTTCTTTCAAACAAAATGCTGGCCCACTCATGCATGGAGAACATCTTATATCATTTTCAAAGTTTGGCCTGTTGGAACATTTTGAAAATATGGAAATTCCTCTGTCTCACATTTCCACATTATGTCTGGTTGTAAGCTGCTTCTTTGTATTCAGGTCTGGTCTCAGAATGATGATGTAGCATTTGGGGATGAAGATGCATCCCAGCAGACCAGCACAGGAGACCAAGATGGAGAAGACCTGAACAGCCACCATGTACTTCCCCTTGGTGCTCAGATAGGCCGGCACAAAGGACACCCAGACACTGCAGAAGACCAGCATGCTGAAGGTGATCAGCTTGGCTTCATTGAAGGCCCCAGGGAGATTCCTGGCCAGGAAAGCCACCATGAAACAAATAGCAGCCATGAAGCCCAGGTAGCTGAGGGTGATGTAGAACATAAGAACAGAGCTTTCGTTGCATTGCAGGATAATCAGTCCAGGCTGGGAGTGGAAGTCAGAGTCAGGGAATGGAGGAGAAACTCCCAGCCAAATGGAGCAGATGATAATTTGGACAGAAGAACAAGAAAGAATGATAGCATTGGCCAAGCTTTTCCCCAGCCATCTCTTCACTTGATTTCCTGGTTTTGTGGCTAGGAATGCCAGCACCACCATGATTGTTTTGGCCAAGAGAGAAGAAATGGCAAGTGAGAAGATGTTGCTGAAAACTGTTTGTCGAAGAAGGCAGGTGGCTTTCCTTGGTTGACCAATGAAGAGAAAAGAAGACAAGAAGCAAAGCAGGAGGGAGACCAGAAGGATGTAAGAAAGGTCCCGGTTGTTGGCTCTGACAATGGGAGTTTCTCGGTATTTAATGAATAAAATTAAAACCAAGCCTGTGATTAGGAACAACAGCAGGGCAAAAGAGACCAGGATGATACCCAAATGTTCTTCATAAGACAGGAAGGTTTTAACTTTGAGGATACACTGGACTCGGTCCTTATTTGGATATTTATCATCAGGACATGTGGTGCATTTTTCCATATCTGAGAAAACCAATAAGTAGCATTTATTTAACATTCTGTCCTTTTACCTTTCAACAAACACCTTCTTGGGAGAACAGCTAATAACCGGAGGAAATTCCAAATGTAGTGTATTTCTTAAGAATTCCACAGAAATATAAGAATATCATTTAAAAAAAAAAAAAGTGTAGGTAAAGTCTATGAAATTGTGAGAAGTCCTACTTCTTAAATGATTTCCTATGTAATGTGCAAAACTCTCAAAAGAACCTACAATATTAAAGGTAAAGGTTCCCCTCACACGTATGTGCTAGTTGTTCCCGACTCTAGGGGGCAGTGCTTATCTCCGTTTCAAAGCCAAAGAGCCAGTGCTGTCCGAAGACGTCTCCATGGTCATGTGCCCGGTATGACTAAACACTGTTACCTTCCCACCAAAGGTGTCTATTTTTCTACTTGCATTTTTTAAGTGCTTTCGAACTGTTAAATTGGCAGAAGCTGGGACAAGTAACGGGAGCTCACCCCATTACACAGCACTAGGGAATGGAACTGCTGAACTGCCAATCTTTCAATTGACAAGGTCAGCATCTTACCCACTGAGCCATCATGTCCCTACAATATTAGAGGTATTAGTCACTTATTCTTTTTAGGCAAAGTTCCGGGACATGGTGTATGGCAGTTGTTAATATACTGGACTAACAGGATGCCTATCTTGTTGGCTGGCTGAGGAAAGTAGCCTGCAAAATAATGTGTAATGGCTCCTGGGAGCAGAGATTGTCTGTTTGTAATGAAGTGCACACCACCTCATTGTGAACCAGTAACACATTCTCAGTAATCCTCAAGTGGAGAGCGAAGTAGAATGCACGGCAATAAAATTTTCAGAGGATGGACATAAGACAATTCCTCAAATTTCTGAGAACTCACTTGTTCTTTGAAGCATAAGAGTGAAAGGAGACATCCAAATTAAAAAGCAGAAGAGATATTTTCACTGACTGTAGTAAAACTTGCCCAATCTACCTCAGCCTTCTATCTCTTCCCATCCCCTCCTTCAAGGTCTCTTTACTATTCTTCCCATTAGATAAGTAATTATGCACTTTCAAAATAAGGGGAGAAAACAATTGAGGTTCAATTTGTCTTTTAACTTGCACTTCCATGAAAACACTCTGGGTATATCCATTCCAGTGGTGAAATGTAAAATTTATTACTACCGGTTCGGTGGGCGTGGCTTGGTGGGAGGGGGGTGTAATGTGACTGGGTGGATGTGGCCAACTTTTTTTTTAACTTTTAAAAGCATTTTTTCTACAACCTCTTCTACCACCATTTTAAAAGCATTTAAAATACTTTTAAAAGATTCTGTTAATCCCAGCTGAGCCGTGCGATCTTCAGAGGCTTTTTTTTTTACTTTTAAAAGCATTTTTTCGGCTGAAGAAAAAATGCTTTTAAAAGTTAAAAAAAAGCCTCTGATGATTGCGCAGCTCAGGTGGGCATGAGGGGGGGGGCAGGGATTTTTGCTACTGCTTCTCCGAACCACCTGCCGCCATCACTACCGGATCGGGCGATCCGGTCCGAACCGGGAGCATTTCACCCCGATCCATTCCCACAAGGCCTTCCCTTTTCTTTGGTGTCACCCACCTTCCTCAGTGGAGATGGTCCCCTCAGGACAAGGAACACAGTCATAACAGCAAACTGGCTCTCCCTCTTGAGCCCGCTTGACAAATCCAGGCTGGCATTTTTCCCCACATTTGGACTGTGGCAGAGACTAAGCAAAACAAGAAGAAGCGCCAAAGAAAATGTGTTAGGAGTCATTATCCAGGCAAAATGGAGGGTGACATGAAGTCTCTGGATTTCGCTGAGGTAAACTTTAAATTACAGGTGATACCACTATATACAGATTCTTCACTTAGTACCCGTCTTTTGCTTCTGGAATATCTCATTGCAACAAACGATTTTTCTACCTAACAAATTCTGGAAGCTTGTAACTGAGAGAAGATTTAAGCATTCGGTGACAAGAAATGGTTTCTCCTCATCACTGTAGGAATATGAATTGCTTCATTCCTCTTATATCCATGGTTTGAAAGAATGACGATGGATTAATTTTAAATTTTAGAATAAAATTTATTTTATAAAATGTGTTATAGTTTTATTGTATTAGATTTATTAAAATAGAATCAAAGTATGATGTAGACAAAAAATGTCTGACTGGACTACATAAAATACTGTATTGCAAAGATTCTCCTCTTTGAAAGAAATCTAGCACAGTTAAAAAAAGAAAGGAAAAAATGGACCTTGAGCTTGTTTGGAGGTTCTAGCAGGGGAGCGCAGCTATCGTATACCCTTGACCGAAGATCGGTACACTCCTTCTATCTGGGATGGTCGTCCTCTTCCACCGAGCATGCAGCTTCGGGAGGGACGCACATGGAGCGGTGAGGGAGGAAGGGGACACCCGCCTAGCCAGCCAGATCAGCCGAATCAACCCTGGCGATCAATGGGGTGACAGATGTCGCAGCCAGATCGCCCTCACAAAAGAAAGGAAAAAATAAGTACAATTTAGGGTTGTCCGCTTTAAAGGATATGTCTTTTTGTTTATTTGCATTTTTCCTTCAATTTATATGGTTGCCATCTGGGTCAAATGAAACTAAAACAGACTGTCTAGTTGCTATAAGTGTAGTGAGATGAGATGGAAGATGGGGCCATGAGAACAAGACTGGTGAAGATGTTTAAAGATAAATCAGCTAAATGTTGGAAATGTCATCAGACATCTGGCTCATATTATCATATGTAGTGGACACGAGTAGAAGCTAAAAAATATTGGAGAAAAATATGTACGTGGTTGGAAAATATGATACAAAAACATATTAGTTTGAAACCTGAAATATTTTTGTTGGGAATACTGCCAGAAACTTATAGTAAAGAAAATGTATATTTGATTATTCATGTAATAACTGCAGCTAGAATTGTATTTGCACAAAATTGGAAAAGTGAAGATAATTCCTACCGAGGAGAATATGATAAGGAAAATATTAGAATGTGCAGAAATGAATAGATTAACACTGGCAACTAAAGAGAAAGAACAAACTGGCTATTATGCAATATGGGAAACATTCTATAGATGGTCAGAGGGCAAATATAAAAATCAGACATAAAAGTAGATGAGTAAAATATAGAAAATAGTTAATAGAGTTAAGCAAATTAAGAAGAGGGTGTAAAGTATTAGATATTTAATGTAATGGTATTAAATTAAGAATAGATTAAATAATGAATATGATTGTAAATTTTAACTGTTATTGCACAAACATTAGTACCCAGAAGACACACCCAGAAGAATATGATTATTTGTACTAAAATAATTAAAAAAAAAAAGACTAGGTCAGTTTTGCTGCAGCACATGGGACATGAATATGATCCCAGTATGATGAGAGATGTTTCTAAGGTCCATCTAGATATGCCCGAAAAGTTCATTTCTGTTGAAGAACTACAATTAAGTGACACCAACTACAATTGAAATACATTTATTATTAGTTAAATCTAGAGACTTGTCTCTTTCCCCAAGAGGCTTAAGGTAGTTAACAATCAAGACAAAATGCATTCAAGGGATTTTCAGATGAAGACCCCACTTACAAGCCAAATGCCAAATCTTAGAAGCATTTAATTTCAAAATCTCCCTCATTACTTCAGATATAAGGAAGGGCTTTTATATAGATCAAAGTCATGTTTCGGTGCTTTAGTTTTCTGAGTCAGCTCACATCTGACCATTCATCCATGGGCTTGGTGGCTCAGCAGACTAAAGCATTGTGATTAACATCAGCTGTCTGCAATTACTGTAAGTGTGAATCTCACCAGGCTCAAGGTTGACTCAGCCTTCCATCCTTTCTGAGGTAAAAATGAGGACCCAGTTTGTGGGGGCAATAAGCTGACTTTGTATAAAATATACAAAAGTATGAAGGCTATTGCTTAATGCATTGTAAGCCGCCCTGAGTCTCTGGAGAAGGGCGGCATATAGATCAATTTTTTTTAAAAAAATTGTGATTTCATGTGAACTGAAAGTTTTAGATATCTTTCCTAGGAGCAGAAAGTCAATTGCTCTATCATAGTTGGGTGGGCGGGAGGCACGGTTAATTCTGGTCAGATCTGGTCTGCTTAATGCTACCCCCAACTCAGACAAGTTGAACCTTAGTTCCAGTGGTGAAATGCACTTTCCTTCGCTAGGTTCAGAAATGTGAGTGTGTATGTGTGCCTCTTCTGAGCATGCAGAAGGGTAAAAAAAAAAAAAAAGAGGATGTAATGACGTCCTGGTGAGTGGGCGGAGCCTCCTGCCATTGGCCCTACCGGTTTGTGCAAGCTAGATAGATCCAGCCAGATTTCACTACTGTCTAATTCCAAAGCTTATTTCTCCCTGGGACTAATAGGACCTTCATCCATTCTTGGTGTAATTTCATCAGATTCAATCCAAAACTAAAGTCAGGCAGTAGTAAACAGAATTAAATGCTTTGCTACAAGGAATCAGATAGCTCAACAGGCTAGATAGCCTGTTATTAACATTCAGCTGTCTTATTGCAAGTTCGAGGCTCAAGGTTGATTCAGCTATCCATCCTTTCTAAGGTAGGTAAATTGAGGACCCAGTTTGTGGTGGCAATAAGCTGACTTTGTATAAAAATATACAAAAGTATGAAGGCTATTGCTTAATGCATTGTAAGCCGCCATGAGTCTCTGGAGAAGGGTAGTATATAAATCAATTTTTTTTTTTAAAAAAGGAATAGTCAAATTGATGTTATCAGCACCAAAATCCTCATCACTTGTGGGCATCTCTCACCAGTTTCATGGAGATTCCAGAGGATGCACAAAATGGTATTTCCTACAAAACGGTAATCCAGCATCTCATATTGGACATGGCCGAATCAGCTTTAAAGAGTGTTCATATTATATAACATGTAAAGGACATCTTGGTCAATACTACTGAAGTCTTCCAAGCACCCTAAGAAAACTCTAAATCTTCTACTCCCAATATTCAATATTAAATTCTACTTGAAGGTCACCCACCATGATCACTAGGCACAGCCATTTTGAAATGGGCCCCACGGATTTCAGAAATAGAGAAAAGACACCAGTATTTCACAAACCTTGTTGAGCAACTTAAGCCGTGACAGCATATCTTGGTTGATGAGAAGCTTCTGTCTTTCGAAACTCCCCATTTGCTCTTTGATAGGGTTCTCCTTGGGGAAAACCAACCAGCTTGTGATGTTCATATCAGCTGATACCTCTCCATTTTTATCCAAGTACAGTTTCTCCTGTGAAAGGTTGCAAAACTCATTCTTCTCCAGAAAGGGATGGAACTAGAATAGAAACCAGGGGTGTGTTCTACTTACCTTTACTACTGGTTCACAATGGGGCTGTGTGCACAGAATGCTGTTACTTTCCCACCAAAGGTGGTCCCTATTTTTCTACTTGCACTTTTTATGAGCTTTCAAACTGCTAGGTTGGCAGAAGCTGGGACAAGTAACTGGAGCTCACCCTGTTACGCGGCACTAGGGATTCGAACTGCTGAACTGCCGACCTTTTGATCGACAAGCTCAGCATCTTAGCCACTGAGCCACCAGGTCCAAATAATACAATCTCTTAATTGATATACCACTCTTTTGCTTACACCGGAATTTAAGATCTGTTTACTGCTATTCCAGAGTGTCAGATATGGTTAAAAGATCTCAGTCACAAGAGATGAGATTCTGACTGAATGAGAGGGGAAAGATCCTAAAAAGAGAAGCAGTTTTAGCTGAGGTAGTGAATTAGAGGAGTTTAGTCTCCCCTTCAAACTTTAACTAGGATTCCGTCAGAGAGGAGGTTTTGGGCTACCGGGTCTCAAATAATCCTTGAAGTTTATGGTAAATTTTTACGATGCTAATCATAAATGCAAAAAAGCCAGGGATTTATTTAAAAATGCATACATCTTTTTAAAATCCATTTAGAATAACAGAGTTGGAAGGGACCTTGGAGGTCTTCTAGTCCAACCCCCTGACTAGGCAGGAAACCACTTCAGACAAATGGTTATCCAACATCTTCTTAAAAACTTCCAGTGTTGGAGCATTCACAACTTCTGGAGGCAAATTGTCCCACTTATTAATTGTTCTAAGTGTCAGAAAATTTCTCCTTAGTTCTAAGTTGCTTCTCTCCTTGATTAGTTTCCACCCATTGCTTCTTGTCCTGCCCTCAGGTGCTTTGGAGGTGCAATTGTTTATTATCAGATTTTATCTGTCATGTTTCCTGCTTTTTGGAACATTATTGCCTGAGTGAATCAATAAGCCAACCCATTTACATTATTTTAAGCACAAGAAGGTTGAGATAGTTCTCCTTCTTTTCCTTTGGATTTCTTCTCCAAAGAAACTTTGATGGATCCTTGGGGGGATCCCTTACCTGCCAGGGCTGCAGCCTTAGAAACCCAAAACTCTCTCTGCCCTCTTTTGTTCTCCTTCTGGATCTGGAGGAATATGCAGCATTGAAGGCATGGGCCAGAGTCTTAAAAGCACTAAAAAGATGGTGGTGAGTTTTGATCCGGATACTGTTTTTTTTCTCTTGGGTGTCCAGCAGCACTTTCTGGGTGCATCTTCTCTGGCCCTTGACAGAAAATCTGTGCTTTGAAAAAGAACAGTGAAAAGACTGGTCTTGAAAATGAGGTTCCACAAAGATAATGAATTGCTTATCTTTTGACCTTTCTTTTTCCTGAAAAGCAAAGAGCCAAATACTATGGACATATTTGAGAAGTCTGTCCCAACCAACTACGAAGTGTCCCAAAGCTGTCTTGATCCAGATTTTCCCTTCAATGGGTCCTGGCAAATACATAAATGTTAAATGGAAGGGAAGAAGTCGGTCTCTAAGGGAAACATATTCCATGAAGTGAATGTACACATTGACTTGTCTCCACTTAGACAGGGCATCCTTGAAAGGTTCTATTGGTCCAGTTATGGGAAATTGTTGTGATATAACAACACAAATCCCATTCCTGACAAGCACCGGAATAAAAGTTCTCATGAAATTATCTCCCTTCTCTGTGTCTGAAGCAAAAAGACCAATCAAGGTCCATCTGAAATGGAGGAGCAGTTGGACAATTCCTGGGTACTCGACGCCTTCTTTGGGGAGCATTGAATGGAAAAAGGGGAATTTAGTTTTATCACTCAGAGTTCCTGAAATAATTCCATAACTGGTCTGAAAAAGCAAAGATGAATTCTGTATTATATTTGGGGCAAGATCAAATACAAAATACAAGATTTTAACAAATTTAAATTGGTTCTCATGAGGACACAAAATACCTTATTGTTGATTATTCATTAGACAGGTTAAAAAGTATAGAAAATTTATAAGAGTGTACATAAAATAGAATAAAAAATTTAAAAAGAATAACAATAAATAATATAACTTATATTTTTTGTATCACCCCTACATCTTACCACAATCAGACCCAAAATAAATTGTTTTATTCAAATAAATGCCATATTATATGCATTTTTGTGAATTCTGACCACATGGGAAATATGTTGTTTTAATGTAAGGATCCAAAATGTCATATATGTAATGCACTCCAAGATTATATATATATACATACATATCTTATATAATTGACTTTGAAATAATACATGTTATGTTTTCTATCTCTGGAGCTCCATAAATTAAATTAAATTTATTTATTGGACTTTATTTGTCCAATAAATAAAGTACACTTGGTGTACTTGCAAGGCAGTAGAGAAAATAAGAATAAGAATAAGAATAAGAATAAGAATAAGAATAATACTGTGGAAAAAGAAATCATCTGTTGTCCTGATTGTAATTGGAACCCTTGGAGCAATACCCAAAGGGCTACCCCATTATTTAGAAATTCTAAATTTACTGGACTTGAACATTTTGACTCTACAAAACACCACCTTACTAGGAACAGCTTACATCCTCCGATGATACCTTAACAGTTCCTAGGTCCTTGGTTAAGACTCGAGCTGCTGAGCTATTAACCAGACTCAAAGACTGTGAATCTCACTACAGATTAACCAACAACAACAACAACAACAACAATAATGAAGATAAGCAGCAAGAAAAAATCACAAAGTACCGGGACTTGCAAATTGAAGTTGAGCGACTGTGGAAAAAGAAATCATGTGTTGTCCCAATTGTAATTGGACCCCTTGGAGCAATACCCAAAGGGCTACCCCATTATTTAGAGATTCTAAATTTACCGGACTTGAATATTTTGACTCTACAAAAAACCACCTTACTCGGAACAGCTTACATCCTCCGACGATACCTTAACAGTTCCTAAGTCCTTGGTTAGGACTCAAGCTGCTGAGCTGTTAACCAGCCTCAAAGACTGTGAATCTCACTACAGATTTAATAATAACAATAACAATAACAATAATAATAATAGAAATAGAATGACCATGGCAAAAGAAAGCAAAGGTACTTCCGATAGTAACAGGCACCTTGGATGCAATTCCAAAACAATTGGAGCACCACTAGAATAACATGAGCACTGACAAATTCATTTATCAGTCAATTGCAAAAGGTGGCTTTACTTGGAACAGCTTACATCCTATGTAATTCCATAGAACATCCAGATGTGACTATCCCAGGTCTTTGGAAAGGACTCAATAGGGAGACAAAAAATGTCAAATTCCATCTGTACATATGGCTGCTTGTGACGAACCAATAATATTAATTCCCAGTGACACAGTACTGTGATGTGGTTGTGGGGTTTGTGTGTTCTGAGGATGATGATAGCTATGCCAGAGGTGCAGTATACTAGATAGGTCTCCTCAGGAGAGTCAAATAAAGTGTGCCTTTCCCATAAAACATATGGTGAGACATAAATTACAGAAATCTGTACACCAGTTCTGTCATCACCTTGGTTAACAAGGACTGCACTATATATTGGAGTTCCTGTACATCTAGTGAAAAATGGGCTGTGGGACTTAGAATTGTTGGCTGAGCAACGAAGGTCAACAGCTGCAGAACTACTGGAAGGAAAGGTCTATCACAAATATACAGTGGTTGAAAAAAAAATCCTCTTCTGTTGATGATCTGTTATTACAGATCAAGTCCAAACAAAGAGGATATTTTAAACGAATGCAACAGTTCTGGAAAAAAACATCTGGAATCAGAAATAACAAAACAGAGGTTGGCAGATCAACATCAATTTATGTTACAAAATAAAGTATTCACGGAAGAAAAAATTGAAAGAACTGCAAAAATCTACCTCCTAGATCCCTTCCAACTTGGCTATTCTATGATATAGGGCAGTGATGGCTAACCTTTTTGCCATAGTGTGCCAAAAGCGGGGGGAGCATGGTGGGGTCACACACACGCGTGCCCGCATCCATAATTCTATGTGCCCCACCCCCGTGCTCCCCCCATTTTTGGCACATGATAGCACGGTGGCCCTGGTAGGCCTGTTTTTTGCTCTCCCCAGGCTCCAGAGCCTTTCTAGGAGCCTGGGGAGGGCAAAAACAGCCTTCCCCACACCCCCAAGAGGCCCTCCGGAGGCCAGAAACAGCATGTTTCCTGACTTCTGGTGGCCCAGAAGGCCCAAAAATCAGCTGGCTGGTGCACGCATGCGTGCTGGAGCTGAGCTCGCATGCCCACTGATATGGCTCCATGTGCCACCTGTGGCACCGGTGCCATAAGTTTGCCATCACGGATATAGGGCTTTTTAAAATTTAACCAGCAAATTCACAGCCTAAGAGAAAATTAATCCTAAGTAAGGAAAATGTTAATTCACCCTATTGGCTCTTCATTGAATAGTCATGTATGACTATGATATTGATTTCCAAAATCTGTAACATTTGACTTTTATGTATTAATAATCACAGAATTATTATGACATTAGGAACCACCTATTTTCAACAGACTATGCAATAAAATTTGAAACTATGATAATAATACATTGTCAACAAAAATATGGTGTTACAATACTAGATATTTAGCTCCTTAGAAGTGTCTACTTTAGAATCGTTCACAACTCATGGTAAGTTATTACTGTCTAGACTGAATAACAATAATTCAAGAATGACCCTTGTATTATTCCTTGGACAGTATTGATCCTACTTCTCATGGCTCCATTGAGCCAAACCAGCCTCTCAAAGAAGGGCTTTGATCTGTCTCAGCAGTCTGGATTTCATTTTAAGGGCAATCAATTTCTTCCATTTCTTTCTGTGTCAAATGCAGTACTAATACACCAGATCTATTTAAAGCAACAAACTATTCCTTCCCTTAGTGGTATATCTTGTAATTAAATGGTTCAAGACAAAGTCAATAGTGAATCAACTCTGTCTAATGGCTGCTTGTTCTGCAAAAAACACAGTTTTCATCTAGTTAATGTAACAGATATTACCATATTTTTTGAAGTATGAGACAAAAACCTTAGTTTTTGGGGAGGAAAATAGGAAAAAAAATTCTGCCAGCAGGCAGTCATCTGGCTATTCCTTAGCCTGGTCAGCTTCAGCACATTAGTTCGCTCACTGGTTTTGAGATTGGGGCTGCTTGGGACTGAAAAACAGCTTCAAAAGCACAGGTGATCATCTATGGGAGCTCCAGTGACTAAAGCAGGTGAAGCCAGAAGGGGTAAGAGAAGGCACAGCTGTTCTGGGTAGCCATTTTGGGCACTATGGGTTGTGTTTTCAGCCTCCAAATGCATCGCGTTTTTGGGCGACGATCAGCGGTGATGTGTTTTGGCGATCCCCACAGCCTTGAAGGGCTCTTAAACAGAGTATTTGGAGGCTGAAAATGCAACGTGCAGAGCCCCAAAACACAAACCATTGTCGGTGGCAATCTCTGCAGCCAGGAAGAGGATGTATAGAGGCCACAGGGTAGGGACCGACGGGTGGGCAGGGTTACGTTCGAAGTATAAGACAAATTTTCAGCCTCTTTTAGGAGAGAAAAAAGTGTGTCTTATACTCCAAAAAATACGGTATTTATATTTATATTTATATTTATATTTATATTTATATTTATTTGTTTTTAAATTTGTATACCGCCCTTCTCCCTGAGGACTCAGGGCGGTGAACAGCCAAGTAAAAACAGCGCGAGCAGCCAAGATGCAGCGCGAGCAGATCCACTGAGGTGTAAGCCATATAAGTATGACGAGGTAAGGGAGAGTAACTCTGGGCATCAGCAATGGTCCTAGAGGTGCGAGATAGCAATACAGTTGGTATCTGTAAAAGAACATGCCAATAGAGGGCTCCACCAATTAGGATATCTTTTTAATTAATGCAGTTCATAAGGAACCTTGGGGAAGCGTGACCATGCCTTATTGGAACTCAACATAATGTAGACACAAGCAATACAACAAAGTCAAACTAGAGTCTTAGACTTTAAGAGAGCTGATTTCAACAAACTTTGTTGAACAACAAACTAGAGTGCTCAGAAAGAATTCCAAGGATGGAAATGCTCGAAGGGAACCCCCAAGAAGCTTGGAAAACTTTAAAAAGTGAGATTATAAAAGCCCAATCTAGCACAATGCCAATGAAGAAGAAAAATAAGAGATCCCAGAAGAAGCCATCATGGCTGCACAAAGAATTCTGTGATAAACTGAAAGACGAAAAAGGGCAAGTATAAAAAAAAAATGGAAAGGGAGGCACAGGATATCAGCATACATCCCAAACCTGCAAAGATGAAGTCAGGAAAGCTAAAGCTCAAAATAAACTAAGACTTGCGACAAATGTAAAAATAAAATAAAATAAAGAAGCTTCTTTCAACATGTAAAAATCAAGAAAAATGTCAAGGAAATGATTGGTTCATCAATGAAAGAAATTGGCAGGATTTCTGACAAGCATGGAGAAAGCAAAACTGCTCAATTCATTTATGCAAAAGGAAAAAGCAGCCCAACCTATCAAAAGAAGTACCACTAAAGATTAGGAATGCAAGTCAAAATAGGAACAAAATGATAAGAGAACACCTGTCTGCCCTAGATGAATTCTAGTCTGTTGGATAGCTCAACAGACTAAAACCCTGTTATTAACATACAGCTGTCTGCAATTACTATAATTTCGAATCTCACCAGGCTCAAGGTTGACTCAGCCTTCCATCCTTTCTAAGGTAGGTAAATTGAGGATCCAGTTTGTGGGGGCAATAAGCTGACTTTGTATAAAATATACAAAAAGTATGAAGGCTATTGCTTAATGCATTGTAAGCCATCCTGAGTCTCTGGAGAAGGGCGGCATATAAATCAAATTAAAACAAAAAAAAATCCCAAAAGGTTCAAATTTATTACATCCTAGGCGTCTGAAGGAACTGGCAAATGTGATTGTGGGATCACTGAACTGTAACTTTCAAAGATCCTGGAGCATCAGGGAATTACCCGAGGACTGAAAAAGAGCTAACATGGTTCCCATCTTCAAAAAAGAAAAAAAAATGGATTCAGAAAACTACAGACTTATCAGACTTCCAGCATCAATACCTGGAAAGATTATGAAAAAGATAAACAAGCAAGGAGTTGGTGAACACCTAGAGGCAAGCAAAGCTGTAACCAGAAGCCAAATGTGAGTTTAATTCTTTGACAAGGTGACAAAATTAACGGACCAGTGAAATGCTGTGGACATAATTTACTTGGACTTCAGTAAAGCATTTGATAAAGTAGACCACAACCTATTATTTGATAAGATAAAAATGTGGATTAGTTAGCATCACCATCAGATCAATTAGTAACTAACTGATCAACCACACTCAACATGTAGTTCTTAATGGAGGTACATCTACATGGAGGGTAGTATGCAGTGGGATATCTTATGGTTTTTGTCTTAGTCCCAATGCTCTTCAATATCTTCATCAAGCTGGCAAGAATAGCCAACATTCCAAAAGAGATGGGATTTGTTCACTATTGAAAATATTATTGTTTTAAGTTTATGTACAAAATATGAGCTTCCCATCATTGCTACACCTTCGTTTTGTATAGAAGATATTTTCAATGGACTCAGAAGCTATCCTCATCTCCAAGTGTACATCCAGAAGCCCCCATGGCGATGTGATGATGATGTTATGAGAGGATTTGTCTGCTTTGATCTTTGCCCCCCCCTCACTGTGAATCCCACTCCTCAGACATGGCACACCAGAATGGCCATGGTGAAAGGCAGCTCTTGAATTCTGTATAGAAGATATAGTTGGATCTATTGCTCATCTATCACTTTCCAACTCATTTTACCAGATAGAAATATGCATGCACAAACCTGTGGGACTTTGTAGATGCCTCCTAATGTTGACATCTGGATGGAGATGTCCCTGTCAGCTCCATCAAGAAGAGTCAAAAGGTTGTCCTTCTTCCCACAGCTGTAGTTGGGAACATTGGCTTCTCCAGTAGAGAGCATGTCCAGCAAGGCATCTGAAGTGCCAAGTATGTTCAGATAGTTGTCATGGATGTTGTAGCCCAATGTGAGATTTTGCAGGAGCTGGGAATCCTTGTTGGCCTCTTGAATGGCGAAAATATTGCAAAGCAATTTTGCATGACCGACAGAAAGGCTACTGTAAAAATGTTCATATTATTATCATAAACAACAAAAGAAACAAGAAAATACTTTTTTTTAATTTAATCCTCTGTCTCCACAAGCCTACTGAGTCATAAGCCATTATTTTTTATAATATATTTTCACTAAAGTATTTTTTTCTTTATATAAAGTACAAATAGAAATAAAAGCAATGAAATTAAAGGAAAGTAACAGGGACAGAGGAGATAAAGTGAGGGAAGATGGAATTTAAAAAAAAAAACAAAATTCAGTAGCTTCCAACTTTTTTCAATGTACTATAGTAAGATACTTAATGATATTTTAGTATCAATTTACTATTTACACTAAATAGCAACTATTAGACATTTTCTATAACAATAATATACTCAATTGTTAAAACCCAGAGTCAGAATTCCATTTTTTTCTCTTTCCAAGAAACTGCAAAATTGTTTATATTGTTGTCTCAAATTAATACAGCTTCATCATTTCCATTGTTTGTTTTTTTTCCTTCAATCAATTTCTCTATTGTGGAAATTAGCACTTCTTTCCATTTCTGGATGTATAGAATTCTTTTGTCTATAGCAACAAAGTTCCAATTTTCTCCCATTTCTTTATCTAATATTATTAAAATAAACATTTGTGGTTTCCATTGTAAGGCTGTTATTAAACTTTTCTGAATTAAACCATGAATCTCTGCTTCATCACATGTCCACATGTGATTAAAAAGTTACTCTCTTTAGACTTACAATTGGAACAAATATTTGAAACTACTTTGAACAGTTTATCTGGTGTTTAAATACCATTGGTACATCATTTTATAGAAGTTCTCTTTAAAGTTATGTTTCAATATGAATTTTAGTCCTTTAATCCACATAGTTTCCCATTTACTTTTTTTAAAAAAAATTAGATTTATATGCCGCCCTTCTCCGGGGACTTGGGGCGGCTTACAATGCATTAAGCAATAGCCTTCATACTTTTCTATATTTTTATTTATTTATTTATTTATTTATTTATTTATTTATTTATTTATTTATTTATTTATTTATTTATTTATTTATTAGATTTATATACCGCCCTTCTCCTTACAGACTCAGGGCGGTGAACAGCTGAGTAAAAATCAGTACATAAAAGTTAAAATATTATAAAACACATATAAATTTGGCTGAAAATTAAAAACAGGTAAATATTAAAATACATCAACTCTAAAAACTCTAAAAATTTTAAAAAATTCAACAGGGATCATATAGAAAGTCAGCTTATTGCCCCCACAACTGGGTCCTCAATTTACCTACCTTAGAAAGGATGGAAGGCTGAGTCAACCTTTAGCCTGGTGAGATTCAAACTTGCAATAATTGCAGACAGCTGAATGTTAATAACAGGCTTTTAGTCTCTTGAGCTATCCAGGCTCCTGGATTGCTCTAACATTACATTATAACCAAAATTTCTTGCTCATTGAACTATGCAATGTTTAACATATTCACTACACTTTCTAGACTTAACTGTAACAGCATGTTATAAACCTTAGCTATTAGATGTCAGTCATTACTACAATGTATCATTTCAAATTCATTTTTAGCAGCTTCAAAAGCACCGATCACTGGAAACATGGGAAAAAATATGGGTTCAGAATGTTAAATTTACACAGTCACAGAACCTGAGGGAAAATTTCTATAGAATGTTTTATAGGTGGCATTTAGATCCTAAGAAATTGTCGTGCATGTATCCTAATGTTCAGCCAAAATGTTGGAGATGTGATTGCTTAGATGCTACATATTATCATATATGGTGGACTTGCAAGAAAGTGAAGGCATTTTGGATTAAGATTTGGTGGGTTATGCAAAATGTTTTGAAGAAAAAACTCCAATTTTCTCCTCAATTGTTTTTACTGGGCATAGTTAAGGATTCTTCATTGACTGACACAAAACTGATACTATATATGATTACAGTGGCTAGGTTATTGATTGGTCAATATTGGAAAAAAGATGTTATGCCTACTATTGAAGAATGGACTTTGAAGGTGGCCAGTTTTGCAGAAATGGCAAAGATATCAGCATATTTAAAAGACCGGACTCAAGAAACTTTTGTGCGGGAATGGAAGAAATGGATTGATTATGTGCAGAATAAATATCAAACAAGGAAGTATCAGATAGCTTTTAGCTAAATGTTATGTAGAAATTTATAGTATAGACAGGAGGCAGAATAGTTGGGGGGTATTGAATGATATGGTATGATTTGGATTTCACCTTGGAAGTCATGAGGGGGAGGGGAGGGTTAGGGAGGATTAGGGAGGGGAAGGGGGGGAAAGTGGAAAAATTTATGTTTGTAAAACTTTTTCAATTAAAAAAAAAAGCACCGATCACCATGTAATTTTAATTCATGTCGGCTGGGATAGAGATAGTCTATCAGGATTAAGACTCACAAACACACCATTATTTGTAGCGAAACTAATTTTCATCAATCCACTAACCAGGGTGCAAAAGAATGAAATCATGGAAAGAACCATTAGAAAAGGAAAAGGATACGGCATAAGTGACTCAGATAACCCAAATAAGACAAATAAAAAGGAGGCCATGGAAATAAAAATGATTGAGGAAATTAGAAAAGTCCTGCAATTTAGGAGGAAGTAAAATTCCACGGGGAAACAATAGATCGATTGTAGAAAATATGACTTCAGCAACAGAGTGGTCAATGCCTAGAATGCTCTACCCAACTCCGTTGTTACATCCTCAAACCCCCATGGCTTCAACCTTAAACTGTCTACCGTGGACCTCACCCCATTCCTAAGAAGTCCATAAGAGGGTGTGCATAAGCACACCAGCATGCCTACTGTCCCATTTATTTGTACTCATTACCTGGGCTCATGTCCATGTTTATACTTATACTTGTTATCTTGTACATGTTTGACAAACTAAATGAATACATAAAATAAAATAGGACTGGTTGGATTGAATGACTTACAAGGGAAACTCAGTGGAAGGAACTGTGTTGAAAGGAAACATTCTAGGGGATATACTTGTTATAGTAATGATCATACTAATGAGATGGTCTCCTGGCTTGTAATAGCTCCATGGTCTTTTTCCATCCTGGTGCTCCAAAGTCGGTGGGCACTTCAGTCTGAGCTTCCCAGAGACTGGTTGGAACACCAGCAGCATCAGAAGCAGAGGCACGAGGTCCATAACTGATGGGAACTGAATCAATCCCCTTCCTTATTTTTCAATAAGAACAACAAGAAGTCTTCAAAGAACCCAAAGCACTCTGCCAAGATGGAAAGGCCAGTGGCTTTCCTGATTCAGACAGAGACAAGCTGAGCTTCATCTGGAAAGGGGAAAACGTTTCATTGACGAATTTCAGTCCCAAAATTTGCACCCACACATAACGTGACATAAGGCATTTATCCTTTTCTGAACCTTTGCATGTTGCTTTAGTTTGAAGTTTACATCAAAGGCAGGCACTGGAGAAGTAGAAGAAGTGGTCTTGGACTGGGCAGGTGATAATTAGATCAAGAAGCAACTTTTCCTTGGGGGATCCTGAAGTTCTCCCAGAACTTCATGTCTAAATGAGAGGCTAGAGAAAAGTGTATTCGTGAAAAATCACAGATGCATCCCTTGGGGCCCAGTTCTGCAATGGTTGTAGTCCTTCCTGTCAGGACATGTCTAGTATATGATGATGGAGGAAGATTCTTCAACACAAAGGGAATTTACTTCTGCTGTTGTCAGGGTTCCAAGTAACAGTCCTGATGAAATCAAACTCCGAGGCTTGAATTTCCCGAAAGCTAATTTTTATTAGAGATGTCGTATTGGCACATCTGGGAAAACCCGAATTTGAAAGGTTCTGGATTTTCCTCACCCAAAAGTAAGTTCAAGTCCTTGCCCATCACCCACATATCCATCACACAAACCAATCAGGTGCCCTCCGAAACAGAAGATACTGCCTCATTCTTCTCAGCACAGCTGCAGGGCACAACGACCTTGACTTTCTGGAAAGAATGTTATTTTGACTACATTTTTTAAAAAATTTAATTTATATGCCGCCCTTCTCCGGAGACTCAGGGCAGCTTACAATGTGTTAAGCAATAGCCTTCATACTTTTGTATATTTATACAAAGTCAGCTTATTGACCCCACAAACTGGGTCCTCATTTTACCTACCTTAGAAAGGATGGAAGGCTGGGTCAACTTTGAGCCTGGTGAGATTCGAACTTACAGTAATTGCAGACAGCTGGTGTTAATCACAATGCTTTTAGTCTGCTGAACTACCAGGCTCTTTTATCTTCTTCACTCCATACAATCCCCCCTCCCATTTTCCCACAGTAAAATTTGTGGCTGGCCTGAAGGCTCAAAGGTAAAAGATGGCTTCCAGGCCCGACAGCTGTCATTCAACATGGTCTCTTTTCTCCATACTCTGCTTGGAAGGTCACCCAGAATTGTGGAGCTTTATGCCACACCAGGCTGATGGCACTTAACTCTATTGCTGCTAGTCTTCTAACACCAAGGAAGCAATAAGTATTCTTGATCCCTGCCTAATGCTCGAAGTAGGGCCTGTTTGAAAACATAGAAACGTAGAAAACTGATAGTAGATAAATACCTAGTGGTCCATCAACTCTGCTTTTGACCTTTTTTCTTTTATTGCTTTTGCATTACTATTTCTAATTGTCTATTTTATTTTATGTATTTTATATTGGGATTTGGGGATTTGAGTTTGGGATTTTCTATTCTATTAGTTCTCCTTATATGGATCCTAAATTGTAGCCTATTTTAAAACTGCTTGTGAAAGTTTGCTTGTGAAAGTGAAATTTCATTTTATTTCCCCATCTTTTCTAAAAATATCAGGTTTTGGATGAGATCTGACTAAGAGACAGGAAACTCAGGGCTTCAGTACTCTTAAGATTGGGCAAATAGGGAGAATAGGTAGAAGTTTTTATTTTTATTTGTTTCCCTGGATATCTATTGTCTTTCCTTATTTATTTATTTATTTATTTATTTATTTATTTATTTATTTATTTATTTATTTATTTATTCATTCATTCATTCATTCATTCATTCATTCATTCATTCATTCAATTTCTATACCACCCTTCTCCCGAAGGACTCAGGGCGGTGAACAGTTAAAATGACATACATATAGAATGTGAATATAAATAATTAAGCCAGTTTGGCCTTAATTATTGACCCAGAGTTCCTTTATATCATTAAATTTTTTAGTTTACTAAATAAACAGTGAGCTGTGAGATTTTTAGGTGATATTTATTGTCACGTCCACTCCGAAGCAGGTTTGGGATGACTTGGTGGCCCTTCTTCTGGTTGTGTGGATGCAATTGTTGAGTTGGAACCTTTGACATTCTCATTTCTGAAGCTTTGTATGAAAAACCCTCCTCGCATAAAAGACCTCCAAGTGCTTTGAAGATATTCTGTAATCTATCAGCCAAAACTAACGTAAAACAGTTTATAACCACCATTCGATAGGATACGCATAGCCATATCAGTGGCACGCGAGCTCAGCTCAGGTCGCACCGGAAGTTGTCAAATGGGGCATTTTCAGACTCTGGAGGACCTCTGGGGGGAGGGGAGGCCATTTTCACCCTCTCCAGACTCCTAGAGAGGCACTGGAGCCAGGTGAGAAAGAAAAACAGGCCTACTGGGCCATCATGTGCCAGGAGCGGGGGTGGGAGGGGGGGTCGTGTGCGCATGTGCGGAACACATAAAATTATTGGTGTAGGTACGCATGCGCATGTGACCCCCTACCCCCCCTCCTGGCACACAATGGCAAAAAGATTAGCCATCACTGTGATAGGGTAGTTGTTTTATAGTTCTGATATCTATAAGAGTGTTTCCTGGAATTTTAAGCTTCACGATTAATATTTAAAATGTGATATTAACACTTTTAACTAGGCCTCTTTATTAGCTTCAGAAGAACATTTATTTTTTCTTCTTTGCCAAGGCTATTTCTTTTGGTGTATGTGGTACTTTGCCTTCTGAACACAAAACAACAGAATAGTCTGTTGAAGTATACTTGAAGTCGTATGTTGAACATACTTCAAAAAGATACCAGCTCAAAAAAGAGTAATGTAGCCCGTACATTTGCCATTTAGGGAATAGTATTTGAATCATTGTTTTTCCCTTGTTCAACGTAACTGAACATGTAATTCATTCCTTTTATTTTATTTATCTTGTTTATTTGTACACTGCCCATCTTGACAACAGGTGACTAGGTGTTTTACAATCAAGAAAAAAAAAAAAACAAGATAAAACATTCAATATTTTAAATAAAATTGACTTTTATAGTTTGATCACTTGCTTTCTGTTGTATTACACACACATCAAATGTACCATATGGATCATATCTTTATCCTATCTATAAAATAGACTTGAACACACTTTTTACGTGAGGTGCAAACCCTGCTGGGAAACAGGTAATATAACCCATAAAGTTGCCACTTCTGGAATGTTATCTAGAATCAAGGGATTTCTCATTGTTGACGTCTCCCAGGTGATCAATGTCTTTTATTATTTGATCACTTGCTTTCTGATATATCACATATTGCAAAGGTATGCATCATTTGTTTCTATACCCTATAAAAAGTCTTGCACACACACACACACACATACACCATTTAATATCTGCTTTTTGCTTTGCCTGATTTACCTGGCAATTTGGATTTGCAAAGGTAAAGTGTATCTTCAAGGATCAAGTTCTAATCAGCTCATGATGAGATTATCAGAGCCCAGATGAAATGGGGGAAGGACACATTATTATAATGGATGGTGACCTTATGCCTTGCCAGTTGCTCTCTTTTGTACTGGAATCTGAGTAGAACCTCAAGATCAACCATGCAAGAGCCAGATTCTGTGAAAGAAACCCTAAGCCACTGTGATATCCAGCCAAGGGAACTCGAAACAGCAGCTGCTAATAGAACCTCTGGCAAGCCCTGTTGTTGTGGGCCGTCAGTGGCCTATGTAGTTAGTAGCTGATTCCGACAGCAAGGAGGCTGGTGTGGTGCTGCGCCAGCAGCCTGTGCAGCTGGCACTTGAGTCAGACAATAAGGAGGCTGGAGAAGATGTGGTCCAGAGGCAGGGATTCAGCCAGGGCCTTCAGAACCTCCAGAAACTCCCATAAGTGAAGAGGAAGAAGAGGAGGAGCCTCTTCTCAATGCATGGGTGCGCAGAGCTGCCAAAAGGCAGGAGTGGCTCCTCAGGAGGAGGTCTCCTCGAGAGGAAGTCTTGGGGCTAATTGGCCATTCCCTTAGCCTATTTAAGAAGGAAGGCCAATTTTCAGGGAACAACTTAGTTCATTCTCCTTTGCGTCTTGTCTTGCTTATCTTATCAGCTTCCTGCAAATTGCTTCTGGACATTCTGCCAATCACGGTAAGATTACAGTTATCTGAAATACTGTGCCTCAGAATTGAGTTATTATTCCTTGGATTCTTGTTGGCTGTTAATGAAGTCAAATGAACAGCCCTTGTTCAGAAAAGACTAATATAAACTATACTTGTGTTTGAACAACTATTAAGAAAGCTCATTAGTAGTCCTTAATTAGTAAACTAAGGTTTGTATGGACTTTGTGTGTGCTGTGTACTTTGGGATCCATAGCTGAAGCAGAACACCTGTGCTATGAGGTCTCCACTTTGCAGATAAACACTACCCAAAACGGATAGAAAACAGTGCATGACAACACAGAATAACACTCACAGCTAATATAACAATAGACTTTCAGTGCCTCCCTTATGCTAGACTCTGAGTCTCAGGAATGGGACTGCAGAGCCAACTTGGTATCCACAGATGAAATTCACAATAGTTCTAGCAGGATCCAATCTGATTCATTCACCAGGACCAGAGGTTTATTCCTCCAAACTTTTGGACTTGGGATGCAGCCCATCCTCAGGGAACTTCTCTCTCTCCTTCTAGAGAAACAATGTCTTCTTCTGGAGAGACACATTCTACAGAGAGAGAAGTTTCCTGAGAATGGTTTCCACCATGAGCCAGAAAGCTTGTGCCAGTGAATGACTCAGATTGGATCCTGCAACATTATCCTGGTACATATATATTTGCCTTCATTCTCAACTGTTCTTCTTTAAACCCAAAGTGAATAAAAGTACTAGCAGAACTGAAATGTGTTATATAGACTAAATGAAGGAGGAATGCATGTTGATCCTCTGAAAATCCACCAAATACTGGAAATTTCTTTAGGCCAACTGAGTTCAACCAAGAACTCCAGCTTCTCCCAAAATCCACCTGAGTTGCAATCTCAATGACAAATCTCAATGATGTTCAGGCACTTCTATTATACAATTTGTCAATAAAGCATTTCCTTCTTATTTCAAATGCCAATTTTCAGAGGAAGGTTGAACAAGACAGCTGAAGAAAGATGACTTGGACTCTCCCCCAGCAGGGAATTGACAGAATCTTGTCCCTAAAAATTATAACTAAAGTAATGGAATTTATAGAGCTTCCCGCTATATTTTTGGGCATATCAACAAGATTCCCATTGTACAAATGTCATGTTTCAAAAGCAGGATGTGGCATCTCGGGCCTCAATACACTAAGGGCATTAGACAGATATGCTGCCTTGAGAATTCAAAAAAGCTCACTGGACATTTTGGAATTTTACTATATATGGTGGGGACATTATCTTCCAAGCCCCTTTAATTATTTCTAGAAAAATAACTGCCCCACTTATGTATGGAGAGCAAATTGACCATTTCCTAGGTGTGGACGATTGACAAATGTTGAGGCTTAAAATTCCTCTATCTCACATTTATACATTTCTTCTGGTTGTAAGTTGTTCCTTTGTATTCAGATCTGGCCTCAGAATGATAATGTAGCTCTTGGGGATGAAGATGCAGCCCAGCAAACCAACACTGGAGGCCAAGATGGAGAAGATCTGCACAGCTACCATATATTTTCCTTTGGTGCTCAGATAGGTGGGCAGAAAGGAGATCCAGACACTGCAGAAAACCAGCATGCTGAAGGTGATCAGTTTGGCTTCATTGAAGGCCCCAGGGAGATTTCTGGCCAGAAAAGCCACTGTGAAGCAGATGGCAGCCAGGAAACCCATGTAGCTGAGGGTGATGTAGAACATGATAACAGAGCCTTCATTGCATTGCAGGATGATCTCTCCGGGTTGGGAGTGGAGGTCAGAGTCAGGGAAAGGGGGAGAAACTCCCAGCCAGATGGAACAGATAATAATTTGGACAGCAGAACAAGAAAGGATGATGGAGTTGGCCAAGCTCTTCCCCAACCATCTCTTCACTCGATTTCCTGGTTTTGTGGCTAGGAAAGCTAACACCACTGTGATTGTTTTGGCCAAGAGAGAAGAAACGGCAACTGAGAAGACAATGCTGAACACTGTTTGTCGGAGAAGGCAGGTAGCTTTTCTTCGTTGACCAATGAAAAGTAAAGGAGACAAGAAGCAAAGCAGAAGGGAGACCAGGAGAATGTAAGAGAGGTCTCTGTTGTTGGCTTTCACAATGGGAGTTTCTCGGTATTTAACGAATATAATTAAAATAAAGGTTGTGGTTAAGAACAAGAATAGGGCAACAGATACAAGGATGATGCCCAGATTTTCTTCATAAGACAGGAAGGTTTTAATTTTAGGGATACATTGGACTCGGTCCTCATTTGAATATTGATCAGGTGGACATTTGGTGCATTTTTCTGTATCTGAGAGTACCAAAAGGATTATTATTATTTTTTTAAGTCTCTCTATTCACATTTAAAGAAGTAGTTTCTTGGGACACCAACTGGCACTAGAAACATTTTCCCAAATGCATGTTTTAGCATCTCCTCAGAATAACAATAAGAATACAATTTTCTATATATAAATACTGTACATAACTAAGATCTATGGAATTTGGGCAAATCTTGGGAACTAAAAGATTTCATGTTTAATGTACTGAACCTCCATAGGAATCTACAGTATTAGAAGTTAATAGTGAATCAGTTAATCTTTCTAGACACAGTTCCTGAATCCTGCTGGAATCAGTATATTATATAGATATATCTATTTTATGAAATTTGGTAACATAGCAGAAAAAGTTAGTCCTGCAAAACTAGTCCTCCAAATAAACTGGAATGGCTAATGGGAAGATTGGAAATATCAATGGAATGAGGGCTCACCATAACATAACAGAACACAAACTGTGGACCAGCAATCCCAATGAGCCCATAATGCATGTATTGCAATAATCCTTCCAATCATTATCCTAACATAATTCCTCAAGATTCAAATATATCTGATGTTCCTAGAAATTAAAATATAGAAGAAAACTACAACTGGCTGACAAACTGAACTCAATGTATGTTCCAATATTTGAGTGGCTGCCTCAGAAAAGAAGGGGCCAACCTATTTTTTAAAAGGCAAGACAAGGAACAATGGATGGAAACTACTGAAGCGAAGAAACAAGCTAGAACTAAAGAGAAATTTCCTGATGGAACTATTAACAACTGAAACATCTTGTCTTCAGAGGTTATGGGTACTCCATTGCTGGAGGCTCTTAAGAACACACTGGACAGCCACTTGCCTGGAATAGAAATAGAATAACAGAGTTGGAGAGACCTTGGAGACCCAGAGACCCAACTCTTGGGACCCAGAGTTGGAGGTCTTCTAGTCCAACCCTCCTGCTTAGACAGGAAACCCTACACCACTTCAGACAAATGGTTATCTAATCTCTTCTTAAAAACTTCCACTGTTGGAGCATTTACAACTTCTGGAGGCAAGTTGTTCCACTGATTAATTGTTCTGTCAGGAAATTTCTCCTTAGTTCTAAGTTGCTTCTCTCCTTGATTAGTTTCAACCGTTGCTTCTTGACCTACCCTCAGGTGCTTTGGAGAATAGCTTGCTCTAGGGTCTCCAGTTTGAGTAGGGGGTTGGAGTAGAAGACCTCCAAGATCTCTTCCAACTCTGTTATTCTTTTCGGTTCTGTTCAGCAGATAAATACAGATTTAAAAAACTGGCAGTAGTAAAGCTTGCCCAATCTGCCAAACCCTACTCTCTCTAACTAGCTCCTTTTTCCATTTCTTTTTGCTATTCCTCACCTTAGATAATAAATGGAGCAATTAGAAGATGAACAAGAGAACGGTTGAGCTTCTATCTGTCTTTTAACTTGCACTTTCATGAAAATGCTCTGAATGAATTCACTTCCATAAGGCCTGCCCTTTTCTTTGGAGTGACCTACCTTCCTGAATGGAGATGGTCCCCTCTGGACAAGGAACACAGTTGTAGCAGCAAACCGGCTCTCCTTCTCGGGCCTGCTTGACAAATCCAGGGTGACAATTTTCCACACATTTGGACTGAGGCAGAGACTAAGCAGAAAAACCAGCAATGCCAAAAAAAAAAAAAAAAAGTTAGCACTCACCATCCATGGAAAATCAAGGTCGAAATGAATATTAGCCAAAGAGTCTCTGGTCTTCACTTAGATAAGTCGGAACTCTCTAGGTAAAGGTTCCCCTCACACATGCGTGCTAGTCAATCCCAACTCTAGGGGGCAGTACTCATCTCCGTTTCAAAGCCGAAGAGCCAGCGCTGTCCCAAGATGACGCCGTGGTCACTTGGCTGGCATGATTAAACACCCAAAGGCGCACGGAACGCTGTTACCTTCCCACCAAAGGTGGTCCCTATTTTTTTTTTACTTGCATTTTTTATATACTTTCGAACTGCTAAGTTGGCAGAAGCTGGGAGAAGTAATGGGAGTCACCCCATTACGCGACATTAGGGATTCGAACTGATGAAATGCTGACCTTTCGATCGACAAGCTCAGCATCTTAGCCAGTGAGCCACCTGTTCCAAATAGTTGCAGGAGATAAAACTACTGACAGATTCTTCATTTAGGGACAAAGTCCAGAAAAAGCACCTTTGGGACAACCATAACCTGGATGACTGAGAATCTCCACAGACCTTAATCCCTTTTGCTTTTGCAATGTCTCATTGAAATAAAGGACTTTTCTGCTTAATAAAGTTAGGAGGGATGAAATTAAGAAAAGATTTTTAAGCATTAAGTGGCAACCAGTGGTTTCCTTCGCATGGCTGTATTAAAAGAGAGCCTCAGATAGCTCAACCGGCTGAATAGCCTGTTATTAACATCCAGCTGTCTGCAATTACACCAGTTCGAGGCTCAGGGTTGACTCAGCCTTCCATCCTTTCTAAGGTAGGTAAATTGAGGACCCAGTTTGTGGGGGCAATAAGCTGACTTTGTATAAAAAATACACAAAAGTATGAAGGCTATTGCTTAACGCCTTGTAAGCCGCCCTGAGTCTCCGGAGAAGGGCGGCATATAAATCTAATTTTTTTAAAAAATGTACTGCTCCATTCTTCACATAGCCATGATTTTAAAGTAGGATGATGCATCTGTGTTAAATGATAGAATCAACGTGATTCTAAAACATTTGCTAAAGTTTTATTCTATTAGATTTGTAAAAATAGAATAAAACTTGTGATGAAGAAAGAAGCTTATCACTGTGCAGAGGTTTCTTCAAGACTACGTAAAAAGCTGCACCTCTTGGAAAGTTGTCTAAAATAGTCTCCTGCTTAAGATACATAGGAAAAGATTCTTAAAATAGAGTCAACGTAAAAAGAGAAGATCCTTGTGTCAGCCCTGGAAGCCATCTTTTCTTTTGGATCTTCAGGGCTGCCACACTTAGTGCTTTGGGAAAGTGGGAGTGGGGGTTGCATGGAGTTGGTAGAGTTATTTTTTTTTTAATTAGATTTATATGCCGCCCTTCTCCATAGACTCAGGATGGCTTACAAGGTGTTAAGCAATAGCCTTCATACTTTTGTATATTTTTTATACAAAGTCAGCTTATTGCCCCCACAAACTGGGTCCTCAATTTACCTACCTTAGAAAGGATGGAAGGCTGAGTCAACCTTGAGCCTCGAACTGATGTAATTGCAGACAGCTGGATGTTAATAACAGGCTATTCAGCCGGTTGAGCTATCTGAGGCTCTTTATCTATAACAACATTCTTTTCTCTGACAGTCAAGGACATTCAGCTTGCACCTGGAGATTGGGAGGCATCTGCAGTTGGGACAATGGATTGATTGGACCATGTGATGGACATGTGTGTGCAGGGGAAGGGACTTTGACTTACTTTTGGGTGGGAAAAACTCAGGAGCTTTCAGATTCGGGTTTTCCCAGTTGTGCCAATATGACATCTCTAATAAATTGGATCTTTGAGAAATTGCTGGCCTCGGAGTCTTAGTTGGTTGGGGGTGTTACTTGGAACCTTGACACCTTGTTCATTTGTATATTTTACTTTAATTTATATGGCTGCCTTCTTAGTTATATGAGACTAAAACCAAGTGCCTAGTGTCTAAAGTGTAGGTAGATGATATAGAGATAAAGTCATGAGAACCTCAAAATGTATAGCATCTTATGCTAGAATATGAATATGAGCCCTTCGTTGGAAAAAGTTATTTCTAAGGCCCAGCTAGGTATCCAAGACAAGGTCCTTTCTGTTGAAGAACTTCAATGAGGGGACACAAACTGGCATGGAAAGATAGACTCACATTTATTATTAGGTAAATTTGGAGCCTTGTTTCTGCTCAGCAAGGCTTAATGTAGGAAGCAATCATGATAAACAATATCATTCAAGGGTTCTCAGATGGAATGCCCTTTTACAAGCCAAAAGCCAAATCTAAGTCACGTTTAATTTCAAATTATCTCTTGTTACTGCCAATATTTTCTTCAATCAAACTCATGTTTCACTGCTCCAGTTTTCTGGGGCGGGGCATTATCTCACATCAGACCAGTCACTGTGATTTCAGGTGAACTCAATACCTTGGACTTCCTTCCAATGACCAGGAGTGTCAGCATTCCAGAAAACCCCAACTCAGAGTAAAGACGCAGAATCAATCATTTTCCAAAGTTCTCTTTACTAGAATAGGCAAACTGGCACATCTGGGAAAACCCGAATCTGAAAGATCTGGGTTTTCCCTCACTAAACCAACCCCCCCCCCAACCATCCCCTTTCTCCCCAGTCGGTCACATGCTCCAATCCACGTCTGTCCCATCTCAGCCCAGCACCCTGACCACTCTTTCTTCAGATGTTGGATCGCCCTGACCTTGACCGACAGGAAGAATGTCTGCCGAAAACCCCTCTACTAATTCCCCCCTCCTACTTTCCCACACATGAGAAGGTTGCAGCATTGAGGCTTCCGGCCTAATATGGCTTCTAAAGCTGACAAGGAGACCTAGTGCTCTATCCCACTGGAATAAAGGAAACCAGTGAAACCAATGAAAGGAAAGGATCAGAAGTGGTATTCAGCAGGTTCTGACCAGTTCTGGAGAACCAGTAGTGGAAATTTTGAGTAGTTCAGAGAACCGGTAAATACCACCTCTGACTGGCCCCGTCCCCATCTATTCTCTGCCTCCCGACTCCCAACTGATTGGGAGGAAATGGGAATTTTGCAGTAACCTTCCCCTGGAGTGGGGAGGGAATGGAGATTTTACAGTATCCTTCCCCTGCCATGCCCACCAAGCCACACCCACCAAGCCATACCATGCCCAAAAGAAATCAAAATCCAGTTATTCACTATGAGCAACATTTCGGCAATTACCCAAGTGGAGTCAGCTCTGCCTCCACATAATTTACCCTCCCCTATGACCCTGTTTTCCCTCTCCTCCCTCAATATTTCATAAATCACCTTCTCCAACAAAATAAGTTTGTGGGCTGTAGAAACCACACCCCTCCTTCTGGCTCCGGTAACCTGGGATACAATCTGGAGAAAGGCATGTGTAGAATGTGCTTTCGGTCAAGGCAGCCGAACAGCTCCATCAGTTCTCCCTCCTCCTAATGGCAATTGTTTAACAGAATTGCCTTCTCCTTTGCTATTTTAGAATAAGGAACAGGAAGAATTGAATCTATTGGTAACACAATCATCAGCACTTGAGGGTGTCTCTCATCAGTTTTAGGGAAATATCAGACTGTGTAGGCCATGATCTGCGTTCCAAAAAATTGTCATCCAGCATAGTGCAGAATCATCTTAAAACAATAGTCCATATTTTAGCATGTAAAGGACACCTGCCTTCCAAGGAGTCCCCACATTCAATTCTGAATGTCATCCACCTTGTTGATTAGGTTAAGCCAACTAGAAATGGATGCTCAGTCTTTGGATAGATAGAGAATGGACACCAATATTTCTCCTACCTTGTTGAGAAAGTTTAGCAATGACAGAGTATCTTCATTGACTGTAAATCTCTGCCTTTCAAAACTTCCCAGTTGCTCATCGACGGGATCCAATGAGGGAATAAACACCCAGGTTATAACATTCAGATCTGCTGTTACATCTCCATTTTGGTCCAAGTACAATTTACGATGGGAAATATTGCAAAATTCATTCTTCTCCAGAAATGGATGGAACTAGAACAGAAACATTCAGGAATTTTAAAAGCAGAATCCTTGGTTTCTTATCCCAGGTAATCATTTCACATTTGAAAATTTCATCTACAGTTGTCAAACTTGCAAGTATAGTGAGTTGGGAGAACGAGTGTTACCACTTTCTTCAAAAGTGAAATAGTCTCTGATAAATTGGTCAATCATAAAAATATGTATTGACAAAATGTAATTGACCACGTTTGCCTTTTAAAGGGAGGATTTTAGAGCTCATGAGAAATAAATTGAACAAAGAAACAAATAATGAGATTATTCATAAACGCCTTGGGGGAAAAGAATCTCATGGAGTTCTCAAGAAGAAAGTTGCCAGGCTAATCTTCTCCCAAGTAAACCAGATTAGAAACAGAACCACATAAAGTGAAACAGAGGTGGCATTCAGCAGGTTCTGACCAGTTCTGGAGAACCGGTAGTGGAAATTTTGAGTAGTATGGAGAACTGGTAAATACCACCTCTGACTGGCCTGCCCCCAGTGGTGGGGTTCAGCCAGTTCGCACCGCTTCGGGAGAACCGGTTGTTAACTTTTTGAGCAGTTTGGTGAATTGGTTGTTGGAATAAATCATTAGGGCAGAGAACCGGTTGTTAAATTATTTGAATCCTACCACTACCTGCCCCCATATATTCTCTGCCTCCTGAGTCCCAGCTAATAGGGAGGAAATGGGGATTTTGCAGTATCCTCCCCCTGGAGTGGGGAGGGAATGGAGATTTTATAGTATCCTTCCCTGCCATGCCCACCAAGCCATGCCACTCCCATCGAGCCACGCCCACAGAACCAGTAGTAAAATTTTTTGAATCCTACCACTGAGGTTAAAGCTGAAGAAGCTTCTTGGATGAGAAGTAAAACGTCTTCAGCGAAAAGTCCAGTTGCCTCTTGAAAAAGTACTTTTGGGACAACCATGACCTGGATTACTAAGACTCTCCATAGAACCACATGAGCTGATTTTACATTATTGTAAAGAGTACATTAAGAGACTCCTACAAGTTTTATAGTACAAATCTCCTACCAACATATTTGTATGTTTTCCCATACTATTTCTTAAAGGTTTACTAAAATGGTCTGGGGGGAAAAACTGAATGGAATGTTAGAGAGAGACTCGTGCAAAGTTCTACACTTGGAAGAAGTAAAATGAGGTGCAAGAAAAGAAGGATGAGGAATGCCAAACATGGTAAGAATACTTGTGAGAATAAACTCAAAATAGTGGTTGATTGCAAGCTGAATGTAAGTCAGCAGTTTGATGCACATGGAAAGAAGGAAATACACCCATAAAAAATCTCAGGAAGTGAATGAAAGAGACCCCTACTCAAGTATTAGGTCCTCTTGCAGGCACCATGCTTGGAGTAGACATTGCACAAAACCTGGATCAGTGTTTAGGGAAGGACAAGGTAGAGATCACAGGAGGTTTTTTCCAGGGGTGAAATGTAAAATTTGTTACTACCGGTTCTGTGGGTGTGGCTTGGTGGTGGTGGGGGTAATGTGACTGGGTGGGCGTGGTCAACTTTTTTAAAAAAAACTTTTCAAAGTATTTTTTCTGCAAATGCAAAAAAAAATTCTTTGAAAAGCCTCTGCCGAACAGGCAATACAGCTGGGATTGTCAGAGGGTTTTCAAAGCATTTTTTTACCACCTCTTCCACTGAAGAGGTTGCAGAAAAAAATGCTTTAAAAGCCTCTCTGACGATCCCAGCTGAGTTGCCTGACCATCAGACAGGCTTTTCAAAGCATTTTTTTAAAAAGCCTCTCTGACGATCCCAGCTGAGTTGCCTGATCGTCAGATAGGCTTTTAAAAAAATATCTGACAAGCAAGCAACTCAGCTGGGATCGTCAGAGAGGCCTTTTAAAAAAATGCTTTGAAAAGCCTCTCTGACGATCAGGCAACTCAGCTGGGATCGTCAGAGAGGCAAAAGCCTCTGACGATCCCAGCTGAGCCGTGCGATCATCAGAGGCTTTTTTTTTACTTTTAAAAGCATTTTTTCGGTGGCAGAAGTTGTAGAAAAAATGCTTTTAAAAGTAAAAAAAAACCAAAAAAAAATTGATGATCGTGCAGCTCAGCTGGGCATGGGGGGAGGGGTGTTCAGGGATTTTTGCTACCGGTTCGCCAAACCACCCGCCACCATCACTACCGGATCGAGAGATCCAGTCCGAACTGGGAGCATTTCACCCCTGGTTTTTTTCTCACCTTGAGGAAAGACAACAAGGAGAAAAGCCATATTGGCTCTTTGGGAGCTGGAAAAAAGAAACACTTAATAAAATAGAATAACAGAGTTGGAAGGGACCTTGGAGGTCTTCTAATCCAACTCCCTGCTCCAGCCATTCTGGACAAATGGCTATCCAATCTCTTCTTAAAAATCTGAAGCAGCTACAACTTTGGCAGAGAAATTCTTCCACCAGTTAATTTGTCTCACTGTCAGGTTAGTTTCCATTCATTGCTTATTGTCTTGCCTTTGGTGCTTTGGAAAATAGGTTGACCCCCTCTTCTTTGTGGCAGCGCTCAAACATTGGAAGACTGCTATCACATCTCCGCTAGTCTTGCTTTTTTTAAAGTAAACATACCCAATTCCTGCAACAGTTCTTCATATATTTTAGCTTCTGGTCCCCTTACCTGTGTCTTTTCTGCAAAATCTCTACATCTTTTTTTTTATAATTTGGTGACCAAAACTGGATGTAGTATTCTAAGTGTGGTCTTACTAAGGCTTTATAAAATGGTACTAGCACTTCACGTGATCTTGATTCTATCAAGTGGTAAAATTCAGCCTGATCTATCTAGCTCATGCGATCTGGTAGGGCTGGTGGCGGAAGGCTCCACCCACCTGCCCGGACATCATCACATCCCTGCACATGCATGGAGGAGGCGCACATGCTCACATTGGTGATCCGGTAGCGAAGGTAAGTGCATTTTACCCCAATTCTATCCCTCTGTTAATGCAGCCTAGAACTGTGGGTGGGATTTTTTTTGGCCACTGCTGTACACTGATGGCTCATATTTAAGTGATTGCACACTAGGACTCCAAGATCCCTCTCACCGTTAAAAAAATCTTTTGGTTGGTGAAAGAAGTAGAAGTAGAAGTAGAAATAGAGCTCTGGTGGCGCAGCAGACTAAATAGCTTGTTATTAACATTCAGCTGTCTGCAATTACTGCAAGTTCGAATCTCCCCAGGCTCAAGGTTGACTCAGCCTTCCATCCTTTCTAAGGTAGGTAAATTGAGGACCCAGTTTGTGGGGGCAATAAGCTGACTTTGTATAAATATACAAAAGTATGAAGGATATTGCTTTAACTCATTGTAAGCTGCCCTGAGTCTCTGGAGAAGGGCGGCATATAAATCAATTCTTTTAAAAAAGTACTCTTCAGGAGCAATAGCAATAGTACTGCTTCACATTTCTTTACAGCTGTCTCTAAGTAGTTTATAGAGTCAGCCTATTGCCACCAATAATCTGGGTCCTCATTTTACTCACCTCGGAAGGATGGAAGGCTGAGTCAACCTTGAGCCATTCAGAATCGAACTGCTGGCAGTCTGCAGAATTAGCCTGCAATACTGCATTCTAATCAGTGTGCCACCACGGCTCTTACTTACAGTAACTAAAATATGTTACACCGAAGCTGAAAAACTGTCCGCTGTTATTCCAGAGCATCATAAATGAAAAAAAAAAATAAAAATAAAAAACAAACTGATTTACAACAGAAGAGATTGTGGATGAATGAGAGGAAAAATCCTAAAAGGAGTAGAACCTTTAGAGCTGAACCAATGAACTAGAAAAGGTCAGCCTCCCCTTCATTGATTATCTTAATGTAACAACTCAGAAGACATCCAGAACATCAAAAGGCAAGAAACAATGGTTGGAAACCAACCGAGGAGGAAAGCGACCTAGAACTAAAGAGAAATTCCTAACAGTGAGAGCAATCAACTAATAGAATAGTTGATTGTGGATGCTCCATCACTGAAGGCTTTGAAAAAGAGACTGGACAACCATTTGCCTCAAATGTATAAGGGTCTTCTACTTGAGCAGGGTGTCAGCCTCCAGGCTGCCATAAGGAAGGAGAGGAGAGGGTTGATCTTTCACCTGCTTAATTCCCCTGAAGATACTGTTTCCACGGAGATGGGATGGGAGGGGGGACATTCCTGTGATCTGACAGATGGGATGAGGAGACTGGCTTGGAACATGGCCAATGAGATGGAGAGAATTGGGGAACGGAAAGGGTGGTATTGGGGGAGGGGGGTAAAGTTCAGTGCTAACTGTGCAAGAGTCAGGGAAGGTTAGTTATGCTCAATAAAGAGAAAACTTCCTCAAAGATCGGGCATATGGAAATTCATTTATTTTGAGATAACAACGAAGCCTGACACAGGAGTTGGATTAGAAGACTCTGAGGTTCCTTCCAACTCTATTATTCTACATTGAGAAACACATTAATTTGGACTCCTGCAGAGAGAATGTTGGGCTATATGACCTCATGGTATCCTTCAAACTGATCAATCTAAAATTCTACAGTGTTACTCATAATAGCCTACATATAGCAATTTATGTAAAAAGGTATGCATTGCTTCAAAAGTAGCAGTTTTCACACCAATATATGCATCATAGTTCTGACACTTCGGAATCTTCCTTCCTTCCTTCCTTCCTTCCTTCCTTCCTTCCTTCCTTCCTTCCTTCCTTCCTTCCTTTCTTTCTTTCTTTCTTTCTTTCTTTTTCTTTCTATCTTTCCTTCTTTCTATCATATTTGCTGGTCACTCAGATTGGTCAAGCTGTTGGCCCTTTATAGCAGAAGGAGGTTGAGAAGGTTCTTCACCAGATGTGGGTTTCAGAAGGTTCTGACCAGTTCTGGAGAACCGGTAGCGGAAATTTTGAGTAGTTTTTTTTTTTTTTTAATTTGATTTATATGCCGCCCTTCTCCGGAGACTCAGGGCAGCTTACAATGCGTTAAGCAATAGCCTTCATACTTTTGTATATTTATACAAAGTCAGCTTATTGCCCCCACAAACTGGGTCCTCATTTGACCTACCTTAGAAAGGATGGAAGGCTGAGTCGACCTTGAGCCTGGCTAGGATTGAACTCAGAGAAATTACAGGCAGCTGGTGTTAATTGCTGCCTTTAGTAGGAGGCATTAGCCCTCTACGCTACACAGGCTCCTGTGTAGCGTAGTTCAGAGAACTGGTAGTAAAACTTCTGTCTGGCCCTGCCCCCATCTATTTTCTGCCTCCCAAGTCCCAGCTGATCGGGAAGAAATGGGGATTTTACAGTAACCTTCCCCTGGAGGGGGATGGGAATGGAGATTTTGCAGTATCCTTCCCCTGCCACACTCGCCAAGCCAAGCCCACAAGCCATGCCACACCCACCAAGTCACACCCACAGAAGTGGTAGTAAAAATTTTTGAAACCCACCACTACTTCACACCCTTCCTTAGAGTTTCATGGATCCTAGTAGGGGCTCCCTACCTGCCATGGCTGCAGCCTTGGGACCCCCAACCTCTCTTTGTCCTTTTTGCTTCTCCTCCTGGATCTGGAAGAATAGGCTGCATTCAAGGCATAGGCCAGAGTCCTAATAACACTGTGCAAATGGAGGTGAAATGGGATCCACATACTCCTCCTTTCCTCTCCAGGCTCCAGCGGTGCTTTCTGGGCGCATCTTTTCCGATCTTTCACAGAAGAAATGTGCTTTGAATAAGAACAGTGAAAAGACCGATTTGCAAATTTCAGTTCCACAAATAGATTGGGTTCTTCTGGCCTTGTTTTTTCCTGAAAAGCAAAGCTCCAAATATTATGGACATATTTGTAAAGATTCTCCCGTCCCAATACCAAATACTCGATGCTTTCCATGATCCAGACTTTCCCTTCAATCAGTCCTGGCACATTTTCAAATGTTAACTGCAAAGTATGGATTCTGTCCCAAACGTTAACAGTTTCTATGTAGTTCACAAAGACATTGACTTGTCTCCACTTAGAGACGGCATCCGTGAGCGGTGTTGTATGTCCAGACACTGAGAATCGTCGTGATATAACAACACAGATTCCATTCCTGACAAGCGTAGGAGTGAAAATCCTCATGAAATTCTCTCCCTCCTCTGTGTCGGAAGTAAAAAGACCAATCAAGGTCCATCTGAAATGGAGGAGCAGCTGGACAATTGCTGGATATGTGATCCCTTTTTGGGGGAGAATCCGGTGGAAAAAGGGGAAATGAGTTTTATCATTTAGAGCCTCTGAAACAATTGCATCACTGATCTGAAAAAGTAATCAAGAATACTAAGCTATATTTGGGGACAAATGAAATTCAAAATACTAAATTGTAATAAATCCAACTTGCTACTCATGAACATCCTAGGATGATACATTATTAATTACACACTGAACCATATTAAACTTATTAAATTATAATTTAATATAAATTAAATTATTAAATTATAAAACATATTAAATTAGACATCTCCTTGTATCTAGTTGTTCTGGGATGCACTGCTCTATAGCGTTGTTTTGAGGGTAGAAGTTGAAACAATTTATGATCCCCTCATCCTGGACATAAATTGCTTCAACTTCTACCCTCAAAACAATGCTATAGAGCACTGCACACCAGAACAACTAGACACAAGAACAGTTTTTTTTTTCCTGAATGCCATCACTTGGCTTAACAACTAATTCCCACAATACTGTCAAATAATTAACTAAGAGTGTATTACTATTATTCTTCTCTTCCTTCCTACTATCTATCTCTTTCCACACATTACTATAACCAGGTTGCTTGTAGCTTTCAATTATATTGTTTTTATTTGTTTCCTAGTACGATTTGAAAGCTTATTAGTAACCTTGACTATCACTAAGTGTTGTATCTTTTTATTTTTGATGAATGTATTTTATTCTCCTTATGTACACTGAGAGCATATACACCAAAGACAAATTCCTTGTGTGTCTAATCACACTTGACCAATAAAGAATTCTAGTCTACAGATTGGTCTAGCAACTTCAACTCTCAACCAACAAATGCTCTGTCTTGCACGTTGGCAAAAAAAAAAAAAAAAAAAAAAAAAAAAATCAAAACATAAAATACAAATTAGATGGACATGACCTTGTAGATGACCTTCATTCTGTCAAGGACTTTGGAGTACTCATTTCTAAAGATCTAAGTGCCCAAGCCCACTGGAACAACATTGCCAAAAAGGCATTATGAGTTGTTAACCTAATCTTGCGTAGCTTCTTCTCTGGTAATGTTGTACTACTAACTAGAGCATACAAAATATTTGCTAGACCAATTCTTGAATACAGCTCATCTGTCTGGAACCCACACTGCATATCAGACATAAATACAATCGAGAGAGTACAGAGATATTTTATGAGAAGAGTCCTCCATTTCTCTAACTACAATAAAATATCTTATGCCACCAGACTCCAAATTTTGGGCTTAGACAATTTAGAACTACGCCGACTTCAGTCTGACCTAAGCATAGTACATAAAATTATCTGCCATAATGTCCTTCCTATCAATGACTACTTCAGCTTCAACTACAACAATACACGAGCAAATAATAGATACAAACTCAAGGTAAACCATTCCAAACTCGATTGCAGAAAATATGACTTTAGTAACAGAGTGGTCAATGCCTAGAATGCACTACCTGACTCTGTAGTTTCTTCCTCAAACCTCCAAAACTTTAATCTTAAACTGTCTAGTATTGACTTCACCCCATTCCTAAGAGGTCTGTAAGGGGTGTGCATAAGTGCACCAGCATGCCTACCGTCCCTGTCCTAATATTCCATTTTTACCCTTTTTACTCTATTAAGATATAAGATATAAAGCATAGAACAATAACAAGACTGTATATAAAAATAAAAGAAGAACACAACTTAAGTTAAAAAGAATAAATATAAAGAATGCAAATCAGATTTCTACTTCATGTTAGCGGTAAAAGGAACCCAGGCTGTCAAGAAACATGGTGGCTGGACACCATCAAAGTTGACACCAGCCAGAACATAGAGCAACTCAAAGAAGCTGGCAGCATGGAAGTTTCTGGTCCTTATATTTTAATTGGAGTGGGGTTTTCTGGAATGCTGACAGAAGCAGTGCAAGATGAGAAGATGTGGAGAGATGTGGTCCATAGAATCACCAAGAGTCAGACAGGACTGAATGGATAACATCATCATCAAATCATCGACCTACATATGCAGATCTCAACTGAAATGGGTTTTTTTTTTCAAATAAATATCCTTAGTATATGTTGTTTTTGAGTTCTGACTATACAGGAAATGTAGGTTTTATTTTAATGTAAGGATCAATAATAGGACATTGGTCTATTGTACAGTCCAAGGTATTTACCTTTCTCTTCCTTATACAATTGAAGAATGAATAAGAATGTTATTATTATTATTTTTTTTTTAGCTCTGGAGATCTGCAAATGTAAGCATGTTCTGTAACAGGGATTTGGTTAAATCTTCCCTAATTAACCGTTGTGTCCAATTGCTCAAATCTTGAGTAAATACCATCCTAACATATTTTTGCATTGAAATATTTGGCAATTTGGAAGGTCCATTTGTAGAGGCTCATCAATTTCAATGTTCCAACCTTAATGAGGTATCTTTCTCTATATCCTGGATTCTTTGTACAGCACTCTTTTTAGCTTGTTCTCCAGTTGCTCAAAACACAAGGAGACCAAAGCTCCTGATACAATCGGTCAGTTGTACAATCTAAGAAGTGTTTAATTAAAAATTTGTTTGTTCTACAGTAGTGGTCAAAATTGTGGAAACCTTTTGGGAAAAGTGTATTTTCTAAAACTAGCTAATAACACACATACACACACCCTTTTTTTTTTGGAGTAGTATCATAAAATTATATATCAATGGAAAGATCATTTAATCAAGAATGTAATGCAATAACTTTTATGAAGGATTTGCTATTAGAGTAGCAATTACAGTATAAAGAAGAAAAATGGAACACATAGAAAAAACAAGATATACAAAAATTATCACCATGTCAGTTAATACTTAGCTGGGTAACGTTTAGCATGAATTATGGCCTTACAATGTCTTCCTATGGAGTGAACCAAGTCTTTTAGTTCTGCAGTTGTTATAATGTGAAACCAAGATTGAATGATTGCTTCTATTAACTGGGTTTTATTGCTGGGTCGCTTCTGACTAACAAGTTTCTTTAGTCGGCTCCATAGATTTTCAATTGGGTTAAGGTCTGGGCTATTCTCAGGCCATTCCAGCCCTGGAATAAGATTATCTTGAAACTCCAAAAAATAAAAAAATGGTGTTATCAGCCATCAAACCTCAAAAATACACTTTTCCCAAAAGGTTTTCACAATTTTGGCCACTACTGTAAAAGACAGAATGTTGGCATTCTCTCCTTTTCCATAGCTTTAATTTTAGACTATTAAATATACTTCTGGATTTTAGACATAAACAAAGTACATATATTCTGAAATCAATTCTGAGGGCAGCAGCTGAAGTTCTTTTATCCACCTATAAGATACATTTCAGATTTGATGATTTTGTTCTAGCAGTGATATATTTTAAGTACTAAATATCCACTCTATTTAAGAGCACTTATTTATTTATTTATTTATTTGTTTGTTTAGATTTGTATACCGCCCTTCTCCTTGCGGACTCAGGGCGGTGAACAGCCAAATAAAATAGTACCCAAAAGTTAAACAATTTCTTTAAAAAAGCATATAACTTTGGCTAAAAATTAAAACCATTAACCATTAAATATTTAAAATACCCAACCCTATAATACAGATCTTAAAAATTCAGCGGGGTCAGGCTAGACCAGCAAGCTGAAAGAGATGAGTTTTCAGGGCCCGACGAAAAGTCCGGAGGTCAGCAATTGTTCTCAGTTTTGGAGGAAGATCGTTCCAGAGGGTAGGGGCTGCCACAGAGAAGGCCCTCCCCCTGGGGGTCGCCAGCCGGCATTGTCTGGCTGACGGCACCCTGAGGAGACCCTCTCTGTGGGAACGCACCGGCCGGTGGGAGGCTATTGGCGGCAGAAGGCGGTCCCGTAAGTACCCTGGTCCTAAGCCATGGAGCGCTTTAAAGGTGGTCACCAACACCTTGAAACGCACCCGGAAGTCCACAGGTAGCCAATGCAGCTCGCGCAGGAGAGGTGTCACATGGGAGCGTCCCGTCGCTCCCATAATCCCCCGCGCGGCCGCATTCTGCACTAGTTGGAGCCTCCGGGTGCATCCCAAGGGGAGCCCCATGTAGAGAGCATTGCAGTAGTCCAGGCGAGAGGTGACGAGTGCCTGAGTGACTGTGCGTAGGGAGTCCCGATCTAGAAAGGGCCGCAACTGGCGTATCAGGCGAACCTGATAGAAAGCTCCCCTGGCCACAGCTGTCGTGTGATCTTCGAAAGACAGCCGTGGGTCCAGGAGGACGCCCAAGTTGCGCACCCTTTCCGTGGGGGCCAATGATTCGCCCCCAATAACCAGTGATGGTGTCAGCTGGCTATATCGGGACGCCGGCAGCCACAGCCACTCGGTCTTGGAGGGGTTGAGTCGAAGCCTGTTTCTCCCCATCCAGGCCCGCACGGCTTCAAGGCACTGGGACATCACTTCCACGGCATCGTTGGGGTGGTCTGGGGTGGAAATGTACAGCTGCGTATCATCAGCGTACTGATGGAACTCCACCCCAAAACCACGGATGATCTCACCCAGCGGCTTTACATAAATGTTGAACAGGAGGGGCGAGAGGACCGATCCCTGCGGCACCCCACACACTAGGCACCTCGGGGTCGACCGCTGCCCCCCTGTCAACACAGATTGCGACCGGTCGGAGAGGTAGGAGGAGAACCACCATAAAACGGTGCCTCCCACCCCCAGTCCCTCCAATCGGCGCAACATGATACCATGGTCGATGGTATCAAAAGCCGCTGAGAGGTCTAATAACACCAGGATAGAGGAATAACCCCTACCCCGGGCCCGCCAGAGATCATCCACCAATGCGACCAATGCCGTTTCAGTGCTGTATCCAGGCCTGAAGCCAGACTGGAGCGGGTCTAAATAGACAGCTTCATCCAGGTACCGAGGGAGCTGCCATGCAACCACATTCTCAACAACTTTCGCTAAAAAGGGAAGGTTGGAGACTGGACGGTAATTAGCCAAAATAGCCAGGTCCAGGGAGGGCTTCTTGAGGAGGGGCCTCACCACCGCCTCCTTCAAGGCGGCCGGTAGGGCACCCTCACACAAAGAAGCATTTATGATCTCCTGGAGCCAGCCTCGTGTAACCTCCCGGGAGGCCAGCACCAACCAGGAGGGACACGGGTCCAATAAACATGTGGTTGCATTCAGTCTCCCCAAGGTCCTGTCCACATCCTCGGGAGCCACAGGATCGAACTCAGCCCAGATAACACTCTCAAGACCTGCCTCAGTCACCTCGCCCGAACTAACCCAGTCGGCGGCCAAGTCATCCCGAATCTGAGTTATTTTGTCATCCAGATATTGAACAAAATCCTCAGCACGACCCTGCAAGGGATCCTCCCGTTCTCCCGAATGAAGGAGGGAGCGGGTCACCCTAAACAGGGCGGCTGGGCGATTATCTGATGATGCGATAAGGGCGGCAAAATAGTTAGATTTTGCCGCTTTTATTGCCACTAAGTAAGTCTTAATGTGAGCTCTTACTAGTGTCAAGTCAGATTCAGAGCGACTGGCCCTCCAACCGCTCTCTAGGCGTCTTCTCCGGCGTTTCATCTCCCTCAGCTCCTCGGTAAACCAAGGAGATAAGTGAGTTCGGCGCCGGGTCAGAGGCCGCAAAGGCACGACACGGTCCAAGGCCCCACCGGCTGCCCTATTCCAGGCAGCCACCAGATCCTCAGCCGAGTCGTGTGTCAGTGTCTCAGGAAATGGCCCAAGCTCCGTCTGGAACCTATCAGGATCCATCAGGCGCCTGGGGCGGAACCACCTAGTCGGTTCCGCCTCCCTGCGGTGAGGTGCAGCGGTCTGAAAATCGAGTCGAAGGAGCGAGTGGTCAGTCCATGACAAGGGCTCCATAACTATATCCCCAATATCTAGACCACTCAACCACTGACCAGAGACAAAAACTAGATCCAAGGTGTGTCCACCAACGTGGGTCGGGCCCTGAATTACCTGGGTCAGGTCCATGGCCGTCATGGAAGCCATGAACTCCCGGGCTAACTCAGATGTTTCACCGATAGATGGCAGGTTGAAATCCCCCATGACCATAAGCCTAGGGGTATCAACCGCCACTTCGGCTACAACATTGAGAAGCTCGGGCAGGGTTGTTGCCACATGGCAGGGAGCCAGGTACGTGACTAACAGACCCATCTGCCCACCACGACCCCACCTCACGAAGATGGACTCACACCCGGCTATCTGTGGTACAGTGGTCTCCCTCGGACTCAGACCTTCCTTAATAATGACCGCTACTCCCCCACCCCTCCCCTGAGCTCTCGGCTGGTGGAATGCAAGGAAACCTGGTGGGCACATCTCCACGAGGGGAACCCCCCCCTCGTGGCCCAACCAGGTCTCAGTAATGCCGGCCAGGTCCACACCCCCCTCTTGGAGAAGGTCACATATGAGGGGGGCCTTATTGACAACGGACCTCGCATTGCATAACAACAGCCGGAGCTTCGGGTCCTGAGACTCTAAACAACCCGGGGAACGGGAATGGCTCGGGGGACCGGGGCACGCAATTGCTCGAAGACAGCGAGTGCGAGCCCCCACCACATGATATGGTCCCCTACCCACGCCATATCTGCCCCTCCCACACAGTATCTTGATCGCACAGCCCTCGACAGAGGGCTTAGTAGACGCCCTCTTGCCTCCAGAATCTTGACCCCCCCGCGGCCCCATAAACAGCTGGACCTAACCTTCCCCCCTGTGGGTTCTCCCCCAAACCCACTCCCACCCCCACCCCTGAACCCCTTAAAAATTTAGTAAAACAAGAGCTTAAAAAACCCCTCAATCCCCGTTTTTTGGCATGCCACCTCTCGGGGTCCCAAAACCCGTCATTAAGGTGGGCCCTCGATAATGTGGAGGGCCAAATTTGCGAGAGGGGGGAGTCTCGCAATGCCAAGAGTTCGGTCGCCAAATACATCTAGTAAGTCAGATGGGTACAGCATTTGGGTCTGGTCCAATAGTCTGATGTAAGAGTCTTGAGGCAGTCGAGTAATAAATTCAGTGTGGGTAAGAAACTGGTCTCCCTTGCCCTCTCACAGCAGGGGGAAGGAGTTTAGTGCAATCTCAGGATAAGCAGAGAATAAAAATCTAGTCATCCTCTAACGGCGGCTCGTTCTGAATAAGATGGTCGTAATAAGTTTGTTGTTCTGTCTGCTTAATGATGTCAGTAATTCGAAACTCCCTCAGCATCCACATTAGTAGCTGCCCAGACAACGTATGACAAGAGGGTGGCTCAGTTGGAAATAATGCCAAACAGTGAAGGTAGAATGATAATAGCTCCATGGGGGGGGGGGGGCGTAGTTGTATATATAAAGAGGGAAGGTTGTCTAGGTGGTGAAAGTATAGTCTGGAGGCAGTGAGGTCAGTGTCAAAATCAAGGTGGTAATGTATAAGCTGGAGGCGGCTGGGTTAGGAACTAGCCGAGGCACAGAATTGAGAAAGGTGGGGGAGGCCTCCAAGGTGACCAGGTAGATAGTCTTTTATCAACCTCTGGCCTCTCCTACTCTCAGCATATTGAATAGTCCTTTGCATATATTGCCAGGCTCCAGACTTTAAATTATAATGATGTCTTCCAATTCCAGCAAGGGTCTAAACACCTTGTGTGATTCAGGGCACTCAAGGCACTCCAGGGGTCAATAGTTTTTAGATTCCCTCTGATGACATTGCAAGTTGTCAATGGCCTTAGCTCAGGCCTCTCAAAGAGGCAGTCATTCAGGTTCAGGTTTCCCTGAACTTGAAGAGGCAGTCATTCAGCTTCAGGTTTCCAGCAAGTCCCCAAACCAATTCGGAGCCCCCAGGGTGTCTAGGGCTCGACAGGGACTGCCATGGTGCCATTCGTCACTGCTGCCTGCTGCCATTGTCGTTCCAACTGCTGTTGCTTTAAGAATGGAGGAACTGATGTAACTGCCATTAACGGAACTGCTAGAATTAGCCTCCCATGGTGCCTTCACATGCCAATATATGCCCAGCTCCGATGATCCAGAGGGTGAGAGAAACCTCGCTGAGCTGGGAAAAGGCTCCCCTAGTTGATGCTGGGGCTGAAGGGAGTTAAATCAGCCCCAGTGGACCTCCAAACGACCCAAAGCCGCCCCATCATCAGACAGAGATTAGGCGAGAGCTGCCATCTTGGCGCATGCACATGTACATTACTTCAGTAACCTTGGCACGGCAGACAGTAAAATATTGGGATATGTTATGCTTGGTTTTATTTTTTGAAATTTAAGCAGCAAATTCATTTAAGCCCTTGTTCTAAATCAGCTCTTTTGATGAAGGGGGAAGTTAGATCCAGTTTCGGAAAAAACTACTCCTGGATAAGAAAATATGTTAATTCACTCTATTGGTTCATCATCAAACAGCCATATATGGCTATGGTGTCATTTCCAGAGACCATAAATTTGAGTTTTATTTACTAATAATCTTAGAATTGATAGAGGAGAATATTTGTAGCTCAAAGTTGAAATCTGAGGTACCTGGTGCTCTCTGAGCTTGATTGTTTTCTTGTAGACATATCATAACCAAATTAAGTAATTTCATCTAGGGAACAGGGTTTGCTCACTTTTTGAATTCTTGGCCCAGTCAGTGTGGGTGGAAATAGTCTTGCTAGTTCCTTGGTTGGGCATTATTTAGAGAAGCACAAACACACAACAGCAACCATGAACATCACAAAAAGGAAACAGTTCATCTATACAACGTTTTCCAACAAAGTAGACGTCCAAGCAATTTCATCCAAAATTTCCTGATCATCCAATCGAATATAACACAACTAACACAAGATGTGAAAAGGATAATACTGCTGTTCATCAAAAAAACATCTCACCAACGAACGATTGCTTGGTTCCACCAAAACATTCCAAAACATTCTAGGTAAAGAGTCATCTACAACATAGAGTGTAAGTAAGGACTATGACAGCCTCTATGTAGGACAGAGAGGCAGAAGGTTAGCAGAATGCATCTATGAACACCAATCAGCAGTCAGAAGACCCTTTAACTGGACACAAAGGCTCTCCTCACCTTCACAAGTGTGCAGCAGAAGCCCCCAAAGCAATGGGGATGGTATCATAAGAGGATATGTCTACTTTCCCCCCTCCCCAGAGAGTACCCCAATCCACAGCCATGATACCAGTGAAGGCCATGGAGAAAAGAAACTCGTGAATTAAATAGACACAATATGGCTGGGTTTACCTCTCACCCAACCCTCTTTACCAGATAGAAAAAAACACACACAAACCTGTGGGACTTTGTAGGTGCCTACTAATGTTGACATCTGAATGGAGGTTTCCCTCTTAGCTGCATCAACAAGAGCCAAAAGGTTTTCCTTCCTTCCACAGCTGTAGTTGGGGACATTGGCTTGTCCAGTAGAGAGGGTGTCCAGCAAGGCTTCCGAAGTAGCAAGGGTGCTGACATAGTTGTCATGCATGTTGTAGCCAAGTGTGAGATTGGGTAGGAGCTGAGGATTCTTGTTAACCATTTGAATGGCGTAAACCATGATTAGCAATTTAAAATAATGTCCTGTACTGTAAAATACGTTCATGTTATTATTACCATCATCATCAACAGAAACAACAAAATCATTTTTAAATTTAATCCCCCCTTTTCCACAAGCCTCCTGTTTTATAATGATAGCCACCCATCAGCAGGTAGCGTTTATGAACAATGAGAAGATGGAATGGAGATAGTTCTCCACCACAGTTAAGAATCACAAATGCACAATGGTTTCTACCAATCCTAATATATATCTGTCCAATAACCTATATTCAATCCTTGATTGAACTTTCATTCAATCATTGAAGTAGAACCACCATATAATGAAGAAATTGCTTGATAAGTGTCACAGAAAAGCAACTGTAAAAAGTCATCCTCTATTCTTTTAAGGATCAGGCATTGAATGGTATTCAATTAGTGGTTATATAAATATGAAAATGAGGTGGGCAGAAGAATCTGCAACCCTTTCAGTCAATACTAACCAAACTTAGTATTCAAGTGATGAAGTCAGTATTGAGTGAGAATGGATAAATCATGTGGACTTGTTTCAGGTTTTATTTGCCTCGTGTTTGGATTTGAGTCTCTTCCACAATAGAAGATGAAAGATGGAAGCTTAGATCATCAGAATGAGTCAAGAAATTAGACAGGTGCCACAATATCAGCAAGGAGTAAGTCAAATCAATAGTAAAGAAGAGCTTTAGGACTGCAAATGGAGGGAATGAAATTCCATTGCAGTGAAAAACTTACGAGCGAGATGGACTAGAAGGAGCCATGTTGAAAGGCAACGCTCTAGGTGATGATGTCGTTTCAGTGGTGACTATGCCAATGAAATGGTCTCCTGGCCTGTAATAGTTCCATGGTTTTTCCCCATCCTGGTTCTCAAAATTCTGTGGGCATTTCCTTCTAAGGTTCACAAAAACTGCCTGAGACACCAGCAGCATCAGAAGCAGAAGATCCATAACTTATAGGGCTGAATCAATGCCCTTCCTGTTTCTAAACATGAACAACAACAAGAATTAGAAGAAGTCAAAGCACCTTCACTTTCCTGATTCAGACAGAGACAAATCAATCTTCATCTGGAAAGGAGAGAAGGGTACCTTCAAGAGCACAATCTCTGTCTGTCTCTTAACTTGTGCCATATATCACGACCTGTGGCATTTTCTTCCTTTTCTGATGCAAGATCCCTTTCATCTTTCTTCAGTCTGATGTTTATGTCAAAGGCAAAAAGTAACAGAAGAGACCTCAAAGACCAGAATTATGAAAATTACAGTGAGAAGAAACTTCTCCTCTTGGGATCCTGAACTCCTTCCAGGGCTGCATTTTGTAAAGGGACAGCTGCAGAATTTTAGTAAAAAATCACAAATCCACCCCTGGGGGCAGTGTTCTCTAATGGTTGTGGTCTTTTCTGTCAGGACATGCCCAGAGAGTGATGCTGGAGGAAGATACTTCAACACCCAGATAATGACTTCTGCTGTCCTTCAATATGGGATCTTGTCTCCAGAGCACACTGGAAATGTCAGCTAGAGCTATGGATTTTGGTGACATTCTAGGTTGGTGACAGATAACTGTAGTGCTGTGTTATAATGCCTATTAAGTAATCAGTACCCCCGAGCCCTGTCTAACGTTAACAGTTCATTTTGTGAATAGAATAGAATAGAATAGAATAGAATAGAATAGAATAGAATAGAATAGAATAGAATAGAATAGAATAGAATTTTTTATTGGCCAGTGTGATTGGACACACAAGGAATTTGTCTTGGTGCATACATAAAAGTATACATAAAAGAAAAGATTCTTTCATCAAGAATCATAAGGTACAACACTTAATGATAGTCATAGAGTACAAATAAGCAATCAGGAACAATATCAGTATAAATTGTAAAGTTACAACAAAGTTACAGTCACTCAGTCATACAGATTTCTATTAGATCTCCATATAGGAATCCTAAATTGGAGATGATTTTAAAATTGTTTATATTTAAAGTGCATTTTTTATTTCCATTGTTTTCTAGAAATATTGAGTTTTGGATGAGAGCTGACTAAGAGCGGGCAAATGTCGGACCGTGGATTGTACCATGTGGTTAATAGTTTTAGAGTAGATAGAACATTTAATATTTTGTCCTTGATGCTCTCTCCTTTGTCTTTCCATATTTGTCTAAGAAACTGAAATTATTTATAATTTGAAGTATCTTAGTTTATTAAATAGTGGGCTGTCATCTGAATCTATGATGCGTGGCAATGCCCATGCATTGTGGATAGTGCAACCTGATTTTTGCCACGCCTTCCAGAAACTGATTTGGGGGAAACTTGTAGTCCATCTCTTTTTTTCTATGGACATGGTTGGTGAAGAGGGGCCCTTTTGACCTATCCATCTCTGATGATTTGGGGGACAGATGGGGAACTTGTGAAGGATGAGGGGTTTCTGGGTTCGAGTGGCCCATGGCCCGATACACACACAAATGCACTAGTGTGGAAATTGACTGAGAAGTCTTGAAAAACTATTTTAATAAAAACACATAAAAACAAAGCCTACAAGGAGGCATTAACAGCCTACAAGCTTTTCCTCTTAGCAAAGTCCATCAGTTCTAGTCTTCTTCCCAAATGTGGGAGGCTCTTTGTGTTCTTTGTCAGTCTTCTCAGGAGCTAGGCAGTGACTCAGCTCATTGTAGTGATTTCAGCTCTGGAGGTCTGCATGGGAGTCTCTAGCGGTCTCTCTGCTCTCAAAGACTCTGGAGAGAGTCAGACCTGCTGCTACTTATATACTCATTCCTGACCGTTGGAAAGTGCGGGAAACTCAAAGCCAGGAAGCTGTGCTCTGATTGGTTCATTCAAAAGTTCAACCAAACAATTGATTAGTTGCAGCAAACATGCTGAGAGGTTTTTCCTCTAACAGAACTCATCAAATTTGCAGAGTACATCAAGTACCTCAAGAGCCTGGTGGCGCGGCAGACTAAAGCACTGTAATTAACATTCAGGTGCCTGCAATTGCTGCAAGTTCAAATCTCACCAGGTTCGAGGTTGAGTCAGCCTTCCATCCTTTCTAAGGTAGGTAAATTGAGGACCCAGTTTGTGGGGGCAATAAGCTGACTTTGTATAAATATACAAAAGTATGAAGCTATTGCTTAACACATTGTAAGCCGCTCTGAGTCTCTAGAAAAGGGTGGCATATAAATCAAATTAAAAAAAGAAAAGCTGGCAGGAATAGCCAACACTCCAGAAGATGTTTCTCCCCTTTGTAGAGCTGGGGTGGGCATGACCTGAGTGTGACACATCCAGCCCTCAGGCCACCAGTTTGACACCCCTGTACTAAAAGAAGAAAGCAATGAGAGATTGAGAAATGAAATATGGTGTGAATAGTGAAGGTGGAACATGCAATACACAAAAAAGATACTAAGGTCTTAGAAAGAGTGCACTGAAGAGTAACCAAGATGATAAGGGGTCTGGAAGGTAAATAAAGGCTGAGGGAACTAGGGATGTTTAGTCTAAGAAAGAGAAGGCTTAGGGGAGATGTGATAGACATCATACAGCACTTGAAGTGCTGTCATAGGGAAGAGGATGCCAATTTATCATCCAAAGCATCTGAAGGCAGGACACAAAGCAAAGGCTGGAAACTTGTCAGTGGGAGATCCAACCTGAAAATAAGGAGGAATTTCCAGGTTGTCCCAAAAGTAGTTTTTTCAAAAGGCAACTGGACTCCCCTCCCCTTTGAAGCGGTTTCACTTCTCATCCTAGAAGTTTTTTAGTTGTGACTGGACAGTGGTGGGGAGGAATGGAAGTATTTATATTCCTTGCAGTCATCTGATTATTAGCAGTCCATCTGCATTTGAAAGACAAAGGCTTTAGAACAGAGCATAATCCAGGAGAACCCCCAAATGCCACCTTTGGCTGGCCATGCCAACCCCGCTCTGCCCTGCCCTGCCCTGCCTCTCCCCGCCCTGCCCCTCTCACCCCACCCCACCCCTCCCAGGAGTGTCCACGTGGGCCGTTCATCATTCCGGCTAAGTTCAGGGGCCACACAGAGGGTCTGGGAGGGCAAAAAATGGGCCTACCGCAGATTCTGGATGTCCAGAAATGGGACTGTTTATGGCCTCTGGAGGGACTCTGGAGCCCAAAGGAAGCAGTTTTTGCCCTCCCTGAGGCTCAAGGAAAGACTTTGGAGCCTGGGGAGGGTGAAAAATGTCCCCCTCACTGTGGTGCAGGTGGCCGACTAGGCCACGCCCACCATGACCACGCCCACCCACTAATAGGGCAGCAAACCTGCTGCTAAAGGATCTGAAGCCCACCCCTGGCATAGTCCACATTCTTGACAGAGTGGACTAATGGTTTGAAAGAGGGGTTAAGTTGAGGCACCTTCAACCCCTCTATCACGTCTTCTCTGTTAGTAACAATTAGGTCCAGTAGAGCTGTCTCTCTCATTCCATCCTCTTACCTTTTGGATGTGAACTATTCAGCAAGGTTGGTCAAGAACCTGTTTGATCTCCCACTTGATGCAGATTTTGTCTCCCAGTTGATGTCAGGGTAGTTAAAGTCCCCCATTACTACTGTGGTGTGTTTCCTACATACATTTGTGAACTGTTTAGCAAAAACTTCATCTATTTCTTCTGCTTGGTTGGGTGGTCTGTAGTATCCGCCCATGACAATGCTATTCTTTTTTCCCCTTTTATATTGACCCATATCCATCCTAGGAGGCTTTCATTCTTGGTTTTGTGCATTGATGTAGAGGTGTATATGTATTCTTCAATCACAACAATACACGAGCAAATAATAGATACAAACTCAAGGTAAACCACTCCAAACTCGATTGCAGAAAATATGACTTCAGTAACAAAGTGGTCAATGCCTGGAATGCACTACCTGACTCTGTAGTTTCTTCCCCAAACCCCCAAAACTTTAACCTTAAACTGTCTGCTGTTGACCTCACCCCATTCCTAAGAGGACTGTAAGGGGCGTGCATAAGTGCACTAGCATGCCTACCATCCCTGTCCTAATATTCCTTTTTACTTACTCTTTTCATGTATTCAAATTATGTCATGAGTTTCATCTCACCAAGTTTTGGTAATGGCAATCATATCATATTTGCCTTTCTGTACTGCAAGTTCACCTTGTTTATTCCCCAAACTTTGAGCACCTGTGTGTAGGCATTTGAATCTATATACATTTGAGAGGGAGGGGATACAAAACCACGTATCTCCTGTTTATAACACAGTCCTTTGAGATGTACCAAGAAGGTGCCACACCCATTTGCCCTTGATTCAGGAGACCCTGAGGGCACAGATAAACCCCCAAATGGCCTCAATGACTCTCAGAGGGCAAATGACTGACTTTCAGAGTGCTAACAGCCAGTTGACTTCAAGGAATAGACATCTTTCCATTCCCCATAATCCAGTCAGAACTGAAGAATCTGTTCAAGAAAAGAACTGTGAAGGAGATGACACTGAGACCTTTGTAATTTTTTTTGAAACACCTGTCAAACGTGTGGCATCCTTATGCCCAGGATATCTCATATTTGTCCTATTTTGAATGGTTGCTAAAGCCAAATATTGGCTAACCCTCATGCTGAGGAATATACCGACTATGAATTTAAAAAATGCAAATATTAATGATGAATTTATTTATTCTATTGTCTAATATTAGATTTTATTTTCTTTAGTTTTACATGTTCATAATTTTATCTAATTTTAAATAACCTAGATGGTCAAACAGGTGCAAAGGAAGCAGCCAAACATAATAATAATGAATAATTAAACATGATGAGCCTAAGAAATCGTTTCACTATTAGTTCCCTACTTTTATCATTAGATGTTCCTTAGTATTTAGATCTGGTCTCAGGAGGATAATGTAGCACTTGGGGATGAAGATGCAACCCAGCAGGCCAGCATTGGATGACAAGATGGAGAAGACCTGCACAGCCACCGTGTATTTTCCTTTGGTGCTCAGGTAGGTGGGCACAAATGTGACCCAGACACTGCAGAAGACCAGCATGCTGAAGGTGATCAGCTTGGCTTCATTGAAGGCCCCAGGGAGATTCCTGGCCAGGAAAGCCACTGTGAAGCAGATGGCAGCCAGGAATCCCAGGTAGCTGAGGGTGATGTAGAACATGATAACAGAGCCTTCATTGCACTGAAGGATGATCTTTCCAGGCTGGGAGTGGAGATCAGAGTCAGGAAATGGAGGAGAAACTCCCAGCCAGGTGGAGCAGATGATAATTTGGACAGCAGAACAAGAAAGGATGATGGAGTTGGCCAAGCTCTTCCCCAACCATCTCTTCATTTGGTTTCCTGGTTTTGTGACTAGGAAAGCCAACACCACTGTGATTGTTTTGGCTAAGAGAGAAGAAATGGCAACAGAGAAGATGATACTGAAAACCGTTTGTCGGAGAAAGCAGGTGGATTTCCTTGGTTGACCAATGAAGAGAAAAGGAGATAAGAAGCAAAGCAAGAGGGAGACCAGGAGGATGTAGGAGAGGTCTCTGTTGTTGGCTTTCACAATGGGAGTTTCTCGGTATTTAATGAATATGACTAAAACAAAATGTGTGGTTAGGAATAAGAATAAGGTAAAAGAGACCAGGATAATAGTCAGATATTCTTCATAAGACAGGAAGGATATGACTTTGGGAATACATTGGACTCGATCCTCATTTGGATATTTTTCATCTGGACACTTGGTGCATTTTTCTGTATCTGAGAAAACCAAACACCAATATTTCTTTAATATTATGTTCTCTCTTTTTTTGCAAAAAGTTTTTTTTAATTTTTTTTCCAAACATAAAAATTACATCTTTTCAGAACAGAGCTTTGATCCAGTCATCAATTTGTTCATTTTTTTGTCATCTTTAACAAAATTTTATCTATTCTATTTTGCCATAACACTTATTTCTTAATCTTAAATCACACAATTAATACCATCTTGGGCAGCTGATACTGAGAGAAAGGAAAGCCCCAGTAAATAGTAAACAGTTCATAAAAGTATAAAAACAATTTGTTGAACATCAGCAGACACAATTCTTTACTGTTTTGTCCTTTTACTTTTCAAGAAATATGGTCTTGGGAGAATGTCTGATGAAAGCAACATCTTCTGAAACAATTCCATAATTTAACGATTGTGCAGAAGAAAATGAAGAAGAATCTATCTATCTATCTATCTGTCTGTCTGTCTGTCTGTCTGTCTGTCTGTCTGTCTATTTATCTATCTAACTATCTATCATCTATCTATCTATATTAGTCTAATCTAGTCTAGTCTAGTCTAGTCTAGTCTAGTCTAGTCTAGTCTAGTCTAGTCTAGTCTAAGTAAGGTCTATGAAGTAAGGAAGTCCTAGGACCTGAAGAATTTCCTGTGTAATTTGCTGAATCTTGATAGGAACCTACATTGTTGGAAGTAAATAATTAGTCAGTTAATCTTTTAGATCCAGTTCAGAGGATCTGGTGAAAATTCACTGGTAGAGAGAGCTAGTCCTGCAAACAATTATCTGGGGTATCTACTTACCCCAGCCTTGGTGGTGCAGCAGACTAAAGTACTGTTAAGTAGCATTTAACTGCCAACTGCCTGCAATTACTGTGAGTTCAAGTCTCACCAGACTCAAGGTTGACTCAGCCTTCCATCCTTCCAAGGTAGGTAAAATGAGGGCCCAGATTGTGGGAGCAATAAGCTGACTTTGTATAAAAAAAGAACACCGTATAGGCGGTGCTTAAAGCCCTACTAATCAGGTATATACAAAAGTGTGAAGGCTTTTGCTTAACGCATTGTAAGCCTCCCTCAGTCTCTGGAGAAGGGCGGCATATAAATTGAACCAATCAATCAATCAATGATTAAATAGGTTTAATGAGGTGCACCCATAACTGTCCACATCATCTCATTGTGGATCGGTGGCATCTTCTCAGTAATACTCAAGGGGAGGCCCATGTAGAACCTCATGTTCTTGGAAATTGATGTAAGACCATTCCTCTTGTTTCAAAGAACTCAAATGTTCTCAGATAGAAAAACATGGAAGGATACATCCAAACCAAAAAGCAAAAGAGATATTTTATCTAGTAAAGCTTGCCAAATCTGCCACACATCCCTATTTCTTCCCAGTCCCTTCTTCAAGTTTGCTTTCTTATTCTTCCATTGAGATATAACATTGTGCAATTTAAAAATAAATTAGAAAATGGTGGAACCGCAATCTGCCTTTTAACTTGCAACTTTCATAAAAATGCTCTGGATAAATCCACTGGCATGAGACCTGCCTCTCACCCACTATTTATTTTATTTTATTTTATTTTTAAAAATTCGTCAACTACCTTCCTCAGTAGAGATAGTCCCTTCCGGACAAGGAACACAGTCATAGCAGCAAACTGGCTCTCCTTCTCGAACCTGCTTGACAAATCCTGGATGACAATTTTCTACACATTTGGATTCAGGCAGAGACTAAGCAGAAAAACAAGGAATGACAAAGAAAATGTGTCAAGACTAATCATCTATGGAAAATGGAGGCCAACATGAACATTAGCCAAGTAGTCTCTGGATTTCATATAAATATACATAAATACATAGTTACATAGAACAAATCAGAATGGACATTTCCTTAAAGGAAATGATCTTTGTTTTTTTCTATATATTTTCTTCAATTTAAATGGTTGCTATCTTGGTCAAAGGAGACTAAGTCTTTTCTAAAAATGTAGGGAAAGTACAAGATCATGAGAACATCTTCTCAAAAAAAAATTAATTCAAACATCTGTTGCTGCACCATGCGGGACATGAATATGACAAGCCCTTTGTCAGAAAGCAAGATTTATAAGACCCAGTTAGATATACAAGAAAAGCTTCTTTCTGTTGAAGAATGATACTGAGGTAACACCAGCTGCCATGGAAGGACAGACCCATACTTATTATTAGATAAATTTGGAGCCTCCGTTTTCCCCCTAGGAAAGCTAACAATCAAGATCAATAATTGCATTCAGATTAAGTGCCTTCCCAGATATCAAAGGCCAGAACTAAATAGAATTTCTTTTCTAATTCTCCATCATTAATTCTGATATCATGACTTGACTTTTAAGTCAAGTTTCAACGCTTCAGTTTTTTCGGCCAGGGCATTAGGATGGGATGGGATGGGATGGGATGGGATGGGATGGGATGGGATGGGATGGGAGAATAGAATAGAATAGAATAGAATAGAATAGAATAGAATAGAATAGAATAGAATAGAATAGAATAGAATAGAATAGAATAGAATTCTTTATTGGTCAAGTGTGATTGGACACACAAGGAATTTGTCTTTGGTGTATATGATCTCAGTGTACATAAGGAGAATAAAATACGTTAATCAAGAATAAAAAGATACAACACTTAGTGATAGTCAAGATTACTAATAAGCTATCAAATTGTACTAGGAAACAAATAAAAACAATATAATTGAAAGATACAAGCAACATGGTTATAGTAATAAGTGGGAAGAGATAGATACTAGTAAGGAAGAGAAGAATAATAGTAATACAGTCTTAGTGAATTATTTGACAGTGTCGTGGGAATTAATTAGTTGTTACATAGAGTGATGGCATTCGGGAAAAAACTGTCCTTGTGTCTAGTTGCTGTAATGTGCAGTGCCCTATTGCATTGTTTTGAGGGTAGGAGTTGAAACAATTTATGTCCAGGATGTGAGGGGTCTGTAGATATTTTCACAGCCCTCTTTTTGACTCCTGCAATATACAGGTCCTCAATGGATTGCAGGCTGGTAGCAACTGTTTTTTTTTTTTTTTTTTGCAGTTCTAATTATCCGTTGAAGTCTGTGTTCATCTTGTTTGTCATTATCTCCCATCAGATAAGTCATTATGAGTATGAACTGAAAGCTTGGCCCTCTTTCCTACAAACAGAAGGCCAATTGCACTAGTGGAGTGAAAGAGAAGCATAAATAACTCTGACCAGGACTGGTCTACTTAAAAACATGACATACTATGGACCTTGCTTATGAGATGACACTTTCCCCAACCAGGAAAAAGCTGAATCCTAATTCCAAAACTTATTTCCCACTGAGACCAACAGCATCCCCCACCAGTTTTGATTGAATTTCACTGGATTCAGTTTCCCATGTTCGGGGACCGATGTCCCCTGAAAGGGCAGGTTTACAGTCTGTGATGTCCTTAAGAACACCAGCCTTGGCCAGAGTTATCCATGCCTTTCTTTTACCTCACTGAGAACTTGGGGACTGGCCAACATGATGGCTTTTTTCTTTGCTACATCGGGGTATAGAACAATCAAACATGAGGCTCTCAGTGGCACAAACCCCAGGATTTGAGAGCCTCTATTTTTTTATGGAGGGTTTTGTTTTTTTAACGGAGATACCAGATTGCAGAGAGGACACAAAGTGACCTTGATCTCTATCCTAAGTTATAGTCCAGAGGTCAGCAACCCATGGCTCTGGAGCCACATGTGGCTCTTTCATCCCTCTGCTGTGACTCCCTGTTGCTGGTTGGCTCCACAATTGATAGGACTTTTAGTTAGGACAGGTAGAGGAGAACGGATGCTGCGCTAGGAGGAGACTCTATGGTGGAGGAATCAGACTTCCAGTCAGCTCTAGAATTGAATGGGGGCTTCCAGTTAAGATCTTTGTGGCTCTTTGAGTGTTTAAGATTGCCAACCCCTGATATAGTCCCTTAGCATGGCTGAATGACTTAAGACAGTATTCCATATGATAGCCTCTGAAGGACATCTTGCTCAATAGTACTGTAGTCTACCAAGCCATTTAAGAAACCTACAAGGGTTTTCCTCAAGTCATTCAATTCTCAGTCAGTTCTCATCCACTTAGTCATCAGGCTTAGCCCAATTGAAATGAGTCCTAAAGCTGTGAGAGAAAAAAATACCAATATTTCACCCACCTTCCTGAGCAAATTGAGCTCTGAAAGAGCATCTTGGTTGCTAGTAAGTCTCTGTCTTTCAAAATTCCCCAGACTTTTTAGTATAGAATTCTCCTTAGCGGAAAGCATGCAGCTCCTAATTTTTACATCTCCTTCTACATCTCCATTTGGTTTTAAGTACAGTTCGTCTCGGGAAAAATTCCAAAACTCATTCTTAGCCAGAAAGGGATGGAACTAGAATAGAAACATCCAAGAACCTTAAAAACAGAAAACTTGGTTTCTTTTTCTCCCACTGTCTTTGCACAATTTAAATCTTCTTCTATACTTATCAAACTTGCTCATATGTTAAACTGTGAGAAAATGTATTACCACCATCTTCAAAAGTGAAAAATAAAGGTTCAGCAAAGTTTGTCGAGCACATGTTGATAAAATATATATTAGCAAAATAAATAGCTGATAAAATGTATCAATTTTAGAGAACATTGTTCCTGACAAATGCCCCTCCCCACGGCCTCTCCTTAAATCCTATTCCCCAGCTGAGCCTGGTAATGAGGGATGGGGCGCCCTTCTCCCAAGTCGCTGGGTTGCCCTGAGCTGATTCCACCTCTTCTCTATTCTCCGTGCTCAGGGATCAGGCGGGGGAGAAAGATGCTCTTCTCTGGAGCTCTGGAGCTCTTCTGCTCCATTGCCGGCCCTTTCCGTCTCCTCCCCCCTCGCTCGATTGTCCTACGCTTTTTCTTCCTCTTTGATGATCCTTCCCAGGACTGAGGGACCTGGGGCTGCCTCATCCTGCTCCTCTAGTTGTTCCTCCAGGGTCAGAGAGGCTACCTCATCTTTCTCTTTCAGCCCCTTCTCCTCCTCAGACCAGACCTCTGATGGAGCCATGACATGATAAAGATTTGTACTAACTCATACAAAAAACTATTTGGAGGTCTTTCAAAAATACCAAACTCCCAGAAAATATTCATGATTTCCTGTTAGACAGAAGATCATAAACAAAATCCAATAGAAAAAAATATATCTGATTTTTAACAACTAGGATTTGACAAATGATGATATCTCATATAAGAACAAATAGATGGCATCTACAATTTCTTTCTTTCTTTCTTTCTTTCTTTCTTTCTTTCTTTCTTTCTTTCTTTCTTTCTTTCTTTCTTTCTTTCTTTCTTTCTTTCTTTCTTTCTTTCTTTCTTTCTGCAATTTATATGCCGCCCTATCTCCGAGGACTCAGGGAGGCTCACAACAATAAAAAATGCATAATCCCTCATTAAAACAATGAATTTAAAATCAAATTTAAAATTTAAAACAATTAAAATTGATTAAGAAATCCCTGTCGGTCCAAACTACGAAACAACCAGGTCTTCAAATCGGAACGAGCGGCAGTGAGGAGCCATCCGGAGCTCCACAGAAAGTTGGTTCCAGAGGGTGGTTGCGCCCACAGAGAAAGCTCTGTCCCTGGGGGTCGCCAGCCTACACTGTCTGGCCGATGGCACCCTGAGGAGGCCTTGTCTGTGGGAGCGCACCAGGCGATTGGGGATTACAATCGCCCGGTTTATAGAATACTGTATAAAGATTTCAGTAAGCTTTAATTTGTACTTTTTCCTCATAATATTATGTATACTTTGTCTACTGGTCACTGATTATAACAAATTAGTAGTAGTTGTATTTTAATGATTTCATAAGAAACATATAATTAATTTGGTGATAATGTCATTAATGATACATGAGAAGAAAGATACGATAACTTGTGAAAATGATCTCAAAATAGTAGTTGCTTGCAAACCAAATGTGAGCCAGCAAAGTGAAACATACGAAGAACGGTTAGTAACCGTTCTTCGTATGTTCCATAGGCACCCGCCCTATGGAACGAGCTGCCTCCTGAAATTCGTTTGATCCCGGACCTCCACGCTTTCCGAAAGGCCCTTAAAACTTATTTATTCCAACAAGCCGGCCTTGCTTGATTGATTTTAATGGGGATTTTAAAATTTTTGGTAGTATTAATTTCTGGGGTTTTAAATTGGTATTTTAACGGGGTTTGAGACTTTTATTTTGGAACGCCAACGATTTAATCTAATTTTAAATTTTTTAATATTTGTATTATATGTGTTTTAATTTGGCTGTTCACCGCCCTGAGTCCCCCTCCTGGGGAGAAGGGTGGTATATAAATTGAAATAAATAAATAAATAAATAAATAAAAACATACAAATGTTAAATATATGAAGAACTAATGCTAAAACATACAAAGAATGGTTGCAGCAGTGGTAGAAAATATTTTTTCTAGGGTACAGATATTTTGATGACTGATTATGTTGTGTTTATATGCTGAGATGTTGTATGTTGATTATGAAATAAAAATTTAAAAAAAACACTAATGAGATGAAGACAGTAGTGGGTTCCTCTTAGCTTCACTACTGGTTCGGAACCAAAAGAGCTTGTGTGGGGTGCTTCTGTGCTTCTGTGCATGCGCAAAACCTTCTGCATATGCGCAGAGTGTCCGTGATGACATCCAGGCGGGTGGGCGGAGCCTCCTGCTGCCGCCACTACCGGTTCACCCAAACCAGGGCAAAATGATAGAAACCCACCACTGGATGAAGGAGTCTTAGAGGTGAGCCAATATAAGCAGAGAAGTTCAGTCTCCCTTTCGCTGATTATCTCAATGCAAAAACTGAGCAGCCATCAGTCAGAGAAGCTTTAACTGGGATTCCTACAGAGAGGAGGGGTTGATTGAGATGCTCTCAGATTTTCCTTCCAATTTATAAAGGTAAAATTTTATGCATAGACACAAATCTATACATAAAGCAATTTTTAAAAATGCATGTATCCTTTTTAAATTTAGCTGGGTTTAATATTAAAATGTATGTGTCATGGTGCTGGCTCTTTGGTGCTGGGCAATTAGGTTGGCCTTTTCTAGCACAAGGAGGTTGAGATGGTTCTCCTTCTTTTTCTTTGGATTCCATCTCAAAAGGAATTTAATTTGAGAGATCCTTGTCAGGACCCCATACCTGCCATGGTTGCAGCTTTGGAGCCCCCAATATATTTTTACCCTCCTTTCTCCTCCTCTGGGATATGGATAGATATGCAGCATTCAAGGCATGGGCCAGAGTCAAAATGAAACTGTAAATATAGGACTCATTGCGCATCCAGATACTATTCTTTTTCTTTTGGGTGTCCAGTGGTGATTTCTGGGTACATCTTCTTCGTCCTTTGACAGAAAAGTTGTGCTTGGAAACAGAACAGCGAAAGGATTTATCTTCATATTCGGGTTCCAGAAAGAGACCTGGTTGAAAGCCATAATCCTTTCGCCTTTTTCTACGCTTAAAAATGAAGTTCCAAATACTATGGACAAATCTGAGAATTCCACTGCTTTTATCTGGGCAAGACACATAAGTTGCCATGATCCAGACTTTCCCTTCAATGGGTCCTGGCAAACTCATAAGTGTTAAATGGAAAGGAAGAATTCTGTCCAAAAGGGAAATAAATTCTATGAAATGAACAAAGACATTGACTTGTCTCCATCTAGAGAGGGCATCCCTGAAGGTTGCTGTATTTCCAGTTGTTGAGAATTGTTGTGATATAACAACACAAATTCCATTGCTGACAAGCATAGGAGTCAAAGTCCTTATGAAATATTCTCCCTCGTCTGTATCTGAAGCAAAGAGACCAATCAAGGTCCATCTGAAATGGAGGAGCACTTGGGCAGTTCTTTTGTAGAAGAACCCTTTTTTGGGTAAAAGCTGATGATGAAAGGGAAATTGACTTTTTTCATTCAGAGCTTCTGAAACAAATGCACAATCGATCTGAAAGAGCAATGAAAAATGCTATGTTACATGTGGGGTCACATCAAGTCCAAAATATTGGTTTTACATAGATTCAATTATTGTTGATTAGTTATCAGTCCATATCAAGATACAAAATATAAAACACGGGACCTTAACAAATATACATAAATATAGAAGAAAAAGAAATAAGTAGAAGAAAATAAGGATAAAGAATGCAAATCGTATTTCTGGATCACCCCTAAAATTTATTTCACAAGACCCTCATAGGCAGAAGGTGGTCTCGCAAATACCCAGGCCCTAAGCCATGGAGCACTTTAAAGGTGGTCACCAACACCTTGAAGTGCACCCGGAAGACCACTGGGAGCCAGTGCAGCTCACGCAGGAGAGGTGTCACATGGGAGCGCCCAGTCGCTCCCATAATCCCCCGCGTGGCTGCATTCTGGACCAGTTGGAGCCTCCGGGTGCACCCCAAGGGAAGCCCCATGTAGAGACCATTACAGTAGTCCAGGCGGGAAGTCACGAGAGCGTGAGTGACCATGCGTAGGGAGTCCCGAACCAGAAAGGGACGCAACTGGCGTATCAGGCGAACCTGATAGAAAGCCCCCCTGGCCACGGCCGTCATGTGCTCTTCTAAAGACAGCCGGGCATCCAGGAGGACACCCAAGTTGCAAGCCCTCTCCGTGGGGGCTAATGTCTCACCCCCAATAGTCAGCGATGGCACAGGCTGGCTATATCAGGATGCCGGAAGCCACAGCCACTCGGTCTTGGAGGGGTTGAGTCTGAGCCTGTTTCTCCCCATCCAGACCCGCACGGCCTCCAGTCTTAACTTTTATACTGTATGTATTTTAAATTTTGGCTGTCTAACGCCTCGAGTCTCCCAGGAGAAGGGCGGTTTACAAATTCAAATAATAATAATAATAATAATAATAATAATAATAATAATAATAATAATAATAAGGCAATCAATTTCCTGCATAATATTTCTCTTTTTACTATGTCAAATGCTGCACTAAAATCATCACAATGTTGTTTCCATCGACTGACATATTTAATAATTAGATAGTTCAGGACAAAGCAATCATCAATTATAGATTTCCTCTCTTTAAAGCCTGCTTGTTCTTCTGCAAGGATGTACTTTTCATCTACCCATTCTCAATTCTACTCAAGAGGAGCTTAGCAAATATTTTAGCCACAAGATCTATTAGATGAATGACTAATTGTTCCCCTTTACTCCACTTTTATGTAGAGGAAGTACTATTGACATTTTCTACTCAACTGGGAATGGCAGATATTTTTAATATATATCTTAAATCAACTTGTCAATAGAGGAACCCACAACTTGAGATATTTTTGAATAGTTCAGCAAGTGGAATCTTTATTGCTATTCTGATCCTTCTGTGTGTACAGAATACCCACTCATGTGGTCACACAGCTTCCTTTTACTTTCATAAGTGTGCAATAGAAGCTCCCAAAGCAATGGGGATGGTTTCATGAGAGAATATGGCTGCTTTGATTTTTTTCTCCCTTTCTACTCTGTATTCCAATCCCTATGCATGACATCTACAGTGACCATGGTGAAAAGCACCTCTTGAATTTTATAGAAAAAATATGGTCGGATCTATCACTTAGCTACTCCTATCAAACAAACTTTACCAGATAGAAGGACACACACAAACAAACCTGGGGGATTTTGTACGTGCCTATTAATGTTGACATCTGGCTGGAAATGTCCCTCTTAGCTCCATCAAGAAGAGCCAAAAGATTGTCCTTCCTTCCACAGCTATAGTTGGGAACATTGGCTTTTCCAATCGAGAGAATGTCCAGTAAGGCATCTGAAGTACCAATTGTGCTCAAATAGTTGTCCTGGACATTGTAGCCAAGTGTGAGATTCTGCAGGACCCACTGATTCTTGTTGACCAGTTGAATAGAAAAAATGAAGTGCAGTATTCTTGATTTATCAACAGATAAGCTAGTGTAAAACAAATGCTCATGTTACTCTCACCATTATTAACAGCAACAATACCGTTTTAAAGAATATAATCCTATTTATCTCCACACACAAACAGTCTTAATCCAAGACTGATTTTAAACCAGAGGTCAATGATAGTCACACATCACCATGAAATTTGTATTAGTGTTAAGAAGATAGCCTGGAGGCTTAATAGTCACAAATATATCATCATTTGTACTGGTGGTGATTTCCATTTCTTATTGCTATTTCTCCAAGAACAAGAATTCAAAACAGTTCAATCATTAAAGGCAAACTACCATATAAGGAGCAGAGTGTTCCATTAGTGACTTAAAAAAGCAATTGTAGAAACAAACCATACTCTCTTCCTCTAAGTATCAGGCACTGAGTATCAAAGAGTAGTTATTTAAATATGGAAATCGGCAGGACACCTGCAACTGGGACCTGTTCAATTACTACTCTGAACAAAAGTTAATATTCAAGAGATGAACTCAGGACTGGACGGTTGAGGAAAATAATCTTGACTTTTTTGGGGTATTTTTTTCTTCCCCATCTTTGGATTTGAGTCTCTTCCACAAAATAAGACAAAGGGAAACCATGGAAATCAAAACAATACAAGAAATCAGAGAGATCCTGCAATATTGGAGTACATGGAATAAGAAGAAAAGAAGGAGAGTGTTAGAAGTGCAAATGAAGGGAGTGCAATTCCTTCACACTGAATTACTTACAAGCGAGACTGACTATAAGGAGCCACGTTGAAAAGCAAAGGTATATCTGGTGTTTGGCTTGCAGTTGTGACTACGCCGATGAGATGGTCTCCTGGCCTGTAATAGCTCCAAGGTTTTTTTTCATGCTGATGATCCAAAGTCGGTGGGCACTTTATCCTAAGCTTCCCAGAGATCGGTGGGGACACCAGCAGTATCAAAAGCAAAAGCAGGAAGTTCATTGTTCATAGGGCCGAATCAATCCCCTTCCTGTTTCTGAACAGTATTAAGAATAATTGAAAGCACTTTCACCAAATGGAATAGCCAGAGATTTTCCTGATTCAGACAGAGACAAATTGAGCTTCACCTGGAAAGGGAAGAAAGTACATTCAAGAGCACTGTCCCTGCCTGTCCTAAAGGTTGTGCACAATGTGATGCGTGTTGCTTCTATCTGATGTTTACATCAAAGGCGGCCTCTGGAGAATTAGTAGAAGAGGTTCTCAGACCAGGATGATGATAATTATAGTAAAAAGCAATTTCTCCTCTGGGGGTCCTGAAGTTCTTCCTGGGCTCAATGTGTTAGGTGTTTTGTGCCAGCCATGGCAGTTTCTTCAAAGGCCACCAGGTGGGAGCAAAGAGGCACCTCTGATCCTACTGGTGGGTCAAGGGGGTTCTGGTCCCTGCAGCCCCATTGGGGAAAGTTAATGGCCCTCCGCCCCCCCATCATTAAGGGAGGGGCCAGGGACCCCTATAAGAACCCCTGCACAGGGCCTGCTCCCCTCTGCTCTTGTTCTACTCTCCTATGGGACTGACCCATGGGCTCAATCCAGGCATGGATGCCTCCATGCCTGGGAACTCATTTCACCTACTTTGTTCCTAAATAAAGATTTAACTTAATTGCATCCTTGCGTGCTGACTTTTCTTGGAAGCGCCCTCAAGAAACCATCATTCTTCATGAGATCCCTCACGAAAGTGGTAGCCAAGGATGGTTTGAGGCAACACTTCCAAGCCAGCAGAAGCAAGATGCCAGGAGGATCCAGCAAGAACCCCCAAGAGATGGATGGCAGGACTTCCCCGGTCATGACTAGGAGTCTCCAAGCAAGGTTGGCAGTCCTACATCCAGTCCCTGATGTGAGCTTCGATCCAGAGGAGGGTACAGATGATCTCTATGCCCTCAAGGGACCCAACGGAATGCAAGGGACCCCTTCACTGTAAGCCACAGAGGAAAGCATGGAAGGCCAGCTGTGCATCCAGGACTGCCAGGACACTTCCCCAGCACCCAGGAGGCTCCCCAACGTGGCACTGGCCACCCTGGGCCACCCGGGGCCTCAGAGCTTTTGGCGGGAATATTCCTGCCAAATCATGACCTGCAGCTTCCGGGGCCAATCCAAAGCAACATGGCGGCCCCCAGGTTACCTACTCCAGTGAGGCTTTGTAGGCCTCTGCTAGGCCAGGAGGTCCAGCAACCGATGGCAGCCAGCCAAGGCAGCATGCAAACTGCTCGCCCCACCCACCCACCGGCAAGCCTCGAAGTCTGCCCAGCTGCTCCTGCTGCAGTGGGCATCAGAGCCACAATCCAGATCCTGGGATAGCTGGGGAAAAGCATGCTAGTGAAAAACTACTAAGAGCCAAGGTGGTGCAGTACTGCAGGTTACTTCAGCTGACTACTAGCTGCAGTTTGGCAGTTCAAATCTCACTGGCTCAAGGTTGATTTATCCTTCCATTCTTCCGAGGTGGGTAAAATGAGGCTGACTTTGTAAACCACTTAGAGAGGGCTGTAAAAGCACTATGAAGCGGTATATAATTCTAAGTGCTATTGTTATTGCTACAGATATATCCCTGGGGGCACTGTCGGGACATTTCCAGAAAGTGATGCTGGAAGAAAATATTTCAACCCCCAGGAAATTGGGTTCTGCTGTACTTCACTGTGTCCTATGTCTCCAGAGACTGCTGGGGAAGGTCATCCAGAGCTATGGAGTTTGGTGCCACTCTAGATTGATGATACTTAATTCTAGTTATTCTGCAGCCAAGAAATTAAAAGACGCTTGCTCCTGGGGAGGAAAGCTATGGCAAATCTAGACAGCATACTGAAAAGCTGCCAACAAAAGTGCATATAGTCAAGGCTATGGTGTTCCCAATTGCAATGTATGGCTGTGAAAGTTGGAGCATAAGAAAGGCTGAGCGCCAAAGAATTGAGACCTTTGAACTATGGTGCTGGAGAATCCCTTGGACTGCAAGAAATTGGACTGCAAGAAATTAGAGAGATCCTGCAATATAGGAGTACATGAAATAGGAAGAAAAGAAGGAGAGTGTTAGAAGTGCAAATGAAGGGATCGCAAGGCGATCAAACCGGTCAGTCCTAGAATGTTGTGGTCCGCCAGCAGCCTGTGCACCTGGCAGCAGAGTTGGACAGTGAGGAGGCCAGGGAGGACAATGGGCCAGTCCTGGAGTCAGGGGAAGGCCCGGATGAGGGCTCTGCGTTGGAGGCAAAGATGGGTCCAGGGCCGTCTGGGAGCAATGCACAAACTTGCATTGGGGGGTGGTTGTTGGGGTGTGGGATTGGGGGGGAAGGGATATTAAAAACTGTATTGTAAAACTTTTTCAATAAAAAAATAAATAAAATAAGTTTGTTCAGGACTGAATTGTGTTTGGTAATCACTACTTGGACCTCGGTCGCAACATAGAGGCGCTCAATCCTGACTGCTCTTTAGAAGGACAGATCCTGAAGATAAAACTCAAATATTTTGGCCACCTAATGAGAAGGAAGGACTCACTGGAGAAGAGCCTAATGCTGGGAAAGATTGAGGGCAAAAGAAGAAAGGGACGACAGAGAACGAGGTGGCTGGATGGAGTCACTGAAGCAGTCAGCGTGAGCTTAAATGGACTTCAGAGGATGGTAGAGGACAGGAAGGCCTGGAGGAACATTGTCCATGGGGTTGTGATGGGTTGCAACCCCATGGACATGACTTCACAACTAACAACAACAAATGGCTAAATATATGCTAAGTTCCTCTTGAGTAGTTATATATATATAATTACTAGAATTTATTGGAATTTATGAAGAATTATAGTGATATCTATTTATTAGTAAGTAAAACAGTAATTAAAATATATATATAAACATCTAAAACTTATAGTTTATATATAAATTTAGAAGTAATCTTTTAGAAATACTTAAATCAGAGAGAGAGAAAAGAATGTTAGAACTGAAAATGAAGGGAATGAAATTCCATCACAGTGAGTGACTTACGGTAGAATCTGACTGGGAGCCATGTTGAAAGGTAATGTTGCATATGCTCTTTTTGATGCAGTGAAGACCGTATTAATGATAAAGTCTCTGGGCCTATAATAGCTCCATGGCTTTTCTCCAACCTGGTGGTCCAAATTGAGTGGGCACTTCATTCTAAGCTTCTCCGAGAGTGGCTGGGACACCAGCAGCATCATAAGCAGAAGCAGGAGGTCCTTCATTCATGGGGCTGAATCAATCTCTTTTCCGTTTCTAAAGAAGAATTAGAAACATTCGAAGCACTTTCACAGGATGGAATATCCAGTGGCTTTCCTGATTAAAAACAAAGACGAACCAAGATTCACCTGGAGAGAGAGAAAGTACATTCAAGAGCACAGCTTCTGCCTGTCCAGTAACTTGAGCCATTTATCCTTTTCTGATGTAAGATCACTTCCATGTTGCTTCAGTCTGATGTTTGCATCAAAGACAGGCAAAGGAGAAGTAGAAGAAGTCTCACAAACTGGGATGCTGATAATTACAGTGAGAAGGAGCTTTTCCTCTTGGGACCCTAAATGTCTTCCATGTAAGGAGGGGTAGCTGGAAAAATGGTGACTGAAAAACCACATATATACCTCTTGGGGCACTGTTCTCTAGTGGTCATAGACAGGGGTGAAATCCAACAGGTTCTGATAGGTTCTGGAGAACTGGTAGCAGAAATTTTGAGTAGTTCGGAGAACTACCTCTGAAATACCACCTCCGGCTGGCCCCAGAGTGGAGTGGGAATGGAAATTTTGCAGTATCCTTCCCCTACCACGCCCACCAAGCAACACCTACCAAGCCACACCACATCCACCAAGCCACGCCCACAGAACCAGTAGTAAAAAAATTTGGATTTCATCACTGGTCATATTCCTTCCTGTTAGGACATATCCAGAAAATGGTGCTGGAGATAGATACTTCAACAGCCAGGAAAGTGACTTCTGCTTTTGTTCAATGTGGTCTCTTGCCTCCAGAAACTGCTAAGGAAGGTTGCCCAAAGCTATGGGTCTACTCCAGATTGGGGGACACTTACCTCTAGTGCTGCTTACAGGATAGTGTTTATTAAGCTGGTTGACAAATGACCCAAGGAGGACTTATCAACTGGTCTTCTTGAAACTACCATGAACTATTGGATTTAGTGATAATATTCTGCTTTGGATTCTGTGTTCACCAACATTTTGATTAATGACCTTGTTGAAAGGAGAAATGGAAAATGTCTTGGGAGTTAAGATGGATTTCTAATACCATAGAAGACTGAAGGAGCCACTGAGACTTTGTATTATGAGTGTGTCCAAGAGGTTGCTAAGTCAAGATGAATTAAAATGAGGTTTTTAAGATATACATCTGGAAGTGGACTGACATGTGTCTTGAAGGACTGATTTATCACATTTCGGAATAATGTGATAAATCTAGATTATTCTAGATTTACAGGGACAGAAAGGCCAGAGTCTGAAATAAGATACATAATGCTAAAATCTGAAGCCATGTCAGAAATTTTCTTTTCTAGAGCCTAACCTTTTGCCTGGGCCATGCTGAGTGAAGAGGAATTGACTTGCGTGGCATATAAAATATGTAATATAGTTAATGTAATATAAGTAACAAACTTCCTTTATTTGTTAATAGTTTTATTTAATCTTGTGAGGCCATATTATTTGCTGTTCAAGGCTTCAGGAGGCCTATGGGCTGCAGCTGGGACAAACGTATTGTCAGGGTTCTAAGTAACAGACCCAATGAAATAAAAATTCTGAGGCCTGAACTCTCCTCAAATGAATTGTTTATTTGGAATGTCATATTGACACAGCTGATGAAAAAATGACTGAAGGACCCGAGGTTTTCCCCACCCAAATCAAAACCCAAAGTTCTTGCCCCCAGGTCACACGTGCATCACATGGTCCAATCAGGTCACAGTCCTCCTTCGCCTGTCTTTGGTCCACGCCTTCACAACGCCTGGTGGGGACGTCCTTGGCTCCCACAGGAAAGAATGCTATTATGGCTACAGTTCCCTCCAGTTATTTCTACCTCCTCCCTCTCACGTTCCCACAGCAGTAACCAGCCTTGCTGTGTCAGCCGTGAAAATTTCCAAAATGGTTTCAGGGCCGACACCTATTCTAAATGGAGTCAACAGCTCTTCCTTGAGAGTCAAGGCCACGCTGGAACTCAGGCTGGGTCTCCTCTATTCTTTTGCGCCTCTAAGGCAGATTTGGCTTTTAACAGAAAGTCAAGGACTCACCACAAAATGGTGGATATCAGTGGTGGGATTCAACTCTTTTTACTACTGGTTCTGTGGGTGTGGCATGGCTTGGTGGACGTGGCAGGGGAAGGATAATGTAAAATCTCCATTCCCTCCTCACTCCAGGGAAAGGTTACTGCAAAATCCCAATTTCCTCCCGATCAACTGGATCTCGGGAGGCAGAGAGTAGATGGAGGTGGGGCCAGTGAGAGGTGGTATTTACCGGCTCTCCAAACTACTCAAAATTTCCATTACCGGTTCTCCAGAACAGGTTAAAACTTGCTGAATACCACCTCTGGTGGATATAATGATGTACTGATCTCCAGAGAGCAGCAAGATCTGCCCTAGAAAATCAAAATCTGGCTATCAGGAATTTGCAGCATGCTAAAACCACCCAGTGAAACCAACATGTTTCTACATAGAGACCATGCAGGTAATATATGGGGAAATCAGTGAAAGGAGGGCCAGATTGATGGAAACAAAAAAGCCTGGTTTAGCTCTGCAGACTAAGCACCGTAATTAACATCCAGCTGTCTGCAATTACTGTAAGTTCGAATCTCACCAGGCTCAAGGTTGACTCAGCCTTCCATCCTTTCTAAGGTAGGTAAATTGAGGACCCAGTTTGTGGGGGCAATAAGCTGACTTTGTATAAATATACAAAAGTATGAAGGCTATTGCTTAACGCATTGTAAGCCATCCTGAGTCTCCAGAGAAGGGCGGCATATAAATCAAATTTAAAAAAAAAAACAGACACACCCCTTTTCTTAAGTGTGTTGTGACATCAGGGGTGGAGCTTGCAGCTTGAATTTCTGAGGCTGGTGTGATCATTCTGGCCAGAAGCCGGGAGTTCTTGCAGATGTTCCTTTATAGAATTCAACAGCTACGTTGCAGTCATAGTGTCAAGGAAAGACAACCAAGGCAATTCACTGGGGCAGGGCAGACAACAATTTCTTGAGCTAACATGCTAAATTTGATATTTATTAATAAAGAAATACTATGGAAAATTAAATCTGTGGGAGATAAATATATATATAAACAAATAAATGTTAAAAAATACGTAGACATTATGTATAAGCAACTTAGAACTAAGGAGAAATTTCCTGACAGTTAGAACAATTAATCTGCCTCCAGAAGTTGCGAATGCTCCAACACTGGAAGTTTTTAAGAAGAGATTAGATAATCATTTGTCTGTAGTGGTGGAGGATTTCCTGCTTAAGCAGAGGGTTGGACTAGAAGACCTCCAAAGTCCCTTCCAACTCTGTTATTCTATTCTAAGGATGTGTATACAGGAGGTAGGCTAGACAATTGAATCACTTCCACACAACCTGCCTCTGTAGAATTCTGAGGATCCAGTGGCAGGACAAGGGGCCAGACCCAGAACTCCTTTCCAGAGCATGCCTGTCATCAGTTCACACCAGTCGTGAAATCTACTTATTTATTTATTTTGTTGTATTTTTATACCGCCCTTCTCCCGAAGGACTCAGGGAGGTATACAGCTGTGATAAAACAGTGACAACAGAAAAATTAAGAAAATCATTAAAATAATTAGATCATTTGGCTGTAATTAAAACCCCGACTAAAAACCATTATTAAAAACCGTTTAAAAAACCCATTTAAAATCCTTGTTCTGTCAAACCGGGTTGATGAAATAATAAAGTCTTCAGAGCACGACGGAAAGTGCGGAGGTCGAGAAGCCTTCGTATATTTGGGGGCAATTCGTTTCATAGGGCAGGGGCCCCCTCAGAGAAGGGTCTCCCCCTGGGGGTCTCCAGTCGACATTGTTTGGCCGACGGCACCCTGAGGAGGCCCTCTCTATGACAGCGTATCAGTTGGTGGGAGGCAATAGGTGGTAGAAGGCGGTCCTGCAGGTATCCAGGTCCTAAGCCATGGAGCGCTTTGAAGGTGGTGACCAACACCTTGAAACTCACCTGGAAGACCACCGGGAACCAGTGCAGCTTGCGCAAGAGAGGTGTTACATGGAGTGAAGTGTCGCCCCCATTATCACTCGTGTGGCCGCATTCTGGACCGGTTGGAGCCTCTGGGTGCTCCTCAAGGGGAGCCCCATGTAGAAAGCATTACAGTAGTCCAGACGGGAGGTGACGAGGGCGTGAGTGACCGTGCGCAAGGCGTCCCGGTCCAGAAAGGGACGCAACTGGGAGATCAGGCAAACCCTACCGCCTGATCAGGCTTGCACACATACATCACGTGCATGCTTGGACCCTCTGCACATGCACAAAGCCTTCTACCCATGTACAGAGGGTCAAAAATGACATCCGGGCAAATGGGCAGAGCCTCGCTCTGCTGCCCCTACTGGTTCTCTGAAGCACATGCTGAATAGGTTGTAAAAAATGCTTTTAAAAGTTGAAAAAAAGGCTCTGATCGTGTGGCTCAGCTGGGCATGGGCAGCGGGGCAGGGATTTTTGCTACCGGTTCTCCAAACCACCCACCACCATTGCTACCGAATCAGGCGATCCAGTCCGAACCGGGAGCATTTCACCTCTGAAGGGCACCAAAATATATTCAGGGCGTTTGCTAAGAATTGGACCAAGACAAGACAGCACTTTTCTCATTTGGCGGCTTGTGGAAACCTGCAAACCTCTTAATGCCATGTTTTAAATCAAAGGGCATCTTTCCTGATTTATTCTATCTGCCCCCTTTCTCCTTTGCTCTTTCAGACTTATTTAATCAGTGAAAGCCCAAGTATGATTCCTGAATAAATTATGATGTGATTTAGAAAAGTAAATTATTCTAATAAACCCCTTTTTGTGCAGACAAATTTGTAGATATCCCCACCCCCCATATTTGGAAAATCTAGGAAATTGTACTCCTAAATTACATTGTTGAAAAAAAGGAATCCAGAAGAGTTAGCGTCTTTATTTTACTTTTATTATTAGATTTTCCTTTGTGTTCAGATCTGGTCTCAGTAAAATAATGTAACATTTGGGGATGAAGATGCAGCCCAGCAGCCCAGCATTGGAGGCCAAGATGGAGAAGACCTGTACAGCCACCATATATTTCCCCTTGGTGCTCAGGTAGGTGGGGACAAAGGATATCCAGACACTGCAGAAGACCAGCATGCTGAAGGTGATCAACTTGGCTTCATTGAAAGCTCCAGGCAGGTTTCTGGCCAAGAAAGCCACTGTGAAACAGATGGTGGCTAGAAAGCCCATATAGCCCAGTGATCCATAAAACATGGCAATAGACCCTTCATTGCACTGCAGGACAATTTGTCCAGGCTCGGAATGCATATCAGAGTCAGGAAAGGGGGGAGAGATTCCCAACCAAATGACAGAAATGACAATCTGGACACTAGAACCAGAAATAACAATGGAGTTGGTCAAAGCTTTTCCCAGCCACCTCCTCATGGTGTATCCTGGTTTTGTGGCCAGGAAGGCCAACACCACTGTGATGGTTTTGGCCAAAACAGAAGAGACAGCGAGTGAGAAAACGATGCTGAATGTTGTTTGACGGAGAAGGCAGGTGGCCTTCCTTGGCTGACCGATGAAGAGAAAGGAAGCCAGAAAAGAAAACAGGAGGGAGACCAGGAGAATGTAGGAGAGGTCCAAGTTGTTGGCTTTGACAATAGAAGTTTCTCGATGTTTAATGAAGATTCCTAACACCAGAGTAGTGGTAATGGAAAAATGTATGATAAAAGAAGCTAGGACGATCCCCAAAGGTTCTTGATAGGACAGGAAAACTACCATCTTGGGGATACAATTATCTTTGGTTATGTTCGGATATTGATCTTCTGGACATTTCAGGCATTTTTCTGCATCTAAGGAAAGAAAGAATAATGTCTCTGGTACAGATTTTTATCTCCCGTGTGCCTGTTTTAGGTGAGAGTTCCTTCACTTGTATATGTTTGAGGGGAAGATGTTATAAGAAGGACGACGCATGGGAAGAATTTAGGGAAATGGGTACCAACATCCTATTTTATCACAGGAAGTTCATAAGAAGATGAGGGGAAACTCCACCCTAACAAATTTAAAGATAACTGGAGTGCAAAGGTAACTATATCTAGGGGTCACTTGTTTTTATAACTTAAGCTTTTTTTTTTTAGGAATTGTAAGACAAAATTAAAAGAGAAATGTGTATCGTGGATTCCATGAACACACCTGGTAGATCAGTGAGGTTTCCACTATGGAAACCAGTATGCTAATTTACTTTTGTGGGCTCCTGGGAGAATGTCATTAATGGTCCTAGCACTAATGTCCATAGGATCAGATTGATGACAGTTGGGTGACTGAGTTGTAATGCAAGCCCCACCTATTCTATGTGCACTGAGACATGACACATGAAAGCAGCCTCCCAAGATGGCTGCCGCATAGTAAGAGCTTCTATTTCTTTTTCCTGATGATCTGCTTATTTTAATGGCTCTTTGGCACTGCTGGTCCCTGGTTTTGAATGACCTAGGAATGACCCAAGATGACTTTTGGACAATCCTGGACCCAGTTGAGAAGGGAGATGTTGAAGATTCCAGTTCCTTCTGGAAGTGATCAAAAAGTCACTGGACATATACATCTTCCTGTCAGTAGTTTAGTTTTCTTAAGCATGCCTGGGTATTAACTTTTACTTTTTGAATTTATTGTTTCCTTTCCCTTTTTGTTTTAAAAGTTGATTAGTGGTTGAACACAAATTTATGTCAACCCCTTGCTGGACACTAATTGTTTTTTCTTACTTTTTCTTTTTTGAAGTATGTTGTTTTAGATAACTTCTATCACCTCCATATTATGGAAGCATGACAGGTGTTGTGTGGGGGGGGAGGGATTAAGAATTTTTAAATTCTTACCACAGGATTTCTGTACTTTAAAAATTTGCAAACTATCTGGAATTTATTTCTATTGAAATTCTCTTTTAACCTTGGATTGAAATATAGAGGAAAACATCACTTTCTTTGTTTCCCGATCAAGTTTCACAGACTAAGAAATGGCTGAACAGTAGTTGAAACCCAAGAAAGGAGGGTGGGGAAGAAATCTTAGCTGGATTTCTCTTTAAAAAGCTTGATGAGATGATAAAGATCCTGCAAAATATGCTGCGGCATGGAACTTTGTATAAAGATACACAAAAGGACTTTGATCCAGTTCCAGACCAAAGAGAAATTCTTATGACTAGAGAACTAACAGAGTGGATCTCATCTGTTACATTAGGATTCGGACTGATCCAGGATAAACTACTTATACTTTTGGGGTGACTTGAGACAGATAAGATACCATCAATAGGTCAATAATTTGCAAATAGATTTAGTAATTTAACAATTTTGGGAGGGTCTATTTCACAAGGTGAGCTTAAATGAACTCCAGAGGATGGTAGAGGACAGGAAGGCCTGGAGAAACTTTGCCCATGGGGTCGCGATGGGTTGGACACAACTTTGCAACTAACAATAACAACATTTCACAAGGAGTGGGAACTAATGTCATAGTAATGTGTTCATCAGTATTCAATTAGGTGGAGTAATATGTGTAGATGTGTTGGTCTTTTTTGATGCACCTTTTGCTTTTCATCAATTTGCGGGTTTTGTGGTTGTGAGAAGAGAAATATATCCATTGGAAAGTTGCAGGCAGTAAAGCCTAGAAGTGGGATTGCAGCTGTGGTGAAATCCAAATCTTTTTACTACTGGTTCTGCGGGCATTGCTTGGTGGGCATGGCAAGGGAAGGATACTGCAAACTCTCCATTCCCACCCCACTCTGGGGTTCCCACCAGAGGTGGCATTTGCCAGTTCTCCGAACCACTCAAAATTTCCGCTACTGGTAGAACCGGTCACAATCTCCTGGATTTCACCCCTGGCTTGCAGGCCTCACTGAACCAACTAACTTCACTTTAAACTAACATAATTGCAAAATGTACCAGACATATTTCTAATATGCTGACTTGTGTGCTGCATTTTCTCCAAAGTATGTAGTTTTGAGATATATTTGGAATCAGAACATTGAAACTGTGAGAAATAGGGAACTGAAAGTAGAGAACAGATAGAGGTTTGAGATATGCACGGGTGTTTGCAGAGAGTGACGGTCAGTAAGAATGTAAGAAAGAACAGGGAAGTGAAACTATGGAATGCGTATGCCAGTAAAAAAGGAAGGTATAAGAAGTGTGAGTTGAGATGGGAATGGTGTCCTTTGCCCAATAGCAGTCCTTGTAGGACAGTGATGGCTAACCTTTTTGCCATCGTGTGCCAAGAAGGGGGGCGGGGGAGGTTCGTGTGCATGCATACCCACACCCATAATTCTATGCCCACCGTCCCATGAATGCGACCCCCCTCCCCCCTGCTCCTAGCACGTGATGGCCCAGTAGGCCTGTTTTTCTTCCTCATCTGGCTCCAGATCCTCTCTATGCATCTGGGGAGGGCGAAAACAGCCTTCCCTACCCCCTCAAAGGCCCCCCGGAGGCCCAAAACAGTCCATTTCCAAACTTCTGGCTGGACAGGAAGTGACTTTTTTGCTGTCCCCAGCCTCCAGAGCTGACATGCCAGGCGACATGGCTCTGCGTGCCGCCTGTGGCACGCGTGCCATAGGTTCGCCATCACGGCTGTAGGACTTGCTATGTGTCATTGGACCCCATCGCAATGGTTTAATAATGTAAGTTTTGTTGTGAAATTGCATTTCTATGCTGGCTCTTCATGTGCCAAATTTCTCATGAAATAAACCTCTGAAACTTAAAGTAAGATTTATTGCTTGTGGTTTCCTCTTTGGTTGTTTATTGGGGTCTTTTGGTAACAAGGGTTTTTTTTTTTGTCTTTTTGAAGGGATTTGTATTTTAACTGTCTTGAATAAAGTGGTGTGTGTGTGTGTGTGTGTGTGTGTGTGTGTGTGTTTATGAAGTTTTTACTAGGATGACAAAAGTCATGCCTTCACACAAAGCCATAACCTCTGTCCCTCCTGGTTTTAGTAGCCTCCCAAAAATCTTAATTTTCTCACAAACACATGCATTCCAAGGATGGGTTCTAAATTTTTTTACTACCGGTTCTGTGGGCGTGGCTTATTTTGTGGGCATGGTTTGATGGTCATGTGACAATTCTTTAGGATTTAGCAGAGGTACTGGTCTACCAGGCTTTTAACTGCTTGCAGAGCTGTACCGGTCTACTCATTTGTTTTTGGAGAATCCTGTCTACTCATTTGCTTTCTTTTATCACTGATCAGCTGTAGGGCGGCCCTTTGAAGACCCGCAGCAGGAGTTTAAACAGTTTTTTCCCCTCTAGCTGATCAGCTGGGACTCAGGAGGCAGCAATAGATTGGGTGAAAATAAAATAAAAGGTAAGAATAATGCAGGGCAGGCAGGGGGGCGGGGGGGGGGAGAACCGGTTCGATGACATCATATCGTCACCACTACCGGCTCAGTGGAACCAGGCTGAACTGGGAAGAACCCACTACTGATGCATTCACAATAAAACACATTGATGCATCTCCTTCAAAATCTCCCTTTTTTCTCCAGTGTCACCCACCTTCCCAAGTAGAGATGGTCCCTTCAGCACAAGGAAGGCAGTCATAGCAGCAAAGGGGTTCCCCTTCCTGAGGCACCTTGACAAACCCTGGATGGCAACTCTCCACACATTGGGAAGCAGGCAGGGGCTGAGCGGGAAAAAAAAAAGAAATTAAGGAAATGTGATAGACCTTATTTACTGGTGGACGTGAGGGTTCAGGAGAATAAAGTCATTCTTCAATTGTGAACTGAACTGGGACTTCAAACCAGTATCCCATTAACAGAATAACAGACTACAGAGCTGGAAGAGAGCTTGGGGGTCTTCTAATCCAACCCGTGCTCAAGCAACAAAACCTATACCAGTGATGGCTAACCTTTTCGCCATCACGTGCCAAAAGGGGGGGAAGTGCAGGGGGGTTGGTGCACGCGTGCCCATACCCATAATTCAACATGCCCCAACCCCTGTGCATGTGTGTGCGACCCCCCCCACGTTCCCCCCCGCTATTGGCAGACAATGGCATGGTGGGACTGGAAGACCTGTTTCTTTGCCCTCCCCAGGCTCCAGAGTCTTTCTAGGAGCCTGGAGAGGGCAAAAGTGGCCTACTTCTGCTTCAGCCTCAACAATACATGGGCAAACAATAGATACAAACTCAAAGTAAACCACTCCAAACTCGACTGCAGACAATACGACTTCAGCAACAGAGTGGTCAATGCCTGGAATGCACTACCTGACTCCGTTGTAACATCCTCTAACCCCCACAACTTCAACCTTAAACTGTCTACCATGGACCTCACCCCATTCTTAAGAGGTCTGTAAAGAGGGCGTGCATAAGTGCACTAGTGTGCCTACCATCCATGTCCTACTGTCCCCATTTATTTGTACTCATTCCTTGTTCATGTCAATGTTTATATTTATATCTGTTATCTAGTACATGATCAACAAACTAAATAAACTAAATAAAAAAAAAATTGCACCTCATCTTGGTAAAAACCTGCGTGATGACTTTCCTTTTCTGCTGTCTATGTAAGATGCAGACTTCCTGTTGTTCCCTCTCCATAATTAAGATAGACCTAAGTTAGGCAGTTAGAAGAACCTTGTTTAGAGAGCTGAAGAGGGCAGCTCCATCTTGGTCAACGAAAAGCTTGAGGTCAAGAGATCCCCCTTTTTTTAGACTCCCAAATTTCATTCTCATTATGGACTTATTAGGGAAGATCACAGACTTCAGGATGTTCAGATCAACCGCCGCCTTGCCATTCTCATCTAAATGCCCACCATCCATGGAAGAGTTGTAAAAATGGGAGCTTTGCAAGAAGGGGTGAACCTAGAACAGGTGAAAGAGAAAACAGAGGAGAAATAATGGATGTAAGAGATGGAGAAGAAGGGGAAGAAGTATGTTGCCAGTGGTTTTTTTTTTCATCCCTAAGAGTCCTACAGTGCAATACTCATTCAAACTCATGTGGCTGTGCAGTTGTTAAACATCTGGAGACATTGTATTCTAATTTTTGAATGTCAGTGATGAGACCTAGTCTTTTGAGAAAGAAAATCATTATGTTTGTACATTAATAAAAAATATGAAACTTAGCTAAGGTTTCACTCAGAAAAAATGCAGAAAAAACAATTACTACCAACCTGCCTTCCATTGAGGACCTGTATACTGCACAAGTCAAAAAAAGGGCTGTGAAAATATTTACAGACCCCCTCGCATCCTGGACATAAATTGTTTCAACTACCCTCAAAATGACACCGTAGGGCACTGCACACCAGAACAACTAGACACAAGAACAATTTTTCCCTGAACACCATTACTCTGCTAAACAAATAATTCCCTCAACACTGTCAAAGTATTCACTAAGTCTGCATTACTATTACTATTAATCTTCTCATCATTCCTATCACCCATCTCCTCCCACTTATGACTGTTTGACTGTAACTTGCTGTATCCTTATGATTTATATTGATTGTTTCCTAGTATGATTCGATTGCTAATTTGTACCCTGTGACTATCATTAAGTATTGTACCATATGATTTTTGATGAATGTATCTTTTCTTTTTATGTACACTAAGAGCATATGCACCAGCATATGCACTTAGCTTTATTGGCTAAGTGTCCAATCACACTTAGCCAATAAAGAATCCATCCATCCATCCATCCATCCATCCATCCATCCATCCATCCATCCATCCATCCATCCATCCATCCATCCAATCTATCTATCTATCTATCTATCTATCTATCTATCTATCTATCTATCTACCTACCTACCTACCTACCTACCTACTTAGAATGTTTTAGTATGAAATGGGAAGGCACAAAAAGAAATAATCAAATCAACTTCATATGGTACAGTCTCTCTATCTTGGGTAAATAGTGTATCTATTAATTAAGACTTAAACTCCTGTTTTTAAATACTTATCATTTTAATCATATTACTTTTAGAACTTTTAAATAAATAATTCGAACTATTATTGTGTTATACGTAAGAGAGGTTGACTGTTGCACTTCCCCAAACGTCATCATGCTGCATGATTTCCACCCAACTGTCCAATCCATGCAGTTATAGAAATGACTCTCAAATAGAGGACAGAGATTTATAATGGAAAAGTTCATACCTGCCATGGTTGCAAGTTACAAACTTCCATCCTGGCTCCATCTTTCCTTCTCATCCTCCCATTCCTGGAAAAATATGCAGCATTTAATGCTTGTGCCACAGCCCAGACAGAGGGGTAAATGTGGTAGCCATCTAGAGAGAAACTTCTTTCCTTCTCTTCCTGGGACAGTTGGACATTCATTTTCTCCTTCTCCGTGCATCTGGTCCAGCCTTTCTTAGCCAAGGGATGCTTTGAAAATGAGCAATCAAAGGCTTTCTGGAGAAATCTCTCAATGGATCGATAAAATAAGGGGAAATCCTTCTGGTTTGTCCATTTTTGGCTGTGGGTGAAAAAGGAAAAAAAAGCAGAAGTGTAGAGTATTTTGTGTGCGTGGTGCTTCAAATCCAGCATAAAATCCCAGCTAGCTGTAGTGATCCAGATTTTGCCACGAGTGGGTGGTTTCGTGAGCTGAACCACTTTCTGCAGAAGGAATATTCCCTGTACAAAGGAACCTTGCTCTCCAAAATAAACAAAAACATTGACTTGTTTCCATTTGAAGAATTTTTGTAAATCAATACGTGCATTTTTGGCAACCACAGAGATGGTTTGTGACAAAACCACACATATTCCATTCCTTATCAGCAGGGAAGTGAAAGTTCTCATGAACATTTCTCCATCATCAGTGTCTGGAGCAAGAAGTCCAATTAAAGTCCATCTGAAATGGTGGAGGAGTCTCACAATCCCCAAGTATTGAGTTTCTGCTGAAGGGACAGTCCGATAGAAAAAGGGGAATCGAGTTTTATCACTTAGCACATGCGAAGCAAAAGTAAAACTGATCTGAAAAGGAATGAGGGAGATTGAGTTTTTTTTCTGTTTGGTCAGATTAAGGCCAAAACATTCATTGAGTGTGAAAATGTATTTTTTTTCTTCTTGGGAAAAGATAGCCCAATTTTTGCAAAAAAAAAAAAAAAAAAAACAAGTTTTATATGGAAGCTGCTTCTCTTGTCATAAGAACAGATGATTTGGTAAAGATGGTTAAGGGACTGGAGGATAAAATATACAAAGAACAATTGCAGGAATTGGGTATATCTACTTTAATGAAAAGAAGGACTAGAAGTAATGTGATGGCAGTATTCCAATATTTCAGGGGCTGCCACAAAGAAGAGGAAGTCATTCTCTAAAGCACCTGAAGGCAGGACAAGAAGCAACCTAGAGAAGGGCTCCTCCGGGTGCCTTCGGCCAAACAATATCGACTGGCAGCCCCTAGGGGGAGAGCCTTCTCTGTGGGGGGCACCTACTCTCTAGAATGAGCTCCCCCCAGAGATATGAAGGATCCCGGATCTGCGCACCTTCCACCGCGCTCTTAAGACTTTTTTATTCCATCAGGTGGGCCTGGCCTAATCTTTTCCCTCTTTTTAAATTATGCTAATTTTTAATTGATTTTTAATTGACTGGGGTGTTTTAATTGTCTGGGCCAAAACTATTTAATTCAATTTTATTCTGTTTTTTAAATTTTCTATTTATGTATTTTTATTGTTTGGCTGTTCACTACCTTGAGTCCTACGGGAGTAGGGCAGTATACAAATCAAATAAAAGTAGAAGTAAAGTAAAAAGTAAACCGATGGAAACTAATCAAGGAAAGAACCAACCTGTAACTAAGGAGAAATTTCCTGACAGTTAGAATAATTGTCTTCTTCTTATTATTATTTACTATCTAAAGCAGGAATCTCACTTTTAGAGGTCATTTCTCCACTAGTGTTTGAGACTTCTGGATTCATCCAACAGGCCCTGTGCCAAAAGTGGACTGGGATTTTACCAACTTGACAATGGCTGGTTGAAGCTTTGAAAATGCTATCATTAAGGGGGAAATGACCACAATTAGCTGTCATGGGTCACCAATCAACATTGGACAGTTAGACTGTTGACGTTTAACTCATCTATCTCAAATTTAGAATGCAAGATTTAGAATGCAAAAGGCACCTGAGGGAGTTTGTAGATAGCCAGCATGGCTGAAGTCTGGATGGAGATGTCCATGCCAGCCCCTTCAAGAAGAGCCAGGGTGTTTCTCTGCCTTCCACAGTGATAGTTGGGAATGTTGGCCTCTCCAGTTGAAAGCAGGTCCAGCAGAGCATCTGAAGTCATTTTCACATCAAAATAGCTATCCTGGATTGTGTAGCCCAAAGTCATGTTGGGTAAGAATTTTGGATCCTGGTTGATCTCTTGGACAGCAAATAGGAAGGATAGGAATTTCCAATAAGTTGGAGAGTTTTTCCTGTCAATATGTGTACAACCCATGAACATCAATCACAACAAATGTCATTGTTCTTTTCTTTAACACTATAAATCTTTTTTGTGTGTATCAGTTAACTACCACTCGAGCATCAATATCCAAACACAGTTCCCAGCTATATGTAAATCTGTCAAGTGTCATTGAGACGTGGGAGATAAATCCTATTTTAAGGTGAGGATTTCTTTTGCAATAGATTCTTATATCTAAACTGCCAATTTTTGGGTTCTATGTGTAAATTACAAAGCTACTTAAGACTTTAAAACAGAATCACCATGAATAATGTGGGTAACATACCTTGACCGACATAGGAAGTCTGATGATACAATTTGACCAGAGTGGTATAAGGTCTTCTGCCTTGAATAGAGGGTTGGACTAGAAGACCCCTGAGGTCCCTTCCAGCCTTATGATTCTATATTCAATAATTTAAAATATTTTTTTTTTCTGAAATGCAAGGCTTAGTGAACGTATGAGTTAGAGAGAAGCGTTATCAGCAATGCAGCCTCCTAATTAATATTACAGATTTCTCTGTTTTGTGGATTTTTGTCACAAATGATGTGACTCGTCTGCTTATTTTATTAAGAAAGACAAGAATAAAATGAAGCAGAATGTAACCTGCTCATTCGTTTTTAGGATCCTCTTTCCCCTTCTGCACAATCTAAGAAACCCTTGTCAGTTTCCTGTCAGATAATTGGAGCACTTTCATACTCCTCCTCCTCCTGAGGTTTGTTCTGCAAATTCAACTGATGGCAGAAAGATTTTCCATTTTGATTGGATTAACAGAGTTGGAAGGGACCTTGTAGGTCATCTAGTCCAACCCCACCCCACCCCACCCAAGCAGGAGACCCTACACCGTTTCTGACAAATGGCAGTCCAATCTCTTCTTGAAAGCTTCCTGTGATGAAGCACCCACAACTTCCAAAGGCAACTCCTGTTCCATTTTTTATTGTTCTCACTGTCAGAAAATTTCTCCTTATTTCTAGGTTGGATCTCTCCTTGATCAGTTTCCACCCATTATTCCTTGTCTGGCTTTCAGTTGCCTGGGAAAATAGCTTGACTCCCTCCTCTCTGTGGCAGCCCCTCAAGTATTGGAAGACTGCTTTCATGTTTCCCCAGGTCCTTCCCTTCACTAGACTAGCCATGCCCAGTTCCTGTAGCCGTTCTTCATATGTTTTAATCTCCTGTCCCTTAATCTTTGTTGCTCTTCTCTGCACTCTTTCTAGTCTCAACATTTTTTTTAATACTGTGGTGACCAAATCTGGATACAATATTCTAGGTGTGGTATTACTAACATTTTATAGAGTGGTATTAGTACCTCACTTGATCTTGATTGTATCCCTCTGTTAATACAATTTAGGATTGCATCGGGTTTTTTGGCCACCGCTGCACACTGCTGGCTCATAATTAATTGGTTATCCACTAAGACCCCAAGTTCCCTTTCACAGTTACTGCTATTAAGCCTGGTTTCTCCCAGTCTATATGTGTACTTTTGTTTTTTCTTGCCTAAGGTGTAAGACTTTACTTTTCTCTACATTGAATTTCATTTTGTTAGATAGGGCATTCTTCAAGCTTGTCAGCTAGAATGACAGCTTATGGGCACATCAGCTGAAGCATGTGAAATACCTCTCCAGATCTGCCTTTAAATAGAAAATGTAGCAGTAACTGGCCCATATAGAGGGGAGAGCTCTTGGAAGTGGAAAGGACAGCAATTTTAACAATCCAATAGCAATCAGATAGGATGGAAGACCCCTGTAGGCTTACCCGAAAACCACAGCAGAGGGCGTCCTGTGGAAATTAGTTGGTTGAAATCGAGCTTTTGTTCCACAGATGATGCTGCTAATGAGAAGGTCTCCTAGCTTGCCACGGCTCAATGGCTGTTCCCCATCCTGCCCCAGAGTCAAAGAGCAGGGGGTCTTCCTGGAAGCTGTGCAGTGCAGGAAGAGGAGCAGCAGAAATAGCAGGAGCAAGAGACCCATTCTTCTATGCCTGCCCCCTGTAACTGCATTCATGACACTGTTAGTAGAACCTCTTTGAAGATGAAGCTGCAGTAGATTCTGTAGCACAGACAGAGCTCATTAAAAGGCTAACGTCTAAGAGGATAGACAACATCCATCTACACACCATCGGTTCTGCCCAAAATCTCGCACCAAAGGAGTGATGCAGCCTAGATGTTGAATTACCTCATCTTGCTCTTCAGATGGTTGGGAAGGAAAATCCCAAGGGATGTGGCATCAAGATGATAGAAGAGATAACTGTGATTTTGAAAATTATAAGGAGAAGAAATATCACCCCGGTAATTTCCACAAGAAGGTACTTTCCGAACTACTCCATTGAGGTAAGAAGTTTAAGAAAGCACCACCAAGACAATTCAAAAGAATTCCCAGTCCTCTCAGAAAATAGTCCAAAAAACACAAAGGAAACTGTATCAGTTTCTGATTGTCAAAGAGGAGACAAGATTGCCAGAAAACTAAAAAAGGAAGGGGAGGGGAGTGAGAAGCAATGAAAAGGATCATGTCATAGCAGAGGAATCAGCTGATCATATCAACATTCCAATTGATAAACCTAACCAAAGCAAGCACGATTAAGACGATCCAATCTCTAATGCAAAACTTTATTGAGTACATCATATATCGGCAAAGATGGGGGAAAAAACAGAGCTGGCTGATTCCCATGGAGACCCACATAGTTAAAGTTCAGGTTCTCCCTCCCCCTATTAGACCTCTTGGCCACGTTGTCCAATGGAGTCTCCCAGTATTGTTGTGAGAAAGTCTGGTAATGTTTTGGCAAACACCTGCTGAAGTGTCCATGGTTCTCACGGCTGGCATCTTGATGTCCAGAACTTAATTTCTATCTCCCTCTTCTCTCCCCCCATAGTTTGTTGCCAAGCTAAGAAGTGATGATAGTTGCAACAGCAAAAGGATCTTCTGAAGCTTGACAGATGACTTATCTCATAAAATGGCAAGTTTGCCCAAATGAATGAAACTGGGGAAGGAGTATTTGAAGTCACAGAGACTCCATTTTAATTAATCCAACATAAATAACTGGGGAGAAATCCTACTGCTGTTTCCAACAGTGTAGCGACCCCAATTAGCCTTCAATAGACCTTCCTGAGCATCTATCTAGGACATGAGTGACATCAAGCTGGCCATGCCCCCTCTGGCCACACGCACACACCCTGAGGTCAAAAACAGTCTTGATGTGGCCCTCAATGAAATTGAGTTTGAGTTTCAACCAAGTAGACCACAACCTGCAGTATTTCCTAGTAAACGAGAAAAATGTGATATAGATAGGTAGCATCTCTACCAGATGGATTTGAAACTGGCTGACAAACCTTATTCAATGAGTTGTCCTTAATGGTACTACATCCACATGGAGAGAAGTAAACAGTGGGGTACCACAGGGCCCCATCTTAGGCCCAATACTCTTCAATATATTCATAAATGACTTAGATGAGGGAACAGAACATGTCAAATTTGCAGATGACACTAAGCTGGCAGGAATAGCCAACAGAAGGAGTGAATCTCCCATACTCAACCATAGCATTCACAAACATTCACACATTTTCCCATACACTGAACATCAAAGAGAAAGGGGAAAAACATGTGTATTATAAACTGGGAATCCATGTCCATTACTTAAAGAAATGATTTATTTTTTTAAACTTTTATTTTAAAAAAAACATTAAAGTATCAAACTCCTTTTGTTACAAGTATTAACTGACATTTCTGGGAATCCCATACAGAAAACGCAATGTACTATTTTATTTTGACATCAAGTGTTCTTTTGTATTCAGATCTGGTCTTAGGAAAATAATGTAACATTTGGGGAGAAAAATTAATAGCAACAGGCTAGCACTGGAAGCCAACATGGAGAAGATTTGCACGGCAACCATACACTTTCCCTTGGTGCTCAGGTAGGTGGGTACGAAGGATATCCAGACGCTACAGAAGACCATCATGCTGAAGGTGATCAGCTTAGCTTCATTGAAGCCTCCAGGTAGATTTCTGGATAGAAAAGCCACTGTGAAGCAGATGACAGCTAGGAAGCCCATGTAGCCAAGAGCAAGGTAGAACATGACAACAGAGCCTTCATTACATTGCAGGATGACCTCAGTAGATTCTGAGTACATGTCCAACTCAGGGAATGGGGGGGAAATGCCCAACCAGATGCTGCAGAGGACAACTTGGACACCAGAGCAAGAAAGGATAATAGAATTGGCCAAGCTCTTCCCCAGCCACCTCTGCACTTTATTCCCTGGTTTTGTAGCCAAGAAGGCTAACACAACCATGACAGTTTTGGCCAAGACAGTAGAAATGGCCACTGTGAAGATGTTGCTGAATGCTGTTTGTTGGACAAGGCAAGAAGTTCTCCTTGGCCGGCCAATGAATAAGAAGGAGGTCAAGAAGGAAAGCAGGAGGGAGATAAGGAGGATGTATGAGAGATCACGATTGTTGGCTTTGACTATGGGGGTTTCTTGGAATTTAATGAATATTCCTAAAATAAAACCTGTTATTAAAGACAGGAACAAGGTAAGGGAAGCTAGGATGATCCCCAAGCCTTCTTGATAGGATAAGAAAGTTTCAATTTTTGGTATACAGTCATCTCGGTTGATGTTTGGATGCTGATCTGCTGGACATTTTGTGCATTTTTCAGCATCTGAAAAGGAACAAGATTAGTTATCTATCAAAAAGCAGATTCTTTCATCAGATGCATCATTGAAGAGAAACTGGTGATGGTTTGGATGAATGTGTATGGAGAAAGAAAGTATGCAGAATGGTTAGTAAGTGTCTTTAGTATAAAAGAAAGGATGAGTGATACATTTTGGAGCAATCCACAGCCCTGCCAGCAATGACCCATGGAGTGGTGTCCATTGCACTTCCTGTTGATCAGAAAAGTCAGCAGTTCAGTGGTTCGAATCCCTAATACAGGTCTCCTGTGTGAGGCCAAGGCCTCTTCCAACTATGTTACTGTTACCTGAGTAAGTGGTTGAACTGAAATGACACTTTTAAGCTCTGAATCTTTGAAGAAGGAAGGTATTTCACAATAGATCTAGCAGCTGGTCTGCATGTGTAAACTGGTTATTAGGAAAGCTGATTTATTAAATTCTGACTGGATGGTGGGGAATGGAAGGATTTATACTCCTTGCAGACTGCTGGACATTTGCATTCTTTGAGCAAATCATTAAGGTCACCGGGAGACTTGCTAATAGAATGCTAATGTCCAGCTGTCGGCAAGGACTATAAATCCTTCCATTCCCCACCATCCAGTCAGAGCTAAAGAAGCTCCTTGGATGAGAAGCGAAACATCTTCAAAGAAAAAACAGAAAGTCCAGTTGCCTCTTGAAAAGACACCTTTGGGACAACCATGACCTGGATGACTGAGAGTGTCCATAGTCACAGATTTATTAAATTTTCCCTTTCAAATATTGATATCTCATTCCACTTGGATCATGGAGAAGGCCAGGTATTATGTTCCTCTGACTGATGGATTCCCGTGTTTCCTTATCTCCAACCCATTCCAGGAAACCAAGCATCAATGTTTTCTGTATCCTTGGCATTTTCTTTGAAAACTAACGGGGGAAAAAATCAGCCTCAATGTTCTTTCTTTGATATGGAGGATAAATTTGTCAGTTTTGCCCTCTTTAAAAAAATAGAGAGTCCATCATTTCAAATCAGGAAGGAAGGAAGGAAGGAAGGAAGGAAGGAAGGAAGGAAGGAAGGAAGGAAGGAAGGAAGGAAGGGCTAACTGTTGAAATTGTTCTTAAACTTGTTAAAAATAACTCCTGGTGGCTCAGCAGACTAAAGCATTGTGATTAACACCAGCTGCCTGCAATGACTGTAAGTTCGAATCTCATCAGGCTCAAGGTTGACTCAGCCTTCCATCCTTTCTAAGGTAGATAAAATTAGGACCCAGTTTGTGGGAGCAATAAGATGACTTTATAAATATACAAAAGTATGAAGGCTATTGCTTAATGCATTGTAAGCCCTGAATCTCCGGAGAAGGGCGGTATATAAATCATTTTTTTTTTAAAAAAAACCCTCCCTATAAGTTATTTATAGGGGACACAGTGGCTAAGACGCTGAGCTTGTCAATCAAAAGGTTGGCAGTTTAGTGGTCCGAATCCCTAGTGCCACATAATGGGGTGAGCTTCTGTTACTTGTCCCAGCTTCTATCAACCTAGCAGTTCGAAAGCACGTAAAAAATGCAAGTAGAAAAATAGGGACCACCTTTGGTGGGAAGGTAACAACGTTCCGTGTGCCTTTAGTGTTTACTCATGCCAGCCACATGACCATGGAGACGTCTTCGGACAGCGCTGGCTCTTTGGCTTTGAAATGGAGATGAGCACCGCTCCCTAGAGTCAGGAACAAGTAGCCCATATGTGCGAGGGGAACTTTTATATTTACCTATAAATTATTTGCATTAACAGAAATTGCTTTTTAATGCCAAGTTTAAAAATGCCTTTCAAAACATAGTGGGTGATGTCAGAGTCTATGGTCTACCTCAAAGTCTGGCCCTTTTCTCTGGTTTCATTCACCTTCCATGGTGGAGATGGTTCCTTCTGGACAAGGAAGACACTTGTAGCAGCAGATGGGCTTCCCTTCCAGAACCACCTTCATGAATCCAGGATGACAGCTTTCCACACACCTAGAGGTTGGCAGGGGCTGGGCAGTGAGAGGAAGCACATCCAGAAAATCAGTGTATTCTCAGAAAAAAAGATACTCGAAGACTTTATTTTTCATGGCCAATTGAATATCTCATAAAGAAAAAAAAATTACATTCTTGAGAACCTGATTAGCTGCATGAAATATAAATATATTGAATGAAACACACACACACACACACACACACACCACTCATCCCAAAGCACAGTCCTGTTTTTGCCACCTTCAGTGGCAAAAAGCATTTCTACCTGTATGATACCCTTCTGGTCAATGGTAACTTTAAAATCCCGAGATGCCCTTTTTTCTAGAGTCCCTGATTTCACCCTCTTGACAGATTTGTTTGGAAAGACATCCCAATTCACAATGTTCAAGTCAGCTGTCAGATCTCCCGTCTCGTCCAGATATACCCCATCTATGGAATTATTGTGAAACTGAGAGCTTTGAAGGAAAGGATGAAGCTGGAAAGGAAAAGAGTTTAGAAAGGACATCAGAAAGTCTTTAAAAACATCTCTTGATCTATGCTGGGAGGGATTTCGACATTTCTCTCGCTCTCTTTCCGAAAACAGATTCTATTTTCAGTTCCAAACTTGGTTAGGAGAGAGCATCAATAAACATAGGAATAATAACAGCTGCTAACATAATGTTTGAATAGAGTAGAGTAGAGTAGAGTAGAGTAGAGTGGAGTGGAGTGGAGTGGAGTGGAGTGGAGTGGAGAGGAGAGGAGAGGAGAGGAGAGGAGAGGAGAGGAGAGGAGAGAATAGAATAGAATAGAATAGAATAGAATAGAATAGAATAGAATAGAATAGAATAGAATAGAATAGAATAGAATAGAATAGAATAACAGAGCTGAAGGAACCTTGGAGGCTTCTAGCCCAACCCCATTCTCAAGCAGGAGATCCTATACCTTTTCAGACAAAAGGTTGTCTAATCTCTTCTTTAAAACTTCCAGTGTTTAATTTAATTTAATTTTTCTAAGTAGGTAACCTAGGCATCCACTTACAAAACTGATTCCCATTGGTAGGAGTAGTACGTGTCATGGAAAAGAGATACCTGCCAAGCCTTCAGCCTTTCAGCTTCTAGCTTCGTGCCCCTGTTCCTTCCTGATCTCTTGGACGTGGAGATATAAGCTGAATGTAAGGCCCTTCCCACAGCCCACATGCTGTTGTAAATGAGGTAGCTGTCCATAGCCAAGATCCGATCCATCTCCTCTTCCCTCAGAGCCACCACTTCTCTCTGTCTGCACCGTCTCCAGACTTTCACTGAAAAGGCATCCTTAGTGGAGGAACATGTAAAGGTGTTCTTCACAAAGTTATGCATGAATGTATAAAAGAGGTGAATTGAATCATAGTTTGCCCATTTCCTTTTCTGCACCAGAAAGGAAAAAATGCCAGCAAGGTATTTTAAGGAAAAGCCCTTAAGCATCAACTCAAGGCTGAGGTCCCAGTGAGCTGTGGTGATCCAGACATTTCCCTCAATAGGTTTTTGGATGTGTTGAAGTATTGATTGTACAAAAATGATTCCTGTTTGGAAGGAACTCATGTCTGAAACATAAACAAAGACGTTGACTTCTGTCCACTGGAAAAAAGATTTAAATGTTGAAACTTTACTGCCTACATTTAGTGGAAAGGTTTCATATATAACGGCACAAATGTCATTCCTTAATAACAAAGAAGGCATTGTCCTCATGAACCTGTCTCCCTGGTCAGTTTCTGGAGCAATGAGACCAACCAAAGTCCACTTGAAGTAGAGAAGAAGCTGGACCATCCCTGGGTACTGGAGTCCTTCGGCAGGGAGCATTGGGTAGAAAAAGGGAAACTGAGTTTTATCCCTCAGAATAACGGAAGCCAAACTGTTACTGATCTGAAAGGAAGGGTATTTTAAATTTAACAAGCAAAATAGTATGTCATTTCCACAACCAAACTCTGCTTTTCTTTTAAAGTAGTTTGACCTCTGGTTCAAAGTTGCACGACTGAAAACTGCCTCTCCAAGAAAGACACACCTGAGGGACTTTGTAGATGACCAACATGGTTGAAATCTGGGTGGAGATGCCAGTCTCGGCCTCTTCCAGTACAGCCACTGTGTTTCTCTGCCTTCCACACCTGTAGTTGGGAACATTGGCCTCCCCGTCTGAAAGCAGATCCAGCAATGGATCAGAAGTCATTTCTACTTTGAAGAAATTTTCATAGATATGGTAACCTAGAGTGAGGTTAGGTAAGAGATGGCCATTCTGGTTGATGTCCTCAGTTGCAAACAGGAAAGGCAGAAACTTCCAATAAAATTTGGATGTCCTTCTGCAGGTATGAATATATCAGTGAAAATAATATTTAACTCTTATTCCACGATAATAATTTTAATCCATTCAATCATAAGCTTTATTTCAAACATTAGTTTTATGTGCAACATTCCAAAATGTTGCCATACAAAAAGAATATAAACAGCAAAAAAGAAGGATCATATAATATTTCAAAACCACTCTCCCACTCGGATACACTAACATCACTTTAAATTCATGCCTTGGTCTTCCAGCATTTTTTTCCCATATTTGATGAACCATTTCCTCTTTCTTAATAAGATACAGGATGAGATTCACAGGTAGGTAAAAGAAAATATTTATTATTAACTCTTGTAAATGGTAGATATTATAAATACTTTTGGAGTTGGATTGAAAATTTAGAGTGACAGAAAATGGCTCCTGCAGCGATGACGTTCAGAAGCTGTTAAAGTCCAAGTTATTCTGTTGTGCTTTGAGACAACAAAGGCTGAACCTCTGTTAGAAGGATTTTTGTTGGGGTTTTGTTATTGTTGCTGTTTCTGAAATTTTGATTCTTTTCCTCTTCTCAGTTCTATTTCTTCTAATTATAAGACTCCCAAAGTCAAACAACCAATGAATTCTGCGAATAAACAAATAAACCAACCAACTAACATAATGGATATGTTTTCATTGAAAAAAAATTGTTAAGTCCTTCCGTGAACTTCTGAATGAGAATCAGTTGCAATCTCTGTGAATAGCTATCTGGGACTTTTTCATCCTAGTAGTAAATTTTGGTGTGGAAAAAGCAATTATGGTGTTATCTCATTTCTGATGCAGAGAGAAAATCTAGCATCCCTCTTGAGCGCTTGGACCAGGAATCCTACAGAATCAGCTCAGCTCAATCCTTCTCTTCCTCTGTGGCCACATTCGCGCTCTGCTGATGGTTGCAAAGCAAAGTGGATGGGGACAACCGTTCTGATTGGGTTCTGATATTTGGTAGTTTAAAATGAGCTTCTTTGCCTGTGTTGTATAATAATGACCTCAAGATAAAATAAAACAAGTTAAGAAAAGGAACAGAACAAGGGGAGAGCAGCTTGGGTTTTAAGAATGTTGGAAGTGTAGACATCCATTGGAGAAAGAGTGTCTGTAATGTAGTGTAGGAAGATTGACAAGGAGAATTTGTTGAAGGACTTCTATCAAACTTTAATGATTGAAAAATAGCCTTCACTGTTGAGACGATGCCACTAATTAAATCATCTCCTGACTTGAAATTATTGTCTGGGTCCACTTCACCCTTCTCTAGAGTCAGAAGGCATTCGACTTGTGTAGGTTCCTGTTGGCCACAGGATTTTACAGCTCAAAAGGAGCAGCTTCACCTGCAATGTGAAAACTGAAGGCAGAATCAGAAACTAACTTAGCAAAAGGAGCCAATCAAGGGAGAGCTCCTTGTGTTTTCAGAGGACTGGAACTGTAGACATGCATTGAAAATGGAGTGGCTCTAAGGCAACACAGAACTTACTTAATGAACTTCATCGAAGGACTTCTATCAAACTCTAACGATTGAAAAATGCCGTTCATTGTAGAGACTATGCCACTAATGAAATAATCCCCTGGCTTGTAATGATTCTCTGGGTCCACTTCACCCTGTTCCAGAGTCAGGAGACATTTGGCTTTGCGTATCCCACAGGCTCCCCTTGGCCACAGGAGCAGAATATGTAGAAGCAGCAGCCACATGGTCTGTGTTCCTGACTGAGCCTTCTCTGTGGCACCTGGTTTCTAACAATGTATGAGATGAAGTGGTGGAAGAAACCAAAACCTCTTCCAGGAAAGTAGCTTCAGATCAGTCAAGGCATATCCAAGGGACATGAACACAGAATTTGCCTGTCTTGAAACCAGCCCCAGATTCTCTTTCCGTCTCCAGATCCATTTATGTAGCCAGTATTTTTTTCATATAGACTCCACTCAACTTTGCCTTTGAGTCTGATATGGATGTCAAGCCACCTTCTGACTTGTTTGTGTAAAATTTTCTGAACGTTTGCAGAAACATCTCCAGGGGTTTAACATAAAGACAACAAAATCATTATAATTTGGATAACTGCAAGGAAGAGAAGTGTCTTAACCTTGAACAAGTCAAGAGGCAGGTGTCCAAAGGGAAAACTCAAAGTTGTGGCTTCAAACTTACCGCAAATATTTTTTCCCTTTTTTCTCCCAACTATCTTTAAATCCCATAAATGAATAAAATTCTGACTCCTGTTTTCTTCTATTATCCCAAAGACTCCCAAAGCCAGACATGGATGGGTGAGGATTCTCCCATCAAAACTTTAGAAGAAAGATTCCAATCTCTCCCTCCCCCCCCCCCCCGGTGCTTTGCCTGCTTTTCTCATTGCTGCTTCCTCTCAGCTGTGCCTCAGAAGATGTTTTTTATCCCCAACAGGAGATAAAATACCAGCAAAGTAATGTGCTGAGCTGACCAGAGTAATGATGCTAGCCAGATGAATACCTGGTAGGCAGACACCCCCCCTCCCCATTTTCCTCCCTAAAAACTAAGCTGTGTCTTATACTCCGGTGCATCTTATACTCCAAAAAATACGGTATTTCTGGTACAAATTTCCTTCCCCAAGGAAGGCCCTTACATGGATAGGCCACATTCCTTGAGTTCTCCAGCATGACTTCCCCAAGTAAGACTTTCTGATCAGAATCCTGCAGTGTCCACTGCTTTTCTTACAAATACACAGCTTCCTTTTCAAATTTTGCAGGAAAAGAACTGGAAAAGAACCCAATGTTTTCTGTGGAGAGGCCAAGAAGACCTTCCTTAATGCATCATTTCAAAGGCAGAGAGGCATAGTAAAGAGAAGAGACATTTTATCAAGGAGAATCAAAGATTTGTGACAGACAGTAGCCAAATGTTATAATTTCTGATCGAGAGCCCATTACAACAAATTCTGATTGCCTTCTTGTTTCCACCAGAATTCTGTGTCACTCAATAATAGGAGCCTTTCAATGTCATCTAACTGATACAAACCTAGGAAGCCAGGTGCTTCAAAGCCCAGAACCTCAGCAATCTTTGTATGAAGGTTGTCAGGAAAGCAACAGATGGAGATGCCCCGGAGATCTTGTTACGGCTTTTCAAAAGTGGATAACCATTGCTTATTTCCTAGGGCTCTGAAAGAGTGACTGGCCCAGGTTCACCAAGCTGGCTTTGTGCCTAATGCAGGATTAGAACTCATGGTTTTCCAGTGCCTCAACCACTACACCAAAGTGGCTCAGATGATATCTATATAACCCATGTAACCCAGCCACTTCACCAAGGACTGCATTCACACTTCAATATTTAATCATGGTTTGCTTTCTGAAGTTGAACTGTTGGCTGATGAGTTAGTGAATTATGGGAACTGAGAAGTACTTTGATTCAATGGGGACAAGTTGAACCATAGTGTATAACTGAAATAAGCTGGGGATGTTTTTCTTCCTGCAAGGAACACAGTCACACAATATACTGCACCAGGCCAGGGAAATGTTTTCCTAGCAACCCTTAGACAAAAAACAAAAACAAAACAAACAAAACAGGATTAGGTGCAGCCTCCTGAAGGACTGAAACAAACCATAGTTGACAACAGAAGCCCAGGGGAGAGGAGGACACAACAAGGCTTCAGCGTAAGACAGCAGATGACATAATGGACAAGAACAGCCTTATTATGCATCAACTGGGTATCCAAAAGCAATGGTTGGAACCCGGAGCCATCAAGGAGCTGGTTGCCAGGCACTGAGAGTGGAAGCCAAGGACCATACAATGGAACCACTTTTAAATAGCAAACCTGGAAAATGGGCAATTTTAAAATCATCTCCAAATTAGTGTTACAATGTAGAGCTCTACACATTTTCATTTATTTAGACTATTGCATATCACATATGGACTAGCAATATATATTAACATTTCATCTAGATTAGTAGAGCCCAATAATATACAAATCTTCAAAATATCTCTGTTCAACTATCAGTGTCGAGGCCCGTGATGGCGAACCTATGGCACGCAGGGCTCTATCTGTGGGCACATGAGCCATCGCCCCAGCTCAGCTTCACGCTCATCTGTGTGTGCCTCCCGCCAGCCAGCTGGTTTTGGGGTCTCTGCCATGCATATGTGGGGGTTGGGGTGTGTGTGGGTGAAGTGTGTGCATGGAAGGGGTCATATGTGCATGCACAGGAGTGGAACACACACGGGGAGGTCACGTGCGCATGCACAGGGCCCATGGGGTGGGGGTTGCACACGCATCGCATTATGTCTATTAGCACGTGACAACAAAAAGGTTAGCTATCACTCATCTAAGCCAATTAATCATTGAAGCACAGAATTGTTTCTGTTAAAAAAACATCAGATACTGGACCGATATATGCCCTCAGCTTACATCCGGTCATGATGTGAGCTACAGTTTGATGTGGGACCCTGCAATCCCACTGAGGGGAGGATATTATACCCCATTTACACAGAGAGTCCAGACGCCATGCGAGGTGCAAATCCTATTCAGGATTATCCATTGTTGACGTGGTAGTTCAAAGCCTAGTACCTTTTTTGTGGAGTCATTTATATGTCTTCCTATAACTGGGCATTCAGTGACCCACTTGGTTTTCCATTGGGAATTGAGGTGACAGTTATTGGGCAGATGTTGGGCAAGTGGCAGTAGGAAGGGGCTTGTTGGATTTGAATCTTCCACCTGATAAATGAGGAATTTCAGAATTCACCTGTAAGAGTGAGTTGCTCATATCAGATTCTGACAAGTTCTGGAGAGCGGAATTTTTGAATAATTCGTAGAACTGGCAAATACAGCCTCTGGCTGGCTCCAGAGCAGGGTTGGAATGGAGATTTTGCAGTATTATTATTATTATTATTATTATTATTATTATTATTATTATTATTATTTAAATTTATATACCGCCCTTCTCCTGAGGGAGTCAGGGTGGTGAACAGCCAGAATTAAAACACATACAATACAAAACTTATAACAATTTAAAACAAGATTAAATTAATTTGCCTTCCCCAATTTAAAACCCCCTATAAAATTTACCCATTACAAATTTTTTTAAGCTAGTCCAGCTTGCTGAAATAGAAAAGTCTTCAGGGCCTTGCAGAAAGTACGGAGATCTGGGATCAATTGTATCTCTGGAGGTAGCTTGTTCCAGAAGGTGGGTGCCCCCACAGAGACTGCTCTCCCCCTGGGGGCCGCCAGTCAGCATTGCTTGGCCGATGGCACCGTGAGGAGACACTCTCTGTGGGAGCGTATTGGCCAGTGGGAAGTTACCGGTCGCAGAAGGTGGTCTCATAAATACCCAGGCCCTAAGCCATGGAGCGCTAATATCCTTCCCCTGGAGAGGGGTGGGAATTGAGATTTTTCAGTATCCTTCTCCTGCCATGCCCACCAAGCCACATCACACCCACCAAGCCACAACTACAGAACCCTTAGTAAAAAAAAAATGGATTTCACAACTGCCAGCAAGTTGAAGTGGTTTTAATACAACCACTTACAATCTTCATGGTGTGCCTGGCATTTAACCTACTAGGATGGCAATAGTTAAGTCGTTCAGTGGCACAGTATCCTGTTGCGGAATAAAAGAAAATCCTAAAGAGGCAAAAGGGTCTTAGGCAAGATCATTCCACTTTTCTTTGGGATTTCGTGTGAGTCTTGTCTCTTCTCTTTAGCTACTTTATTCAATACTAGCTGATAACCTGGTGTTGCCAAGTTATTTATGTATCCCAATCCTTTCAGGCTTTTAAAAGTACATGTACAGTATACACATTATAAAGTAAAATCATACACAAAATCACTATAAGTTTTTAAGCCCAACCTCCTGTCCATCTGGCTGCCCACGCCTACTGGTAACCACCATCCGGTGCCCGGTGGCATTGGGGTTGCACATGACCAGCTACCATGGTAACCGCCTGGCCCGACACCCATCTAGCGGCAACGGTCCTGCTCGCCATCTGGAATGGCTCTGCGGGTGGCGCATGGCCACTGAGGAATGTGGCCGGGACCAATTAGCTGGGCAGCGCAGCCACTATATTCACACCGAGGGGGGTTAGGATTGTCTTACCCCCACAGTATTTTTTTTTCAGAGAGTAAGTCATCTGTGTACCAAGATTGGTTGAAATTGCTCGAGGAGGTCTAGAGTCATTCTGGAACATACACACACAGACAGAGCCATTTATATGTACAGATATAGATAAATAAAGATTTAATAATTAAATCTATTATTTTACTTTTCTATAATATTATCTTTTTGGATTCTAATTTCTTTTGGATTCTGATTTGATTAGTCTTACAAATAACCCTAATTGTCAAACAGATTAAAAGGAAGAACAGAAACCCAATAATCAATGCAATGAATAATTTAAAAAGGCATCTAAGAAACAATTTTTCTCCCACTTCCCTCCTTTTATCCTGAGATGTTCCTCAGTGTTTAGATCTGGCCTCAGGATGATAATGTAGCACTTAGGGAAGAAGATGCAGCCTTGCAGTCCAGCATTGGAGGCAAAGATGGAAAAGACCTGAGCAGCCACCGTGTACTTCCCTTTGGTGTTCAGGTAGGCCCAGATGCTGCACAAGACCAGCATGCTGACGGAGATGTTTAACGGGTTTATTCTTAACGATTAAAGCCAATTGTTTAATATGTTTTAAAAATGTTTTTAAATTTTGTATTTGGATTTTCTTTGCTGTTGGCTGTTCACCACCGTGAGTTCTTTGGGAGAAGGGCGGTATATAAATTAAATAAATAAATAAACAACAACAACAACAACAACAACAACAACAACAACAACAATCCTCTGTACTGGCAATGCTGACTGTGAGGCCAGAAATGCTCAACAACCCCACCACATGTGTGAGGGAGCACCCGTCCCTTAGAAGAGAGGTTCTAACCACACCTTAGGCTGTCCAGGCTGGATTGGGTTGGAGGCTTTTAAAATGACATTTCTGAAAACAATCAATTTGTAAAAGTTATTTTTCTACTTTATTTTGACATCAGATGTTCTTTGGTATTCAGATCTGGCCTAAAAATGATAATGTAGCACTTGGGGCTGAAGATGCAGCCCAGCAAGCCAGCACTGGAGGCCAAGATGGAGAAGACCTGAACAGCCACCATGTACTTCCCCTTGGTGCTCAGGTAGGCCGGCACAAAGGACACCCAGACACTGCAGAAGACTAGCATGCTGAAGGAGATCAGCTTGGCTTCGTTGAAGGCCCCAGGGAGATTCTTAGCCAGAAAAGCCACCATGAAGCAGACAGCAGACAGGAAGCCCATGTACCCAAGGGCAATATAAAACATGGTGACAGAACCTTCATTACATTGGAGGATGATCTCTCTAGGTTGGGAGTGCATGTCAGAGTCAGGAAATGGGGGGGAAGTTCCCAACCAGATGCTGCAGATGACAACTTGGAAGCCAGAACAAGAAAGGACAATGGAGTTGGCCAAGCTCTTCCCCAACCATCTCTGCACTTTATTCCCTGGTTTTGTGGCCAAGAAGGCTAACACCACTGTGATGGTTTTGGCCAAGATTGAAGAAATGGCAATTGAGAATATAACGCTGAAGGCTGTTTGTCGGAGGAGGCAGGTTATTTTCCCTGGCTGGCCAATGAATAGGAAGGAGGTCAAGATGGAAAGCAGGAGGGAGACCAGGAGAATGTAGGAGAGGTCCCGGTTGTTGGCTTTGACAATGGGAGTTTCCATGAATTTAATGAAGATCCCCAAACCAAAGCCCGTGATTAAAAGGAGGAACAAGGCAATGGCACTCAGGATGATCCCCAGATTTTCCTTATAAGAAAGGTAGCTTTTCATTTTAGGAATACAGCGAACTCGATTGGTGTTTGGATGTTGATCTTCTGGACATTTAGTACATTTGTCTGCATCTGAAAAAGAGCAAGAATAGGATCTCCCTTTAATCAAAAAGCATTCTTTGGGTAAAATTGTTGGTGTGAATGATTGTATGTAGATGTCTAGAACAGCTTAATACCATTTTTTTAATATCATGGTTTCATCAATGTACTTGTTGAGAGAGAATAGAAGGAAGGAGGAAGAAAGGATTTAAGGAAAGAAGGCAGTTTCCGTAGTTTTCCCGTTCCACTTCTGAACCTGTTGAAAACTGGATCCCAGCCTTTTGTTAGTACTTTAAGGCACCAAAGAGATCCAGCCTACAATGGAATTAAGTTCATGTGAATGATCGCCTAGCATTACTTATGCCAGCTGAAGTGGATGAACCCTATTTTTGCCATGGAGAAAGACAAGTGGGGTTCCCCTTGAAGATGAGTTAAATAGGGAGTGAGGACATCAAAATGCATCTGTCTCTTTTGTATAAGCAGAAAGACCATCTCAAGGTCAAGGAGGAAGTTTGTCTTAATCCCAACTCATGGTTCCTCTCCTCTCCTGATCGTGGGCCAGAACTCAGACAATGGCTTTTAAAAAGAGCCTGGCCCGACCAGATGTAATGCTGTCCTATTTGGCCACGTTTTCAGGGCCAGGTGCATGACTCCCTACAATATCTTGATCCAGACTCAAAGAGATGGGTCACACTCTGGTCAAGCTTTCAAAATGTATGTTTGTAGAAAATCCCAAGATCTGTGGTCATCTCCAAAGTCTGCCCCTTTCTCTTGTTATCACTCACCTTCCAGGGTTGAGATGGATGCTTCTGCGCAAGGACGACAATTGTAGCAGCAGATGGGCTTCCCTTCCTGAGCCACCTTCATGAACCCAGGAGGGCAGCTTTCCACACATCTGGAAGGGGGCAGGGGCTGGGCAGAGAGAGGGAAAGAAATAACATCCACAAAATGAATTATTGTATTTCCAAAAAGAAGCTAAATATCAAAGTTTGGGGATCTCCAGTTCAGGGTTTAGCCTTGGTAAATTTGAAGCCTCCCCAAAACTTTGAGCTCATCGATTTGATTTTGCTGCTTTGGTTTTGCCTATTTCTAAGTTTTCCCATTCTAAATAAATAAATAAATTCTTAATGTAAATAATCATGGGGAAATTTGTCAGGGTAATGACAATTTAAAGCTGACCAGCTGATGTAAGGTTGTGGACCAGAATGATGCAATGAGGATGAATCAGCAGGGTTATTGCTGCTGTCTATATAAAGGAGGCCATGAGAGGGCGTCTCTCTCTCTCTCTCTCTCCTCATGTATTTTCATTGTAGTTTTCTGTGTAGAATTGAAGAAGACTGAATGCTTGTCTGGTATGCGCCTACCAAGCAGTATATAAACTACTGCTTGTAAGGCAAACCTCTGTGTACTGTATTTTGCTCCTGGGTTGTCTCAAAATAGCAGTCATGCTGCAAGCACTTTGACAAAATTGAATGAATTTTCTGCTTTGGCAAAATCAATTGTCCCATGACTTAAACCTAACTCCCCTGCAGAAGACTGAGAGACATTTAACTGGTATAATTAAGGATATTTTTTCTCACAGATACCTGAACATCTAACCATAGAATCTCTTTCCTCTCTGGGATAACTTGGATGACTTTTCCTGCCCCAATTCTGCAATCCTCTTGGTAAGACTACCAGAAGGATCGAATAAAATCTTTTCCCCACCTTGTTCAGCAGTTCCATCTTTGCAATAGCATTCTTGTAGATGATGAGGTTGAAATCCAAGGATCCCTGTCTTTCTAGACTCCCAACTGTCACTTTGCTGACAGACGTATTGGAGAAAATCACTGTGTTTACAATGTCCAGGTCTGCTACCAGCTCTCCACTCTCATCCAAATATACCCCATCGATGGAATTATTATGAAACTGAGAAGTCTGAAGGAAAGAATGAAGCTGAAATGGAAGAGAAAATGAACAGTGTTACACAGGACAGAGAAAGCTCTAGGGAAAGACTCCATAGAGTATTGGACTGCACTGAAGGATCTGTCCTGTGGAGACTGTCTGTCTGTCTGTCTGTCTATCTATCATCTATCTATCTATCTATCTATCTATCTATCTATCTATCTATCTATCTATCTATCTATCTATCTATTTATCTATCTATCATCTCTCTATCTCTCTATCTCTCTATCTCTCCATCTCCATCTCCATCTCCATCTCCATCTCCATCTCCATCTCTATCTCTATCTCTATCTCTATCTCTATCTCTATCTCTATCTCTATCTCTATCTCTATCTCTATATAAAAAGTAAAAAACACTCACACCATAATCACAAAATCTCCAGAACAGTTCTGTACAGCCTAAAAACTTGAAACTTGCTACATATGTTTGTCTTGACTTCTGGGTGCTCACTAAGAAAGGATTTTTCAAAATGACTGATTTTTCAAAATGGGCTGCACTGAAGGATCTGTCCTGTGGAATCTATATATATAAAAACCACTCTAACCGTAATCACGAAATCTCCACAACAGTTCTGTAAAGCTTACAGAATTGAAATTTGCCACATATGTTTGAGGGAGAGAAAAGATAGGATAGGCTTCTGTGGGGCAAGGCTGAGGGAGAGAGGGGGAGAGGAGAGGCCAATCATAACTACTAATTGATTTTCAAGCTTAACTGTCAATTTATCAAGCCCCATCACATAGTTTCATAGTGAAGCATTGGTATCCAGCTAGTATACCATAAAGATTCCATTAGAAGTACCAAGAGTAACTTTGAAAACAAGGGAGGTGCCCTTGATTTCTTCCCATTCATAATTGTCACTGCAGCGGTTAGAAAACCAATGGGAAGTGTAGCAAAAGAGTGAGCTTAGTTTGATGCAATCCCGTAGCTCCCACTAATGAGGTCCAAAGTTAAAATCCTGAAGGAAATGGATGCTGTGCTCAAGCCCACTGAAGGAATTCTGCCAATGAAGCCAAAGTGAAAAGAAATTCCCCACCCAAAAACAATGCTGTAAACAACTGATTTGCAGATCAATGAGCAGATCACTGAGATGAAAAAAAAATCTCTGCTCACCTTGAGGATAACTATGGGGGGGGGGGGCAGGGTTGACTTTGCCCTATTAGTACATTGTGTTTGTGAAACTCTGCATTGAGATGAAGATAGTGTCAGGCGTGGAAGCCATTTCTGTCGTTTTGCCTTCCGGACTGCCACATTTCCTAGTGAGGGGAACTGGAAGGGGGATTGTATGGAGCACGGGTGATACTTAGTCAAAATAACATTCCTTTTTCAGAAAGTCAAGGCCATCTCACCCTGCACCTGGGAGGTTGGAACTGGGAGGGATCTCCAATTGGGGTGGTGTTTTGATTGGACCATGTGATGGACATGTGGGTGCTGGGCAGGGACTTGAACTTTCCTTTGGTTGGGGACACCTTGAAAGCTTCAGAGGATAACTAGAACTTCAGAAAAAACAATTACTTTCAAACTGCCTTCCATTGAGGACCTGTATACTTCATGAGTCAAAATGAAGGCTGTGAAAATATCCAGCTCGCATCCAGAACATAAACTGTTTCAACTCCTATCCTCAAAATGATGCTATAGAGCATTGCACACAGAACAACAAGATATCAGAACAGTTTTTTTCCCAAACTCCATCACTCTGCTAAACAAATAATTCCTTCAACACTGTCAAACTATTCACCAAGTCTGCATTATTATTACTATTAATCTTCTCTGCGTTCCTAGTACCCATCTCCTCCCACTTATGATTGTATGACTGTAACCTTGTTACTGGTATCCTTACGATTTATATTGACTGTTTCCTAATATGATTTGATTGCTTATTTGTACCCTATAAATATCATTAAGTATTATATGTTATGATTCTTGATGAATGTATCTTTTCTTTTATGTAGCCTGAGAGCATATGCACCAAGACAAATTCCTTGTCTGTCCAATCACATTTGGCCAATAAAACCCTATTCAGGCTGGGAGAAGACCTGAATCACCAAAGACCTACACACACACACACACACACACACACACACACACACACACACACAAATATATATATATTTTTACCAAGTAGCTATTAAAAAGGAGTATAAAAATAAAATAAATGAGCAGGATGAAACAAGTGCAAAAGGAAGAGAAATAGAAACTTGGGTTTAATTTAATTTATATATATCTCAGAATAGTAACCCAGTTTATAATGGTAAAATTGATTCTCAACTGCAATGAGTTATCCTGTGATAAGATGGGAGGCCAACTAATTAAAATACACACCAATAAACATAAAATGGGCAGCTGTGCAATAGAAAAGAAATACCTGCCATGCCTTCAGCCTTGGAGCTTTCATGTTGTTAACCCCTTTAAATGTCCTCCTGGGTCTGGATAAATACGCAGCATTTATGGCCCATGCCACAGCCCAGATTGTGTTGTAAATGAAATAGTTATCAAGAACCAGGATCGGATCCATCTCCTCTTTTCTCAGAGTCCCCAGTTTTTCTCTCTCCCTGCACCTTCTCCAGACTTTCACCGAAAAGGCATCTTTGGTATAAGAACACAGCAAGGAGTACTTTACAAGATGAAACATGAAAGAATTAAATGGCAGGAAACCACCATACTTTGCCATTTGATTTCTCTTCATAAGAAAGAAAAAAATACTATGAATATATTGAGTGGGAAAGTAGTTATTTTTCAAATAAATTGTGTAGTCCCAGCGTACGGTGGTGATCAGGACTTTTCCTTTAAGAGGTTCAGTAAGTGTTCCAAATATATCGTGCATAATGGAAACCCCTATATGGAATGTATTCATGTCAGCACCATACATGAAGACTTTTGCCTTTCTCCAATTGAGGTATAAATTCCAGTCTACGGAGAATGTCATAGAAGACGGGGAAAAGGTTTGTGATAGAATTGGACAAATGCCATTCTTTATCAGCATGGAAGTCAATGTCCTCGTGAACCTTTGTCCATTCTCAGTGTCTGGAGCAAGGAGACCCACCAAGTTCCACCTGAAATGGAGGACCAGCTTCACCATTCCTGGGTACTGAAGTTCTTCAGGTGGGAGCATTGGGTAGAAGAAAGGAAGCTGAGTTTTATCACTCGGAATCTGGGAAATAAAACTGTGACTGATCTGAAAAGGAAAGAAAGGAAACTCTATAAACACATAAAACCAAAAATTGGAGGAATTGTCCACTTTTGTAAGGAGTCTCTGGTCATTTTACTTCTCTTCTCACTTTAGTGTAGCATTTTGTTCTTGCCAATGGCCGGTAGACATGCACAATCTGCATTAAGAGTTCCACGCAGGGAATTCTTGTCTGCTCAGATTCTTGTCTCCCATTCGATGGAACCTTCATCCTTACTTTTTACAATTCCCATTCTAGAACTTTGCTCTTCATTCCTAGCAGAAGACGTAAAGGGAGCCTGAAAGTTGCACGACTAAAAATTCATCTTCTCAGGCAAAGACACACCTGAGGGATTTTTTGGGTGGCTAATATGGTTGACATCTGGATGGAGATGTCAGTATCAGCCTCTTCAAGAACAGCCACTGTGTTTCTTTGCCTTCCACAGCTGTAGTTGGGAACATTGACCTCCCCCTCCGAAAGCAGGTCCAGCAAAGCCTCCGAGGTCATTTGTGCACTAAAATAATTTTCATAGATGTTGTAAGCCAGAGTGACATTGAATGGAATATTGGGGTTCTTGTTGATCTCCCTGATGGCAAAAAGGAAAGATAGCAATTTCCACTCCTCTGTCCTTGATATCCTGAAAATATGAATATATTGGAACATAATCAGTTGAAAGAACATTTAATTAACCCCTTTGAACAATAATATTTTTAATCCACCCAAGACTGAGAGGTTTGGAGCATTTAATTGTGTATCTCATGGATTTTTTTTTAAAGCTCCAAAAGTATCTCATCTATTTGATTGTAACTCTGGAGTATTTCAATTTTATTGTCAGATACCAAATGCATCATGTCTGAAATAATCTGATAATATTAACTTTGTCCAATTCTTTTTTTAAGATTTATATTTATTAAGAATGTTACATAAATTAAAAAATTAGTCAAAGAAAGGAAAGAAGGGAAGAGAGGAAGAAGAAAAGGTAGAAGAAATTAACAATAGAAAGTTACAGTTACAGGTTAACAGAGTTGGAAGGAATTTTGTAGGTCATCTAGTCCAACCATCCACCCAAGCATACCCTACATCAATTTTGACCGATGGCAGTCTAGTCTCTTCTTGAAAAAGCTTCCAGTGATGAAGCTCCCACAACTTCTGGGGGCAAGTTGTTTCATTGGTTGATTGTTCTCACTGTCAGAAAATTTCTCCTTATTTCCAGGTTGACTCTCTCCTTGTTCAATTTCCATCCTTTATTCCTTGTCTGCCCTTCAGGTACTTTGGGAAATAGCTTGACCCCCCTCCTCTCTGTGGCAGCCCCTCAAATATTGGAACACTGCTATCATGTCTCCCCTGGATGTTCTCTTCAATAGACTAGACATGCCCAGTTAGCCTTCAGGCCTCAAATTATCTTGGTTGCTCTTCTCTGAAACTCAAGTTGAGAAATGTATGACTGACTTCCAACATTAAATATCAATAAGCCCATATCATGACTCAACTTTCAGACAGCTCTATTTCATCGATTCCCAACCTTCTTTTCAACAGATAATTTGTCATTTCTGCAAATTCTTATATTTCCACAATCCAGTCCTCCCCTGTGGGAGTTTCATTATTCTGCCATCATTGTGCATATAATAACCTTCCTGAATTTACCATATACAAAAATCCCTCTACTATCATTCTTTTCTAATTTGTGTGCAGAACTCCCAATCAATGGAATTCTGGTTTCTTCAAATTTTTAGGTCACATTTCATTTTTTAATATTTGGATAGTGATCTATTCTTCCATATGAAATATAAGATCATTAAAGTACACATACACACAGACAAAATGAGCAACCATGATAGTTAACATCATGTGAAGTCTTATTTATTACTAAATTTCTGGAGAAGTTTATATTGTTCATATTTCAACAATGGAGACTTAACTTAAGTGATCATCCAGCCAGAATGCCTGGCATTCACTCAGATGGGATACACACATGTATGGAAAGCCAATTCTGATCTGGGATTCATTTATTTAATTAGTGATTTTGGGGATGGAACAAAACTTGTGGTGGTTAACTCATTTTTACTGCAGGGGAAAATGCAACATTCCCCTGTTTTTGTAGCCACATTGACCCCTTTGTTGGAGAAGAGAGGGCTAGAAGAGAAGAACCACTCTGTCTTCTCCATCCACAGTCCTGCTCTGCTCATAAGATGTCAAGAAAAGTGGATGCTTGTTCTTCAAACTCAAGAAAAATGGAAGATCTTATAGAGTTATTTGAGAATTTGCTATCTCAAATAGAGCTCATCTGCCTGGAACCCACACTGCATATCAGACTTCAATACAATTGAAAGAGTCCAGAGATATTTCATGAGATGAGTCCTCCACTCCTCTACCTGCAATAGAATACCTGATGCCACCAGGATTGAAATTTTGGGTCTAGACAACTTAGAACTACACCGCCTTCGGTCTGACCTAAGTGTAATACTTAAAATGATCTGCTACAATGTCCTACGTGTCAATGACTACTTCAGCTTCAACCACAACGATACACAAACACACAATATATACAAACAAGGTAAACCTCTCCAAGCTCAATTGCAGAGAATACGACTTCAGCAACAGAGTGGTCAATGCCTGGAACGCACTACCTGACTCTGTGGTTTCTTCCCCAACCCCCAAAAACTTTAACCTTAGACTGTCTATTGTTGGCCTCACCCCATTCCTAAGAGGTCCGTAAGGGGGCATGCAGAAGAGCACCAGAGTGCCTACCATCCCTGCCTATGATCCCCATTTATTTGTATCCATTTCATGCATTCATAATCATGTTTATACTTTTATCTGTTATCTTATACATGCTTGACAACATTAAATAAATAAATAAAATAAAATAAAATAAAATAAATAAACATTTTAAATCAGGCTCAACAGCCGCAGGGTGGAAATGAATCCTCAAGGATGAAATAAGAAGTGAGAGAGAAAAAAACATACAGATCAGACCTTTCATTGTAAGAGATGAGACTGGAAGTTGTTAGAAATCAGGGTGGAATGGTGTGGCTCTCATGCTGTGCAGGAACTTTGACTTACCCAACAAATTGAGTCAAAGGAGATTTGTTAAAACGTAGTGATTGAAAATTAGCCTTTGTTGCTGATACAATGCCCCCAATGTGAACCTCTCCTGGTCTGTAATAGTTCTGTGGGTATACCTCATCCTTATTCAAAGTCAGAAGGCATTTGGCTTTTAGACTCCCCAATACTGCCTGGGGTAGCAGAAGCAGCAGAAGTACCAACATGACCTTTGTTCCTGATAGAGTCTCCAGACAGGGGTCTGCTTTAAAGAAACCAAACCATTTTTCCAAGACAGAAGCTTCAGAAGATTCTTAATTGAGGCAGAGTGCAGCCTGGAGTGGAGGGGAGGAAACCCAACTGTTGCCTATATATATATATAAAAAAAACACCTGTCCAGCTTTTTTCTTTCTCCATTTTGACCACTAATATTTTTTCAATTTTTTCAACAAGGTTTTGATGTGATGTCAAGGTGAAAGCATATTATTGCTGTTTGTGTGATACTGAAAGCTACCCAAAATGTCTTTAGAGATTTAGCATCAAAACAACAACTAAATCACTATGATTTGGATAATCGCTGTAAGGATCACCTCTCTAAACTCTGAGTGAGTTGTAGGAACAAGTATTCTTCTGGGTTCAGCTCCAAGTGGGGAAAAAGACACTGGAAACATGGAGATTGCTTGGAAAGATGGTTTAATGGTGGACAGGATCACATGGTTTGAGTTCCTGAACAGAAAAGAGGGCGAGTTACAGCGAATCCCTGGGTTTTATGCCGTCTCTGGCTTTGAACTTTATGGGGCCCAGAAAGAGTATCCTAACTGGTTGTCAGACTCCCAGGGATTAGGGGTCTTAGCTAGCCTTGCTGGCTGGTGTAATATTCCCAGGTGCCATGTGATGAGTTTCTGTCCTAGATGGGTCCCATTGTGTTAGTTTCTGTTGTTATTCTGCTGCAGATGGGTCCTATTGTCAAAGATTGATTTTCTACCTCTGGCCAATTAACCAAGGGTCAGGGGCAGGAAACTGGGAGCTGCTTTGTTTTTAAAACATACTTCTCCATTTCTCATCCAGGGAAACATAACATTCTGTCTTTTTAATATTTCCCAAAATATTTCATTGATGTGATGATGTGATCTACACTTTGATGTAGGACCCTCCAATCCCACTGAGAGGAGGATATTATACCCCATTTACACAGAGAGTTCCAGCAGACTCCATGTGAGGTGCAAATCCTATTCAGGATTATCCATTCTTGACGTGGTAGTTCAGAGCCTGGTACCTTTTTTGTGCAGTCTTCCTATAACAGGGCATTCAGTGACCCACTTGGTTTTCCATTGGGAATTGAGGTGACAGTTATTGGGTGGATGTTGGCAAGTGCCAGTGGGAGGGGGCTTTTTGGATTTGAGTCTTCCTCCTGATAAATGAGGAATTTCAGAATTCACTGGTAAGAGTGAGTTGCTCATATCAGGTTCTGACAGTTTCTTGAGAAGCGGTAGCGGAAAGTTTGAATAATTCGGGGAACCAGTTGGCTCCAGAGTGGGGTGGGAATGGAGTTTTTGCAATATCCTTCCCCTTGAATGGGGTGGGACTGGAGATTTTTCAGTATCCTTCCTCTGCCATGCCCACCAAGCCACAACACACCCACCAAGCCATACCACGCCCACCAAGCCACACCCACAGAACCGGTAGTAAAAAAAAGTTGGATTTCACCACTGCCAGCAAGTTGAAGAGGTTTTAATACAACCATTTATAATCTTCATGGTGTTGTGCCTGACATTTAGCTTACTAGCATGGCAATGGTTAACTCATTCACCAGCACAGTGTCCTGTTGCAGAATAAAAGAAAATCCTAAAGAGGCAAAAGGGTCTTAGGCAAGACTCATTCCACTTTTCTTTGGGATTTCGTGTGAGTCTTGTCTCTTCTCTTTAGCTACTTTATTCAATACTAGCTGATAGGCAGGTGTTGCCAAGGTATTTATGTATCCCAATCCTTTCAGGCTTTTAAAAGTATATGTACAGTATACACATTATAAAGCAAAAATCATACACAAAATCACTGTAAGTCTTTGGGCCCAACCTCCTGTCCATCTGGCTGCCCACGCCCACTGGTAATCACCATCCAGCGCCCGGCGGCATTGGGGTTGCACATGACCAGCCGCCATGGTAACCACCAGGGCCAACACCTATCTAGCGGTAATGGTCCTCCTCGCCATCTGGAATGGCTCTGCGGGTGGCGCATGGCCACTGAGGAATGTGGCCGGGACCAATTAGCTGGGCAGCACGGATACTATATTCACCCGAGGGGGGTTAGGATTGTCTTACCCCCACAGTATTTTTTTTTTTCAGAGAGTAAGTCATCTGTGTACCATGTTTGGTTGAAATTGCTCAAGGAGTTCCAGAGTCATGCTGGAACATACACACACAGAGAGAGCCATTTATATATACATATATAGATAAATAAAGATTTAATAATTAAATCTATTATTTTACTCTTCTATAATATTATTCTTTTGGATTCTGATTTGATTAGTCTTACAAATAACCCTAATTGTCAAACAGATTAAAAGGAAGAACGGAAACCCAATAATCAATGCAATGAAGAATTTAGAAAGGCACCTAAGAAACAATTTTTCTCTCACTTCCCTCCTTTTATCCTGAGATGTTCCTCAGTGTTTAGATCTGGCCTCAGGGTGGTAATATAGCACTAAGGGAAGAAGATGCAGCCCTGTAGTCCAGCACTGGAGGCAAAGATGGAAAAGACCTGAGCAGCCATTGTGTACTTCCCTTTGGTTCTGAGGTAGGCCGGCACAAAAGACACCCAGACGCTGCAGAAGACCAGAATGCTGAAGGAGATCAGCTTGGCTTTGTTGAAGGCCCCAGGGATATTCCTAGCCAGAAAAGCCAACGTGAAGCAGACAGCAGACAGGAAGCCCATGTACTCAAGGGCAATATAAAACATGGTGACAGAACCTTCATTACATTGTAGGATGATCTCCTACAAGAGCATGTGGTGGCTGTGGCCAGGAGGGCTTTTCATCAGATTCACCTGATTCACCAGTTACATCCCTTTCTGGACCAGGACTCCTTGCGAACGGTCACTCATGCCCTCATCATTTCCATCTGGACTACTGTAATGCTCTCTATATTGGGCTCCCCTTGAAGAACACTCGGAGGCTCCAACTGGTCCAGAATGCGGCTGCACGGGAAATTATGGGAGTGACTCAGTACAGCCATGTAATTTCCTTCCTGCGTGAGCTGCACTGGCTCCCGGTGGTCTTCCGGGTGTGATTCAAGGTGGTGGTGACCATCTTTAAAACATTCCATGGCTTAGGATCCAGGTACTTATGAGACCGCCTTCTTCTGCCGATAGCCTCCCATCGGCCAATACACTCCCACAGAGAGGGACTCCTCAGGTTGCTGTTGGTCAAACAGTGTCGACTGGCAGCACCCAGGGGAAGAGCCTTCTCTGTGGGGGCACCTGCCCTCTAGAGCAAATTGCCCGTGGAGATACAGAGGATCCCTGACCTACGCACCTTTCACCGTGCCCTCAAGACACGATTATTCCAACAAACTGGGCTGGCCTAGACATGATATTTAACTGGGGTTTATTCTTAATGAGTAAAGCCAATTGTTTAATATGTTTTAAAAATGTTTTTCAATTTTGTATTTGAATTTGCTTTACTGTTGGCTGTGCACTTCATTGTCATTTCTTGTTCTGGCTTCCAAGTTGTCATCTGCAGCATCTGGTTGGGATCCTTTCCACCGTTCCCTGACTCTGCCCTGAGTCCTTCGGGAGAAGGGCGGTATAGAAATAAAATAAATAAAATAAATTAATAATAATAATAATAATAATAATAATAATAATAATAATAATAATAATAATTATTCTGTTCTGGCAATGATGACTGTGATGCCAGAAATGCTCAACAGCCCCACCACATGTGTGAGGGAGCACCCCTCACTTAGAAGAGAGGTTTCTAACCACACCTTAGGCTGTCCAGGCTGGATTGGGTTGGAGGCTTTTAAAATGACATTTCTGAAAACAATCAATTTGTAAAAGTTATTTTTCTACTTTATTTTGACATCAGATGTTCTTTGGTATTCAGATCTGGCCTAAAAATGATAATGTAGCACTTGGGGCTGAAGATGCAGCCCAGCAAGCCAGCACTGGAGGCCAAGATGGAGAAGACCTGAACAGCCACCATGTAATTCCCCTTGGTGCTCAGGTAGGCTGGCACAAAAGACACCCAGACGCTGCAGAAGACCAGCATGCTGAAGGAGATCAGCTTAGCTTCGTTGAAGGCCCCAGGGAGATTCTTAGCCAGAAAAGCCACCATGAAGCAGACAGCAGACAGGAAGCCCATGTACCCAAGGGCAATATAAAACATGGTGACAGAACCTTCATTACATTGGAGGATGATCTCTCTAGGTTGGGAGTGCATGTCAGAGTCAGGGAACGGTGGAAAGGATCCCAACCAGATGCTGCAGATGAAAACTTGGAAGCCAGAACAAGAAAGGACAATGGAGTTGGCCAAGCTCTTCCCCAACCATTTCTGCACTTTATTCCCTGGTTTTGTGGCCAAGAAGGCTAAAACCACTGTGATGGTTTTGGCCAAGATTGAAGAAATGGCAAGTGAGAATATAATGCTGAAGGCTGTTTGTCGGAGGAGGCAGGTTATTTTCCTTGGCTGACCAATGAATAGGAAGGAGGTCAAGATGGAAAGCAAGAGGGAGACCAGGAGAATGTAGGAGAGGTCCCGGTTGTTGGCTTTGACGATGGGAGTATCCATGAATTTAATGAAGATCCCCAAACCAAAGCCTGTGATTAAAGAGAGGAACAAGGCAATGGCAGTCAGGATGATCCCCAGATTTTCCTTATAAGAAAGGTAGCTTTTCATTTTAGGAATACAGCGAACTCGATTGGTGTTTGGATGTTGATCTTCTGGACATTTCGTACATTTGTCTGCATCTGAAAAAGAGCAAGAATGGGATCTCCCTTTAATCAAAAAGAATTCTTTGGGTAAAATTGACGGTGTGGATGATTGTATGTAGATGTCTAGAACAGCTTAATACCATTTTTTTAATGTCATGATTTCATCAATGTACTTGTTGAGAGAGAATAGAAGGAGGGAGGAAGAGAGGATCCAGACTCAAAGAGATGGGACACACTCTGATCAAGCCTTTCAAAATGTATGTTCATAGAAAATTCCAAGATCTGTGGTCATCTCCAAAGTCTGCCCCTTTCTCTTGCTATCACCCACCTTCCAGGGTTGAGATGGATGCTTCTGCGCAAGGACGACAATTGTAGCAGCAGATGGGCTTCCCTTCCTGAGCCACCTTCATGAACCCAGGAGGGCAGCTTTCCACACATCTGGAAGGGGGCAGGGGCTGGGCAGAGAAAGGGAAAGAAATAACATCCACAACATGAATTATTGTATTTCCAAAAAGAAGCGAAATATCAAAGTTTGGGGATCTCCAGTTCAAGGTTTAGCCTTGCTAAATTTGAAGCCTCCCCAAAACTTTGAGCTCATCAAACTGATTTTGCTGCTTTGGTTTTGCCTACTTCTAAGTTTTCCCATTCTAAATAAGTAAATAAATAAACAAATAAATTCCTAATGTAAATAATCATGGGGAAATTTGTCAGGGTAATGACAATTTAAAGCTGAGCAGCTGATGTAAGGCTGTGGACCAGAATGATGCAATGAGGATGAATCAGCAGGGTTATTGCTGCTGTCTATATAAAGGAGGCCATGAGAGGGCGTCTCTCTCTCTCTCTCTCTCTCCTCATGTATTTTCATTGTAGTTCTCTGTGTAGAGTTAAAGAAGACTGAATGCTTTTTTGGTATGCACCTACCATCTGTATGTAAGTCTTGTATATAAACCATCTTGCAACCACTGTTGTAAGACTATATAAACCGTCTTACAAACACTGTTTGTAAGACGAACCTCTGTGTATGGAATTTTGATACCAGGTTGTCTAAAAATAGCAGTCATGCTTCAAACACTCTGACAAAATTGAATGAATTTTCTGCTTTGGCAAAATCAATTGTCCCATGACTTAAACCTAGCTCCCTTGCAGAAGACTGATAAACATGTATCTGGTATAGTTAAGGATATTTCTTCTCAGAGATACCTGAACATCGAACCATAGAATCTCTTTCCTCTCTGTGGTAACTTGAATGACTTTTCCTGCCCCAATTCTGCAATCCTCTTGGTAAGACTACCCGAAGGATCGAATAAAATCTTTTCCCCACCTTGTTCAGCAGTTCCATCTTTGCAGTAGCATTCTTGTAGATGATGACATTGCAATCCAAGGATCCCTGTCTTTCTAGACTCCCAACTGTCACTATGCTAACAGACACATTGGAGAAAATCACTGTGTTTACAATGTCCAGGTCTGCTACCAGCTCTCCACTCTCATCCAAATATACCCCATCGATGAAATTATTATGAAACTGAGAAGTCTGAAGGAAAGAATGAAGCTGAAATGGAAGAGAAAATGAACAGTGTTACACAGGACAGAGAAAGCTCTAGGGAAAGACTCCATAGAGTCTTGGACTGCACTGAAGGATCTGTCCTCTGGAATCTATACATATATATAAGCAAAAACCACTCACACCGTAATCACAAAATCTCCAGAACAGTTCTGTAAAGCCTACAGAATTGAAATTTGCCACATATGTTTGAAGGAGAGAAAAGGACAGGATAGGCTTCTTTGGGGCACGGCTGAGGGAGATAGGGGGAGAGGAGAGGCCAATCATTTTCAAGCTTAACTGTCAATTTATCAAGCCCCATCACATAGTTTCACAGTGAAGCATTGGTATCCAGCTAGTATACCATAAAGATTCCATTAGAAGTACCAAGAGTGACTTTGAAAACAAGGGAGGTGCCCTTGATTTCTTCCCATTCATAATTGTCACTGTAGAGGTTAGAAAACCAATGGGAAGTGTAGCAAAAGAAAAATCCAGAGTGAGCTTAATTTGATGCAATCCCGTAGCTCCCACTAATGAGGTCCAAAGTTAAAACCCTAAAGGAAACAGATGCTGTGCTCAAGCCCACTGAAGGAATTCTGCCAATGAAGCCAAAGTGAAAAGAAATTCCCCACCTAAATACAATGCTGTAAACAACTGATTTGCAGATCAATGAGCAGATCACTGAGACAAAAAAAAAAAAAAAAAATCTCTGCTCACCTTGAGGATAGCTATGGGGTGGGGGGGTTGGACTTTGCCCTATCCAGGCGCCTGATGGATCCTGATAGGTTCCAGATGGAGCTTGGGCCATTTCCTGAGACAATGACACACGACTCGGCTGAGGATCTGGTGGCTGCCTGGAATAGGGCAGCCGGTGGGGCCTTGGACCGTGTCGTGCCTTCGCGGCCTCTGACCCGGCGCCGAACTCACTTATCTCCTTGGTTTACCGAGGAGCTGAGGGAGATGAAACGCCGGAGAAGATGCCTAGAGAGCGGTTGGAAGGCCAGTCGCTCTGAATCTGACTTGACACTAGTAAGAGCTCACATTAAGACTTACTTAGTGGCGATAAAAGCGGCAAAATCTAACTATTTTGCCACCCTTATCGCATCATCAGATAATCGCCCAGCCGCCCTGTTTAGGGTGACCCGCTCCCTCCTTCATTCGGGAGCGCGGGAGGATCCCTTGCAGGGTCGTGCTGAGGATTTTGTTCAATATCTGGATGACAAAATAACTCAGATTCGGGATGACTTGGCCGCCGACTGGGTTAGTTCGGGCGAGGTGACTGAGGCAGGTCTTGAGAGCGTTATCTGGGCTGAGTTCGATCCTGTGGCTCCCGAGGACGTGGACAGGACCTTGGGGAGACTGAATGCAACCACATGTTTATTGGACCCATGTCCCTCCTGGTTGGTGCTGGCCTCCCGGGAGGTTACACGAAGCTGGCTCCAGGAGATCATAAATGCTTCTTTGCGTGAGGGTGCCCTACCGGCCGCCTTGAAGGAGGCAGTGGTGAGGCCCCTCCTCAAGAAGCCCTCCCTGGACCCGGCTATTTTGGCTAATTACCGTCCAGTCTCCAACCTTCCCTTTTTAGCGAAGGTTGTTGAGAGTGTGGTTGCATGGCAGCTCCCTCAGTACCTGGATGAAGCTGTCTATTTAGACCCGCTCCAGTCCGGCTTCAGGCCTGGATACAGCACTGAAACGGCATTGGTCGCATTGGTGGATGATCTCTGGCGGGCCCGGGGTAGGGGTTATTCCTCTATCCTGGTGTTATTAGACCTCTCAGCGGCTTTTGATACCATCGACCATGGTATCATGTTGCGCCGGTTGGAGGGACTGGGGGTGGGAGGCACCGTTTTACGGTGGTTCTCCTCCTACCTCTCCGACCGGTCGCAATCTGTGTTGACAGGGGGGCAGCGGTCGACCCCGAGGCGCTTAGTGTGTGGGGTGCCGCAGGGATCGGTCCTCTCGCCCCTCCTGTTCAACATTTATGTAAAGCCGCTGGGTGAGATCATCCGTGGTTTTGGGGTGGAGTTCCATCCGTACGCTGATGATACGCAGCTGTACATTTCCACCCCAGACCACCCCAACGATGCCGTGGAAGTGATGTCCCAGTGCCTTGAAGCCGTGCGGGCCTGGATGGGGAGAAACAGGCTTCGACTCAATCCCTCCAAGACCGAGTGGCTGTGGCTGCCGGCGTCCCGATATAGCCAGCTGACACCATCGCTGGTTATTGGGGGTGAATCATTGGCCCCCACGGAAAGGGTGCGCAACTTGGGCATCCTCCTGGACCCACGGCTGTCTTTGGAGGATCACACGACAGCTGTGGCCAGGGGAGCTTTCTATCAGGTTCGCCTGATACGCCAGTTGTGGCCCTTTCTAGATCGGGACTCCCTACGCACAGTCACTCAAGCACTCGTTACCTCTCGCCTGGACTACTGCAATGCTCTCTACATGGGGCTCCCCTTGGGGTGCACCCGGAGGCTCCAACTAGTGCAGAATGTGGCCGCGCGGGGGATTATTTATTTATTTATTTATTATTTCAATTTATAAACCGCCCTTCTCCTTGCGGAGTCAGGGTGGTGAACAGCCAGAATAAAACATGGTATACAAAAGTTAAAAACAATTAAAAATTATTAAATATTATTCGGCCGAGAATTAAAACAACCCAATTTAAAATCAATGTCAAATTTAAAAACGGAGGATGGGATCAAGCTAGCCCAGCTAGCTGGAACAAATGGGTTTTAAGGGCCCGACGAAAGGTCCGGAGATCTGGAATCCTGCGTATCTCCGGGGGTAGGTCATTCCAGAGGGCGGGCGCTGCCACAGAGAAGGCTCTCCCCCTGGGAGTCGCCAGCCGACACTGTCTGGCCGACGGCACCCGGAGGAGGCCCTCTCTGTGCGAGCGTACTGGCCGGTGGGAGGCTATTGGCGGCAGAAGGCGGTCCCGCAAGTACCCAGGTCCTAAGCCATGGAGCGCTTTAAAGGTGGTCACCAACACTTTGAAGCGCACCCGGAAGACCACCGGGAGCCAGTGCAGCTCGCGCAGGAGAGGTGTCACGTGGGAGCGCCACGTCGCTCCCATAATTCCCCGCGCGGCCGCATTCTGGACCAGTTGGAGCCTCCGGGTGCACCCCAAGGGGAGCCCCATGTAGAGAGCATTGCAGTAGTCCAGGCGGGAAGTCACGAGAGCATGGGTGACTGTGCGTAGGGAGTCCCGATCTAGAAAGGGATGCAACTGGCGTATCAGGCGAACCTGATAAAAAGCCCCCCTGGCCACGGCCGTCATGTGTTCTTCTAAAGACAGCCGTGCGTCCAGGAGGACGCCCAAGTTGCGAGCCCTCTCCGTGGGGGCCAATGTCTCACCCCCAATAGTCAGCGATGGCGTCAGCTGGCTATATCGGGACGCCGGCAGCCACAGCCACTCAGTCTTGGAGGGGTTTAGTCGGAGCCTGTTTCTCCCCATCCAGACCCGCACAGCTTCCAGACACTGGGACATCACTTCAACGGCATCGTTGGGGTGGCCTGGGGTGGAGATGTACAGCTGGGTGTCGTCAGCGTACTGATGGAATTCCACCCCAAAGCCACGGATGATCTCACCCAGCGGCTTTACATAAATGTTGAACAGAAGGGGCGAGTGGACCGACCCCTGCGGCACCCCACAAACAAGGCGCCTCGGAGTCGACCGCTTCCCCCCTGTCAACACAGATTGCGACCGGTCAGAGAGATAGGAGGAGAACCACCGTAGAACGGTGCCCCCCACCCCCAACCCCTCCAACCGGCGCAACATGATACCATGGTCGATGGTATCAAAAGCCGCTGAGAGATCTAATAGGACCAGGATAGAGGAACAACCCCTATCCCGTGCCCTCCAGAGATCATCCACCAACGCGACCAATGCCGTTTCCGTGCTGTGCCCAGGCCGGAAGCCGGACTGGAGCGGATCTAGATAGACAGCTTCATCCAGGAACCGGGGAAGCTGCCGTGCAACCACACTCTCAACAACCTTCGCAACAAAGCGAAGGTTGGAGACTGGACGGTAATTAGCCAAAACAGCCAGGTCCAGAGAGGGCTTTTTGAGGAGGGGTCTCACCACCGCTTCTTTCAAAGCGGCCGGCAGAACACCCTCACTCAAAGAAGCGTTAACAATCTTCTGGAGCCAGCCTCGTGTAACCTCCCGGGAGGCCAGCACCAACCAGGAGGGACACGGGTCCAATAAACATGTGGTCGCATTCAGCCGTCCCAGGATCCTGTCCATGTCCTCGGGAGCCACAGAGTCGAACTCCTCCCAAACCACACCCCCAAGACCTGCCTCGATTATCCCGTCTGGATCTACCCAGTCAGAGGCCAGACCTTCCCAGATCTGAGCGATTTTGTCATGCAGATACTGGACAAAGTCCTCAGCTCGACCCTGCAAGGGGTCATCCCAAGCTCCCGGTTGAAGGAGGGAGCGGGTCACCCTAAACAGGGCGGCTGGGCGATTATCTGATGATGCGATAAGAGTGGAAAAGTAGCTAGACTTTGCCGCTTTTATCGCCACTAGGTAGGTCTTAATATGAGACCTCACCAGTGTTCGGTCAGATTCGGAACGGCTGGCCCTCCAACCGCTCTCCAGGCGTCTTTTCCGGCGCTTCATCTCCCTCAGCTCCTCAGTAAACCAAGGAGCTGGCTGAGTTCGGCGCCGGGTCAGAGGCCGCAAAGGCACGATGCGGTCCAAAGCCCCGGCGGCCACTCCATCCCAGGCGGCCATCAGGTCTTCAGCCGAATCATGAGCCAGAGTCTCAGGAAATGGCCCAAGCTCCATCTGGAACCTATCAGGTTCCATCAGGCGCCTGGGGCGGAACCACCTAATCGGTTCCGCCTCCCTGCGGCGGGGTGTAGCGGTTAGAAAGTCTAGTCGAAGGAGAGAGTGGTCCGACCATGACAAGGGTTCGATGACTATATCCCCTATATCAAAACCACTCGACCACTGACCAGAGACAAAAACTAAGTCCAGGGTGTGTCCGCCCGTGTGAGTGGGGGCGTGAATTAACTGAGTCAGGTCCATGGCCGTCATGGAAGCCATGAACTCCCGGGCCACCTCAGACGTTTCACCAGCAGATGGCAGGTTGAAATCCCCCAAGACCAAAAGTCTGGGGGTATCAACCGCCACCTCGGCTATCACGTTGAGTAGCTCAGGCAGGGCTGTTGCTACGTGGCAGGGAGCCAGGTACGTAAGCAGCAGACCCATCTGAACTCCGCGACCCCACTTCACAAGGAGGGATTCACACCCGGTTATCTGAGGTACAGTGGACTCCCTCGGATCAAGACTCTCTTTTATGATAACCGCCACCCCCCCCGCCCCTGCCCTGAGCTCTCGGCTGATGGAATGCATGGAAGCCTGGAGGGCACATATCCACGAGGGGGACTCCCCCCTCCTGGCCCAACCAGGTCTCCGTAATACCTGCCAGGTCCGCTCCCCCCTCCTGGACAAGATCACAGATGAGGGATGGGAGCGACGGGACACTCCCATGTGACACCTCTCCTGCGCGAGCTGCATCGGCTACCGGTGGACTTCCGGGTGCGTTTCAAGATGTTGGTGACCACCTTTAAAGCGCTCCATGGCTTAGGACCAGGGTACTTACGGGACCGCCTTCTGCCGCCAATAGCCTCCCACCGGCCGGTGCGTTCCCACAGAGAGGGTCTCCTCAGGGTGCCGTCAGCCAGACAATGCCGGCTGGCGACCCCCAGGGGGAGGGCCTTCTCTGTGGCAGCCCCTACCCTCTGGAACAATCTTCCTCCAAAACTGAGAACAATTGCTGACCTCCGGACTTTTCGTCGGGCCCTGAAAACTTATCTCTTTCAGCTTGCTGGTCTAGCCTGACCCCGCTGAATTTTTAAGATCTGTATTATAGGGTTGGGTATTTTAAATATTTAATGGTTAATGGTTTTAATTTTTAGCCAAAGTGACAGCTGTGGCCAGGGGAGCTTTCTATCAGGTTCGCCTGATACGCCAGTTGCGGCCCTTTCTAGATTGGGACTCCCTACGCACAGTCACTCAATCACTCGTAACCTCTCGCCTGGACTACTGCAATGCTCTCTACATGGGGCTCCCCTTGGGGTGCACCCGGAGGCTCCAACTAGTGCAGAATGCGGCCGCGCGGGGGATTATGGGAGCGACGGGACACTCCCATGTGACACCTCTCCTGCGCGAGCTGCATTGGCTACCGGTGGACTTCTGGGTGCGTTTCAAGATGTTGGTGACCACCTTTAAAGCGCTCCATGGCTTAGGACCAATAGCCTCCCACCGGCCGGTGCGTTCCCACAGAGAGGGTCTCCTCAGGGTGCCGTCAGCCAGACAATGCCGGCTGGCGACCCCCAGGGGGAGGGCCTTCTCTGTGGCAGCCCCTACCCTCTGGAACGATCTTCCTCCAAAACTGAGAACAATTGCTGACCTCCGGACTTTTCGTCGGGCCCTGAAAACTTATCTCTTTCAGCTTGCTGGTCTAGCCTGACCCCGCTGAATTTTTAAGGTCTGTATTATAGGGTTGGGTATTTTAAATATTTAATGGTTAATGGTTTTAATTTTTAGCCAAAGTTATATACTTTTTTAAGAAATTGTTTAACTTTTGTGTACTATTTTTATTTGGCTGTTCACCGCCCTGAGTCCGCAAGGAGAAGGGCGGTATACAAATCTAAACAAATAAAATAAAATAAATAAATAAATATTAGTACACTGTGTTTGTGAAACTCTGCATTGAGATGAAGGTGGTGTCAGGTGTGGAAGTCATTTCTGTCATTGTGCCTTCAGGACTGCCACATTTCCTACTGAGGGGAACTGGAAGGTGCGATTGTATGGAGCATGGGTGATACTTAATCATAATAACATTCCTTTCTCAGAAAGTCAAGGCCATCTCACCCTGCACCTGGGAGTTTGGAACATAGAGGCATCTCCAGTTGGGATTGTGTTTTGATTGGACCATATGATGGACATGTGGGTACTGGGCAGGGACTTGAACTTTCCTTTGGTTGGGGACACCTTGAAAGCTTCAACAGATAACTAGAACTGAAGAAAAAACAATAACTTCCAACCTGCCTTCCATTGAGGACCTGTATAGTGCAGGAGTCAAAAAGAGGGCTGTGCAAATATCCAGCTCGCATCCTGGACATAAACTGTTTCAACTCCTACCCTCAAAACGACACTATAGAGCATTGCACACAGAACAACAAGACATCAGAACAGTTTTTTCCCAAACACCATCACTCTGCTAAACAATTTATTCCCTCAACACTGTCAAACTATTCACTATTACTATTAATTTTCTGAGCGTTCCTATCACTCATCTCCTCCCACTTATGACTGTATGACTGTAACCTTGTTACTGGTATCCTTACGATTTATATTGACTGTTTCCTAATATGATTTGATTGCTTATTTGTACCCTATAAATATCATTAAGTGTTATATGTTATGATTCTTGATGAATGTATCTTTTCTTTTATGTACCCTGAGAGCGTATGCACCAAAGACAAATTCCTTGTATGTCTAATCACACTTGGCCAATAAAATTTCTATTCTATTCTATTCTATTCTATTCTATTCTATTCTATTCTATTCTATTCTATTCTATTCTATTCTATTCTATTCTATTCTACTCTACTCTACTCTACTCTACTCTACTCTACTCTACTCTACTCTACTCTACTCTACTCTACTCTATTCTATTCTATTCTATTCTATTCTATTCTATATGGCACAACAGTGCTCCTGCTTATGAAGAAAAAAGTCCAAGAAGAAAGAGGCTGGAGGCAAAATATATGTATTTACCAGGTAGCTATTAAAAAGGAGTATAAAAATGAAATAAATGAGCAGGATGAAACATGTGCAAAAGGAAGAGAAATAGAAAGTTGGGATTAATTTAATTTATATATATATCAGAATAGTAACCCAGCTGATAATGGTAAAATTGATTCTCAACTGCAATGAGTTATCCTGTGATAAGATGGGAGGCCAACTAATTAAAATATACACCAATAAACATAAAATGGGCAGCTGTGCAATAGAAAAGAAATACCTGCCATGCCTTCAGCCTTGGAGCTTTCATGTTGTTAACACCTTTAAATGTCCTCCTGGGTCTGGATAAATACGCAGCATTTATGGCCCATGCCACAGCCCAGATTGTGTTGTAAATGAAATAGTTATCAAGAACCAGGATCGGTTCCATCCTCTCTTTTCTCAGAGTCCACAGTTTTTCTCTCTCCCTGCACCTTCTCCAGACTTTCACCGAAAAGGCATCTTTGGTATAAGAACACAGGAAGGAGTTCTTAACAAGGTGAAGCATGAAAGAATCAAACTGCTGGTAACCACCATACTTTGCCATTTGATTTCTCTTCATAAGAAAGAAAAAAATACTATGAATATATTCAGTGGGAAGGTAGTTCTCTTTCAAATAAATTGTGAAGTCCCAGCGTACGGTAGTGATCAGGACTTTTCCTTTAAGAGGTTCAGTAAGTGTTCCAAATATATGGTGCATAATGAAAATCCCTATATTGAATGTATTCATGTCAGCACCATACATAAAGACTTTTGCCTTTCTCCAATTGCGGTATAAATTCCAGTCTATGGAGACTTTCATAGAGGACGGGGAAAAGGTTTGTGATAGAATTGGACAAATGCCATTCTTTATCAGCATGGAAGTCAATGTCCTCGTGAACCTTTGTCCATTCTCAGTGTCTGGAGCAAGGAGACCCACCAAGGTCCACCTGAAATGGAGGACCAGCTTCACCATCCCTGGGTACAGAAGTTCTTCAGATGGGAGCATTGGGTAGAAGAAAGGAAGCTGAGCTTTATCACTCGGAATCTGGGAAATAAAACTGTGACTGATCTGAAAAGGAAAGAAAGGAAACTTTATAAGCCGATAAAACCAAAAATTTAGCCCTAATGGAGGAATGGTCTGCTTTTGTAGGGAGCCTCTGGCCATTTTATTTCTCTTCTCACTTCAGTGTAGCATTTTGTTCTTTCCAATGGCCGGTAGACATGCACAATCTGCATTAAGATTTCCACGCAGGGGATTCTTCTCTGCTCAGATTCTTGTCTCCCATTCGATAGAAACCTCATCCTTACTTTATACAATTCCCATACTAGAACTTTACTCTTCAATCATAACAGAAGATGTAAAGGAGCCTGAAAGTTGCATGACTAAGAATTCACCTTCTCAGCAAAGACACACCTGAGGGATTTTGTGGGTGGCTAATATGGTTGACATCTGGATGGAGATGTCAATATCAGCCTCTTCAAGAACAGCCACTGTGTTTCTTTGCCTTCCACAGCTGTAGTTGGGAACATTGACCTCCCCCTCCGAAAGCAGGTCCAGCAAAGCCTCTGAGGTCATTTGTGCACTGAAATAATTTTCATAGATGTTGTAAGCCAGAGTGACATTGAATGGAATATTGGGGTTCTTGTTGATCTCCCAGATGGCAAAAGGGAAGGAGAGCAATTTCCACTCCTCTGTCCCTGCTATCCTGAAAATATGAATATATTGGAACATAATCAGTGGAAAGAACATTTAATTAACCCCTTTGAACAATAATATTTTTAATCCACCCAAGACTGAGAGGTTTGGAGCATTTAATTATGTATCTGATGGATTTTTTTTATAGCTCCAAAAATATCTCATCTATTTGATTGTAACTTTGGAGTATTTCAATTTTATTGTCAGATGCCGAATGCATCATGTCTCAAATAATCTAATAATATTAGCTTTGTCTAATTCTTTTTTAAAGTTTTATATTTATTAAGAATGTTACATAAATTTAAAAAATTAGCCAAAGAAAGGAAGGAAGGGAAGGGAGGAAGAAGAAAAGGTAGAAGAAATTAAAAATAGAAGGTTGCAGATACAGATGAACAGAGTTGGAAGGAATTTTGTAGGTCATCAAGTCCAACCATCCACCTAAGCATACCCTACCCCATTTTTGACTCATGGCAGTCCAGCCTCTTCCTGAAAGCTTCCAGTGATGAAGCTCCCACAACTTCTGGGGGCAAGCTGTTCCGTTGGTTGATTGTTCTCACTGTCAGAAAATTTCTCCTTATTTCCAGGTTGACTCTCTCCTTGTTCAATTTCCATCCTTTATTCCTTGTCTGGCCTTCAGGTACTTTGGGAAATAGCTTGACCCCCCTCCTCTCTGTGGCAACCCCTCAAATATTGGAACACTGCTATCATGTCTCCCCTGGATGTTCTCTTCAATAGACTAGACATGCCCAGTTAGCCTTCAGGCCTCAAATTATCTTGGTTGCTCTTCTCTGAAACTCAAGTTGAGAAATGTATGACTGACTTCCAACATTAAATATCAATAAGTCCATATCATGACTCAACTTTCAGACAGCTCTATTTCATCAATTCCCAACCTTCTTTTCAACAGATAATTTGTCATTTCTGCAAATTCTGATATTTCCACAATCCAGTCCTCCCCTGTGGGAGTTTCATTATTCTTCCATCATTGTGCATATAATAACCTTCCTGAATTTACCATACACAAAATCCCTCTACTAACACCCCTTTCTAATTTTTGTGCAGAACTGCCAATCAATGGAATTCTGGTTTCTTCAAATGTTTAGGTCACATCCCAAATATTTAATATTTGGATAGTGACCTATTTTTCCATATGAAATATAAGATCATTAAATTACATACACACAAACAAAATGAGCAACCATGATTGTTACCATCATGTGAAGTTTTATTTATTACTAAATTTCTGGAGAAGTTTACATTGTCCATATTTCTACAATGGAGACTTAATTTAAGTTGTTGTCCAGCCAGAATGCCTGGCATTCACTCAGATGGGATACACACATGCATGGAAAGCCAATTCTGATCTGGGATTCATTTATTTAATTAGTGATTGTGGGGATGCAACAAAACTTGTGGTGGTTGACTCATTTTTACTGCAGGGGAAAATACAACATTCCCCTGTGTTTGTAGCCACGTTGATCCCTTTGTTGGATAAGGGAAGGCTAGAAGAGAAGAACCACTCTGTCTTCTCCATCCACAGTCCTGCTCTGCTCATAGGATGTCAAGAAAAGTGGATGCTTGTTCTTCAAACTCAAGAAAAATAGAAGATCTTATAGAGTTATTTGAGAATTTGCTATCTCAAATAGAGCTCATCTGCCTGGAACCCACCTTGCATATCAGACATCAATACAATTGAAAGAGTCCAGAGATATTTCATGAGATGAGTCCTCCACTCCTCTACCTGCAATAGAATACCTGATGCCACTAGGATTGAAAATTTGGGCTTAGACAATTTAAAACTAAGCCGCCTTCGGTCTGACCTGAGTGTAATCCATAAAATTATCTGCTACAATGTCCTACCGGTCAATGACTACTTCAGCTTCAACCACAACAATACACAAACACACAATAGATACAAACTTAAGGTAAACCTCTATAAAAACTCAATTGCAGAAAATACGACTTCAGAAACAGAGTTGTCAATGCCTGGAACGCACTGCCTGACTCTGTGGTGTCTTCCCCAACCGCTCAAAACTTTAACCTTAGACTGTCTACTGTTGACCTAACCCAATTCTTAAGAGGTCCGTAAGGGGGCATGCAGAAGTGCACCAGTATGCCTACCATCCCTGTCCTACTATCTCCATTTCTTTGTATCCATTTCATGCATTCATAATCATGTTTATACTTTTACCTGTTATCTTATATATGCTTGACAAAATTAAATAAATAAATAAAATTAAAAAATAAATAAAAATTTCAAATCAGGCTCAACAGCCGCAGGGTGGAAATGAATCCTCAAGGATGAAATAAGAAGAGTGAGAGAAAAAAATGTACAGATCTGACCTTTCATTGTAAGAGATGAGACTGGAAGTTGTTAGAAATCAGGGTGGAATGGTGTGGCTCTCATGCTGTGCAGGAATTTTGACTTACCGAGTAAATCGAGTCAAAGGAGATTTGTTAAAACGTAGTGAGTTAAAATTAGCCTTTGTTGCTGATATGATGCCCCCAATGTGAAACTCTCCTGGTCTGTAATAGTTCTTTGGGTGTACCTCATCCTTATTCAAAGTCAGAAGGCATTTGGCTTTGAGACTCCCCAAGACTGCCTGGGGTAGCAGAAGCAGCAGAAGTACCAACATGACTTTTATTCCTGATAAAATCTCCAGACAGGGGTCTGCTTTAGAGATAGCAAACCCCTCTTCCAAGACAGAAGCTTCAGAAGATTCTTAATCCAGACAAAGACATTTGCCAACAAGGTTCTGACGTGATGTGAAGGTGAAAGCATATTATTACTGTTTGTGTGATACCTGAAAGCTACCCAATATGTCCTTAGAGATTTAGCATCAAAACAATAACTAAATCACTATGATTTGGATGATGTCTGTAAGGATCACCTCTCTAAACTCTGAGTGAGTTGTAGGAAGAAATATCCTTCTGGGTTCAGCTCCAAGTGGGGAAAAAGACACTGGAAACATGGAGACTGCTTGGAAAGAGGGTTTAATGGTGGACAGGATCACATGGTTTGAGTTCCTGAATAGAAAAGAGGGTGAGATTCAGCGAGTCCCTGGGTTTTATGCCCTCTCTGGTTTTGAAGTTCCTGGGGCCCAGAAAGAGTATCCTGATTGATTGTTAGTCTCCCAGGGGGTGGGGGTCTTAGCTAGCCTTGCTGGCTGGTGTAATCTTCCCAGGTGCCATGTGTTGAGTTTCTGTCCTAGACGGGTCCCATCCCATTGTGTTAGTTTCTGTTGCTATTGTGTTGCAGATGGGTCCTATTGCCAAAGATTGAGTTTCTCCCTCTGGACCATTAACCAAGGGTGGGGGGCAGGAAATTGGGAACTGCTTTGTTTTTAAAACATACTTCTCCATTTCTCATCCAGGAAAACGTAATATTCTGCCTTTTTAATATTTTACAAAATATTTCATTCTTCTAGGAAAGGGGTGGGTGCCAACTTTATGGTTGGACTACCGTGAGAGGGTGGTCTGGACATCCCCTCAGTTGGACAGAACGCTGAGACTCTTTGGCCGCTACCGTGAGAGGGTAGTGGCGTTTTTCTCCTGAGTGACCTGGTCCTGCTTCAGGACATTTTCAAACTAAGATTATGGACCTTTGCCATGCCCCCATTTTCTTGCCCATATCTGTTTGGATGTTCCCTAGATCTACGCTCCTTGCCCTGTGAGATTCCCCCCTCTTGCGGGTTTGGCCCTCTACGTTATCGAGGGCCTACCTTAATGACGGGTTTTGGGACCCCGAGAGGTGGCAGGTCAAAAAACGGGGATTGAGGGGTTTTTTAAGTGCTTTTTTAACGGGTGTTTTAGGGGGTTCTGGGGAGGGGGAGGGCACGGGTTTGGGGGGAAACCCGGGGGGGAAAGGGATAGGCCCGGCAGTCTGTGATGCCACAGGGGGTTTAGTTTCTGGAGGCAAGAGGGCTCCTATTGAGCCCTCTGTTGAGGGTTGTGTGATAAATACGCTATGTGGGAGGGGCAGATATGGCGAGACCAGGGGACCATATCGTGTGGTGGGGGCACGCACTCGCTGCCTTCGAGCGATTGCTTGCCCCGGTCCCCAGAGCTACTCCCATTCCCCGGGTTGTTTAGAGTCTCAGGACCCGAGGCTCCGGCTGTTGTTATGCAATGCAAGGTCCGTTGTAAATAAGGCCCCCCTCTTATGTGATCTTCTTCAAGAGGGGGGTGCAGACCTGGCTGGTATTACCGAGACCTGGCTGGGCCACGAGGGGGGGGGGTTCCCCTCGTGGAGATGTGCCCACCAGGTTTCCTTGCATTCCACCAGCCGAGAGCCAAGGGCAGGGGTGGGGGAGTGGCGGTCATTATTAAGGAAGGTCTGGGTCCGAGGGAGGCCACTGTACCTCAGATAGCCGGGTGTGAGTCCATCTTTGTGAGGTGGGGTCCTGGTGGGCAGATGGCTCTGTTAGTCACGTACCTGGCTCCCTGCCACGTGGCAACGACCCTGCCTGAGCTTCTCAATGTTATAGCCGAGGTGGCGGTTGATACCCCCAGGCTTATAGTCATGGGGGATTTCAATCTGCCATCTATCGGTGAAACATCTGAGTTGGCTCGGGAGTTCATGGCTTCCATGACGGCCATGGACCTGACCCAGGTAATTCAGGGCCCGACTCACATTGGTGGACACACCCTGGATCTAGTTTTCGTCTCTGGTCAGTGGTTGAGTGGTCTTGATATTGGGGATATAGGTGTGGAACCCTTGTCATGGACTGACCACTCGCTCCTTCGACTCGACTTTCTGACCGCTGCACCTCACCGCAGGAAGGCGGAACCGACCAGGTGGTTCCACCCCAGGCGCCTGATGGATCCTAATAGGTTCCAGACGGAGCTTGGGCCAATTCCTGAGACACTGACACGCGACTCGGCTGAGGACCTGGTGGCTGCCTGAGATAGGGCAGCCGGTGGGGCCTTGGACCGCGTCGTGCCTTTGCGGCCTCTGGCCCGGCGCCGAACTCACTTATCTCCTTGGTTTACCGAGGAGCTGAGGGAGATGAAGCGCCAGAAAAGACGCCTAGAAAGCGGTTGGAGGGCCAGTCGCTCTGAATCTGACTTGACACTAGTAAGAGCTCATATTAAGACTTACTTAGTGGTGATAAAAGTGGCGAAATCTAATTATTTCGCCGCTCTTATCGCATCATCAGATAATCACCCAGCCGCCCTGTTTAGGGTGACCCGCTCCCTCCTCCATCTGGGAGCGCGGGAGGATCCCTTGCAGGGATGTGCTGAGGATTTTGTTCAATATCTGGATGATAAAATAACTCAGATTCGGGATGATTTGGCCGCTGACTGGGTTAGTTCAGGCGAGGTGACTGAGCCCGGTCTTGAGAGTGTTATCTGGGCTGAGTTCGATCCTGTGGCTCCCGAGGACGTGGACAGGATTCTGGGAAGACTGAATGCTACCACATGTTTATTGGACCCGTGTCCCTCCTGGTTGGTGCTGGCCTCCCGGGAGGTTACACGAGGCTGGCTCCAGGAGATTATAAACGCTTCTTTGAGTGAGGGTGCCCTACCAACCGCTTTGAAGGAGGCGGTGGTGAGGCCCCTCCTCAAGAAGCCCTCCCTGGACCCAGCTGTTTTGGCAAATTATCATCCAGTCTCCAACCTTCCCTTTCTAGCGAAGGTTGTTGAGAGTGTGGTGGCATGGCAGCTCCCCCGGTACCTGGATGAAGCTGTCTATTTAGACCTGCTCCAGTCCTGCTTCAGGTCTGGTTACAGCACTGAAACGGCATTGGTCGCGTTGGTGGATGATCTCTGGAGGGCCCGGGGTAGGGGGTACTCCTCTATCCTGGTGTTGTTAGACCTCTCAGCAGCTTTTGATACCATCGACCATGGTATCATGTTGCGCCGGTTGGAGGGACTGGGGGTGGGGGGCACCGTTTTACGGTGGTTCTCCTCCTACCTCTCCGACCAGTCGCAATCGGTGTTGACAGGGGGGCAGCGGTCGACCCCGAGGCGCCTAGTGTGTGGGGTGCCACAAGGGTCGGTCCTCTCGCCCCTTCTGTTCAACATTTATGTAAAACCGCTGGGTGAGATCATCCGTGGTTTTGGGGTGGAATTCCATCAGTACGCTGATGATACCCAGCTGTACATCTCCACCCCAGACCACCCCAACGATGCCGTGGAAGTGATGTCCCAGTGCCTTGAAGCTGTGCGGGTCTGGATGGGGAGAAACAGGCTTCGACTCAACCCCTCCAAGACCGAGTGGCTGTGGCTGCCGGCGTCCCGATATAGCCAACTGACTCCATCGTTGGTTATTGGGGGCGAATCATTGGCCCCCACGGAAAGGGTGCGCAACTTGGGCGTCCTCCTGGACCCACGGCTGTCTTTAGAGGATCATACAACAGCTGTGGCCAGGGGGGCTTTCTATCAGGTTCGCCTGATACGCCAGTTGCGGCCCTTTCTAGATCGGGACTCCCTACGCACAGTCACTCAGGCGCTCGTCACGTCTCGCTTGGACTACTGCAATGCTCTCTACATGGGGCTCCCCTTGGGATGCACCCGGAGGCTTCAGCTGGTACAGAATGCGGCCGCACGGGGGATTATGGGAGCGACGGGGCGCTCCCACGTGACACCTCTCCTGCGTGAGCTGCATTGGTTGCCGGTTGACTTCCGGGTGCGTTTCAAGGTGTTGGTAATCACCTTTAAAGCGCTCCATGGCTTAGGACCAGGGTACTTACGGGACCGCCTTCTGCCACCAATTGCCTCCCACCGGCCGGTTCGCACCCACAGAGAGGGCCTCCTCAGGGTGCCGTCAGCCAGACAATGCCAGCTGGTGACCCCCAGGGGGAGAGCGTTCTCTGTGGTAGCCCCCACCCTCTGGAACGATCTTCCTCTAGAACTGAGAACAATTGCCGACCTCCAGACTTTTCGTCGGGCTCTGAAGACTTATCTCTTCCAACTTGCCGGCCTTGCCTGATCCCTTCTACTTTTTAAAATTTTTAGAGTTTTATTCCGTTTTAAATTCTCAGCCTAATTTATATTTGCTTTTAGTACGATTTTAACTTTTTTGTATTGGTTTTTTAGCTGGCTGTTCACCGCCCTGAGTCCATCAGGAGAAGGGCGGTATATAAATCCAATAAATAAATAAATAAATAAATAAATAAATAAATAAATAAATAAATAAATAAATAAATAAATAAATAAATAAATAAATAAATAAATAAATAAATAAATAAATAAATAAATAAATAAATAAATAAATAAATAACTTCCTACAGAGTCAACAGGCATGTGCCCAATGGGAAGAGAATCACAAATAGGGTAAAACTCTGAAAATGAGCCAATTCACTGTGGGACAATTGAAAAATTCAATTTAACTATTTAAAATAAATAAAATTATTTTAATTGTTGCCATTCACATTTCATTCTGTCCCTTCTTCTGTATTCTTTTTTGTAATGATTCTATTCCACCATTTCTTTGATATTAGTGTAACTCTTGTCCTACAGCAAATTGGGTGTAGCGAGTTGGCCTCAGCAAATTCTCATTGACCCCTATAAACTACCTTGCTAAGAATTTGGGGAGTTAAACTTCCACATCTAAGGAATGCCCAAGAGGTGAAAGACATTGATAAAAGAAGTCATATTACACAGAGTTACATAGCTTTGGTGTATTGTAAGAAATTTTCACAGGAACCTTAGAAGGGCGGAAAGGAGGGTTTGTCTAACCTGCCACTCAGAGGAATTACTCTGTCAGAGATGGACAGGTGGTCCAGGACCACCCGAGGGACAGAGGCCAAGGGAGTCATCCTCTAAAATTGCAGAGTTAATCTCTTCTTGATGAGATTGGGCAGAAATCTTCATGGAGGAGCTTCCTCAATTCCAAGCTGCAAAAGGGCCAAATGGCATGCATCATTAGATATCAGCCAATCTAGATAAAGGGACTTTCTACTTCTTCCACCAAGAATTCTACTTTGGCTATTTCCTGGAAGAAACCAGTCCATCTAATCCGTATTTTTTGGAGTATAAGATGCACCTCCCCCCCCAAAAAAAGAGGCTGAAAATTTGGGTGTGACTTTTACTTACATATATTTATTTATTTAATTTAATTACTATACCACCCTTCTCCCGAAGGACTCAGGGCGGTGCAGAGCCAATAGTAAAATAATCCAATTCAAAATTTAAAAGCTTTTTAAAAACCTATTAAACAATTGGCCTTAATCCTTAAAAAATAGTCTGTCAGGATTTCGGTTTCATTCTCTAGAATGAAATCCAATTAAAAATCATATCTAGGCCAGCCTGGCTTGTTGGAACAATAGCGTCTTGAGGGCGCAGCGAAAGGTTCATAGATCAGGGATCATCCGTATCTTTGGGGGCAATTTGTTCCAGAGGGCTGGTGCCCCCACAGAGAAGGCTCTCCCCTTTGGTGTCACCAGTCGACACTGTTTGACCAACGGCACCCTGAGGAGTCCCTCTATGTGGGAGCGTATTGGCCGGTGGGAGGCTATTGGTAGCAGAAGGTGGTCTCATAAATACCCAGGTCCTAAGCCATGGAGTGCTTTAAAGATGGTCACCACCACCTTGAATCGCACCCGGAAGATCACCAGGAGCCAGTGCAGCTCGCGCAGTAAGGGTGTTACATGGGAGTGCTGAGTTGCTCCCATAATTGCCTGTGCGGCTGCATTCTAGACCAGCTGGAGCCTCCGAGTGCTCTTTAAGGGGAGCCCCATGTAGAGAGCATTACAGTAGTCCAGATGGGAAGTGACGAGGGCATGAGTGACGGTCCGCAAGGAGTCCCGGTCCAGAAAGGGGCGCAACTGGTGAATCAGGCGAACCTGATAAAAAGCCCTCCTGGCCACCGCAGTCACATGCTCCTCTAATGACAGCCGTGCATCCAGGAGGACACCCAAGCGCTGGGCCCTCTCTGTGGGGGCCAAGGTCATACCCCCAGTAGTCATCATTGGAGACAGCTGGCTATACCAGGATGCCAGGAACCACAGCCACTCCCTCTGCCTGGAAGCTTCTCCTCCTTTGATCCTGCCCCAATGGGACCCTGCAGTGCTTGGGCCTGATTCTCATATCTCCTTGGAGTGGTCACCTCTTTCTTTCTCCCACCCCCCTTTTTTTATTTTAAAAACAAAATTTTATTAAACATATAAAAAGTAAAATGTTATACCATGTATATATGGATACATATATTAATACAAATGACAATACATAAAAAGAAAAAGTGACTTTGGTCTCATGTCCGTTATCTTATTAATGGTGCATATTTGTTAAATATTATTATTGTACAGAATTTTACATTTACTCTCATTTCTATGAATTATCCAATTATACCACCTATTCCAGTACATAAAACCTTCTTAGTTTACCTTATCCTTCATTTCAAATGTTAATTTGTCCATTTCCGCACAATTATAGAACTTTTGGATTATCAGTTGGTCTATTGGCAATTGATCAGTTTTCCAATATTGGGCGAGTGCCAATCTGGCTGCCGTGACTATGTGTAATATTAAGTACTTTATTTCTTTCCTATAGTTTTCTTCAATCATCCCTAGTAGGAAAATTTCTGGTTTGAGTTCTATTTTTTTCTAATGTTATTTCTAATAACCGAATTCTTATTTTTTTCCCAATATTTCTTAATTTTTGGGCAAAGCCACAGTGGTCACCCCTTTCAATACTCTGACAAGTCTTTGTAGAAGTGGTGGTTGCTTTTGAAGCTTTCTACCCAGATCATCAGGTGGTTAGATGATTAGGATAAGTTTCCTAAATGCACTCCCTTACTTTGACCCCTCCCTCTCCCTAAAACTCACATTTCTTTAATAAACAAAACAACAACAACAACAACAACAAAAAGCTGGGAAAGACAGATTTGTTCATTTTTCATTTCTCCCCTCCAAATTAGATGCTAAACCACTGCCCTCAAATCTCGATCACTTTTAACAACTTAATTTGCTAAATTTACTGCATGTCCAGAAATTCGATGACAAAAGCTATAAGTTAATATAAGAAGTTAGCACCCACCCCTCTTCTAGGAAAATGAGATATTTTAGGAAATATTAAAAGGGCAGAATATTTCCCCTAAAAGAGAGGCAGAAATTCAGCCCCCACCCCCCTTGTCAATGCGCCATTAAGACCTGGGCTAGTCTTTTCTACATAACGAAGATCTACCTCCTTCAGGCAGACCCATAATAGGAATTGCCCAAAGCCCTTTCATTACATCATCACCCAGCAAGAGTCAATCAAGCCTGGGACTCAAAAGACAACCTATGAAGTTACCCTTGCATGGCCCCATGGGAGTATGTCAACCAATCAGAACACAAGCTCAAATTCAAAGCCCAACAGAGAGCATAAAACCCAGGCACTCTCAGCATCTCTTTTTGTCCAGGATCTCAAGCCATGTAATCCTGTTCATCAATAAACCTTCTTTCCAAGCATCTTCCATGTTTCCAGTGTCTTTTTCCCCACTTGGAAATGAACTCAGATGGACATTTCTTCCAACATTACACTTCAGAGAGTCAAAGAGTAGAGAAAAAGAAGGAAGCAAGGAAAGAAAAACTTTCCTCTGTACTGGCAATGCTGACTGTGAGGTCAGAAATGCTCAACAGCCCCACCATATGTGAGGGAGCACCCCTCCCTTAGAAGAGAGTTTTCTAACCACATCTTAGGCTGTCCAGGCTGGATTGTGTTGGAGGCTCTTGAAGGCTATTCCTTAATGCATTGTAAGCCACCCTGAGTCTTCGGAGAAGGGTGGCGTATAAATCAAACGAACGAACGAACGAACGAATGAATGAATGAATGAATGAATGAATGAATGACATTTCTGAAAACAATTAATTTCTAAAAATTATTTTTCTACTTTATTTTGACATCAGATGTTCTTTGGTATTCAGATCTGGCCTAAAAATGATAATGTAGCACTTGGAGCTGAAGATGCAGCCCAGCAAGCCAGCACTGGAGGCCAAGATGGAGAAGACCTGAACAGCCACCATGTATTTCCCTTTGGTGCTCAGATAAGTGGGCACAAAAGTCACCCAGACACTGCAGAAGACTAGCATGCTGAAGGAGATCAGCTTGGCTTCGTTGAAGGCCCCAGGGAGATTCCTAGCCAGAAAAGCCACCATGAAGCAGACAGCAGACAGGAAGCCCATGTACCCAAGGGCAATATAAAACATGGTGACAGAACCTTCATTACATTGGAGGATGATCTCTCTAGGTTGGGAGTGCATGTCAGAGTCAGGGAACGGTGGAAAGGTTCCCAACCAGATGCTGCAGATGACAACTTGGAAGCCAGAACAAGAAAGGACAATGGAGTTGGCCAAGCTCTTCCCCAGCCATCTCTGCACTTTATTCCCTGGTTTTGTGGCCAAGAAGGCTAACACCACTGTGATGGTTTTTGCCAAGATTGAAGAAATGGCAAGTGAGAATATAATGCTGAAGGTTGTTTGTCGGAGGAGGCAGGTTATTTTCCCTGGCTGGCCAAAGAAGAGGAAGGAGGTCAAGATGGAAAGCAGGAGGGAGACCAAAAGGATGTAGGAGAGGTCCCGGTTGTTGGCTTTGACAATGGGAGTTTCCATGAATTTAATGAAGATCCCCAAACCAAAGCCCGTGGTTAAAGAGAGGAACAAGGCAATGGCACTCAGGATGATCCCCAGATTTTCCTTATAAGAAAGGTAGCTTTTCATTTTAGGAATACAGCGAACGTGATTGGTGTTTGGATGTTGAACTTCTGGACATTTAGTACATTTGTCGGCATCTGAAAAAGAGCAAGAATAGGATCTCCCTTTAATCAAAAAGAATTCTTTGGGTAAAATTGTTGGTGTGAATGATTGTATGTAGATGTCTAGAACAGCTTAATACAATTTTTTTAATGTCATGATTTCATCAATGTACTTGTTGAGAGAGAATAGAAGGAGGGAGGAAGAGAGGATTTAGGGAAAGAAGGCAGTTTCCGTACTTTTCCCATTCCACTTCTGAACCTGTTGAAAACTGGATCCCAGCCTTTTGTTAGTGCTTTAAGGCACCAATGAGATCCAGCCTACAATGGAATGAAGTTCATGTGAATGATCGCCTAGCGTAGCTTATGCCAGCTGAAGAAGATGAATCCTACTTTTGCCATGGAGAAAGACAGGTGGAGTTCCCCTTGAAGATGAGTTAGATAGGGAGTGAGGACATCAAAATGCATCCGTCTCTTTTGTATAAGCAGAAAGACCATCTTAAGGTCAAGGAAGAAGTTTGTCTCAGTCCCAACTCAAGGTTCCTCTCCTCTCCTGATCATGGGCCAGAACTCAGATAATGACTTTAAAAAAGAGCCTGGGCCCGCCCAGATGTAATGCTTTCCTATTTGGCCACGTTTTCGAGGCCGGGTGCCTGACTCCCTACAATATCTTGATGTTCGTAGAAAATCCCAAGATCTGTGGTTATCTCCAAAGTCTGCCCCTTTCTCTTGCTATCACCCACCTTCCAGGGTTGAGATGGATCCTTCTGCGCAAGGACGACAATTGTAGCAGCAGATGGGCTTCCCTTCCTGAGCCACCTTCATGAACCCAGGAGGGCAGCTTTCCACACATCTGGAAGGGGGCAGGGGCTGGGCAGAGAGAGGGAAAGAAATAACACCCACAACATGAATTATTGTATTTCCAAAAAGAAGCTAAATGTCCAAGTTTGGGGATCTCCAGTTCAAGGTTTAGCCTTGCTAAATTTGAAGCCTCCCCAAAACTTTGAGCTCATCGAACTGATTTTGCTGCTTTGGTTTTGCCTACTTCTAAGTTTTCCCATTCTAAATAAATAAATAAATAAATAAATAAATAAATAAATAAATAAATAAATAAATAAATAAATAAATAAATAAATAAATAAATAAATAAATAAATAAATAAATAAATAAATAAATAAATAAATAAATAAATAAATAAATAAATAAATTCCTAATGTAAATAATCATGGGGAAATTTGTCAGGGTAATGACAATTTAAGGTTGAGCAGCTGATGTAAGGCTGTGGACCAGAATGATGCAATGAGGATGAATCAGCAGGTTTATTGCTGCTGTTTATATAAAGGAGGCCATGAGAGGGCGTCTCTCTCTCTCTCTCTTCTTATTTATTTTCATTGTAGTTCTCTGTGTAGAGTTGAAGAAGACTGAATGCTTTTCTGGTATGTGCCTACCATCTGTATGTAAGTCTTGTATTTAAACCACTTACAACCACTGTTGTAAGACTACATAAACCGTCTTACAAACACTGTTTGTAAGACAAACCTCTGTGTATGGAATTTTGATACTGGGTTGTCTCAAAATAGCAGTCATGCTTCAAACACTCTGACAAAATTGAATGAATTTTCTGCTTTGGCAATGTCAATTGTCCCATGACTTAAACCTAGCTCCCTTGCAGAAGACTGATAAACATGTATCTGGTATAGTTAAGGATATTTCTTCTCAGAGATACCTGAACATCTACCCATAGAACCTCTTTCCTCTCTGGGATAACTTGGATGACTTTTCCTGCCCCAACTCTGCAATCCTCTTGGTAAGACTACCAGAAGGATACAATAAAATCTTTTCCCCACCTGGTTCATCAGTTCCATCTTTGCAGTAGCATTCTTGTAGATGATGACATTGCAATCCAAGGATCCCTGTCTTTCTAGACTCCCAACTGTCACTTTGCTAACAGACATATTAGAGAAAATCACTGTGTTTACAATGTCCAGGTCTGCTACCAGCTCTCCACTCTCATCCAAATATACCCCATCGATGGAATTATTATAAAACTGAGAAGTCCGAAGGAAAGAATGAAGCTGAAATGGAAGAGAAAATGAACAGTGTTACACAGGACAGAGAAAGCTCTAGGGAAAGACTCCATAGGGTCTTGGACTGCACTGAAGGATCTGTCCTGTGGAGTCTGTCTGTCTGTCTGTCTGTCTATCTATCTATCTATCTATCTATCTATCTATCTATCTATCTATCTATCTATCTATCTATCTATCTATCATCTATCTATCTCTCTATCTCTCTATCTCTCTACCTCTCTACCTCTATCTCTATCTCTATCTCTATCTCTATCTCTATCTCTATATAAAAAGTAAAAAACACTCACACCATAATCACAAAATCTCCAGAACAGTTCTGTACAGCCCAAACACTTGAAATTTGCTACATATGTTTGTCTTGACTTCTGGGTGCTCACTAAGAATGGATTTTTCAAAATGACCGATTTTTCAAAATGGGCTGCACTGAAGGATCTGTCCTGTGGAATCTATATATATATAAAAACCACTCTAACCATAATCACGAAATCTCCAGAACAGTTCTGTAAAGCCTACAGAATTGAAATTTGCCACATATGTTTGAGGGAGAGAAAAGATAGGATAGGCTTCTGTGGGACAAGGCTGAGGGAGAGAGGGGGAGAGGAGAGGCCAATCATAACTACTAATTGATTTTCAAGCTTAACTGTCAATTTATCAAGCCCCATCACATAGTTTCATAGTGAAGCATTGGTATCCAGCTAGTATACCATAAGGATTCCATTAGAAGTACCAAGAGTGACTTTGAAAACAAAGGAGGTGCCCTTGATTTCTTCCCATTCATAATTGTCACTGCAGAGGTTAGAAAACCAATGGGAAGTGTAGCAAAAGAAAAATCCAGAGTGAGCTTAATTTGATGCAATCCCGTAGCTCCCACTAATGAGGTCCAAAGTTAAAACCCTAAAGGAAACGGATGCTGTGCTCAAGCCCACTGAAGGAATTCTGCCAATGAAGCCAAAGTGAAAAGAAATTCTCCACCCAAAAACAATGCTGTAAACAACTGATTTGCAGATCAATGAGCAGATCACTGAGACGAAAAAAAAATCTCTGCTCACCTTGAGGATAGCTATGGGGGGGGGGGTTGGACTTTGCCCTATTAGTACATTGTGTTTGTGAAACTCTGCATTGAGATGAAGGTGGTGTCAGGTGTGGAAGTCATTTCTGTCATTGTGCCTTCAGGACTGCCACATTTCCTACTGAGGGGAACTGGAAGGTGCGATTGTATGGAGCATGGGTGATACTTAATCATAATAACATTCCTTTCTCAGAATGTCAAGGCCATCTCACCCTGCACCTGGGAGTTTGGAACATGGAGGCATCTCCAGGTGGGATTGTGTTTTGATTGGACCATGTGATGGACATGTGGGTGCTGGGCAAAAAAAACAATAACTTCCAACCTGTCTTCCATTGAGGACCTGTATATTGCAGGAGTCAAAAAGAGGGCTGTGCAAATATCCAGCTCGCATCCTGGACATAAACTGTTTCAACTCCTACCCTCAAAACGACGCTATAGAGCATTGCACACAGAACAACAAGACATCAGAACAGTTTTTTCCCAAACACCATCACTCTGCTAAACAATTTATTCCCTCAACACTGTCAAACTATTCACTATTACTATTAATTTTCTGAGCGTTCCTATCACTCATCTCCTCCCACTTATGACTGTATGACTGTAACCTTGTTACTGGTATCCTTACGATTTATATTGACTGTTTCCTAATATGATTTGATTGCTTATTTGTACCCTATAAATATCATTAAGTGTTATATGTTATGATTCTTGATGAATGTATCTTTTCTTTTATGTACCCTGAGAACGTATGCACCAAGACAAATTCCTTGTGTGTCTAATCACACTTGGCCAATAAAATTCTATTCTATTCTATTCTATTCTATTCTATTCTATTCTATTCTATTCTATTCTATTCTATTCTATTCTATTCTATTCTATTCTATTCTATATGGCACAGCAGTGCTCCTGCTTATGAAGAAAGAAGTCCAAGAAGAAAGAGGCTGGAGGCAAAATATACGTATTTACCAGGTAGCTATTAAAAAGGAGTATAAAAATGAAATAAATGAGCAGGATGAAACATGTGCAAAAGGAAGAGAAATAGAAAATTGGGATTAATTCAATTTATATATATATATCAGAATAGTAACCCATCTTATAATGGTAAAATTGATTCTCAACTGCAATGAGTTATCCTGTGATAAGATGGGAGGCCAATTAATTAAAATATACACCAATAAACATAAAATGGGCAGCTGTGCAATAGAAAAGAAATACCTGCCATGCCTTCAGCCTTGTAGCTTTCATGTTGTTAACACCTTTAAATGTCCTCCTGGGTCTGGATAAACACGCAGCATTAATGGCCCGTGCCACAGCCCAGATTGTGTTGTAAATGAAATAGTTATCGAGAACCAGGATCGGTTCCATCCTCTCTTTTCTCAGAGTCCACAGTTTTTCTCTCTCCCTGCACCTTCTCCAGACTTTCACCGAAAAGGCATCTTTGGTATAAGAACACAGGAAGGAGTTCTTAACAAGGTGAAGCATGAAAGAATCAAACTGCTGGTAACCACCATACTTTGCCATTTGATTTCTCTTCATAAGAAAGAAAAAAATACTATGAATATATTCAGTGGGAAGGTAGTTCTCTTTCAAATAAATTGTGAAGTCCCAGCGTACGGTAGTGATCAGGACTTTTCCTTTAAGAGGTTCAGTAAGTGTTCCAAATATATGGTGCATAATGAAAATCCCTATATTGAATGTATTCATGTCAGCACCATACATAAAGACTTTTGCCTTTCTCCAATTGCGGTATAAATTCCAGTCTATGGAGACTTTCATAGAGGACGGGGAAAAGGTTTGTGATAGAATTGGACAAATGCCATTCTTTATCAGCATGGAAGTCAATGTCCTCGTGAACCTTTGTCCATTCTCAGTGTCTGGAGCAAGGAGACCCACCAAGGTCCACCTGAAATGGAGGACCAGCTTCACCATCCCTGGGTACAGAAGTTCTTCAGGTGGGAGCATTGGGTAGAAGAAAGGAAGCTGAGCTTTATCACTCGGAATCTGGGAAATAAAACTGTGACTGATCTGAAAAGGAAAGAAAGAAAACTTTATAAGCCGATAAAACCAAAAATTTAGCCCTAATGGAGGAATGGTCTGCTTTTGTAGGGAGCCTCTGGCCATTTTATTTCTCTTCTCACTTCAGTGTAGCATTTTGTTCTTTCCAATGGCCGATAGACATGCACAATCTGCATTAAGATTTCCACGCAGGGGATTCTTCTCTGCTCAGATTCTTGTCTCCCATTCGATGGAACCTTCATCCTTACTTTTTACAATTCCCATTCTAGAACTTTGCTCTTCATTCCTAGCAGAAGACGTAAAGGGAGCCTGAAAGTTGCATGACTAAAAATTCACCTTCTCAGCAAAGACACACCTGAGGGATTTTGTGGGTGGCTAATATGGTTGACATCTGGATGGAGATGTCAGTATCAGCCTCTTCAAGAACAGCCACTGTGTTTCTTTGCCTTCCACAGCTGTAGTTGGGAACATTGACCTCCCCCTCCGAAAGCAAGTCCAGCAAAGCCTCCGAGGTCATTTGTGCACTAAAATAATTGTCATAGATGTTGTAACCCAGAGTGACATTGAATGAGATATTGGGATTCTTGGTGAACTCCCAGATGGCAAAAAGGAAGGATAGCAATTTCCAGTACTCTGTTATTTCTATCCTGAAAATATGAATATATTGGAACATAATCAGTGGAAAGAACATTTAATTAACCCCTTTGAACAATAATATTTTTAATCCACCCAAGACTGAGAGGTTTGGAGCATTTAATTGTGTATCTGATGGATTTTTTTTTTCAAAGCTGCAAAAATATCTCATCTATTTGATTGTAATTCTGGAGTATTTCAATCTTATTGTCAGATACCGAATGCATCATGTCTGAAATAATCTAATGATATTAGCTTTGTCTAATTCTTTTTTTAAGATTTATATTTATTAAGAATGTTAGATAAATTTAAAAAATTAGCCAAAGAAAGGAAAGAAGGGACGAGAGGAGGAAGAAAGGGTAGAAGAAGTTAAAAACAGAAAGTTACAGATACAGATTAACAGAATTGGAAGGAACTTTGTAGGTCATTTAGTCCAACCATCCATCTAAGCACACCATTTTGGACAGATGCAGTCCAGTCTCTACTTGAAAGCTTCCAGTGACGAAGCTCCCACTACTTCTGGGGGAAAGCTGTTCCATTGGTTGATTGTTCTCACTGTCAGAACATTTCTCCTTATTTCCAGGTTGACTCTCTCCTTGTTCAGTTTCCATCCATTATTCCTTGTCTGGCCTACATGTGCCTTAGAAAATAACTTGACCCCCCTCCTCTCTGTGGCAGCCCCTCAAATATTGGAACACTGCTATCATGTCTCCCCTGGATGTTCTCTTCACTAGACTAGACATGCCCAGTTAGCCTTCAGTCCCCTAATCATCTTGGTTGCTCTTCTCTGAAACTCAAGTTGAGAAATGTATGACTGACTTCCAACAATAAATATCAATAAGTCCATATCATGAGTCAACTTTCAGACAGCTCTATTTCATCAATTCCCAACCTTCTTTTCAACAGATAATTTGTCATTTCTGCAAATTCAGACATTTCCACAATCCAGTCCTCCCTGTGGGAGTTTCATTATTCTTCCATCATTGTGCATATAAAAAATCTTTCTGAATTTACCATATACAAAATCCCTCTACTATCACTGTCTTCTAATTTGTGTGCAGAACTCCCAATCAATGGAATTCTGGTTTCTTCAAATTTTTAGGTCACATTTCATTTTTTAATATTTGGATAGTGATCTATTCTTCCATATGAAATATAAGATCATTAAAGTACACATACACACAGACAAAATGAGCAACCATGATAGTTAACATCATGTGAAGTCTTATTTATTACTAAATTTCTGGAGAAGTTTACATTGTCCATATTTCTACAATGGAGATTTAATTTAAGTGATCGTCCAGCTAGAATGACTGGCATTCACTCAAATGGGATACACACAAGTATGGAAAGCCAATTCTGATCTGGGATTCATTTATTTAATTAGTGATTTTGGGGATGGAACAAAAATTGTGGTGGTTAGTATTCCCCTGTTTTTGTAGCCAATATTGACCCCTTTGTGGGAGAAGGGAGGGCTAGAAGAGAAGAACCACTCTGTCTTCTCCATCCACAGTCCTGCTCTGCTCACAGGATGTCAAGAAAAGTAGATGCTTGTTCTTCAAAATCAAGAAAAATAGAAGATCTTATAGAGTTATTTGATAATTTGCTATCTCAAATACAGCTCATCTGCCTGGAACCCACCTTGCATATCAGACATCAATACAATTGAAAGACTCCGGAGATATTTCATGAGAAGAGTCCTCCACTCCTCTACCAGCAATAGAATACCTTATGCCACCAGGCTTGAAATTTTGGGCTTAGACAACTTAGAACTACGCCGCCTTCGGTCTGACCAAAGTGTAATACATAAAATTATCTGCTACAATGTCCTACTTGTCAATGACTACTTCACCTTCAACTACAACAATACACAAACACACACTAGTTACAAACTTAAGGTAAACCTCTTCAAACTCAACTGCAGAAAATACGACTTCAGCAACAGAGTGGTCAATGCCTGGAACGCACTCCCTGACTTTGTGATTTTTTTCCCTAACCCCCCAAAACTTTAACCTTAGACTGTCTACTGTTGACCTCACCCCATTCCTAAGAGGTCCATAAGGGGGAATGTAGAAGTGCACCAGTGTGTCTACCATCCCTTTCCTACTATCCCCATTTATTTGTATTATTATTTGAGCAGGAACTTTGACTTACCCATCAAATTGTGTCAAAGGAGATTTGTTAAAGTGTAGTGATTGAAAATCAGCCTTTGTTGCAGAGACGATGCCCCCAATGTGAATCTCTCCTGGTCTGTAATAGTTCTCTGGGTGTACCTCATCCTTATTCAAAGTCAGAAGGCATTTGGCTTTGAGACTCCCCAAGGCTGCCTGGGGTAGCAGAAGCAGCAGAAGTACCAACATGACTTTTGTTCCTGATAGAGTCTCCAGACAGGGGTCTGATTTAAAGAAACCAAACCTGTCCAGCTTTTTTCTTTTTCCATTTCGGCCCCCAATATATTCCAGTGCAAAGACATTTGCCAACAAGGTTTTAATGTGATGTCAGGTGAAAGCATATTATTGCTGTTTGTGTGACACCTAAAAGCTACCCAATATGTCCTTAGAGATTTAGCATCAAAACAACAACTAAATCACTATGATTTGGATGATGTCTGTAAGGATCACCTCTCTAAACTCTGAATGAGTTGTAGGAAGAAATATCCTTCTGGGTTCACTCCAAGTGGGGAAAAAGACACTGGAAACATGGAGACTGCTTTGAAAGATGGTTTAATGGTGGACAGGATCACATGGGTTGAGTTCCTGAACAGAAAAGAGGGCGAGTTACAGCGAGTCCCCAGGTTTTATGCCCTCTCTGGCTTTTAAGTTTAAGTTTTAAGTTTAAGTTTTATTGCATTTATATACCGCCCTTCTCCCCGAGGGGACTCAGGGCGGTTTACAGCCATATTAAAACAATCACGTATAAAAATTAAAACTAATAAAATAATTAAACTATTTGGCCGTAAAATTTAAAACCCCTAAAAACCCCTATGAAAATTAACACTAATTTAAGTCAGACCGGCTTGATGAAATAGTAGGGTCTTCAGGGCTCGTCGGAAGGCATGGAGGTCAGGAATCTTTCTTATATCTGGGGGTAGTTCATTCCATAGGGCTGGTGCTCCCACAGAGAATGCTCTCCCCCTGGGGGCCGCCCGTCAGCATTGTCTGACAGACGGCACTCTGAGGAGGCCCTCTCTGTGAGAGCGTATCGGGCGGTGGGAGGTATTCATTGGCAGAAGACGGTCCTGTAAATATCCTGGTCCTAAGCCATGGAACGCTTTGAAGATGGTAACTAACACCTTGAAACGCACCCAGAAGACCACCGGAAGCCAGTGCAGCTCGCGCAAGAGGGGAGTTACCCGGGAGCGATGAGTCGCTCCCATAACCACTCGCGCGGCCGCATTCTGGACCAGCTGAAGTCTCCGGGTGCTCCTCAAGGGGAGCCCCATGTAGAGAGCATTACAATAGTCCAAACGGGAAGTGACGAGAGCATGAGTGACTGTGCGTAGGGCGTCCCGATCCAGAAAGGGACACAACTGGGCAATCAGGCGGACCTGATAAAAAGCCCCCCTGGTCACGGCCATCATATGATCATCTAAAGACAGCCGTGCATCCAGGAGGACGCCCAAGTTGCGAACCCTCTCTGAGGGGGGCAAGATCTCATCCCCAATAGCCAGTGATGGCACCAACTGACTATATCGGGGCGCCGGCAGCCGCAGCCACTCTGTCTTGGAGGGATTGAGTCTGAGCCTGTTCCTCTCCATCCAGATCCGTACGGCTTCCAGGCAGCGGGACATCACGGCAAGGGCATCATTGGGGTGATCCGGGGTAGAAATATACAACTGCGTGTCGTCAGCATACAGTTGACACTTCATCCCAAAACCACGGATGATCTCACCCAGCGGCTTCACATAAATGTTGAACAGGAGGGGCGAGAGGACAGACCCCTGAACTTCCTGGGGCCCAGAAAGAGTATCCTGATTGGTTGTCAGATTCCCAGGGGTGGGGGTCTTAGCTAGCTTTGCTCACTGGTGTAATCTTCCCAGGTGCCATGTGGTGAGTTTCTGTCCTAGATGGGTCCCATTGTGTTAGTTGCTGTTGCTATTGTGTTGCAGATGGGTCCTATTGCCAAAGATTGAGTTACTATCTCTGGCCCATTAACCAAGGGTGGGGGGCAGGAAATTGGGATCTGCTTTGCCTTTAAAACATACTTCTACATTTCTCATCCAAGGAAACATAATATTCTGCCTTTTTAATATTTCTCAAAATATTTCGTTCTTCTAGGAAAGGGGTGGGTGGCTAACTTCCTACAGAGTCAACAGGCATGTGCCCAATGGGAAGAGAATCACAAATAGGGTAAAACTCTGAAAATGAGCCAACTCACTGTGGGACAATTTAACAATTCAATTTAATTATTTAAAATAAATAAAATTATTTTAATTGTTGCCATTCACATTTCATTCTGTCCCTTCTTCTATATTCTTTTTTTAATGATTTTATTCCACCATTTCTTTGATATTAGTGTAACTCTTGTCCTACAGCAAATTGGCTGTAGTGAGTTGGCCACAGCAAATTCTCATTGACCCCTATAAACTACCTTGCTAAGAATTCGGGGAATTAAACTTCCACATCTAAGGAATGCCCAAGTTGTGGAAGACATTGATAAAAGAAGTCATATTACAAAGAGTTACATAGCTTTGGTGTATTGTAAGAAATTTTCACAGGAATCTTAGAAGGGCGGAAAGGAGGGCTTGTCTAACCTGCCACTCAGAGGAACTACTCCATCAGAGATGGACAGGTGGTCCAGGGCGATCAGAGGGACAGAGGCCAAGGGAGTCATCCTCTAAAATTGCAGAGTTAATCTCTTCTTGATGAGATTGGGTAGAAACCTTCACGGAGAAGCTTCCTGAATTCCGAGCTGCAAAAGGGCCAAATGGCATGCCTCATTAGATATCAGCCAGTCCAGATAAAGGGACTTTCTACTTCTTCCACCAAGAATTCTACTTTGGCTATTTCCTGGAAGAAACCAGCCCATCTAATTCATATTTTTTGGAGTATAAGATGCACCTTCCCCCCCCAAAAAAGAGGCTGAAAATTTGGGTGCGTCTTATACTTATAGCTTTTTTGAAGCTTTTTTTCAGCCCTAACGAGGCACTGAGTGATCTTCCCAGTTTTGCCTGCTCCCTCTACTCTCCACTGTGCTTTAATGAGGTGCTAGGGAGTGAAGGGATCTCCATGCTTTGCTCCGATTCTCAGCTGTTCCTTAGAAGCTTTTTTTCAGCCCTAACTAGACGCTAGCCAAGTGAAGCAATCTTCCCCCATGCTTTGCCTGCTTTCCTCATTGCTGCTTCCTCTCAGCTGTGTATTAGAGGCTGTTTTTTTTTTAAATCCTCAAGCAGGAGATAAAAAACCAGCAAACTAATGTGCTGAAGCTGACCAGAGTAAGGATTGTAGCCGGATGAATACGTGGTAGGCCCGGGTTCAGCAAACTGGCTTTGTGCCTAATGCAGGATTGGAACTCATGGTTTTCCAGTGCCTCAACCTGTACACCATATTGGCTCAGATGATATCTATATAACCCATGTAACCCAGTCACTTCACCAAGGGCTGCATTCACACTTCAATATTTAATCATGGTTTGTTTTCTGAGGTTGAACTGTTGGCTGATGAGTGAGTGAATTATGGGAACTGAGAAGTACTTTGATTCAATGGGGACAAGTTGAACCATAGTGTATAACTGAAATAAGCTGGGATGCTTTTCTTCCTGCAAGGAACATAGTCACACAATATACTTCACCGGGCCAGGGAAATGTTTTCCTAGCAACCCTTTGACAAACAAACAAACAAACAAAAACAAAACAGGTCTATGTGCAGCCTCCTGAAAGAGTGAAACAAACCATAGTTGGCAACAGAAGCCCAGGGGAGAGGAGGACACAACAAGGCTTCAGCGCAAGACAGCAGATGACATAACAGACAAGAACAGCCTTATTAGGCATCAACTGGGTATCCAAAAGCAATGGTTGGAACCCGGAGCCATCAAGGAGCTGGTTGCCAGGCACTGAGAGTGGAAGCCAAGGACCATACAATGGAACCACTTTCAAATAGCAAACCTGGAAAATGGGCAATTTTAAAATCATCTCCAAATTAGTGTTACAATGTAGAGCTCTACACATTTTCTTTTATTTAGCCTATTGCATATCAAACATGGACTAGCAACATATATTAACATTTCATCTAGATTAGTAGAGCCCAATAATATACAAATGTTAAAAGTATCTCTGTTCAACTATCAGTGTGGAGTCCCGTGATGGTGAACCTATGGCACGCATGGCGCAGGTGGCATGCAGGGCTCTATCTGTGGGCACATGAGCCATCGCCCCAGCTCACCTTCACCACTCATCTGTGTGTGCCTCCCGCCAGCCAGCTGGTTTTGGGGTCTCTGCCATGCATATGTGGGGGTTGGGGTGTGTGTGGGTGATGTGTGTGCATGGAAGGGGTCACATGTGCATGCACGGGAGTGGGACACACACGGGGAGGTCACGTGCGCATGCACAGGGCCCATGGGGTGGGGGTTGCACACGCATCGCATTATGTCTATTAGCACGTGACAACAAAAAGGTTAGCTATCACTCATCTAAGCCAATTAATCATTGAAGCACAGAATTGTTTCTGTTAAAAAACATCAGATAGTGGACCGGTAGATGCCCTCAGCTTACATCCAGTCATGATGTGATCTACAGTTTGATGTGGGACCCTGCAATCACACTGAGGGGAGGATATGATACCCCATTTACACAAAGAGTCCCAGCAGACGCCATGCGAGGTGCAAATCCTATTCAGGGTTATCCATTTTTGACGTGGTAGTTCAAAGCCTGGTACCTTTTTTGTGGAGTCATTTATGTCTTCCTATAACTGGGCATTCAGTGACCCACTTGGCTTTCCATTGGGAATTGAGGTTACAGTGATTGGGCGAATTTTGGGCAAGTGCCAATGGGAGGGGGCTTATTGGATTTGAGTCTTCCTCCTGATAAATGAGGAATTTCAAAATTCACCGGTAAGAGTGAGTTGCTCATATAAGATTCTGACAAGTTCTGGAGAGCGGAAATTTTGAATAATTCGTAGAACTGGCAAATACAGCCTCTGGCTGGCTCCAGAACAGGGTGGGAATGGAGATTTTGCATTGTTGTTGTTGTTGTTGTTGTTGTTGTTGTTGTTGTTGTTATTATTATTATTATTATTATTATTATTATTATTATTATTATTATTAAAATTTATATACCGCCCTTCTCCCAAGGGAATCAGGGCGGTGAACAGCCAGAACTAAAATACATACAATACAAAACTTAAAATAATTTAAAAGAAGATTAAATTAATTTGGCTTCCCCAATTTAAAACCCCCTATAAAATTTACACATTACAGATTTTTTTAAGCTAGTCCAGCTTGCTGAAATAGAAAAGTCTTCAGGGCCTTGCAGAAAGTACGGAGATCCGGGATCAATTGTTCCAGAGTCATTCTGGAACATACACACACAGACAGAGCCATTTATATATACATATATAGATAAATAAAGATTTAATAATTAAATCTATTATTTTACTTTTCTATAATATTATTCTTTTGGATTCTAATTTCTTTTGGATTCTGATTTGATTAGTCTTACAAATAACCCTAATTGTCAAACAGATTAAAAGGAAGAACGGAAATCCAATAATCAATGCAATGAATAATTTAAAAAGGCACCTAAGAAACAATTTTTCTCTCATTTCCCTCCTTTTATCCTGAGATGTTCCTCAGTGTTTAGATCTGGCCTCAGGATGATAATGTAGCACTTAGGGAAGAAGATGCAGCCCTGCAGTCCAGCACTGGAGGCAAAGACGGAAAAGACCTGAGCAGCCACTGTGTACTTCCCTTTGGTGCTCAGGTAGGCCCAGATGCTGCAGAAGACCAGCATGCTGACAGAGATTTTTAACTGGGGTTTATTCTTAATGATTAAGGCCAATTGTTTAATATGTTTTTAAAATGTTTTTTAATTTTGTATTTGGATTTTCTTTGCTGTTGGCTGAGCACTGCCGTGAATCCTTCGGGAGAAGGGCGGTATATAAATTAAATTAATAATAATAATAATAATAATAATAACAACAACAACAACAACAACAACAACAACAACAACAACAACAACAATCCTCTGTACTGGCAATGCTGACTGTGAGGTCAGAAATGCTCAACAGCCCCACCACGTGTGAAGGAGCACCCCTCCCTTAGAAAAGAGGTTTCTAACCACACCTTAGGCTGTCCAGGCTGGATAGGGTTGGAGGCTCTTAAAATAACATTTCTGAAAACAATCAATTTGTAAAAGTTATTCTTCTACTTTATTTTGACATCAGATGTTCTTTGGTATTCAGATCTGGCCTAAAAATGATTATGTAGCACTTGGGGCTGAAGATGCAGCCCAGCAAGCCAGCACTGGAGGCCAAGATGGAGAAGACCTGAACAGCTACCATGTATTTCCCCTTGGTGCTCAGGTAGGCCGGCACAAAGGACACCCAGACACTGCAGAAGACCAGCATGCTGAAGGAGATCAGCTTGGCTTCGTTGAAGGCCCCAGGGAGATTCCTAGCCAGAAAAGCCACCATGAAGCAGACAGCAGACAGGAAGCCCATGTACCCAAGGGCAATATAAAACATGGTGACAGAACCTTCATTACATTGGAGGATGATCTCTCTAGCTTGGGAGTGCATGTCAGAGTCAGGGAACGGTGGAAAGGTTCCCAACCAGATGCTGCAGATGACAACTTGGAAGCCAGAACAAGAAAGGACAATGGAGTTGGCCAAGCTCTTCCCCAGCCATCTCTGCACTTTATTCCCTGGTTTTGTGGCCAAGAAGGCTAACACCACTGTGATGGTTTTGGCCAAGATTGAAGAAATGGCAAGTGAGAATATAATGCTGAAGGCTGTTTGTCGCAGGAGGCAGGTTATTTTCCCTGGCTGGCCAATGAATAGGAAGGAGGTCAAGATGGAAAGCAGAAGGGAGACCAGGAGAATGTAGGAGAGGTCCCGGTTGTTGGCTTTGACAATGGGAGTTTCCATGAATTTAATGAAGATCCCCAAACCAAAGCCCGTGGTTAAAGAGAGGAACAAGGCAATTGCACTCAGGATGATCCCCAGATTTTCCTTATAAGAAAGGTAGCTTTTCATTTTAGGAATACAGCGAACTCGATTGGTGTTTGGATGTTGATCTTCTGGACATTTAGTACATTTGTCGGCATCTGAAAAAGAGCAAGAATAGGATCTCCCTTTAATCAAAAAGAATTCTTTGGGTAAAATTGTTGGTGTGAATGATTGTATGTAGATGTCTAGAACAGCTTAATACAATTTTTTAATGTCATGATTTCATCAATGTACTTGTTGAGAGAGAACAGAAGGAGGGAGGAAGGAAGGATTTAGGGAAAGAAGGCAGTTCCCGTAGTTTTCCCGTTCCACTTCTGAACCTGTTGAAAACTGGATCCCAGCCTTTTGTTAGTGCTTTAAGGCACCAATGAGATCCAGCCTACAATGAATGAAGTTCATGTGAATGATTGCCTAGCATAGCTTATGCCAGCTGAAGTAGATGAACCCTACTTTTGCCATGGAGAAAGACAGGTGGAGTTCCCCTTGAAGATGAGTTAGATGGGGAGTGAGGACATCAAAATGCATCCGTCTCTTTTGTATAAGCAGAAAGACCATCTTAAGGTCAAGGAAGAAGTTTGTCTCAGTCCCAACTCATGGTTCCTCTCCTGTCCTGATCATGGGCCAGAACTCAGATAATGAGTTTAAAAAAGAGCCTGGGCCCGCCCAGATGTAAAGCTGTCCTATTTGGCCACGTTTTCGAGGCTGGGCGCCTGACTCCCTCCAATATCTTGATGTTCGTAGAAAATCCCAAGATCTCCAAAGTCTGCCCCTTTCTCTTGCTATCACCCACCTTCCAGGGGGGAGATGGATCCTTCTGCGCAAGGACGACAATTGTAGCAGCAGATGGGCTTCCCTTCCTGAGCCACCTTCATGAACCCAGGAGGGCAGCTTTCCACACATCTGGAAGGGGGCAAGGGCTGGGCCGAGAGAGGGAAAAAAATAACATCCACAACATGAATTATTGTATTTCCAAAAAGAAGCTAAATATCAAAGTTTGGGGATCTCCAGTTCAAGGTTTAGCCTTGCTAAATTTGAAGCCTCCCCAAAACATTGAGCTCATCAAACTGATTTTGCTGCTTTGGTTTTGCCTATTTCTAAGTTTTCCCATTCTAAAAAAATAATAATAATAATTTAAATTCCTAATGTAAATAATCATGGGGAAATTTGTCAGGGTAATGACAATTTAAAGCTGAGCAGCTGATGTAAGGCTGTGGACCAGAATGATGCAATGAGGATGAGTCAGCATTGGTAGAGATTTAGTTAAAATGTCTGCAACTTGTTCATTAGTTTGGCAATGTACTGCTTTAATAAAACCTATATGAGATAGTTGTCTAACACGTTTATACTTTATATCTATATGATGCGATCTTTGGCCTATAGCTTCAGATGTTGAGATATCTATGGCAGCTTTATTATCTTCATGAATTACTATGGGATAAATAGGCTCAGTCCAAATGTTAGATAACAAATCATCAAACCAAGTTAGATTATTTGCTGCTTTAGATATACAAATATATTCAGCTTCGGCTGTAGATGTTGCAATTAAATTTTGCTTACCAGTGTACCAATGTACAGGACAATTATTTATAAGAAAAGCATACCCAGATGTACTTTTTCTACTTTTTGTGTCCCCAGCCCAATCAGCATCAGCATAGCTTGCTAAAGTGGGTTTTTCAGAATGGATAGGCTCTAAATGTAAACAAGCATCAACACTGATTTTAAATATCTGAGAATCCTTTTGATCCCTTCCCAAAGATAAGAATTTGGATTGCTTACATGTCTAGATTCAAGATTTACAGCAAGAGTAATATCTGGTCTGGTCCAATTAGAGATGTATAATAATGATCCAATGACAGATCTGTATAAAGTGTTATCGTTGAAGGGATCACCTTCGTTATTCATGTTTTTCGTGAAATCAGTTTGCATGGGAGATTCACGGGGTTTTGAATTCATCATGTTACATCTTTCTAATAGTGCTAATATTTTTTTCTTTTTGAGATAATTTAAATCCTCCTTTTGTTTTGTCAATCTGAACACCTAGGTATTTATTTACTTTTCCTAAGGTCTTCAAAGTAAAGTGTTTGTTTAATTTTTCTGCGAACTCATCACATCTTTGTTTGTGTTGTCCAAAATATAAAATGTCATCCACATAAATAAGTACGTACTCTAGAGAGTTGCTTGCTTTTCTGATAAAAAAAACATAAGTCTGCAGATATGGCTGAGAAACCCATTTCCTTAAGTATTTTTGCCAAACATTTGTACCATCTTTTTCCAGATTGTTTCAACCCGTATAGACTCTTATTTAGCAACCAAGTTTCTCCTTTTTGAATATCCTCCCAGGGGGTGCCCTCACATAAATTTCCTTGTCAAGATTTGCGTGTAAGTACGCAGTTTGAACATCAAACTGGTATACATCTAAGTTTAGAATTGATGCCATCACTAGTGCGCTTTTGACACTTTCTGATCGAATTGTGGGTGAATATGTATCTACATAATCATCTGGGAACCTTTGTGCGAATCCCTGGGCTACTAATCTGGCTTTATATAAAAATTTGTTATTCTCTAATTCTTTAATTTTAAAAATCCATTTGGTACCTATGGTTGTTTTACCTGCTGGTGTTTTTGCAGGGGTTCAATTCTTTTAAACGATCCGTTTCCTTTTTCATTGCTTGTTCCCAATGTTCTCTCTCACTTTGTGGTAATTTTAATATTTCCTCATATGTGTTTGGTGTGATTTTGTTGGCATTGATGGATAGTACATAGTCTTCTAAATTTTTTTGGTTTTACGTTTCTATTGGTTTTAATTGGCCTATTTGGGTATGAATCTGCATCATGAATGTATTTTGCTTCTTTTTCTGTCAGAGCATCTACTTGTATGATCGGATGGTCCCTTTTCCATTCGTTAGCGTTTATCTTTTGATGTATGGGTTTCTTAGTTTTTTCTGCTTTGGGTTTAATTGTGAGTGACTTGCATTCTTTATGAGTTTCTGTCGTATTTTCTGTTTTGTGATAAATTTCATTAAGATGTATTTTAGACCAATTAGCGTGTTCATGAAATATGGCTGTCCTAGATATGACAAATCTGTTATATTTATCTATAAATCGATACCCTTTAGTTCCTGATTCATATCCCATGAATCGTAACCTGTTTGATACTTTCTCAAGTTTGCGTCTTAATTGTTTTGGGACATAGACATCAGCAGTGACACCAAATATATGTAAATGAGCAATTTTAGGTTTTCTGTTATACAATGCTTCATATGTTGTTTTACCAATTACGCTGGATCACAATCTGTTTATGGTGTAATTTGAATAAGTGAGTGCTTCGGCCCAGAAAATTTGTCCTAAACCAGCATCATCTAATACACATCTAATCATGGTTTGTAATAAACCATTTTTTCATTCTACGACTCCATTTTGAAAAGGTGAAAAAGGTGAAGATTTGAAATTTCATATTCCCTGCATTTTGAGCCTATTAGAAAATTCTTTTGATAAAAATTCTGATCCCCTATCTGTCATAATTTGTTTAATTTTGACATTATGTTGTGTTTCTATTCTTTTGTGAAATTTTTTAAATTTTTTGAATACTTCATATTTATTGTTGAGTGTGTACACGAATCCGTATCTGCTAAAGTCATCAACTCTAGTCAGGAAGCATCTTTTTTTATACTTAATTGACAGTTTCATGGGTCCAACTAAGTCCATGTGCACTAACTGAAATATTGATTGTGTAGTACGTGTGGTTTTTCTTGGTCTAGGTTTGTTTCTAATTTATGAAGATTTACATACAGAACATTCCAAATAATTTTTGCCATTTTTTACTTTTGCATCATCAGAACATTCTAACATTTTTTGAATAACTGGGAACTGGCATGTCCCACTTTCCTATGGAGTAAATGAGTACACTCATCATGTATTGGTTTACATTACATAATTTTTCATTGGAAGTTGTAATATTTATGTTGTCATCCCTCACTTCATCCTTATGTTTTTCTAACTGCGTGGTTGCACATGCTAACTCATAGGTTTCTGGCTGGAGATAAGTTAGTCCTCCCTTGGTGAAGATTTTACCTATATTCCTCTTGTTTTTTTGTCATATATACTTTATCATTTTTAAAAGTGATTTCTATTTCCTTTTCTTCACTTATGTTGTGAGGGATCTCAGGGATGTATAATACCCCCTCTATTCTTCCTATGCCTTCTATATGTGTATTACCTACTCCTTTCACTAATACTTTGTCTTGATTGGCTACTTTGAGATAGTAGTTTTTTTCATTGAAATTACTGAGCAGTTCTTTATTATTAGTGGTATGATTAGTGGCTCCAGAGTCGATGAGCCATGTATTGTTTGAATCTGTATGTGTGATCTTATTGTTTCCCAATCCGTACATTGATCCATTTCTCCTATCTCTGGAATTATCTCTGTAACCTTTCCTATCTCTTGGATTGGGAGATTCCTTGCGTTTGTATCTATAATCAGATGAATACCTGTCTGAGAAATTTTGTTTTCTATCAGATCTATCCTTGTCCCTGGTCCCTGTTTGTTGTATTTTTAGGACAATCTCTTCTATAATGGTTCTTTGAACCGCATGTATGACATTCTGCTGCATATCTGCCTCTACTTTGAAATTCTACCTTCTTGGTGTTTCTACTTACCCTATGACCTATGGAACGTTCCCTCCTAAGATTATCCTCTGCTATGAGTTTGTTGGTGAGCGTTTCCAATGTAATATGTTCCAGGCTGAGACTAATAGAGTTATGTAGTTGTCCCAACTAGAATCCAATGAGTTAATTATTATACTCTTCATACTACCCTCTGAAATATTTTCCCCTCTTTGGATAAGGTCAGCTCTGGTTGCATTTAACTTTAAAATATGTTCACTCATAGGTGTTCCACATTTCAGTTTAGCAGAATGGAACTCCCTGGAAACCCTGGTTGTAGTGGCCACACTTTTGCTATAGAATAGATTGAACAATTTTTGGAATATTTCAGAAGCAGTTAGATTATGTTGAAGACTAGGGTAAATGCTAGGTGATATGGTGGCAATAAGAATATAATAAACTTTATGATGCAAACAGTCCAGTCCAAAAGTCCAAGGTTTGCTAGGAGGGTTGTTAATAAAAAATAACATATTTTCTCTTAAATATATAACTTGGAGCTGCTGACTCCATTCTAACAAATTAGTTCCATCTAATTTTAATTTGGTGTAATCTGCAGGTAAAATTCCTGAGTGATGTGAAAAGTTACTTACAGCCTGTTGCTGTCCATGGTCTAAGTCATTAGTGAACTCACAATATGGCATTGGTATGGTAGAGGTGTATCTTTACTGACTTGTATCTATGTTCACTTCTTCTTTTCTTTCAGCTGCAATCTGCACTTGCCCAAGGTTCATTTTTCTCCAGCAGTCACTGAGAGAGGATCCGAAGTCTGCAGCTCTCTGAAGACAGTCCCAGTCGGTCTGTTGTTCCTTAAACTCAGTCTTTGGAGGCTTTAGATATTCAACGGTTGCCTGGGAGGTTGTTCCTGTCGCTGTGGCATCCCCGTAGCACCGGCGGTCCACAAAGTCCTCTCAGAGACTCCAGAGACTCTGCTCCTCAGTGCGGCAGCAGCATGGGTCCCGATCCGGATCGTCGTCATCTGGATAGGCGGATTGCCTATAGTGCTGTCTTCTGGTTGGTGAGTAATATTTTTTATTTCTTGATTCCTGTGTGGCTAGTGTGAGTGTCGGGTAGTGATCTTCAGTGGGTGACAGCTCGTAGGCTCTCTTGCAGTCATCTTCTTCGGTTTCTAGGTAGGTTGATTTTAGATTGTCTTGAGTATAGTTAGGTTTAGCAAATCTTTCTGTGTTTGTTGGCAGTTTGAGTTTTGTTCCAAATGCTATGGTTAGTACTCGCATGGCATTATCTATTTCTAGTGCGGTAGGCATGTTTGGTGTTTCATTTCTAGAGAGTCTTTCATTTTTTTTTAGCGTTGGGTAGGTGTTTCTATTGTAGTCCTCGCATCCTGCCTTAGGATTCGAATCTATGAATCCTATTGGTAGTTGGTCGGCCATTTTTAATGGGCTTGCTGCACAAGACGGCTGCCATGAAAAGGGCGCAAAATCTTTGTGGGCCTTTTCAGTAGGAAAATAATCTGTATTCTGTTTTCCTACCTTATCTTCTTCATTTCTTCCTCATCTGTTGCTGCTCCGTGGTCTTCCAAGACGTTGCGGAGTTTTGCAAGCAGATTTTGAATATCTGGAGTGTTTTCTATTAGATTAATCAGTCTCTTTTTTATATCGTCTTCTTTTTCAGTGGCAGTGATTTTATATTCGATTTCAGTTTTTTGTTCTTCAAAATCTGGCAAATCATTTAGGATGTGTAGCTGCTCACCTTTTTTATTGCTTTCTTTTGTATTGATTTCTGTAGGTGTTCGTTGAGCTGCCATTCTCCTTTTTAAAGATCTGGTGATAGGTCTTCTTATTTCTTCATTCAGTTTTCATGTTTCTTGTATCTTCCAGTTGGTTGGGCCTTCCAACCATCCTCTCCTACCGACATGTTGCTTATTTTCCATAGCGTAGGCCCAGTAAACAGGACACAAGCTAAGACAGTTCTATCATATTTATTTGTTCCATTCCATTTACCGGAAAGCATCAGACAAAGATAAGTAACAACGCAGAACATCAGTATATATACACTGGAGGTAGAGTAAAGGTAAGGAGGAGTTAATGGGAGGGACATTGGGTATGCTTGAATATTAACCCTTACATATCTGTACACATTTATTTACACACAGTTGGGTATTTTCACCTGCAACATACAATAAACTCTTTTCCCCACCTGGTTCACCACTTCCATCTTTGCAGTAGCATTCTTGTAGATGATGACATTGCAATCCAAGGATCCTTGTCTTTCTAGACTTCCAAATGTCACTTTGCTAAAAGACCCATTGGAGAAAATCACTGTGTTTACAATGTCCAGGTCTGCTACCAGCTCTCCACTCTCATCCAAATATACCCCATCGATGGTATTATTATAAAACTGAGAAGTCCGAAGGAAAGAATGAAGCTGAAATGGAAGAGAAAATGAACAGTGTTACACAGAACAGAGAAAGCTCTAGGGCAAGACGCCATAGAGTCTTGGGCTTCACTGAAGGATCTGTCCTGTGGAATCTATATATCTAAAAGCAAAAACCACTCACACCATAATCACAAAATCTCCAGAACAGTTCTTTACACTCTAAAAACTTGAAATTTGCTAGACATGTTTGTCTTGGCTTTTGGGTGCCCACTAAGAAAGGATTTTGCAAAATGAGCATCAGAGCATTAGTATTTCCTATATTATTATGACACACTCTGATGCTGATTAGTTAGATGTTCTACTCCCCTTCCCAATTTGAAAATAACTCTGGAGAGAAGGGGATAGCATAGGACAGGATTCTGTGGGGCAAGCCTGAGGGAGAGAAGGGGTTAGAAAGCCTGAGGGAGAGAAGGGGATAGAAAGCCTGAGGGAGAGAAGGGGATAGAATAGGAGACATTTCTGTGGGGAAAGGCTGAGGGAGAGGAGGGGATAGGATAGGCTTCTGTGGGGCAAGGCTGAGGGAAAGAAGGGGAGAAGAGAGGCCAATCGTAACTACTAATTAATATTCAAGCTTAACTGTCAATTTATCAAGCCCCATAACATAGAGTGAGATATATCGGAATATGATAGCTCCAGGGCGGGTGGACAGGCCCAGTCAGTGGCCTGAACTACCGGTTTTCCCAATCCGGTCCGAACCGGCAACAGCCTACCTCTAGAAGGGACCCATTCTGAGTCAAGGCTCTCATGGAACAAAGGGCCTACCCAGGAGGTGAGTTGGTTGAAAGTGTTAGAGTGCCTAATATTTGCAGCACACTTTTTTAAAGCTGTAGATGGACACCTAACATCAAAAATGTCATCAAAAAAGCACAACAAATAATGTTCTTTCTGAGACAACTCAGGAAGCTCAAACTGCCCAAGGAGCTGCTGATCCAGTTCTACAGAGGAATTATTCAGTCTGCAACTCTACAACTCTCTGGTTTGGCTCTGCAACACAGACTTCAGCGGATAACTAGAACTGCAGAAAAAACAACTACTTCCAACCTGCCTTCCATTGAGGAGCTGTATTCTGCATGAGTCAAAAAGAGGGCTGTGAAAATATCCAGCTCTCATCCTGGACATAAACTGTTTCAACTTCAACCCTCAAAACGACGCTATAGAGCATTGGACACCAGAACAACAAGACACCAGAACAGTTTTTTCCCAAACACCATCATTCTGCTAAACAAATAATTCCCTCAACACTGTCAAACTATTCACTAACTCTGCATTATTATTACTATTAATCTTCTCAGTGTTCCTATCACCCATCTCCTCCCACTTATGACTGTATGACTATAACCTTGTTACTGGTATCCTTACGATTTATATTGACTGTTTCCTAATATGATTTGATTGCTTATTTGTGCCCTATAAATATCATTGATATATATTATGATTCTTGATGAATGTATCTTTTCTTTTATGTACCCTGAGAGCGTATGCACCAAGACAAGTTCCTTGTGTGTCCAATCACACCTGGCCGATAATGTTCTATTCTATTCTATTCTATTCTATTCTATTCTATTCTATTCTATTCTATTCTATTCTATTCTATTCTATTCTATTCTATTCTATTCTATTTTTTCTGTTCTGTTCTGTTCTGTTCTGTTCTGTTCTGTTCTATTCTATTCTATTCTATTCTATTCTATTCTATTCTATTCTATTCTATTCTATTCTATTCTATTCTATTCTATTCTATTTTTTCTGTTCTGTTCTGTTCTGTTCTGTTCTGTTCTGTTCTAGATGGCACAGCAGTGCTCCTGCTTATGAAGAAAAAAGTCCAAAAAGAAAGAGGCCGGAGGCAAAATATATATATTTACCAAGCAGCTATTAGAAAGTATAGAAATAAAATAAATGAGCAGGATGAAACAAGTGCAAAAGGAAGAGAAATAGAAACTTGTAATTAATTTAATTTATATATATATCAGAATAGTAACCCAGCTTATAATGGTAAAATTGATTCTCAACTGCAATGAGTTATCCTGTGATAAGATGGGAGGCCAACTAATTAAAATATACACCAATAAACATAAAATGGGCAGCTGTGCAAAAGAAAAGAAATACCTGCCATGCCTTCAGCATTGGAGCTTTCATGTTGTTAACATCTTTAAATGTCCTCCTGGGTCTGGATAAATACGCAGCATTTATGGCCCGTGCCACAGCCCAGATTGTGTTGTAAATGAAATAGTTATCAAGAACCAGGATCGCTTTCATCCCCTCTTTTTCCGGAGTCCACAGTTTTTCTCTCTCCCTGCACCTTCTCCAGACTTTCACCGAAAAGGCATCTTTGGTATAAGAACACAGGAAGGAGTATTTTAAAATTTGAAACATGAAAGTCTCCACCAGCAGTTTACCACCATACTTTGCCATTTGATTTCTCTTCGTCAGAAAGAAAAAAATACTATGAATATATTCTGTGGGAAGGTAGTTATCTTTCAAATAAATTGTGAAGTCCCAGCGTACGGTAGTAATCAGGACTTTTCCTTTTAGAGGTTCAGTAACTGCTCCAAATATTTTGTTTATAATGCAAACACCTATATAGAATGTATTCATGTCAGTACCAAACATAAAGACTTTTGCCTTTCTCCAATTGAGGTATAAATTCCAGTCTACGGAGAATGTCATAGAAGACGGGGAAAAGGTTTGTGATAGAATTGGACAAATGCCATTCTTTATCAGCATGGAAGTCAATGTCCTCGTGAACCTTTGTCCATTCTCAGTGTCTGGAGCAAGGAGACCCACCAAGGTCCACCTGAAATGGAGGATCAGCTTCACCATCCCTGGGTACAGAAGTTCCTCAGGTGGGAGCATTGGGTAGAAGAAAGGAAGCTGAGTTTTATCACTCGGAATCTGGGAAATAAAACTGTGACTGATCTGAAAAGGAAAGAAAGGAAACTCTATAAACACATAAAACCAAAAATTGAGCCCTAATGGAGGAATTGTCCACTTTTGTTGGGTGTCTCTTGCCATTTTACTTCTCTTAACACTTCAGTGTAACGTTTTGTTCTTGCCAATGGCCGGTAGACATGCACAATCTGCATTAATAGTTCCACGCAAAGGATTCTTGTCTCCTCAGATTCTTGTCTCCCATTCAATAGAAACCTCATCCTTACTTTTTACAATTCCTATACTAGAACTTTGCTCTTCATTCATAACAGAAGATGTAAAGGAGCCTGAAAGTTGCATGACTAAGAATTCATCTTCTCAGCAAAGACACACCTGAGGGATTTTGTGGGTGGCTAATATGGTTGACATCTGGATGGAGATGTCAGTATTAGCCTCTTCAAGAACAGCCACTGTGTTTCTTTGCCTTCCACAGCTGTAGTTGGGAACATTGACCTCCCCCTCCGAAAGCAGGTCCAGCAAAGCCTCTGAGGTCATTTGTGCACTGAAATAATTTTCATAGATGTTGTAAGCCAGAGTGACATTGAATAGAATATTGGGGTTCTTGTTGATCTCCCAGATGGCAAAAGGGAAGGAGAGCAATTTCCACTCCTCTGTCCCTGCTATCCTGAAAATATGAATATATTGGAACATAATCAGTGGAAAGACCATTTAATTAACCCCTTTGAACAATAATATTTTTAATCCACCCAAGACTGAGAGGTTTGGAGCATTTAATTATGTATCTGATGGATTTTTTTTATAGCTCCAAAAATATCTCATCTATTTGATTGTAACTTTGGAGTATTTCAATTTTATTGTCAGATGCCGAATGCATCATGTCTCAAATAATCTAATAATATTAGCTTTGTCTAATTCTTTTTTTAAGTTTTATATTTATTAAGAATGTTACATAAATTAAAAAAATTAGCCAAAGAAAGGAAAGAAGGGAAGGGAGGAAGAAGAAAAGGTAGAAGAAATTAAAAATAGAAGGTTGCAGATACAGATGAACAGAGTTGGAAGGAATTTTGTAGGTCATCAAGTCCAACCATCCACCTAAGCATACCCTATCCCATTTTTGACTCATGGCAGTCCAGCCTCTTCCTGAAAGCTTCCAGTGATGAAGCTCCCACAACTTCTGGGGGCAAGCTGTTCCGTTGGTTGATTGTTCTCACTGTCAGAAAATTTCTCCTTATTTCCAGGTTGACTCTCTCCTTGTTCAATTTCCATCCTTTATTCCTTGTCTGGCCTTCAGGTACTTTGGGAAATAGCTTGACCCCCCTCCTCTCTGTGGCAGCCCCTCAAATATTGGAACACTGCTATCATGTCTCCCCTGGATGTTCTCTTCACTAGACTAGACATGCCCAGTTAGCCTTCAGGCCTCAAATTATCTTGGTTGCTCTTCTCTGAAACTCAAGTTGAGAAATGTATGACTGACTTCCAACATTAAATATCAATAAGTCCATATCATGACTCAACTTTCAGACAGCTCTATTTCATCAATTCCCAACCTTCTTTTCAACAGATAATTTGTCATTTCTGCGAATTCTGATATTTCCACAATCCAGTCCTCCCCTGTGGGAGTTTCATTATTCTTCCATCATTGTGCATATAATAACCTTCCTGAATTTACCATACACAAAATCCCTCTACTAACACCCCTTTCTAATTTTTGTGCAGAACTGCCAATCAATGGAATTCTGGTTTCTTCAAATGTTTAGGTCACATCCCAAATATTTAATATTTGGATAGTGACCTATTTTTCCATATGAAATATAAGATCATTAAATTACATACACACAAACAAAATGAGCAACCATGATTGTTACCATCATGTGACGTTTTATTTATTACTAAATTTCTGGAGAAGTTTACATTGTCCATATTTCTACAATGGAGACTTAATTTAAGTTGTTGTCCAGCCAGAATGCCTGGCATTCACTCAGATGGGATACACACATGCATGGAAAGCCAATTCTGATCTGGGATTCATTTATTTAATTAGTGATTGTGGGGATGCAACAAAACTTGTGGTGGTTGATTCATTTTTACTGCAGGGGAAAATACAACATTCCCCTGTGTTTGTAGCCACGTTGATCCCTTTGTTGGATAAGGGAAGGCTAGAAGAGAAGAACCACTCTGTCTTCTCCATCCACAGTCCTGCTCTGCTCATAGGATGTCAAGAAAAGTGGATGCTTGTTCTTCAAACTCAAGAAAAATAGAAGATCTTATAGAGTTATTTGAGAATTTGCTATCTCAAATAGAGCTCATCTGCCTGGAACCCACACTGCATATCAGACTTCAATACAATTGAAAGAGTCCAGAGATATTTCATGAGATGAGTCCTCCACTCCTCTACCTGCAATAGAATACCTGATGCCACCAGGATTGAAATTTTGGGTCTAGACAACTTAGAACTACACCGCCTTCGGTCTGACCAAAGTGTAATACTTAAAATGATCTGCTACAATGTCCTACGTGTCAATGACTACTTCAGCTTCAACCACAACGATACACAAACACACAATATATACAAACTTAAGGTAAACCTCTCCAAGCTCAATTGCAGAGAATACGACTTCAGCAACAGAATGGTCAATGCCTGGAACGCACTACCTGACTCTGTAGTTTCTTCCCCAACCCCCCAAAACTTTAACCTTAGACTGCCTACTGTCGACCTCACCCCATTCCTAAGAGGTATGTAAGGGGGCGTGCAGAAATGCACCAGCGTGCCTACCATCCCTGTCCTACTATCTCCATTTCTTTGTATCCATTTCATGCATTCATAATCATGTTTATACTTTTATCTGTTATCTTATATATGCTTGACAAAATTAAATAAATAAATAAAATTAAAAAATAAATAAAAATTTCAAATCAGGCTCAACAGCCGCAGGGCGGAAATGAATCCTCAAGGATGAAATAAGAAGAGAGAGAGAAAAAAACGTACAGATCTGACCTTTCATTGTAAGAGATGAGACTGGAAGTTGTTAGAAATCAGGGTGGAATGGTGTGGCTCTCATGCTGTGCAGGAATTTTGACTTACCGAGTAAATCGAGTCAAAGGAGATTTGTTAAAACGTAGTGAGTTAAAATTAGCCTTTGTTGCTGATATGATGCCCCCAATGTGAAACTCTCCTGGTCTGTAGTAGTTCCTTGGGTGTACCTCATCCTTATTCAAAGTCAGAAGGCATTTGGCTTTGAGACTCCCCAAGACTGCTTGGGGTAGCAGAAGCAGCAGAAGTACCAACATGACTTTTATTCCGGATAAAGTCTCCAGACAGGGGTCTGCTTTAGAGAAAGCAAACCCCTCTTCCAAGACAGAAGCTTCAGAAGATTCCTAATCCAGACAGAGTCCAGCCGAGGCTACATGTCTGAAGGAGAGGGGAGCAAACAGAACCATTGCACATATATAACCTGTCCAGCTTTTTTCTTTTTCCATTTTGGCCCCCAATATTTTCCAGTGCAAAGACATTTGCCAACAAGATTCTGACGTGATGTGAAGGTGAAAGCATATTATTACTGTTTGTGTGATACCTGAAAGCTACGCAATATGTCCTTAGAGATTTAGCATCAAAACAACAACTAAATCACTATGATTTCGATAATGGCTGTAAAGATCACCTCTCTAAACTCTGAATGAGTTGTAGGAAGAAATATCCTTCTGGGTTCAGCTCCAAGTGGAGAAAAAGACACTGGAAACATGGAGACTGCTTGGAAAGTGGGTTTAATGGTGGACAGGATCACATGGTTTGAGTTCTTGAATAGAAAAGAGGGTGAGATTCAGCGAGTCCCTGGGTTTTATGCCGTCTCTGGTTTTGAAGTTCCTGGGGCCCAGAAAGAGTATCCTGATTGATTGTTAGTCTCCCAGGGGGTGGGGGTCTTAGCTAGCCTTGCTGGCTGGTGTAATCTTCCCAGGTGCCATGTGTTGAGTTTCTGTCCTAGATGGGTCCCATCCCATTGTGTTAGTTGCTGTTGCTATTGTGTTGCAGATGGGTCCTATTGCCAAAGATTGAGTTTCTACCTCTGGACCATTAACCAAGGGTGGGGGGGCAGGAAATTAGGAGCTGCTTTGTTTTTAAAACATACTTCTCCATTTCTCATCCAGGAAAATGTAATATTCTGCCTTTTTAATATTTTCCAAAATATTTCATTCTTCTAGGAAAGGGGTGGGTGCTAACTTCCTACAGAGTCAACAGGCATGTGCCCAATGGGAAGCGAATCACAAATAGGGTAAAACTTTGAAAATGAGCCAATTCACTGTGGGACAATTGAAAAATTCAATTTAACTATTTAAAATAAATAAAATTATTTTAATTGTTGCCATTCACATTTCATTCTGTCCCTTCTTCTGTATTCTTTTTTGTAATGATTCTATTCCACCATTTCTTTGATATTAGTGTAACTCTTGTCCTACAGCAAGTTGGGTGTAGCGAGTTGGCCTCAGCAAATTCTCATTGACCCCTATAAACTACCTTGCTAAGAATTTGGGGAGTTAAACTTCCACATCTAAAGAATTCCCAAGAGGTGAAAGACATTGATAAAAGAAGTCATATTACACAGAGTTACATAGCTTTGGTGTATTGTAAGAAATTTTCACAGGAACCTTAGAAGGGTGGAAAGGAGGGTTTGTCTAACCTGCCACTCAGAGGAACTACTCTGTCAGAGATGGACAGGTGGTCCAGGACCATCCGAGGGACAGAGGCCAAGGGAGTCATCCTCTAAAATTGCAGAGTTAATCTCTTCTTGATGAGATTGGGCAGAAACCTTCACGGAGGAGCTTCCTCAATTCCGAGCTGCAAAAGGGCCAAATGGCATGCATCATTAGATATCAGCCAATCCAGATAAAGGGACTTTCTACTTCTTCCACCAAGAATTCTACTTTGCCTATTTCCTGGAAGAAACCAGTCCATCTAATCCGTATTTTTTGGAGTATAAGATGCACCTCCCCCCCCCCCACCAAAAAAAAAGAGGCTGAAAATTTGGGTGTGCTTTTACTTACATATATTTGTTTATTTAATTTAATTACTATACCACCCTTCTCCCGAAGGACTCAGGGCAGTGCAGAGCCAATAGTAAAATAATCCAATTCAAAATTTAAAAGCTTTTTAAAAACCTATTAAACAATTGGCCTTAATCCTTAAAAAATAGTCTGTCAGGATTTTGGTTTCATTCTCTAGAATGAAATCCAATTAAAAATCATATCTAGGCCAGCCTGGCTTGTTGGAACAATAGCGTCTTGAAGGCGCGGCAAAAGGTTCATAGGTCAGGGATCATCCAAATCTCTGGGGGCAATTTGTTCCAAAGGGCTGGTGCCCCCACAGAGAAGGCTCTCCCCTTGGGGGCTGCCAGTCGACACTGTTTTTCCGACGGCACCCTGAGGAGTCCCTCTATGTGCGAGCGTATTGGCCGGTGGGAGGCTATTGGTAGCAGAAGGTGGTCTCGTAAATACCCAGGTCCTAAGCCATGGAGTGCTTTAAAGATGGTCACCACCACCTTGAATCGCACCCGGAAGATCACCAGTAGCCAGTGCAGCTCACGCAGTAAGGGTGTTACATGGGAGTGCTGAGTCGCTCCCATAATTGCCTGTGCGGCTGCATTCTGGACCAGCTGGAGCCTCCGAGTGCTCTTTAAGGGGAGCCCCATGTAGAGAGCATTACAGTAGTCCAGATGGGAAGTGACGAGGGCATGAGTGACCGTCCGCAAGGAGTCCCGGTCCAGAAAGGGGCGCAACCGGTGAATCAGGCGAACCTGATAAAGCATTGGAGACAGCTGGCTATACTGGGATGCCAGGAACCACAGCCACTTCCCTCTGCCTGGAAGCTTCTCCTCCATCGATCCTGCCCCAATTGGACCCTGCAGTGCTTGGGCCTGATTCTCATATCTCCTGGGAGTGGTTACCCCTTTCTTTCTCCCCCCCTTTTTTGATTTTAAAAACAAAACTTTATTAAACATATAAAAAGTAAAATGTTATACCATGTATATACAAGATACATATATTAATACAAACGACAATACATAAAAAGAAAAAGTGACTTTGGTTCCATGTCCATTATCTTATTAACGGTGCATATTTGTTAAATATTATTATTGTACAGAATTTTACATTTACTCTCATTTCTATGAGTTATCCAATTATACCACCTATTCCAGTATATAAAACCTTCTGAGTTTACCTTATCCTTCATTTCAAATGTTAATTTGTCCATTTCCACACAATTATAGAACTTTTGGATTATCAATTAGTCTATTGGCAGTTGATCAGTTTTCCAATATTGGGCGAGTGCCAGTCTGGCTGCCGTGACTATGTGTAATATTAAGTACTTTATTCCTTTACTATAGTTTTCTTCAATCATCCCTAGTAGGAAAATTTCTGTTTGAGTTCTATTTTTTCTAATGTTATTTCTATTAACCAAATTCTTATTTTTTTCCCAATATTTCTTATTTTTCTACTTTATTTTGACATCAGATGTTCTTTGGTATTCAGATCTGGCCTAAAAATGATAATGTAGCACTTGGGGCTGAAGATGCAGCCCAGCAAGCCAGCACTGGAGGCCAAGATGGAGAAGACCTGAACAGCCACCATGTACTTCCCCTTGGTGCTCAGGTAGGCCGGCACAAAGGACACCCAGACACTGCAGAAGACTAGCATGCTGAAGGAGATCAGCTTGGCTTCGTTGAAGGCCCCAGGGAGATTCCTAGCCAGAAAAGCCACCATGAAGCAGACAGCAGACAGGAAGCCCATGTACCCAAGGGCAATATAAAACATGGTGACAGAACCTTCATTACATTGGAGGATGATCTCTCTAGGTTGGGAATGCATGTCAGAGTCAGGGAACGGTGGAAAGGTTCCCAACCAGATGCTGCAGATGACAACTTGGAAGCCAGAACAAGAAAGGACAATGGAGTTGGCCAAGCTCTTCCCCAGCCATCTCTGCACTTTATTCCCTGGTTTTGTGGCCAAGAAGGCTAACACCACTGTGATGGTTTTGGCCAAGATTGAAGAAATGGCAAGTGAGAATATAACGCTGAAGGCTGTTTGTCGGAGGAGGCAGGTTATTTTCCTTGGCTGGCCAATGAATAGGAAGGAGGTCAAGATGGAAAGCAGGAGGGAGACCAGGAGAATGTAGGAGAGGTCCCGGTTGTTGGCTTTGACAATGGGAGTCTCCATGAATTTAATGAAGATCCCCAAACCAAAGCCCGTGGTTAAAGAGAGGAACAAGGCAATGGCAGTCAGGATGATCCCCAGATTTTCCTTATAAGAAAGGTAGCTTTTCATTTTAGGAATACAGCGAACTCGATTGGTGTTTGGATGTTGATCTTCTGAACATTTAGTACATTTGTCTGCATCTGAAAAAATGCAAGAATAGGATCTCCCTTTAATCAAAAAGAATTCTTTGGGTAAAATTGTTGGTGTGAATGATTGTATGTAGATGTCTAGAACAGCTTAATACCATTTTTTTAATGTAATGATTTCATCAATGTACTTGTTGAGAGAGAATAGAAGAAGGAGGAAGAGAGGATTTAGGGAAAGAAGGCAGTTCCCGTAGTTTTCCCGTTCCACTTCTGAACCTATTGAAAAGTGGATCCCAGCCTTTTGTTAGTGCTTTAAGGCACCAATGAGATCCAGCCTACAATATAATGAAATTCATGTGAATGATTGCCTAGCACAGCTTATGCCTGCTGAAGTGGATGAACACTATTTTTGCCATGGAGAAAGACAGGTGGAGTTCCCCTTTAAGATGAGTTAAATAGGGAGTGAGGACATCAAAATGCATCCCTCTCTTTTGTATAAGCAGAAAGACCATCTCAAGGTCAAGGAGGAAGTTTGTCTCAGTCCCAACTCATGGTTCCTCTCCTCTCCTGATCATGGGCCGGAACTCAGATAATGACTTTCAAAAAAAGCCTCCAGCACAGAGGTGGCATTCAGCTGACTCAGACCAATTTGGATGAACCAATAGCAGCGACTCCAGGTGGGCCTGCCTGGGTCTGCTCAGATTTAATGCTGTCCTATTTAGCCACGTTTTCAAGGCTGGGTACATGACTCCTTACAATATCTTGATCCAGACTCAAAGAGATGGGACACACTCTGGTCAAGCCTTTCAAAATGTATGTTCATAGAAAATACCAAGATCTGTGGTCATCTCCAAAGTCTGCCTCTTTCTCTTGCTATCACCCACCTTCCAGGGTGGAGATGGATCCTTCTCCGCAAGGATGACAATTGTAGCAGCAGATGGGCTTCCCTTCCTGAGCCACCTTCATGAACCCAGGAGGGCAGCTTTCTACACATCTGGAAGGGGGCAGGGGCTGGGCAGAGAGTGGGAAAGAAAGAACATCCACAAAATGAATTATTGTATTTCCAAAAAGAAGCTAAATATCAAAGTTTGGGGATCTCCAGTTCAAGGTTTAGCCTTGGTAAATTTGAAGCCTCCCCAAAACTTTGAGCTCATCAAACTGATTTTGCTGCTTTGGTTTTGCCTACTTCTAAGTTTTTCCATTCTAAAAAAAATAATTTAAATTCCTAATGTAAGTAATCATGGGGAAATTTGTCAGGTAATGACAATTTAAAGCTGACTAGTCGATGTAAGGCTGTGGACCAGAATGATGCAATGAGGATGAGTCAGCATTGTTATTGCTGCTGTCTATATAAGGGAGGCCATGAGAGGGCATCTCTCTCTCTCTCTCCTCATGTATTTGCATTGTAGTTCTCCGTGTAGAGTTGAAGAAGACTGAATGCTTGTCTGGCATGCTCCTATCACGTGTATGTAAGTCTTGTATATAAACTACTGCTTGTAAGACAAACCTCTTTGTACTGTATTCTGCTCCAGGGTTGTCTCAAAATAGCAGTTATGCTGCAAGCACTCTGACAAAATTGTATCAATTTTCTGCTTTGAGAAAGTCAATTGTCCCATGACTTAAACCTAGCTCCCCTGCAGAAGACTGATAAACATTTAACTGGTATAATTAAGGATATTTTTTCTCGGAGATACTTGAACATCTAACCATAGAATCTCTTTCCTCTCTGGGATAACTTGGATGACTTTTCCTTCCCCAACTCTGCAATCCTCTTGGTAAGACTATCAAAAGAATACAATATTTTCCATTTAGATGGGATGCTCCTGTTGGCATTATCCTGAGACATGAGGATGTAAGATATCGTATCAACTCCGTGGAAAAAGCAGAATATTTTTACAACAATGTTCTTAAAAAAATTTCAACACCCCCACGTTCATCTACACTTTTATCTATTGAAGAAATTTCTAAAGAGAAGGATCTTGAAGAGGGGACTCAAGAATTGATTCAGCAAAAAGAACCACAGGCAACTCGAGAAACAGCAAGGGAGGAAACTCTAGGAGCAGTAGGAGGTCTTTCAGAAGATTTCTTTACAGAACTTTTAGAGGCTAAACCAAAGCAGTCTAGAGCTACAAGAGAGGTGGAGCCGGACCTTGGTTTGTTGTTGCAAGAACCGAAAGATCAACGTATAACTCGTGCAGCAGAGAAGCAAAGACTAGAGAAACAACAGAGGTCCAGGATACCACAGGAAGAGAATGGTGCAAATGGGAAGAAACAATACTCTGAAGCAGTGGGAGGAGCGAGACCAAAGACATCTGCTGTGGAACAGAGTCTTAGGCAAATGCTCAAAAGGCTTCAGTCATCCCCAAAATGACACTTAGATTTTTATCATGGAACGTGAATGGTCTGAATTCACCACAGAAAAGAAGGAAAATATTTCATTATTTGAAGCAATATAAAAATGATGTTGTTTGTTTGCAAGAAACTCATATTAGAACCCAGGACCAAAATTTTTTGACAATTTCAAAACTTGGGTCACATTTTATATCCTCTAGCTCTGTGAAAAGGAATGGATTAGTTTTGTACATTTCTAAAAGAATACCAGCTACATTGATAGAAACGGATGATGAAGGAAGATATATCGCAGTTGAAATAAATATACAGAATGTTTCGATGCTTTTTATTGGGATTTATGCCCCAAATCAGCAGCAGGAAATTTTTTATAAATTACTGAATACTAAAATATTGCAGTGGAATTATAAGTCTTTTTTGATTATGGGTGATTGGAATGGAGTGATTGATACAAATCTTGATAAGAAGACGTTGGCCAAGAAGGGGAACAAACTACCACAGACGTTCTTTGCATTGAAAGAAGAATTGGAATTGAAGGATGTATGGAGAATTCATCATCCGAAGGAATTGGACTTTACCTTTTTTTCTGATAGACATAAATCTTTTTCGAGAGTTGATTTTATGCTGGTTACTTCTGATTTACTGACTAAAGTGGTTAAGACAAAAATATTTCCCAGAACTTTAACGGATCATAGTTCGGTATGGATGGAGATGGATTTTGGCAAGAGGGAAAGAAGATCTTGGTGAATGAATGAGAATTTATTTAGATATGAAAAGAACATTATGGATCTTAAAAAACATGTTAACGAATTTTTTTATATTAATTTGAATAAGGGTACACCTATCGAGACTGTATGGGATGCAAGTAAGGCCTATATGAGAGGTGTACTGATTTATATGAATTCTAAATATAGATTAACACGACAGAAGTCTAGAATAGAATTGGAGTCAGAAATAAAGGAGAAAGAACAACTGCTTATTAAAAATCCGACTGATGAGAAATTACAGCTAAATACAAACCTCTTGAAAGATCAATTTCAAATATTGATGGCTGATCAGACGGCAATTAATTTGCAATATGCCAAACATAATACTTTTTGTAATGCCAATAAACCTGGTAGATGGCTGGCTTATACTTTGAGAAAGCAACAAAGTTCTCGTGTTATAAATACTATTGGGTATAAAGGGAAACAAGTTTTTCAACAGAACTCAATACATCAAGCTTTTTTAGATTATTATTCTAAATTATACCATGCTGATAATATTAAAAAAGGATCTCATTGATGACTTTTTTGAGAAGAAGAGGGTTACAAAAATCTCAAGTATACAAAGTGATAGATTGAATCGACCTATAACATGTGAAGAGATCTTATTTGCAATAAAACAACTGAAATTATCCAAAGCTCCTGGGACGGATGGTCTGACAGCAGTATATTATAAGACTTTACAATCGGAATTGGTTGAGCATCTTAAGGACTTGTTTTGTAATATTCAGGAGGGGGGCAAGATACCCCCCTCATGGAAGACGGCTTTTATTTCATTGATACTGAAGGAAGAAGGATCTACAAAACCAGAAAATTTTAGACCAATATCTCTCCTGAATACGGATTATAAAATTTATGCAAAAGTATTAGCCAACAGATTGATGCCAGTTATTCAAGACGTGATTCATGAAGATCAAGCAGGTTTTATAGAAGGTAGATATAGGAAGGACAATGTCAGGCAACTCATAGACTTAATGGAATATCTTGAAAAAAATAAACAGAGCCCTGCGGTGCTGGTGTTTTTGGATGCAGAAAAGGCCTTTGATCGAGTCAACTGGGATTTTCTAAAAAAGACTTTGCATAAAATGGATTTTGGGGATCAGTTTATACAAGCGATTTCAGCAATTTATCAAGAACAGATGGCACAAATTATTATTAATGGGAGTTTAACTACTAACTTTAATATACAGAAAGGAACTAGACAAGGTTGCCCGTTATCCCCATTGTTGTTTATTTTAACTTTAGAAGTGTTGCTGAATGCTCTACGGGACTCGGACAATCGGAATGGAATAGTTGTAAGGCAAAAAGATTACAGAACAAAAGCATTCGCAAATGATCTGGTTGTTACCCTAACACGACCTTTGGAATCAATCATACAGATGAAAAACATTATAGAGGAATATGGTCTGGTTTCAGGTTTTAGTCTGAACCAGAAAAACACTAAGATGATAATTAAAAATATGTTGGAACCACAAAGGAGTGAACTGGAGAGGTTGGCAGTTTTGAAATAGCTACAAAGGTGAAATATCTAGGAGTTCAGGTTGCAGCCTCTAATATGAAACTTTTTCAAAATAATTATGAAGAATTGTGGCATAAGATTCAAAAGGATCTTGAAATTTGGAAGAAACTGCAACTATCTTTACTTGGCAGAATGGCAGCTATTAACATGAACGTTCTACCTAGATTCCTGTTTTTGTTTCAAATGATTCCGGTGCTTAAAAGTGATAAAATCTTGATGGAATGGCAAGCAGGTTTAAATAAATTTATTTGGAATGGGAAAAAACCAAGAGTCAAACTTAAGATCATACAAGATGTTCGTGAAAGAGGTGGCCTTAAAGTTCCAAACCTACGTCTATACTATGAGGCAGCAGTGTTGACACAAGTGGGTGATTGGTTTGGAACAACAAAAACAGAAATTTTGAATATAGAAGGCCACGACCTGCAATTTGGTTGGCACGCATATTTATTCTATGGAGACAAGAGGGATAGAGTATTCAACAGTCACATTTCAAGACATGCTTTGATGAGAGTTTGGAAGAAGCACCAGCTTCAATTGGATTACAAAATACCTTTGTGGTTGGATCTTGGGCAGATTATGCCAAATATAAAGTCACTCGGGGGGTCTTTATATAAAGAGATGCTTTTTAATGATGGGGGCAGATGGAGTTTGAAACCTTTGAATATTCTGTTGGAAGAAGGGATGAATTTAACTTGGTTGCAGTACCTTCAACTTCAAGCGAGATGGAGAGAAGATCAGAAAATTGGACTAATGCTACATGAAGATTTGGTGATTCAGATAAAATGTAAAGGGCCGATGCGAGTGTATAATTTATTGTTAGAAAGAGATTCAGAGGGTGAATTAGTTAAAGATTGTATGATTAAATGGGCACAAAATTTTGTAGAACCAGTAATGTTGGAAACATGGGAAAAGATTTGGGTCCAGAATGTTAAATTTACACAAGCACAGAACCTGAGGGAAAATTTTTATAAGATGTTTTATAGATGGCATTTAGATCCTAAAAAATTATCATGTATGTATCCAAATGTTCAACCTAAATGTTGGAGGTGTGATTGTTTGGATGCAACATATTTTCATATTTGGTGGACGTGCAGAAAATTGAAAGCATTTTGGATTAAACTTTGGTGGGTAATGCAGAACATTTTGAAGAAGAAGCTTGATTTTTCTCCTCAGTTTTTTTGTTGGGAATAGTTAAGGGTTGTTCATCAACTGAAACGAGATTAATTTTATACATGATTACTGCAGCCAGATTACTGATTGGTCAATACTGGAAGAAGGATAGTGTACCTACTATAGAGGAATGGATATTGAAGATGTCTAATTTTGCAGAAATGCCTAAGATTTCTGCATACCTAAAAGATAGGACCCATGAAGTTTTTGTTAAGGAGAGGAAGAAATGGGTAGAATATATGCAGAATAAATATCAAAGTAAGAAGTTTCAATTAGCATTTGATTCATAATAATGTCTATTAATTATATTGTTACGTAATTGAATTTATATTTTTATTATGTTATATATTTATATTAACATTTAGATTTAATTTTAAAGAGAAATTTATGATGTACTGTTTGAATTTGATACTAGGATTGAATTTTGGGAATTATATTTAATGTTAAGCATTTATATCATATTTCATGCTAGAATTTAAATTAGTTTCATTAAAAAATTTTTTTTAAAATAATTGTTATATTTGTTAGATTGTCATGAGCTTTTATAAATGATTTATGTTATTATGTATTCGATTAGGGGTGTAAAAGATGTTATAAGTTTAGCCTAATTTTTTACTATTTAAGGTCAAATTTGTTACTTCACCCAATGCTTTCTTCTTATTTTGTTTGATGCTGATTGTTATATATGATTGGTTAAAAAACACTACTAAGATTGAATATTGGGAATTATAGTTAATGTTAAACATTTATACGATATTTTAATCTAAAATTTATGATGCTCAAAGTTATTTTATTAGTTTTTTTTAAGATAATTGTTATATTTGTTAGATTGCCATGAGTTTTTATAAATGACTTATGTTGTTATATATTTGGTTAGGGGGGAAACAGATGTTACAAGTCTAGATTAATTTTTTATTACTTAAGGTTAAATTTGTTATATTTTTAGCTGGATCTCACCTAAAAAGTTGTTTGATGTTGACTGCTATATATGATTGTTTAATAGTGGAAGTCAGTGGGGGGAAGGGGGAGGGACAGGGGGGAAAGGGAAGGGGTGGTTGTTGGGGTGTGGGATTGGGGGGGGGAAGGGGTATCAAAAAATTGTATTGTAAAACTTTTTCAATAAAAAAAAAGAATACAATAAAATCTTTTCCCCAACTTGTTTACCAGTTCCATCTTTGCAGTAGCATTCTTGTAGATGATGATATTGAAATCCAAGGATCCTTGTCTTTCTAGACTTCCAAATGTCACTTTGCTAAAAGACCCATTGGAGAAAATCACTGTGTTTACAATGTCCAGGTCTGCTACCAGCTCTCCACTCTCATCCAAATATACCCCATCGATGGAATTATTATAAAACTGAGAAGTTTGAAGGAAAGAATGAAGCTGGAATGGAAGAGAAAATGAACAGTGTTACACATGACAGAGAAAGCTCTATTGCCACATATGTTTGTCTTGGCTTCTGGGTGCTCACTAAGAAAGGATTTTTTAAAACGACCATCAAAGCATTAGTATTTCCTATATTATTATAACACACACTGATGCTAATTAGTTAGATGTTCTACTGCCCTTCCCAATTTGAAAATAACTCTGGACAGAAAGGGATAAGATAGGAATAGGATTCTGTGAGGCAAGCCTGAGGGAGAGAAAGGGGTAGAAAGCCTGAGGAGAGAAAGGGCTAGAAAGCCTGAGGGAGAGAAGGGAATAGGATAGGAGACATTTCTGTGAGGCAAGGTTGAGGGAGAGAATGGAATAGTATAAGCTTCTGTGAGACAAGGCTGAGGGAGAGAGAGGGAGAGGAGAGGCCAATTGTAACTACTAATTGATTTTCAAGCTTAACTGTGAATTTATCAAGCCCCATCACATAGTTTCATAGTGAAGCATTGGTATCCAGCTAGTATTCCATAAAGATTCCATTAGAAGTACCAAGAGTGACTTTGAAAACAAGGGAGGTGGCCTTGATCTCTTCCCATTCATAATTGTCACTGCAGAGGTTAGGAAACCAATGGGAAGTATTGCAAAAGAAAAATCCAGAGTGAGCTTAGTTTGATGCAATCCGGTAGTTCCCACTAATGAGGTCCTTTAGGGTTCCTTTAAAACCCTAAAGGAAATGGATGCTGTGCTCAAGCCCACTGAAGGAATTCTGCCAATGAAGCCAAAGTGAAAAGAAATTCCCCACACAAAAACAATGCTGTAAACAACTGATTTCCAGGTCAATGGGCAGATCACTAAGAGAAGAAAAATCTCTGCTCACCTTGAGGATAACTATGGGGGGGGGGGGTTGCCCTACAAGTACATTGTGTTTGTGAAACTCTGCATTGAGATGAAGATGGTGTCAGGTGTGGAAGGCATTTCTGTCGGTTTGCCTTCAGGCCGGCCACATTTCCTAGTGAGGGGAACTGGAAGGGGGGATTGTATGGAGCATGGGTGATATTTACTGATAATAACATTCCTTTCTAAGAAAGTCAAGGCCATCTCACCCTGCAACTGCGAGGTTGGAACTGGAAGGCATCTCCAAGTGGGATGGTGTTTTGATTGGACCATGTGATGGACATGTGGGTGCTGGGCATGGACTTGAACTTTCCGTTGGGTGGGAAACCTTGAAATCTTTCAGATTCGGGTTTCCCAGATGTGCCAATAGGATATCTCTAATCAAATGTAATTTTGAGGAAACTCAGGCTTCGGAGTTTTCTTTCATTGAGGGCATGACTTGGAACCCTGACATTAACCCGAATCTGACAGATGGATGACTTGGCATGGAGAAGAGACCACAGATCTTCATTGTGAAATATGTTTCTTTTTTTTACCAGTTAAGGTCACCTCCTTGCAATTTTATGGAACGTATATGGAATATTTTATGAACATTGATCACTCTTGATGATCCTAGACTTTTCCCAGTGCAACCCTTCATCTTCTGACCTGGCCTCAGTACGCTTAGTTTCTTGGCCCAAAGTTGTTTCTCCAGAGGAGCCTCAGTAGCGTAGGGGGGTAATGCCTCCTACAAAGGCAGCATTTAAGATCCAGCTGCTGCAATTACTTGCGAGTTCAATCCCAAGCAGGCTCAAGGTCGACTCAGCCTTCCATCCTTTATAAGGTGGGTAAATTGAGGACCCAGTTTGTTGGGGGCAATAAGCTGACTTTTATAAATATAAATATACAAAAGTATGAAGGCTATTGCTTAGGAGAAGGGCGGCATATAAATCAAATTAAAAAAAATCCTGATGAGACTGTTTGATGTTTCTGATGCTACTGAGAGTTTTGAGTAGGGGGAGAAGAATCAAAGGGGTTCTTAGTCAAGGGATGAGACCAGACGTGAGATTTACATAATTTAACAACTGGTTCGCCTAGTGCAGAACTGAAAATGTGCATTCACCTTCTGGAGAGAGTGAGATATATCGGACGTGATAGTATCGGGGCAGGTGGACAGGCCCAGCCAGTGCCCGAAACTACTGGTTTGCCCAACCCAGCTTATAATGGTAAAATTGATTCTCAACTGAAATGAGTTCTCCTGTGATAAGATGGGAGGCCAACTAAATAAAATATAGCTGTGGCAGCTGTGCAATAGAAAAGAAATACCTGCCATGCCTTCAGCCTTGGAGCTTTCATGTTGTTAACACCTTTAAATGTCTTCCTGGGTCTGGATAAACACACAGCATTTATGGCCCGTGCGACAGCCCAGATTGTGTTGTAAATGAAATAGCTATCGAGAACCAGGATCGGATCCATCTCCTCTTTTCTCAGAGTCTCCAGTTCTTCTCTTTCCCTGCACCTTCTCCAGACTTTCACCGAAAAGGCATCTTTGGTATGAGAACACAGGAAGGAGTTGTTTACAAGATGAAACATGAAAGAATCAAACTGCTGGTAACCACCATACTTTGCCATTTGATTTGTCTTCAGAAGAAAGAAAAAAATACTATGAATATATTGAGTGGGAAGGTAGTCCTCGTTAAAATAAATTGTGAAGTCCCAGCGTACGGTGGTGATCAGGACTTTTCCTTTAACAGGTTCAGTAAGGGTTCCAAATATAACGTGCATAATGAAAATCCCTATATAGAATGTATTCATGTCAGCACCATACATAAAGACTTTTGCCTTTCTCCACTTGAAGTATAAATTCCAGTCTACGAAGACTTTCAGAGAAGACGGGGAAAAGCTTTGTGAAAGAATTTGACAAATGCCATTCTTTATCAGCATGGAAGTCAATGTCCTCATAAACCTTTGTCCATTCTCAGTGTCTGGAGCAAGGAGGCCCACCAAGTTCCACCTGAAATGGAGGACCAGCTTCACCATTCCTGGGTACTGAAGTCCTTCAGGTGGGAGCATTGGGTAGAAGAATGAAAGCTGAGTTTTATCACTCGGAATCTGGGAAATAAAACTGTAACTGATCTGAAAAGGAAAGAAAGGAGACTTTATAAACCTATAAAACCAAAAATCTAGCCCTAATGGAGGAATTGTCCACTTTTGTAGGGAGTCTCTGGCCATTTCATTTCTCTTCTCACTTCAGTGTAGCATTTTGTTCTTGCCAATGGCCAGTAGACATGCACAATCTGCATTAAGAGTTCCCCACAGGGGATTCTTTTCTGCTCAGATTCTTGCCTCCCCTTCGATGGAATCTTTATCCTTACTTTATACAATTCCTATACTAGAACTTTGCTCTTCATTCATAACAGAAGATATAAAAAAGCCTGAAAGTTGCATGACTAAAAATTCATCTTCTCAGTAAAGACACACCTGAGGGATTTTGTGGGTGGCTAATATGGTTGACATCTGGATGGAGATGTCAGTATCAGCCTCTTCAAGAACAGCCACTGTGTTTCTTTGCCTTCCACAGATGTAGTTGGGAACATTGACCTCCCCCTCCGAAAGCAGGTCCAGCAAAGCCTCTGAAGTCATTTGTGCACTGAAATAATTTTCATAAATGTTGTAACCCAGAGTGACATTGAATGAAATATTGGGATTCTTGTTAATCTCCCAGATGGCAAAAAGGAAGGATAGCGACTTCCAATACTCTGTTGATGCTATCCTGAAAATTTGAAGATATTGGAACATAATCAGTGGAAAGAACATTTAATTAACCCCTTTGAACAATAATATTTTTAATCCACCAAAGACTGAGAGGTTTGGAGTATTTAATTGTGTATCTCATGGATTTTTTTTCAAAGCTCCAAAAATATCTCATCTATTTGATTGTATTTCAATTTTATTGTCAGATACCAAATGCATCATGTCTGAAATAATCTAATAATATTAGCTTTGTCTAATTCTTTTTTTTAAAGATTTATATTTATTAAGAATGTTACATAAAATAAAAAAAATAGTCAAAGAAAGGAAAGAAGGGAAGAGAGGAAGAAGAAAAAGTAGAAGAAATTAAAAACAGAAAGTTACAGATATAGATTAACAGAGTTGGAAGGAATTTTGTAGGTCATCTAGTCCAACCATCTACCCAAGCATACCCTACACCATTTTTGACATATGGCAGTCCAGTCTCTTCTTGAGAGCTTCCCGTGATGAAGCTCCCACAACTTCTGAAGGAATCTTCTGTTCCATGGTTGATTGTTCTCACTGTCATAAAATTTCTCCTTATTTCCAGATTGACTCTCTCCTTGTTCTTTTTCCATCCTTTATTCCTTGTCTGGCCTTTAGGTGCCTTGGAAAATAGCTTGACCCCCCATCTCTCTGTGGCAGCCCCTCAAATATTGGAACACTGCTATCACGTCTCCCCTGGATGTTCTCTTCACTAGACTAGACATGCCCAGTTAGCCTTCAGTCCCCTAATCATCTTGGTTGCTCTTCTCTGAAACTCAAGTTCAGAAATGTATGACTGACTTCCAACATTAAATATCAATAAGTCCATATCATGACTCAACTTTCAGACAGCTCTATCTGGATGACTGAGACTTTTCATCAATTCCCAACCTTCTTTTCAGCAGATAATTTGTCATTTCTGCAAATTCTGACATTTTCACAATCTAGTCCTCCACCATGTGAGTTTCATTATTCTTCCATCATTGTGCATATAATAATCTTTTTGAATTTACCATATAGAAAATCCCTCTACTATGACTCTTTTCTACGTGCAGAACTCCCAATCAATAGAATTCTGGTTTCTTCAAATGTTTAGGTCACATTCCAAATATTTAATATTTGGATAGTGACCTATTCTTCCATATGAAATATAAGATCATTAAAGTACACATACACACAAACAAAATGAGCAACCATGGTTGTTAACATCATGTGAATTCTTATTTATTACTAAATTTTTGGAGAAGTTTAAATTGTCCATATTTCTACAATGGAGACTAATTTAAGTGATCATCCAGTTAGAATGCCTGACATTCATTCAAATGGGAAAGCCAATTCTGATCTGGACTTCATTTATTTAATTAGTGACTTTGCGGATGGAACAAAAATTGTGGTGGTTAACTCATTTTTATTGCAGGGGAAAATGCAACATTCCCCCATTTTTGTAGTCACATTGACTGCTTTTTTGGATAAGGGAGGGCTAGAAGAGAAGCACCACTCTCTATTCTCCATCCACAGTCCTGCTCTGCTCATAGGATGTCAAAAAAAGTGGATTATTGTTCCTCAAAATCAAGAAAAATAGAAGGTCAAATAAGTCTATCTTATTTGAGAATTTGCTATCTCAAATACAGCTGATCTACCTGGAACCCACACTGCATATCAGACATTAATACAATTGAGCGAGTCCAGAGATATTCCATGAAAAGAGTCTTCCACTCCTCTACCCACAATAGAATACCTTATGCCACCAGGTTTGATATTTTGGGCTTAGACAACTTAGAACTATGCCGCCTTCAGTCTGACCTAAGTGTTATACATAAAATTATCTGCTAAAATGTCCTACCTGTCAATGACTACTTCAGCTTCAACCACAACAATACACAAACACACAATAGATACAAACTTAAGGTAAATCTCTCCAAGCTCAATTGCGGAGAATAAGACTTCAGCAACAGAGTGGTCAATGCCAGGAACACACTACCTGACTCTATGGTTTCTTCCCCAACCCCCCAAAACTTTAACCTTAGACTGTCTACAGTTGACCTCACCCCATTCCTAAGAGGTCTGTAAGAGGGTGTGCAGAAGTGCACCAGCGTGCCTACCATCCCTGTCCTACTATCCCCATTTATTTGTATCCATTTCATGCATTCGTAATCATGTTTATACTTTTATTTGTTATTTTATAAATGCTTGACGAAAATAAATTAAAAAATAAAATAAAAATAAAAAATAAATACAAATTTCAAATCAGGCTCAACAGCCGCAGGGTGGAAATGAATCGTCAAGGATGAAATAAGAAGAGACAGAGAAAAAAACTTGCAGATCAGACCTTTCATTGTAAGAGATGAGACTGGAAGTTGTTAGAAATCAGGGTGGAATGGTGTGGCTTTCATGCTGTGCAGGAACTTTGACTTACTCATCAAATTGAGTCAAAGGAGATTTGTTAAAGTGTAGTGATTGAAAATCAGCCTTTGTTGCAGAGACGATGCCCCAATGTGAAACTCTCCTGGTCTGTAATAGTTCTGTGGGTGTACCTCATCCTGCTTCAAAGTCAGAAGGCATTTGGCTTTGAGACTCCCCAAGACTGCCTGGGGTAGCAGAAGCAGCAGAAGTACCAACATGACTTTTGTTCCTGATAGAGTCTCCAGACAGGGGTCTGCTTTAAAGAAACCAAACCATTTTTCCAAGAGAGAAGCTTCAGAAGATTCCTAATCCAGACAGAGTCCAGCCAAGGCTACATGTCTGAAGGAGAAGGGAGCAAACACAACCGTTGCCTATATATATATATATATATTAAAAAAACACCTGTTCAGTTTTTTTCTTTCTCCATTTTTGCCCCCAATATTTTCCAGTGCAAAGACATTTGCCAACAAGGTTTTGATGTGATGTCAGGTGAAAGCATCTTATTGCTGTTTGTGTGACACCTGAAAGCTGCCCAAAATGTCTTTAGAGACTTAGCATCAAAACAACAACTAAATCACTATGATTTGGATAATGGCTGTAAGGATCACCTCTCTAAACTCTGAGTGTATTGTAGGAAGAAATATCCTTCTGGGTTCAGCTCCAAGTGGGGAAAAAGACACTGGAAACATGGCGATTTCTTGGAAAGATGGTTTAATGGTGGACAGGATCAAATGGTTTGAGTTCCTGAACAGAAAAGAGGGCGAGATACAGCAAATCCACAGGTTTTATGCCCTCTTTGGCTTTGAACTTCCTGGGGCCAGAAAGAGTATCCTGATTGATTGTCAGACTCCCAGGGGGTGGGGGTCTTAGCTAGCCTTGCTGGTTGGTGTAATCTTCCCAGGTGCCATGTGGTGAGTTTCTGTCCTAGATGGTTCCCATTGTGTTAATTTCTGTTGCTATTGTGTTGCAGATGGGTCCTATTGTCAAAGATTGAGTTTCTACCTCTTGCCCATTAACCAAGGGTGGGGGGCAGGAAATTGGGAGCTGCTTTGTCTTTAAAACATACTTCTCCATTTCTCATCCAAGAAAACATAATATTCTGCCTTTTTAATATTTTCCAAAATATTTCATTCTTCTAGGAAAGGGATGGGTGCTAACTTCCTACAGAGTCAACAGTCAGGTGCCCAATGGGAAGAGAATCACAAATAGGGTAAAACTCTGAAAATGAGCCAACTCACTGTGGGACAATTTAACAATTCAATTTAATTATTTAAAATAAATAAAATTATTTTAATTGTTGCCATTCACATTTCATTCTGTCCCTTCTTCTGTATTCTTTTTTAAATGATTGTATTCCACCATTTCTTTGATATTAGTGTAACTCTTGTCCTACAGCAAGTTGGCTGTGGCGAGTTGGCCACAGCAAATTCTCATTGACCCCTATAAACTACCTTGCTAAGAATTTGGGGAGTTAAACTTCCACATCTAAAGAATGCCCAAGAGGTGAAAGACATTGATAAAAGAAGTCATATTACACAGAGTTACATAGCTTTGGTGTATTGTAAGAAATTTTCACAGGAACCTTAGAAGGGTGGAAAGGAGGGTTTGTCTAACCTGCCATTCAGAGGAACTACTCTGTCAGAGATGGACAGGTGGTCCAGGACGATCAGAGGGACAGAGGCCAAGGGAGTCATCCTCTAAAATTGCAGAGTTAATCTCTTCTTGATGAGATTGGGCAGAAACCTTCATGGAGGAGCTTCCTCAATTCCGAGCTGCAAAAGGGCCAAATGGCATGCCTCATTAGATATCAGCCAATCCAGATAAAGGGACTTTCTACTTCTTCCACCAAGAATTCTACTTTGGCTATTTCCTGGAAGAAACCAGTCCATCTAATCCGTATTTTTTGGAGTATAAGATGCACCTTCCCCCCACCCCCCACCCCAAAAAAGAGGCTGAAAATTTGGGTGTGCTTTTACTTACATATATTTGTTTATTTATTTTAATTACTATATCACCCCGCTCCCAAAGAACTCAGGGCGGTGCAGAGCCAATAGTAAAGGAATCCAATTCAAAATTTAAAAGCTTTTTAAAAACCTATTAAACAATTGGCCTTAATCCTTAAAAAATAGTCTGTCAGGATTTTGGTTTCATTCTCTAGAATGAAATCCAATAAAAAATCATATCTAGGCCAGCCTGGCTTGTTGGAACAATAGCGTCTTGAGGGCACAGCGAAAGGTTCATAGGTCAGGGATCATCCATATCTCTGGGGGCAATTTGTTCCAGAGGGCTGGTGCCCCCACAGAGAAGGCTCTCCCCTTGGGTGCCACCAGTCGACACTGTTTGACCGACGGCACCCTGAGGAGTACCTCTATGTGGGAGCGTATTGGCCGGTGGGAGGCTATTGGTAGCAGAAGGTGGTCTCATAAATACCCAGGTCCTAAGCCATGGAGCGCTTTAAAGATGGTCACCACCACCTTGAATTGCACCCGGAAGATCACCAGGAGCCAGTGCAGCTCGCGCAGTAAGGGTGTTACATGGGAGTGCTGAGTCGCTCCCATAATTGCCTGTGCAGCTGCATTCTGGACCAGCTGGAGCCTCCGAGTGCTCTTCAAGGGGAGCCCCATGTAGAGAGCATTACAGTAGTCCAGATGGGAAGTGACGAGGGCATGAGTGACCGTCCGCAAGGAGTCCCGGTCCAGAAAGGGGCGCAACCGGTGAATCAGGCGAACCTGATAAAGCATTGGAGACAGCTGGCTATACTGGGATGCCAGGAACCACAGCCACTTCCCTCTGCCTGGAAGCTTCTCCTCCATCGATCCTGCCCCAATTGGACCCTGCAGTGCTTGGGCCTGATTCTCATATCTCCTGGGAGTGGTTACCCCTTTCTTTCTCCCCCCCTTTTTTGATTTTAAAAACAAAACTTTATTAAACATATAAAAAGTAAAATGTTATACCATGTATATACAAGATACATATATTAATATAAACCACAATACATAAAAAGAAAAAGTGACTTTGGTTTCATGTCCATTATCTTATTAATGGTGCATATTTGTTAAATATTATTATTGTACAGAATTTTACATTTACTCTCATTTCTATGAGTTATCCAATTATACCACCTATTCCAGTATATAAAACCTTCTGAGTTTACCTTATCCTTCATTTCAAATGTTAATTTGTCCATTTCCACACAATTATAGAACTTTTGGATTATCAGTTGGTCTATTGGCAATTGATCAGTTTTCCAATATTGGGCGAGTGCCAATCTGGCTGCCATGACTATGTGTAATATTAAGTACTTTATTTCTTTCCTATAGTTTTCTTCAATCATCCCTAGTAGGAAAATCTCTGGTTTGAGTTCTATTTTTTTCTAATGTTATTTCTATTAACCAAATTCTTATTTTTTCCCAATATTTCTTAATTTTTGGGCAAAGCCACAGTGGTCACCCCTTTCAATACTCTGACAAGTCTTTGTAGAAGTGGTGGCTGCTTTTGAAGCTTTCTACCCAGATCATCAGATTGTTCGGTGACTGTAAACCTCTCCTGGCTCTTGCCAAGCTTGAGAAACCAGACTCTGTATGCTAAGGTGGCAGCTTTAGGACAAGTTTCCTAAATCCACTCCTTTGCTTTGACCCCTCCCTCCCCCTAAAACCCACATTCTTTCAATAAAGAAAACAACAACAACAAAAAACTGGGAAAGACAGACTTGTTCATTTTTCACTTCTCCCCTCCAAATTAGATGCTAAACCACTGCCCTCAAATCTCTATCACTTTTAACAACTTAATTTACTAAATTTACTGCATGTCCAGAAATTGGATGGCAAAAGTTTAAGTTACTGTAAGAAGTTAGCACCCACACCTCTTCTAGAAAAATGAGATATTTTAGGAAATATTAAAAGGGCAGAATATTTCTCCTAAAAGAGAGGCAGAAACTCAGCCCGCACCCCATTGTCAATAGGCCATTAAGGCCTGGGCCAGTCTTTTCTACATAACGAAGATCTACCTCCTTCAGGCAGACCCATAATAGGAATTGTCCAAAGCCCTTTCATTACATCATCACCCAGCAAGAGTCAACCAAGCCTGGGACTCAAAAGACAACCTATGAAGTTACCCTCGCATGGCCCATGGGAGTATGACAATCAATCAGAACACAAGCTCAAATTCAAAGCCCAACATAGAGCATAAAACCCAGGCACTCTCAGCATCTCTTTTTGTCCAGAATCTCAAGCCATGTCATCCTGTTCATCAATAAACCTTCTTTCCAAGCAACTTCCATGTTTCCAGTGTCTTTTTCTCCACTTGGAAATGAACTCAGATGGACATTTCTTCCAACATTACTCCTCAGAGAAGGAGTAATGGAAAGACTCCTTCTCTGAGAAGGAGAAGAAGGAAGTAAGGAAAGTAAGGTGGTGTGGCAGCTCCCCCGGTACCTGGATGAAGCTGTCTATTTAGACCCGCTCCAGTCCGGCTTCAGGTCTGGTTACAGCACCGAAACGGCATTGGCCGCGTTGGTGGATGATCTCTGGAGGGCCCGGGGTAGGGGGTACTCCTCTATCCTGGTGCTGTTAGACCTCTCAGCGGCTTTTGATACCATCGACCATGGTATCATGTTGCGCCGGTTGGAGGGATTGGGGGTGGGGGGCACCGTTCTGCGGTGGTTCTCCTCCTACCTCTCCGACCGGTCGCAATCGGTGTTGACAGGGGGGCAGCTGTCGACCCCGAGGCGCCTAGTGTGTGGGGTGCCACAAGGGTCAGTCCTCTCGCCCCTTCTGTTCAACATTTATGTAAAGCCGCTGGGTGAGATCATCCGTGGTTTTGGGGTGGAATTCCATCAGTACGCTGATGACACTCAGCTGTACATTTCCACCCCAGACCACCCCAATGATGCCGTGGAAGTGATGTCCCAGTGCCTTGAAGCTGTGCGGGTCTGGATGGGGAGAAACAGGCTTCGACTCAACCCCTCCAAGACCGAGTGGCTGTGGCTGCCGGCGTCCCGATATAGCCAACTGACTCCATCGTTGGTTATTGGGGGCGAATCATTGGCCCCCACGGAAAGGGTGCGCAACTTGGGCGTCCTCCTGGATCTACGGCTGTCATTAGAGGATCATACGACAGCTGTGGCCAGGGGGGCCTTTTATCAGGTACGCCAGTTGCGCCCCTTTCTAGATCGGGACTCCCTGCGCACAGTCACTCAGGTGCTCGTCACGTCTCGCTTGGACTACTGTAACGCTCTCTACATGGGGATCCCCTTGGGATGCATCCGGAGGCTTCAACTGGTACAGAATGCGGCCACGTGGGGGATTATGGGAGCGACAGGGCGCTCCCGTGTGACACCTCTCCTGCGTGAGCTGCATTGGTTGCCGGTTGATTTCCGGGTGCGTTTCAAGGTGTTGGTAATCACCTTTAAAGCGCTCCATGGCTTAGGACCAGGGTACTTATGGGACCGCCTTCTGCCACCTATTGCCTCCCACCGGCCGGTTCGCTCCCACAGAGAGGGCCTCCTCAGGGTGCCGTCAGCCAGACAGTGCCGGCTGGCGACCCCCAGGGGGAGAGCATTCTCTGTGGTAGCCCCCACCCTCTGGAACGATCTCCCTCCAGATCTGAGAACTATTGCTGACCTCCGGACCTTTCGTCGGGCGTTGAAGACTCATTTCTTCCAACTTGCCGGACTTGCCTGATCCCTCCTATTTTTAAATATTTTAAATATTAAATTATTTTAAATTATTTAAATTTTTAGAGTTTTAGTGTTTTATTCGATATATTTTCAGCCTAAATTTATATGGACTTTTAGTACATTTTAACTCACCGTATTGTTATTGGTTTTAAATTGGCTGTTCACCGCCCTGAGTCCGGAAGGAGAAGGGCGGTATAGAAATTCGATTAATAAATAAAATAAATAAAAAAAAAATTTCCTCTGTAGTGGCAATGATGACTGTGAGGCCAGAAATGCTCAACAGCCCCACCACATGGGAGGAAGCACCCCTCCCTTAGAAGAGAGGTTTCTAACCACACCTTAGGCTGTCCAGGCTGGATTGGGTTGGAGGCTTTTAAAATGACATTTCTGAAAACAATCAATTTGTAAAAGTTGTTTTTCTACTTTATTTTGACATCAGATGTTCTTTGGTATTCAGATCTGGCCTAAAAATGATAATGTAGCACTTGGGGCTGAAGATGCAGCCCAGCAAGCCAGCACTGGAGGCCAAGATGGAGAAGACCTGAACAGCCACCATGTACTTCCCCTTGGTGCTCAGGTAGGCCGGCACAAAGGACACCCAGACACTGCAGAAGACCAGCATGCTGAAGGAGATCAGCTTGGCTTCGTTGAAGGCCCCAGGGAGATTCCTAGCCAGAAAAGCCACCATGAAGCAGACAGCAGACAGGAAGCCCATGTACCCAAGGGCAATATAAAACATGGTGACAGAACCTTCATTACATTGGAGGATGATCTCTCTAGGTTGGGAGTGCATGTCAGAGTCAGGGAACGGTGGAAAGGTTCCCAACCAGATGCTGCAGATGACAACTTGGAAGCCAGAACAAGAAAGGACAATGGAGTTGGCCAAGCTCTTCCCCAGCCATCTCTGCACTTTATTCCCTGGTTTTGTGGCCAAGAAGGCTAACACCACTGTGATGGTTTTGGCCAAGATTGAAGAAATGGCAAGTGAGAATATAACGCTGAAGGCTGTTTGTCGGAGGAGGCAGGTTATTTTCCCTGGCTGGCCAATGAATAGGAAGGAGGTCAAGATGGAAAGCAGGAGGGAGACCAGGAGAATGTAGGAGAGGTCCCGGTTGTTGGCTTTGACAATGGGAGTTTCCATGAATTTAATGAAGATCCCCAAACCAAACCCTGTGATTAAAGAGAGGAACAAGGCAATGGCAGTCAGGATGATCCCCAGATTTTCCTTATAAGAAAGGTAGCTTTTCATTTTAGGAATACAGCGAACTCAATTGGTGTTTGGATGTTGATCTTCTGGACATTTAGTACATTTGTCTGCATCTGAAAAAGAGCAAGAATGGGATCTCCCTTTAATCAAAAAGCATTCTTTGGGTAAAATTGTTGGTGTGGATGATTGTATGTAGATGTCTAGAACAGCTTAATACCATTTTTTTAATGTCATAGTTTCATCAATGTACTTGTTGAGAGAGAATAGAAGGAAGGAGGAAGAAAGGATTTAAGGAAAGAAGGCAGTTCCCGTAGTTTTCCCATTCCACTTCTGAACCTGTTGAAAAGTGGATTCCAGCCTTTTGTTAGTGCTTTAAGGCACAATGAGATCCAGCCTACAATGTGATGAAATTCATGTGAATGATTGCCTAGCATAGCTTATGCCAGCTGAAGTGGATGAACCCTATTTTTGCCATGGAGAAAGACAGGTGGAGTTCCCCTGGAAGATGAGTTAAATAGGGAGTGAGGACATCAAAATGCATCCCTCTCTTTTGTATAAGCAGAAAGACCATCTCAAGGTCAAGGAGGAAGTTTGTCTCAGTCCCAACTGATGGTTCCTCTCCTCTCCTGTTCATGGCCAGAACTCAGACAATGACTTTTAAAACAAACCTCCAGCATAGAGGTGGCATTCAGCTGATTCAGACCAATTTGGATGAACGAATAGGAGCAACGCCAGGTGGGCCCGCCTGGGTCTGCTCAGATGTAATGCTGTCCTATTTATCCATGTTTTTGAGGCCGGGTGCATGATTCCCTACAATATCTTGATCCAGACTCAAAGAGATGGGACACACTCTGGTCAAGCCTTTCAAAATGTATGTTCGTAGAAAATCCCAAGATCTGTGGTCATCTCCAAAGTCTTCCCCTTTCTCTTGCTATCACCCACCTTCCAGGGTGGAGATGGATCCTTCTGCGCAAGGACGACAATTGTAGCAGCAGATGGGCTTCCCTTCCTGAGCCACCTTCATGAACCCAGGAGGGCAGCTTTCTACACATCTGGAAGGGGGCAGGGGCTGGGCAGAGAGAGGGAAAGAAATAACATCCACAACATGAATTATTGTATTTCCAAAAAGAACCAAAATGTTCAAGTTTGGGGATCTCCAGTTCAAGGTTTAGCCTTGCTAAATTTGAAGCCTCCCCAAAACTTTGAGCTCATTGAACTGATTTTGCTGCTTTGGTTTTGCCTACTTCTAAGTTTTCCCATTCTAAAAAAAAAAATTTAAATTCCTAATGTAAGTAATCATGGGGAAATTTGTCAGGGTAATGACAATTTAAAGCTGACCAGCTGATGTAAGGCTGTGGACCAGAATGATGCAATGAGGATGAGTCAGCATAGTTATTGCTGCTGTCTATATAAGGGAGGCCATGAGAGGGCGTCTCTCTCTCTCTTTCTCTCTCTCCTCACCTATTTGCATTGTAGTTCTCAATGTAGAGTTGAAGAAGACTGAATGCTTGTCTTGTGTGCGCCTACCACTTGTATGTAAGTCTTGTATATAAACTACTGCTTGTAAGGCAAACCTCTGTGTACTGTATTTTGCTCCTGGGTTGTTTCAAAATAGCAGTCATGCTGCAAGTACTCTGACAAAATTGAATTAATTTTCTGCTTTGACAAAGTCAATTTTCCCTTGACTTAAACCTAGCTCCCTTGGAGAAGACTGATAAACGTTTAACTGGTATAATTAAGGATATTTCTTCTCAGAGATACCTGAACATCTAACCATAGAACCTGTTTCCTCTCTGGGATAACTTCGATGACTTTTTCTGCCCCAACTCTGCAATCCTCTTGGTAAGACTGTCAAAAGGATACCATTAAACCTTTTCTCCACCTTGTTCAGCAGTTCCATCTTTGCAGTAGCATTCTCGTAGATGATGACGTTGAAATCCAAGGATCCCTGTCTTTCTAGACTCCCAACTGTCACTTTGCTAACAGACACATTGGAGAAAATCACTGTGTTTACAATGTCCAGGTCTGCTACCAGCTCTCCACTCTCATCCAAATATACCCCATCAATGGAATTATTATGAAACTGAGAAGTCTGAAGGAAAGAATGAAGCTGAAATGAAGAGAAAATGAACAGTGTTACACAGGACAGAGAAAGCTCCAGGGAAAGACTCCATAGAGTCTTGGACTGCACTGAAGGATCTGTCCTGTGGAATCTATACATATATATAAGCAAAAACCACTCACACCTTATCACAAAATCTCCAGAACAGTTCTTTAAAACCTACAGAATTGAAATTTGCCACATATGTTTGAGGGAGAGAAAAGATAGGATAGGCTTCTGTGGGGCAAGGCTGAGGGAGAAAGGGGGAGAGGAGAGGCCAATCATAACTACTAATTGATTTTCAAGCTTAACTGTCAATTTATCAAGCCCCATCACATAGTTTCATAATGAAGCATTGGTATCCAGCTAGTATACCATAAGGATTCCATTAGAAGTACATCCAGAGTGAGCTTAGTTTGATGCAATCCTGTAGCTCCCATTAATGAGGTCCAAAGTTAAAACCCTAAAGGAAATGGATGCTGTGCTCAAGCCCACTGAAGGAATTCTGCCAATGAAGCCAAAGTGAAAAGAAATTCCCCCCCAAAAACAATGCTGTAAACAACTGATTTGCAGATCAACGAGCAGATCACTAAGAGGAAAAAAAAACCTCTGCTCACCTTGAGGATAACTATGGGGGGAGCGGATGGACTTTGCCCTATTAGTACATTGTGTTTGTGAAACTCTGCATTGAGATGAAGATGGTGTCAGGTGTGGAAGCCATTTCTGTCATTGTGCCTTCAGGCCTGCCACATTTCCTAGTGAGGGGAACTGGAAGGTGCGATTGCATGGAGCATGGGTGATACTTAGTCATAATAACATTCCTTTCTCAGACAGTCAAGGCCATCTCGCCCTGCACCTGGGAGGTTGGAACATGGAGGCATGTAGGATGGTGTTTTGATTGGACCATGTGATGGACATGTGGGTGCTGGACAGGGACTTGAACTTTCCTTTGGTTGGGGACACCTTGAAAGCTTCAGCGGATAACTAGAACTGCAGAAAAAACAATTACTCCCAACCTGTCTTCCATTGAGGACCTGTATATTGCATGAGTCAAAAAGAGGGCTGTGAAAATATCTAGCTTGCATCCTGGCCATAAACTGTTTCAACTCCTGCCCTCAAAACGACGCTATAGAGCATTGCACACCAGAACAACAAGACATCAGAACAGTTTTTTCCCAAACACCATCACTCTGCTAAACAAATTATTCCCTCAACACTGTCAAACTATTCACTATTACTATTAATCTTCTCAGCGTTCCTATCACTCATCTCCTCCCACTTATGACTGTATGACTGTAACCTTGTTACTGGTATCCTTACAATTTATATTGACTGTTTCCTAATATGATTTGATTGCTTATTTGTGCCCTATAAATATCATTAAGTGTTATATGTTATGATTCTTGATGAATGTATCTTTTCTTTTATGTACCCTGAGAGCGTATGCACCAAGACGAATTCCTTTTGTGTCCAATCACATTTGGCCAATAAAATTCTATTCTATTCTATTCTAGATGGCACAGCTGTGCTCCTGCTTATGAAGAAAAAAGTCCAAGAAGAAAGAGGTTGGAGGATATATACATATATGTAGGTCTTTGGTTATTCGGGTCTTCTCCCACGTAGAATTGGAAGTATCTTGGTGACGTTTCGACGAAGTCTCATTCGTCATCTTCAGGCTAGTGTTCTCGGCTTCGTGCTACCAGGAGGGAATATATATATATATATATATATATATCTGTGTGTGTGTGTTTTCTGAGGTTTTCGCGGGTGTTTGTATGTAGGTCTTTGGTTATTCGGGTCTTCTCCTGCAACTCAGACTAAGCCGAGCACAGCAAACATACTTCCAATTCTACGCGGGAGAAGACCCGAATAACCAAAGACCTACATACAAACACCCGCGAAAACCTCAGAAAACAAATATATATATATATATATATATATATATATATATATATATATATATATATATATATATATATATATATATATATATATATATATATATATATATATATTTACCAAGTAGCTATTAAAAAGGAGTATAAAAATGAGCAGGATGAAACAAGTGCAAAAGGAAGAGAAATAGAAAGTTGTAATTAATTATATATATATATATATGTATGTATGTATGTATGTATGTATGTATGTATGTATGTATGTATGTATGTATGTATATCAGAATAGTAACCCAAATTATAATGGTAAAATTGATTCTCAACTGCAATGAGTTATCCTGTGATAAGATGGGAGGCCAACTAATTAAAATATACACCAATAAACATAAAATGGGCAGCTGTGCAATAGAAAAGAAATACCTGCCATGCCTTCAGCCTTGGAGCTTTCATGTTGTTAACACCTTTAAATGTCCTCCTGGGTCTGGATAAATACGCAGCATTTATGGCCCGTGCCACAGCCCAGATTGTGTTGTAAATGAAATAGTTATCAAGAACCAGGATCGGTTCCATCCCCTCTTTTCTCAGAGTCCCCAGTTTTTCTCTCTCCCTGCACCTTCTCCAGATTTTCACCGAAAAGGCATCTTTGGTATAAGAACACAGGAAGGAGTATTTTAAAATTTGAAACATAAAAGACTCCACCTGCTGGTAACCACCATACTTTGCCATTTGGTTTCTCTTCATAAGAAAGAAAAAAATACTATGAATATATTGAGTGGGAAGGTAGTTATCTTTCAAATAAATTGTGAAGTCCCAGCGTACGGTGGTGATCAGGACTTTTCCTTTAAGAGGTTCAGTAACTGTTCCAAATATATAGTTTATAATGCAAACACCTATATAGAATGTATTCATGTCAGTACGAAACATAAAGACTTTTGCCTTTCTCCAATTGCGGTATAAATTCCAGTCTACGGAGAATGTCATAGAAGACGGGGAAAAGGTTTGTGATAGAATTGGACAAATGCCATTCTTGATCAGCATGGAAGTCAATGTCCTCGTGAACCTTTGTCCATTCTCAGTGTTTGGAGCAAGGAGACCCACCAAGTTCCACCTGAAATGGAGGACCAGCTTCACCATCCCTGGGTACTGAAGTTCTTCAGGTGGGAGCATTGGGTAGAAGAAAGGAAGCTGAGTTTTATCACTCAGAATCTGGGAAATAAAACTGTGACTGATCTGAAAAGGAAAGAAAGGAAAATTTATAAACCTATAAAACCAAAAAACTAGCCCTAATGGAGGAATGGTCTGCTTTTGTTGGGTGTCTCTGGCCATTTTACTTCTCTTCTCACTTCAGTGTAGCATTTTGTTCTTGCCAATGGCCTGTAGACATGCAGAATCTGCATTAAGAGTTCCACGAAAGGTATTCTTGTCTGCTCAGATTCTTGTCTCCCATTTGATGGAACCTTCATCCTTACTTTTTACAATTCCTATACTAGAACTTTTCTCTTCATTCATAATAGAAAATGTAAAGGAGCCTGAAAGTTGCACGACTAAAAATTCATCTTCTCAGGCAAAGACACACCTGAGGGATTTTGTGGGTGGCTAATATGGTTGACATCTGGATGGAGATGTCAGTATCAGCCTCTTCAAGAACAGCCACTGTGTTTCTTTGCCTTCCACAGCTGTAGTTGGGAACATTGACCTCCCCTTCCGAAAGCAGGTCCAGCAAAGCCTCCGAGGTCATTTGTGCACTAAAATAATTTTCATAGATGTTGTAACCCAGAGTGACATTGAATGAAATATTGGGGTTCTTGTTGATCTCCCAGATGGCAAAAAGGAAGGATAGCAATTTCCACTCCTCTGTCCCTGATATCCTGAAAATATGAATATATTGGAACATAATCAGTGGAAAGAACATTTAATTAACCCCTTTGAACAATAATATTTTTAATCCACCCAAGACTGAGAGGTTTGGAGCATTTAACTGTGTATCTGGTGGAATTTTTTTTTCAAAGCTCCAAAAATGTCTCATCTATTTAATTATAACTCTAGAGTATTTCAATTTTATTGTCAGATACCAAATGCATCATGTCTGAAATAATCTAATAATATTAACTTTGTCTAATTCTTTTTTTTTAAGATTTATATTTATTAAAAATGTGACATAAATTAAAAAATTAGTCAAAGAAAGGAAAGAAGGGAAGAGAGGAAGAAGAAAAAGTAGAAGAAATTAACAATAGAAAGTTACAGATACAGGTTAACAGAGTTGGAAGGAATTTTGTAGGTCATCTAGTCCAACCATCCACCCAAGCATACCCTACACCAATTTTGACCCATGGCAGTCTAGTCTCTTCTTGAAAAAGCTTCCAGTGATGAAGCTCCCACAACTTCTGGGGGCAAGTTGTTCCACTGGTTGATTGTTTTCGCTGTCAGAAAATTTCTCCTTATTTCCAGGTTGACTTTCTCCTTGTTCAGTTTCCATCCATTATTCCTTGTCTGGCCTTCAGGTGCCTTGGAAAATTGCTTGACACCCCCCCCCCCCCCCCGTGGCAGCCCCTCAAATATTGGAACATTGCTATCACGTCTCCCCTGGATGTTCTCTTCACTAGACTAGACATGCTCAGTTAGCCTTTAGTCCCCTAATCATCTTGGTTGCTTTTCCCCGAAACTCAAGTTCAGAAATGTACGATTGACTTCCAACATTAAATATCAATAAGTCCATATCATGACTCAACTTTCAGACAGCTCTATCTGGATGTCTGAGGCTTTTCATCAATTCCTAACCTTCTTTTCAACAGATAATTTGTCATTTCTGCAAATTCAGACATTTCCACAATCCAGTCCTCCCCTGTGGGAGTTTCATTATTCTTCCATCATTGTGCATATAATAATCTTCCTCAATTTACCATATACAAAATCCCTCTACTATCATTCTTTTTTAATTTGTGTGCAGAACTCCCAATCAATGGATTTCTGGTTTCTTCAAATTTTTAGGTCACATTTCAAATATTTAATATTTGGATAGTGACCTATTCTTCCATATGAAATATAAAATCATTAAAGTACACATACACACAAACAAAATGAGCAACCATGATTGTTAACATCATGTGGAGTCTTATTTATTACTAAATTTCTGGAGAAGTTTACATTGTCCATATTTCTACAATGGAGACTTAATTTAAGTTGTCGTCCAGCCAGAATGCCTGGCATTCACTCAAATGGGATACCCACATGTATGGAAAGCCAATTCTGATCTTGGATTCATTTACTTAATTAGTGATTAAATGGGGTGAGCTCCTTAAGGGGGCGTGCAGAAGTGCACCAGAGGACCTACCATCCCTGTCCTATGATCCCCATTCATTTGAATCCATTTCATGCATTCATAATCATGTTTATACTTTTATATGTTATCTTACACATGCTTGACAACATTAAATAAATAAATAAAATAAAAATAAAAAATAAATAAACATTTTAAATCAGGCTCAACAGCCACAGGGTGGAAATGAATCCTCAAGGATGAAATAAGAAGAGAGAGAGAAAAAAACTTGCAGATCAGACCTTTCATTGTAAGAGATGAGATTGGAAGTTGTTAGAAATCAGGGTGGAATGGTGTGGCTCCCTTGCTGTGCAGGAACTTTGACTTACCGATCAAATCGAGTCAAAGGAGATTTGTTAAAACGTAGTGATTTAAAATTAGCCTTTGTTGCTGATACGATGCCCCCAATGTGAAACTCTCCTGGTCTGTAATAGTTCTGTGGGTGTACCTCATCCTTATTCAAAGTCAGAAGGCATTTGGCTTTGAGACTCCCCAAGACTGCCTGGGGTAGCAGAAGCAGCAGAAGTACCAACATGACTTTTGTTCCTGATAGAGTCTCCAGACAGGGGTCTGCTTTAGAGAAAGCAAACCCCTCTTCCAAGACAGAAGCTTCAGAAGATTCCTAATCCAGACAGAGTCCAGCCGAGGCTACATGTCTGAAGGAGAAGGAAGCAAACACAACCGTTGCCTATATATATATATATATATATATATATATATATAAAACACCTGTTCAGTTTGTTTCTTTCTCCATTTTTGCCCCCAATATTTTCCAGTGCAAAGACATTTGCCAACAAGGTTCTGACGTGATGTGAAGGTGAAAGCTTATTATTACTGTTTGTGTGATACCTGAAAGCTACCCAATATGTCTTTAGAGATTTAGCATCAAAACAACAACTAAATCACTATGATTTGGATAATGGCTGTAAGGATCATCTCTCTAAACTCTGAGTGAGTTGTAGAAAGAAATATCCTTCTGGGTTCAGCTCCAAGTGAGGAAAAAGACACTGGAAAAATGGAGATTGCTTGGAAAGAGGGTTTAATGGTGGACAGGATCACATGGTTTGAGTTCCTGAATAGAAAAGAGGGCGAGGTTCAGCGAGTCCCTGGGTTTTATGCCATCTCTGGTTTTGAAGTTCCTGGGGCCCAGAAAGAGTATCCTGATTGATTTTCAGACTCCCAGGGGGTGGGGGTCTTACCTAGCCTCGCTGGCTGGTGTAATCTTCCCAGGTGCCAGGTGTTGAGTTTCTGTCCTAGATCCCATTGGTCCCATTGTGTTAGACAGAGTTACATAGCTTTGGTGTATTGTAAGAAATTTTCACAGGAACTTTAGAAGGGTGGAAAGGAGGGCTTGTCTAACCTGCCACTCAGAGGAACTACTCTGTCAGAGATGGACAGGTGGTCCAGGATGATCAGAGGGACAGAGGCCAAGGGAGTCATCCTCTAAAATTGCAGAGTTAATCTCTTCTTGATGAGATTGGGTAGAAACCTTCACGGAGAAGCTTCCTGAATTCCGAGCTGCAAAAGGGCCAAATGGCTTGCCTCATTAGATATCAGCAAGTCCAGATAAAGGGACTTTCTACTTCTTCCAGCAAGAATTCTACTTTGGCTATTTCCTGGAAGAAACCAGCCCATCTAATTCATATTTTTTGGAATATAAGATACACCTCCCCTGAAAATTTGGGTGTGTCTTATACTTCTAGCTTTTTTGAAGCTTTTTTTCAGCCCTAACGAGGCACTGAGCGATCTTCCCAGTTTTCTGCTCCCTCTACTCTCCACTGTGCTTTAATGAGGTGCTAGGGAGTAAAGGGATCTCCATGCTTTTCTCCGATTCTCAGCTTTTCCTTAGAAGCTTTTTTTCAGCCCTAACTAGACGCTAGCCAAGTGAAGCAATCTCCCCCCATGCTTTTCCTGCTTTTCTCATTGCTGCTTCCTCTCAGCTGTGTCTTAGAAGCTGTGGTGGGTTTTTTTTTTTTTTATCCTCAAGCAGGAGATAAAAAACCAGCAAACTAATGTGCTGAAGCTGACCAGAGTAAGGATTGTAGCCGGATGAATACATGGTAGGCCCGGGTTCAGCAAACTGGCTTTGTGCCTAATGCAGGATTGGAACTCATGGTTTTCCAGTGCCTCAACCACTACACCATATTGGCTCAGATGATATCTATATAACCCATGTAACCCAGCCACTTCACCAAGGGCTGCATTCACACTTCAATATTTAATCATGGTTTGCTTTCTGAGGTTGAACTGTTGGCTGATGAGTGAGTGAATTATGGGAACTGAGAAGTACTTTGATTCAATGGGGACAAGTTGAACCATAGTGTATAACTGAAATAAGCTGGGATGCTTTTCTTCCTGCAAGGAACATACTGTGTTTGCATTCATAGTGGTCACATGCACATGCATGGGGGTGCACGCAGGGGGTCACATGTGCATGCATGGGACGTACATGGGGGGGTCCCATGCACATACACATGGGGAGGGCTTGTGGGGTGAGGGTTGCGCACACATTGCATTATGTCTATCGGCACGTGACAACAAAAAGGTTAGCTATCACTGATCTCAGCCAATTAATCATTGAAGCACAGGATTGTTTCTGTTAAAAAACATCAGATAGTGGACCGGTAGATGCCCTCAGCTTACAGTCGGTCATGATGAGATCTACAGTTTGATGTGGGACCCTGCAATCACACTGAGGGGAGGATATGATACCCCATTTACACAAAGAGTCCAAGCAGACGCCATGCGAGGTACAAATCCTATTCAGGATTATCCATTGTTGACGTGGTAGTTCAAAGCCTGGTACCTTTTTTGTGGAGTCATTTATATGTCTTCCTATAACTGGGCATTCAGTGACCCACTTGGTTTTCCATTGGGAATTGAGGGGACAGTTATTGGGTGGATGTTGGGCAAGTGGCAGTAGGAAGGGGCTTGTTGGAGTTGAGTCTTCCTCCTGATAAATGAGGAATTTCAGAATTCACCTGTAAGAGTGAGTTGCTCATATAAGATTCTGACAAGTTCTGGAGAGCGGAAATTTTGAATACTTCGTAGAACTGGCAAATACAGCCTCTGGCTGGCTCCAGAGCAGGGTGGGAATGGAGATTTTGCATTATTATTATGGCAATGGTTAAGTCATTCAGTGGCACAGTATCCTATTGCGGAATAAAAGAAAATCCCAAAGAGGCAAAAGGGTCTTAGGCAAGATCATTCCACTTTTCTTTGGGATTTCGTGTGAGTCTTGTCTCTTTTCTTTAGCTACTTTATTCAATACTAGCTGATAACCTGGTGTTGCCAAGTTATTTATGTATCCCAATTCTTTCAGGCTTTTAAAAGTATATGTACAGTATACACATTATAAAGTAAAATCATACACAAAATCACTATAAGTTTTTAAGCCCAACCTCCTGTCCATCTGGCTGCCCACGCCTACTGGTAACCACCATCCGGTGCCCGGTGGCATTGGGGTTGCACATGACCAGCTACCATGGTAACCGCCTGGCCCGACACCCATCTAGCGGCAACGGTCCTCCTTGCCATCTGGAATGGCCCTGCGGGTGGCGCATGGCCACTGAGGAATGTGGCCGGGACCAATTAGCTGGGCAGCGCAGCCACTATATTCACACCGAGGGGGGTTAGGATTGTCTTACCCCCACAGTATTTTTTTTTCAGAGAGTAAGTCATCTGTGTACCAAGATTGGTTGAAATTGCTCGAGGAGGTCTAGAGTCATTCTGGAACATACACACACAGACAGAGCCATTTATATATACATATATAGATAAATAAAGATTTAATAACTAAATCTATTATTTTACTTTTCTATAATATTATTCTTTTGGATTCTAATTTCTTTTGGATTCTGATTTGATTAGTCTTACAAATAACCCTAATTGTCAAACAGATTAAAAGGAAGAACGGAAATCCAATAATCAATGCAATGAATAATTTAAAAAGGCACCTAAGAAACAATTTTTCTCTCATTTCCCTCCTTTTATCCTGAGATGTTCCTCAGTGTTTAGATCTGGCCTCAGGATGATAATGTAGCACTTAGGGAAGAAGATGCAACCCTGCAGTCCAGCACTGGAGGCAAAGACGGAAAAGACCTGAGCAGCCACTGTGTACTTCCCTTTGGTGCTCAGGTAGGCCCAGATGCTGCAGAAGACCAGCATGCTGACAGAGATTTTTAACTGGGGTTTATTCTTAATGATTAAGGCCAATTGTTTAATATGTTTTTAAAATGTTTTTTAATTTTGTATTTGGATTTTCTTTGCTGTTGGCTGAGCACTGCCGTGAATCCTTCGGGAGAAGGGCGGTATATAAATTAAATTAATAATAATAATAATAATAATAATAATAATAATAATAATAATAATAACAACAACAACAACAACAACAACAACAACAACAACAACAACAACAATCCTCTGTACTGGCAATGCTGACTGTGAGGTCAGAAATGCTCAACAGCCCCACCACGTGTGAAGGAGCACCCCTCCCTTAGAAAAGAGGTTTCTAACCACACCTTAGGCTGTCCAGGCTGGATAGGGTTGGAGGCTCTTAAAATAACATTTCTGAAAACAATCAATTTGTAAAAGTTATTCTTCTACTTTATTTTGACATCAGATGTTCTTTGGTATTCAGATCTGGCCTAAAAATGATTATGTAGCACTTGGGGCTGAAGATGCAGCCCAGCAAGCCAGCACTGGAGGCCAAGATGGAGAATACCTGAACAGCTACCATGTATTTCCCCTTGGTGCTCAGGTAGGCCGGCACAAAGGACACCCAGACACTGCAGAAGACCAGCATGCTGAAGGAGATCAGCTTGGCTTCGTTGAAGGCCCCAGGGAGATTCCTAGCCAGAAAAGCCACCATGAAGCAGACAGCAGACAGGAAGCCCATGTACCCAAGGGCAATATAAAACATGGTGACAGAACCTTCATTACATTGGAGGATGATCTCTCTAGCTTGGGAATGCATGTCAGAGTCAGGGAACGGTGGAAAGGTTCCCAACCAGATGCTGCAGATGACAACTTGGAAGCCAGAACAAGAAAGGACAATGGAGTTGGCCAAGCTCTTCCCCAGCCATCTCTGCACTTTATTCCCTGGTTTTGTGGCCAAGAAGGCTAACACCACTGTGATGGTTTTGGCCAAGATTGAAGAAATGGCAAGTGAGAATATAACGCTGAAGGCTGTTTGTCGGAGGAGGCAGGTTATTTTCCCTGCCTGGCCAATGAATAGGAAGGAGGTCAAGATGGAAAGCAGAAGGGAGACCAGGAGAATGTAGGAGAGGTCCCGGTTGTTGGCTTTGACAATGGGAGTTTCCATGAATTTAATGAAGATCCCCAAACCAAAGCCCGTGGTTAAAGAGAGGAACAAGGCAATGGCACTCAGGATGATCCCCAGATTTTCCTTATAAGAAAGGTAGCTTTTCATTTTAGGAATACAGCGAACTCGATTGGTGTTTGGATGTTGATCTTCTGGACATTTAGTACATTTGTCTGCATCTGAAAAAGAGCAAGAATGGGATCTCCCTTTAATCAAAAAGAATTCTTTGGGTAAAATTGTTGGTGTGAATGATTGTATGTAGATGTCTAGAACAGCTTAATACTATTTTTTAATGTCATGATTTCATCAATGTACTTGTTGAGAGAGAACAGAAGGAGGGAGGAAGGAAGGATTTAAGGAAAGAAGGCAGTTCCCGTAGTTTTCCCATTCCACTTCTGAACCTGTTGAAAACTGGATCCCAGCCTTTTGTTAGTGCTTTAAGGCAGCAATGAGATCCAGCCCACAATGGAATAAAGTTCATGTGAATGATCACCTAGCATAGCATATGCCAGCTGAAGTGGATGAACCCTATTTTTGCCATGGAGAAAGACAGGTGGAGTTCCCCTGGAAGATGAGTTAAATAGGGAGTGAGGACATCAAAATGCATCCCTCTCTTTTGTATAAGCAGAAAGACCATCTCAGGTCAAGGAGGAAGTTTGTCTCTGTCCCAGCTCATGGTTCCTCTCCTCTCCTGATCATGGGCCAGAACTCAGACAATGACTTTAAAAAAAGAGCCTCCAGTACAGAGGTGGCATTCAGCTGATTCAGACTAATTTGGATGAACCAATAGCAGAGACTCCAGGTGGGCCCGCCCGGGCCCTCTCAGATGTAATTCTGTCCTATTTAGCCATGTTTTCGAGGCCGGGTGCATGACTCCCTACAATATCTTGATCCAGACTCAAAGAGGTAGGATGCACTCTGGTCAAGCCTTTCAACAATGTATGTTCGTAGAAAATCCCAAGATCTGTGGTCATCTCCAAAGTCTGCCCCTTTCTCTTGCTATCACCCACCTTCCAGGGTTGAGATGGATCCTTCTGCGCAAGGACGACAATTGTAGCAGCAGATGGGCTTCCCTTCCTGAGCCACCTTCATGAACCCAGGAGGGCAGATTTCCACACATCTGGAAGGGGGCAGGGGCTGGACAGAGAGAGGGAAAGAAATAACATCCACAACATGAATTATTGTATTTCCAAAAAGAAGCAAAATGTCAAAGTTTGGGGATCTCCAGTTCAAGGTTTAGCCTTGCTAAATTTGAAGCCTCCTCAAAACTTTGAGTTCATTGAACTGATTTTGCTGCTTTGGTTTTGCCTACTTATAAGTTTTCCCATTCTAAAAAAAATAATTTAAATTCCTAATGTAAATAATCATGGGGAAATTTGTCAGGGTAAGGACAATTTAAAGCTGGCCAGCTGATGTAAGGCTGTGGACCAGAATGATGCAATGAGGATGAGTCAGCATTGGTAGAGATTTAGTTAAAATGTCTGCAACTTGTTCATTAGTTTTGCAATGTACTGCTTTAATAAAACCTATATGAGATAGTTGTCTAACACGTTTATACTTTATATCTATATGACGCGATCTTTGGCCTATAGCTTCAGATGTTGAGATATCTATGGCAGCTTTATTATCTTCATGAATTACTATGGGATAAATAGGCTCAGTCCAAATATTAGATAACAAATCATCAAACCAAGTTAGATTATTTGCTGCTTTAGATAAACAAATATATTCAGCTTCGGCTGTAGATGTTGCGATTAAATTTTGCTTACCAGTGTACCAATGTACAGGACAATTATTTATAAGAAAAGCATACCCAGATGTACTTTTTCTACTTTTTGTGTCCCCAGCCCAATCAGCATCAGCATAGCTTGCTAAAATGAGGTTTTCAGAATGGATAGGCTCTAAATGTAAACAAGCATCAACACTGAATTTTAAATATCTGAGAATCCTTTTGATCCCTTCCCAAAGATAAGAATTTGGATTGCTTACATGTCTGGATTCAAGATTTACAGCAAGAGTAATATCTGGTCTGGTCCAATTAGAGATGTATAATAATGATCCAATGACAGATCTGTATAAAGTGTTATCTTTGAAGGGATCACCTTCGTTATTCATGTTTTTCGTGAAATCAGTTTGCATGGGAGATTCACGTGGTTTTGAATTCATCATGTTACATCTTTCTAGTAGTGCTAATATTTTTTTCTTTTTGAAATAATTTAAATCCTCCTTTTGTTTTGTCAATCTGAACGCCTAGGTATTTATTTACTTTTCCTAAGGTCTTCAAAGTAAAGTGTTTGTTTAATTTTTCTGCGAACTCATCACATCTTTGTTTGTGTTGTCCAAAATATAAAATGTCATCCACATAAATAAATCCATAAATCCATACGTACTCTAGAGAGTTGCTTGCTTTTCTGATAAAAAACATAAGTCTGCAGATATGGCTGAGAAACCCATTTCCTTAAGTATTTTTGCCAAACATTCGTACCATCTTTTTCCAGATTGTTTCAACCCGTATAGACTCTTATTTAGCAACCAAGTTTCTCCTTTTTGAATATCCTCCCAGGGGGTGCCCTCACATAGATTTCCTTGTCAAGATTTGTGTGTAAGTACGCAGTTTGAACATCAAACTGGTATACATCTAAGTTTAGAATTGATGCCATCACTAGTGCGCTTTTGACACTTTCTGATCGAATTGTGGGTGAATATGTATCTACATAATCATCTGGGAACCTTTGTGTGAATCCCTGGGCTACTTACCTGGCTTTATATAAAAATTTGTTATTCTCTAATTCTTTAATTTTAAAAATCCATTTGGTACCTATGGTTGTTTTACCTGCTGGTGTTTTTGCAGGGGTTCAATTCTTTTAAACGATCCATTTCCTTTTTCATTGCTTGTTCCCAATGTTCTCTCCCACTTTGTGGTAATTTTAATATTTCCTCATATGTGTTTGGTGTGATTTTGTTGGCATTGATGGATAGTACATAGTCTTCTAATTTTTTTTTGGTTTTACGTTTCTATTGGTTCTAATTGGCCTATTTGGGTATGAATCTGCATCATGCATGTATTTTGCTTCTTTTTCTGTCAGAGCATTTACTTGTATCGGATGGTCCCTTTTCCATTTGTTAGTGTTTATCTTTTGATGTATGGGTTTCTTAGTTTTTTCTGCTTTGGGTTTAATTATGAGTGACTTGCATTCTTTATGAGTTTCTGTTGTATTTTCTGTTTTGTGATAAATTTCATTAAGATGTATTTTAGACCAATTAGCCTGTTCATGAAATATGGCTGTCCTAGATATGACAAATCTGTTATTTTTATCTATAAATCGATACCCTTTAGTTCCTGATTCATATCCCATGAATCGTAACCTTTTTGATACTTTCTCAAGTTTGCGTCTTAATTGTTTTGGGACATAGACATCAGCAGTGACACCAAATATATGTAAATGAGCAATTTTAGGTTTTCTGTTATACAATGCTTCATATGTTGTTTTACCAATTACGCTGGATCACAATCTGTTTATGGTGTAATTTGAATAAGTGAGTGCTTCGGCCCAGAAAATTTGTCCTAAACCAGCATCATCTAACACACATCTAATCATGGTTTGTAATAAACCATTTTTTCATTCTACGACTCCATTTTGAAAAGGTGAAAAAGGTGAAGATTTGAAATTTCATATTCCCTGCATTTTGAGCCTATTAGAAAATTCTTTTGATAAAAATTCTGATCCCCTATCTGTCATAATTTGTTTAATTTTGACATTATGTTGTGTTTCTATTCTTTTGTGAAATTTTTTAAATTTTTTGAATACTTCATATTTATTGTTCAGTGTGTACATGAATCCGTATCTGCTAAAGTCATCAACTATAGTCAGGAAGCATCTTTTTTTATACTTAATTGACAGTTTCATGGGTCCA